>JAVMKO010000002.1:215387475-216587475 GCA_032164245.1 Sternotherus odoratus | reverse complement strand
AACACAAAAAGTTCCTATCATGAAATGGTACATATTGGGTAAGAATACATGCAGATACGAGCTAAAACATACGTGGTAGGACAAACGTATGAAATATACAGGACAAGATAGGAGTTTGAACCCTGTGAGCCCCAGTGGTGCCTCCAGGAATGCATAACACAAGATAAGAGCTTAAAGCAGCCCAGAGTTAGTTACACAGCTTCAGTAAGACATTTTCTTATGATTTTAACCTTTTCTTACAAAAGGGACGGCCACAGCCTACTCATCACACAGCAACACACATGCCATGTGCTCCCCGGGACCAGTTCTGTGACCCACTACAGCCTGTGCATGGTCATGCCGTCCCCAGATCTCCTAGTGCTCTGCTGCCTCGCCACGCTGCCTATGCAGGGGGTATCCCTGGTCTACAGGGTTACGTCCCTTCGCTGTTGATCTTGCTTGTGCAGCCCTTTTGTGAGCAGCAATGGGCCCAGTCATGGCTGTTTGTGGCCCTGGCAAACCCTTCCCCCCGGGGCTTGTGCTCCGGGTTAGAGGAGGCGCAATGTACACTGGAGTTCCCAGACCAGTTTGGAGACTTTCATTCACTTTGAGCACAATCCTGCAAGATGCTGAGCAACCTCAATTTCTTTCAGTGTCCACGGGAGCATCCAGCCCCTTCAGGACCGGGCCCTTTATGCCCATTCTTACAGTTCCCCACGTCCCTTATTCTCCCTCTTCCCCCACTCAACCCTCAATCCCAGTCTTCCTCTTCTGCCGCTGACAGCTCCTTCTCTCTCCCTTTCTCAATCCCCTTCATGTCCTCAGGGTCCTATTCATCAGAAGCCAATAGCACATTCCAGGAGGGAGAGGCACACTTTAATAGCGTTTCTCTGTGTCTCTTAATTAGAATGCGATGACACCAGAAAAGCCATGAGAAGAGGAGCCAATTCATTAAACGTGGGATAAACACTGTATTCAGCTCCCCCCTCACTAGATGACACTTATCAGCACAAACTCTCTCTAGAGGTCATTGCCGCTTGAGGTACCATAAAACGATATCCTTTCGGGGGGAGATCAGTTACTCTCTACAGGCTCAAGCAGTGGTGATACCGCTTGAATGCCCCCGGGGGTTTGTCAGACCACAAGTTATCATAGGCCTTCCTCCCCACAGAAACAGCAGCATGGAGAACCACAGGATCCATAACAAGACCTCGCCAAAGTGAAAGGATTCACCTGGGCCTCAGATGCCTGGCTTTAAATCCCAGAATCACTTAATTGTACTAGATCCCAACTTTCCTTCTGGGAAATAGAGCTGAGAGCCAGGGAGAAAAATAAAAGTTTCAATCTTTCCCATATTAATTCCTGTGTCCATTTTGCAGCCTGCTCTCTCACTCAACTGGGCGCCAAAATGGCAGATGAAATTGAGTGTCGAAGTTCAAAGTAATGCACAATGGAAAAATAATCCCAACTCTATATACAAAATGGGGGGGGGTCTAAACTAACGGTTAAGAAAGAGATCTTGGAGTCATCATGGATAGTTCCCTGAAAACATCTACTCAGTGCTCAGTGGCAGTGGAAAAAGCTAATATGCCACTGTATAAATGAATTCATGGTACGCCAACACCTTGAATACTGAGTGCAGGTCTGATATACAAGATATATTAGAATTGGAAAAGGTGCAGAGAAGGGTAATAAAAATGCCTAGGAGTATGGAACAGCTTTCATAGGAGGAGAGACAACCACTGAACGCACATCCAACTTCCACAGCTAGTGGGGCAGGAGGGAAACCTCACTGACTCCCCTCTGCTGCCCTGTGTGGAGGGGAGCAAAGGTCTCCAGGGAGTGGAGGAGGTGCAGCATATTTCACCTCCTCGTCTCCCGGCTGTGAGAGATGTAGCCCATGCAGCCCCCTCACTCTGTGAAGAGAAAGAAGGAGCTGGCAGAGGTGAGCTTACAGGCCCTGAATAGGGGCTTCAGGGTTCGGGCCCATAAACATGAGCCCTACTAGCCCTAGGCTGGCTGCCTGAGATGCAGCTCACCACCCGAGGTTAAACTGTGCTCTGCAAACACCCAAAATAATGGAGTCTGTCCCTGTAATTAATGTGCCTCACAATGATGCCTGGATTGTCACTGCCAAGAGAAGATGAAGTGCTGCTGGAGGACTGACTGTATTCAGAAAGACGATCCAGATAATAGGATTTAGTGGACTCGAGTAAACACCGCCAAATACCTCAAAGAAGCGGGTCAGCTGTCTGAACGCAAATATTGGCTCAGACTGCTTCTCAGATTCCTCCGTCAGCAGTAGAGTGCATCCCGAATCATAGGGATAGGTGTTCATTATTATAACTACTATATAACATTTCTATTAGCATACTGCCCAAGCAGGGTCCTGGCCCCATCGTGCTGTGCATTACACAAACGCAGATAACGACACAGGCCCAGTTCCACAAAAGTTTTTGGCCCTGAATTCATGGCAGGGGGGAAACCTTGCCACCTTTGATGACATGGGTCATAATCCCTGCTTCAGGGAGCTTCACCATCTAAAAGACACAAAAGGAGACAAAGGGACAAGGACGGGAAAATAACACACAGGCAAATGTACATGGTGATGATTGGCACAGCTGAGCTAGTTGTGTGTTGTGTTGTTGCTGATGTTGGGATAGGAACAGGGAGAGGGGGAAATGGGAGGAATGAGGGGGGAGTTGGTACAAGAAAGGAAGTTTGAAAGGAAGCAAGGGGAAGAAGAACCATCAGAATTTGCCACTTGCTTTGTCGAGGGTCAGCAGCCAGGGTTTTGCCTGGGATCTGAGAGGCCAAAATTTGCTGGATCTCTGTGTTTACTTTCACCTGGTGGTTTCATCATCCTAAGGGCCACTTGCTGAGTCCTCTACATGAACCGAGAGACCCCGGCTGAAAAGGGGGAAGCGGTTGAAGGGAGAACCACTGGAATAGGTTATTAAGGGATGTGGTAAATTAATTGTCCAACACATGGGAGTCTTTTAGTCAAGACTACCCCACTGACTAAGAGCTAGATTTTAGCTTAACCACAAGTTATATGGCTTGAGGCAGGAATCACTGATTGGGATTCTATGGCCTGTGAAGTGCAGGCAGTCAGCCTACTTGATCACAATGGTCTGTTGTGGCGTTAAAATCTATGAAACAAAGACAGATGACCATAAAGTGCCACCTGATTAATACTAATGTGCATGGTCGGCCTGGGAAGCTAAAGATGCTGTTTGGTCTAAGTCGCACGGCCAGCATTTATGCAGCCCATTCCTTCGTTCTCAATATCTTTGACAGGAGTACAGGGGTAATAGCTCCACTAGGATAAAATGTTCTTGAACAGTGTCCCCGGTGTATTTTGCCACACATCTGTCCCATCAAGAGTAGGTATGGAAGTCTTACACTACAGCTTGTCTTTTTCCGGTTTACAGTGGCCATTACAAGAAAGCCATGTTCTTTAGTTCCGGTTTGGAGCCTTTCTGTCCCTTTGATGTTAAATCAGGGCTGTGTATGTTGCACAGTAGATAAAGCTCCTGTCTATACAGTGGCATAGGGCAACTACCAATGTTGGGATTCCTGTAAGCCGGGTATCTCTGCCTACTGGAGATGGGAAGGATTTTTTTTTTAAACATATCATAATGGAAAGTAACAGACACTGGGGTGACCTTGCCTAGCTAACCGAAGTGTGCAGCATCATGTCCGTGACACATTATTTCTTGTTCTATGAAACACACCCACTTACTCCTTCATTCATGGGTGGCGAGTTATGTAGGCCCGAGGTGACCGTGGTCCACCAATATTCAGGAACATGGGCCCGGTTCCAACAATGTCTGGTTTTATATTTAATCAGAGCCGTCCTGACAATAGGACAGGCCAGGGCAAGCCTGGGGGGCTCTCAGGGGACCTGGAGCCAGCAGCAGAGAGCAACCTGGCCCCAGCCCACCCTGCCCTTTCCCCTAAGCCTCTACTCTGCCTCTTCCTGCTGCTGCTTCACCCTCATTCCGCCTCTTCCCCCAAGACCCCACTCCTGCCCTGCCTCTTTCCAGTTTCCGCCCCCTCCCGCAAGTGACGCTGGGGGCTGGCAGGGCAGAGCGAAGTGGGGTGGACTGGGGTCAGCCCCTCCCCCCCACTAACTCCCCAGGCCACCTAGGACCCCACATTCCCATGAAGAGTGGGCCCCCCCAAACCATGGGTCTTGGGGCGGTTGCCCTGGTCAGTCTGATGGATGCTTGGACCCATTCTGGGCACCACCAAAAATGATACAAACCTGGCACCCAGGCCTCCATTAATGGAGGAGGGTGCAATTCAGCCCTATACATAGGCCCAACCCAAAGCTTATCTATCATTCAAGTCCCACCTAAGACCTATTCGGAGTCTCGAATGGGATTTCAGTGGTGTGTAGCCTTGCACTGGCCCTCTGCACACCGGGCGGGGGGTGGGGTGGGGGGTGAATTCCACCTTGAAAGAAACCACAGAGTTTAAAGTCTACCCCTTAATGCTGGCAGGATTGGCACATTTGATAACGGGGGACTAGCTGCCCAAGGCCGAGATGCATGCTGAGTTACTGTCCATGGGGCACTAACATCCCCTATATTATTTTTACTCAGCTATACATTTCAACGTTTCAGTGCTGGCAAACAGCATAGGGGAAATGAGCCCATTGAGGCTCATTAATGTCCATCTGATGTGATTTCATTACATGGGATGTGTTTCCCAGAAAGGGAGAGAGTTCACAGCGGCCATTTGGGGGGAAGGACTAAGCGTACTGTGATTGTGTGTGAGATTCCACTGCTTCCTTAAGCTCCCTCCTTAACTTATTTCCTTTTGCCCTTGAGAGGCTGTTTTATTGCTAGCAGTGGCCGAGAGTATTTCACTGTTTTCCTTCAGATAGGGGTTTTCTTCCTTTGCTCTCTTAGTCTTTGAACTCTTTATGCCTCTGAAGAGAGCACCAACAAATGAAGATACACCATGGGCTGCCGTGTTAGTCAGTCCCCCCTCAATGTCCACGGAAACATCTCATCTGCGTGTATTTCCAAGGGAATCCTACCAACCCTACATAGCTTAGCTCATTAATTGGATTCTCAGACTACTCCAACTGGGGCTATTCTCACAGGACCTGAGATGACTTGTAAATGAGTTTTTTCCTGTTCTGAGAAATTTAGGCTCACCTCCAGTTCTGCTGGCAGCAGGGAGATAAATACATTAGGACAGATCGGTAGTGACATGAGGGTCATGTCAGGAGAGCGGAAGCTTACCAGCACGTTCCCTTTCTCCCTGTAGAAATGTATTTGCAGGTAAACCACAGAACTGGGGTCCCCTGGCTTGATGGGAAACTTAGGGGATCATAGGTGGTAAGATCACTGTTTCCTGCAGCATAGACCCTTCCCCCGCTTAAGTACTCTAGAGAGATTTCAGCATTAAAATGTTTGACATGCCAGTGTTGATGTCCTCTGGAAGGTGGAATCTGTGGCCACCACTAGCGGAAACTCTGCAGGATCATGGTTTCCCATTGGGGAAGACCAGTGAGGAAAAACTAAGCTTCAGTGGATGGCTTGAGATTCATAGGAAATCCAGATCTTGTGCCATCAGCAGGCTGGGAAGGCCAAAGTCTTTGCCATTCTGCTGGGAAATAGCTCACCTTCCACAGAACAATGTACAGAATATCCTATGAGTTCAAACCTCTGGAGTTTTCTGCCTGGCTTCTGCATGTGTTTTTTTTTTCCCCTCTGGGGATGGGAAGATATGTTCCTAGATCCCCATGCCCCAAAGTGACGTCTGAATCCTATTATGTCCTGTGACAGGAAGCAATTGCAAATCATGACTAAAAAAACCTAGATGTTCCTCAGAGTTAATTGTTTGCCTCTCACACTTGCGCAAGGAAATTTTATTTTTGTCAGAAGAATGGAAGGTTTGGAGACGATCCAGCGGAAGTGTAATTCACATATTTTGGTTTTTGTTTTACAGCTTAATGTTATTCAGGGTCCTGATTATTTATGACACTTAACATATTCATACTGGGAGAGGTTTGTCTGTAGAAGTGCGGAAATCGGAAAGAATCTTTGGACAAAAGCATCAAAGAAGCAAATATGCTGGTCTAGCTCATTAATGCACCCGATTTATTTGTGTTGCTTAACATGGCAGGATTGTTTCCTACAATTTTCTAGCATTTTGTCCTCAAATGATGGAGCTTCCACTACTTCCCAGGAAAAACTATTCCATTGCCTGCTAGATCTACTATATAGAGTTGTTACTGATTTTTAAATTAAAGTTTGTTTTTCCCTCAGGTTCATTCCATGTTCCTAGTCATAACCACCTCTCCCCTCACTCCTTATATAAGCATATACATTTCATTTCCCTGGGTAATATATACACCTTTCATTACTTGAAGTTGGTTGTCATGTCCCTTTCTTAGCTATTATTCAGACATATTTTATATAACTGAACTTTCATCCTAAACCTTAGGGCTTTGTTCTTTGCTCTTCCTCTCTGAATTCCTTCTAGTTTGTCTACATCTTTCTGGTGTTCTTACTTTAGAAGCATGGACTTTTAAACAGCGGACCTGTAGTCTCCCAGGTACCATATTTAGACATGAATTCCTTTTCTGCTGAGTCATCAGTCTGCCCACTAACATCGCAGCAATGCTGTTTCCTGAACTCTTAGATCCACCCAGTTCCTAAACACAGAAAGCCAAGTGTGTTGGCATCAGGGTTTGTCAGCTCTAGGTCACCAAGTGCTTTGTTCTGGAAGGTGCCCGGATCCAGTCTGACGGGAAATGAGAAGGCCTGCATAATGTTCTCATGGTTTTACAGTGTCATTTGCTGAAGTGGAATTCAAGCTATCCGTAATAATAGAATCTTTGTGAACTCAAAATTCCTATTCTTTCTTTTTTTATTCTTACCACATATATCATTAGAATAAAATAAGCAGCCGGAATAAATTCCATGAACTCCTACCTGCATTTTTCTCTTGCCATTGACGGAATGAAAATATACTACTAAATCTTACGGGGCTAATTCTAAATGCAAAGCAATGTTGCAGTCAGAGGTCTTACACCACTGTAAAACTGGGGAGAGATTGGATTCAGACCCGCAATATAATGGAATGTGATAATACAGAATTTTCCAGTACAATATGTGTAAACGATCTAAATAGAGGTGAACAATGAAGGTATCTGCAGTTGTGAACAGTGCAACAGCAACAACGAAACAGCAACTCAGTATTTTTGAGTGTCTTGAAGAAAGTAGCTGCAGATTTAGGTCATGGAGTCTAAAGCCAGAAGGGGCCATCTGATCATCTACTCCGACTTGCTGTATTTCACGACCTTGGCCATCTCCTCAGCAAACCCAACAACCAGAGCTACACCAAACAATTCCCTTGTCACATGCAGAGAACAGGAGGGACTGAGATGCACCAGTGTCAGCCCCTGAGGCCCCGGCCATGGTAAGAAATTGATTAAGTGAGCTATCTACTCATTGGGAAAGCAGTGTTGCCTATTGGCACTGCACTGCAATCCAGGAGACACAGAGTTCTAGTCCCATCTTTGTTGCTGACCTGGGCAAGTCACGTCCCCACTCTGTGCCTCAGTTTCCCCATCTGCAAAAAAGGGGATAATGATACTGACCTCCTTGGTTAAGTGCTTTGATGTTGACCGATGAAACATGTTTTAAAACAGTTAAGTATTTTTATTATTATTGTATACCCAGGCTGTCCCTCCTGAAAATTTAGTTATTCAGGATCCCCATAATAACTGCTCTAACATTACTATTGCATCAATAGATTGCTAAGAATAACAGACATCCATGCCCCTTCCCTTTCCTACTGTTTCTTATCATCCTTGGCTGCATCAGGTCTAATATTTAGGGCCCAATCCTACAATTAATTGCTTGTAAGCAGACTTCAGTGCAGCTCCATCTGAATGCAGCAGTGCATCCCTATGTAACAAACTGCAGGACCTTAGACAGCAAGCTCTAAGGTGCAGGGACTATGCTTTCTTATGAGTCCTGTGAACCACCTGCACACTTTTTTTGTGCCGTGGAATAATTGATGGTGATTGACCATGATGCAGGGAAACAGAAGAGCACAGAAAGAGATACATAAAAGTCCTATAAAATGAGAAAGGGAAATAGAGCAGGGGAAAGGGGAAGATGCACCTACTGAAGAAGCAGAGTGAAAACACACCTGCTGCACGGGGTGTGAATGCTCCGAACCCAAAGGGGAGAAAAAGAGAATGACATGGGTCTGTTATTTAACTGACGGTTGGAAGACTCACTGCTGCCAGGGACTGGTCCAGTGCCCGTCTCTCAGGAAAGAAACAAATGGCTCAACACAGAACAGAGAATTTTGGCTGTGGAAATGCTGACTCATCTAAAAAGAAACCCACGCATACTGCAAGTGCTTGCAAAATTAGCAGCCTTTTATTGGCTATGCAGGACAAGCTCCTATAAAGAAAGCAGAGTCGACCTTCTCAGTTTACTAAGCAACATATGTATGGCATAGCAGAGAAAGTATTCAGAGATTATGGTCTAGATTATGTATGCAAATATATTGGATGGAGAGTATGATATTTTGCAAGCTGCTCATAACAGAAAGTCTGTTTTTTGAAAGCCCCTAATTTTCTATTTTAGGAGAGAGCCTGGCACACACTTTGATATTGTTATTATATTTATTTGGTGGTATTACTTGTCTAGGCCGGGCTACCTTCTACAGGATATCAGTGGTTTTGAACTTCTCCATACTGTGACCCCTAGTTACAACAGAGGTTTGAGACCTCTCTCCCAGAAGCTTTGGAACTCCTCAAGCTAACATCCTGTGACTGAGGGTATGTCTACCCTGAAATTCGTCACTCGTGGCTTGCCTGTGCCAGCTGACTCGGCCTGACCCCTTCAAGTCCAAGGGGATGTATAATTGCAGTAGAGATAGGCTGCCGCCTGAGCCCTGGAACCCTCCCCCTCCCCCCCACGGGTCTTAGAAGGCTCCAGGCTTAGCCTGAATATCTCCCCTGCAATTAAACATCCCCTTAGCGCAAATCCAAGTCAGCTGGCATGGGCCATCCATGGGTTTTTAACTGCGGTGTAGACATACCCTGAGGATGTGTTGAAGACATAGCAGAGGAGATGAGAAGGAACCATGTTGCACTTGGGGTTCCTGAGAGGAATTGTTCCTGGTGACACCCAGGTAGGGCACGGCCCCTACACCACCTTTAGAAAGCATTGTCCTGCCCCGCCATGCCCAGCCATTCTCACATGGCATTGCCTTTACCCCGCTCTCTCTGGCACAGCTGGAGGAATTAGGTGCTATGCTCTCTCATGAAGTTCTAAAAACCCTTGAGCCGGGTCACAAGTGCGAGGGAGCCCCTGACATTCACCCATGCTGCCACTGCCCACCCACATGGTGACAGGCCAGAGTCTGGCTTCCTTATAGCACCAATGGCCTGCTGGGCACTATGATGAATAGCATCTCTCACACAATGTGCCTGCTCAGAGCATCCCGTGAGAATGGCAGAGAGGTTCATTTCCTCTTCCTCGACTCATGGAGCAAGGCAAAAGAAGCAGAAAGAGGCAAGCAGGAGGCATGGTCAGTGTTGCTGCTTAGAACTACAACCATCTTAATAGGAAATCAAACAGTCCATTCGTTTGCTGAAAACCTGGGCCTGATTTCAAATGGTGGCCTACAGCTGAAGCCCTCCATATCCTGTCCCTAATCTCCATGGTCATCCAGACCCCTGACGCATAAATATTTTAACCACATGAAGATAAAATGACATGCCACAGAGCTTCCTCTTCTTGCACATCAGTGATGTTTGTGATACTTCAACCAACCCATGTGGCAGAAAGAGGGTTTTGCAGGTTTTTTCAGCATCTTTTCTTGCAAGTGAAGTGCAATTGCATGGGTTTCATTTTGTAATTCCCCCCAGAGGCCGGAAGCAATAGGCATCTCCTCTATCATATAGTCTCATTTCAGCACCAGTAATGTTCCACCTTCACTGGCCAGGAGGAGGTTCATAAAAGAGTGGAGTCCCCAGAACGGTGAAGCTCCCTATTATGTTGGATGTAAACTCAGTACTAACGTGTGAAAAAGAAATATGTAGAAAGGACTGTTTTACATTTGAAAAGATTTCAAAAGCTGGTGAAAGTGAATTCAGCACAAACGAGATGCTCTCTCTTTCTCTCTCCTACCCATTGCTGTAGTATCTAAGTAATTATGTGATATGCTTTGGAGGGAGGGAGTTATGCCTGATGAAACCCTTTACTACATAAACATATTTCAGATAATGTGATGATAAAAATATTAGAACCTCCTCCAGCAGGTTCAGTTTTAGAGACTTCTCTCCTTAGCACTCAAACTTGGAATGGAGTTTCTGTCATGTTCTCTTTGAATACGGGTATTACCTTAGCAATGGTATCAGAGTCAAATATTCCATCACTGCCAAGACTTTTAACTGAAACAAGTGTTTTCTAGCCATTAGAGCAGGGGTTTTCGAGTCAGCATCAAGCAATCCGGCAACTTTAAATCAAATCAAACCCTCCATCGCCCAGCTTGACAAAGCCCTGGCTGGAATGATTTAGTTGGGGTTGGTCCTGCTTTGAGCAGGGGGTTGGACTAGAACCTCCTGAGGTCTCTTCCAACACTAATCTTCTAAGATTCTATCTATGAGTTATTGTCGGTCAGCTCAGCAACCAAACCAGCCTTCCAAGTTCCCCTCACTCTGAAGCATTCGGAGTTCATATCACTAAGCAAAAGGATGAGAACACTGTGACAATGAAGAAATGATTGTCTGTTGGGCTTCAGATGATCCATCTGTCAGAAGGAAGGAGGGATTTCCCCTGGCTGGTGAAACACAGAAAGCAGCTATGGAAGAGCTGCTGGGGAAAGGTGAACCCAAATGAAAAGTGGACACTCTTAGCCCAGAGAGCAGAATTCACAGCTCTCTAAGAAAGGGGGTTGGGAAGGTCCCAGTGCTGGGAGGGGGGAATCACACAATAACCCCAAGAAGGGAGATGGATTTTTTTGCATATGTAGAGTTCTAAGGTTGGGCGACAGCGCAACAGAGGGCCAGTCAATATGCAAGATCTCTCCCCAACCCTTATCTCACCAGAGCCTGAGGTGCCAAAATCCCAGCCGGATGAGTGGATTGAGAACCCAGGCAGACAGGAAAACTGGAGGGAAAGAAAAGCCAGTAACTGATCACATACAAAGGTTCAGGAAGGAGATAAAGGACACAATGAGTAATGAACAAACCAACCTCAAAACCAGGCTGTCTAAACAGCAGGAGTAGGATGGTAAACATACTTGAAAACACCTACCCATGGGGAAAGCTTTGCTGTTACCGTTAAACCTTGTAATGAGGATTTTGATACTGATGTTAAACCCCCTGATAAGATACACTGTGCACAATTTTTGGGAAGAGCCTTTGAGCATACTAGGAATGGGAATTGGGAACAACTATAATGTTAAGAAACCCTATGATAACGCGCTTACTCAGCTATTACCTGTAAAGACACTTAAAGTTTGTCACAGCAGAGAAACCATAATAAACTCGGTTTGCTGTGTTGAAGGGGAAACTGAGGCACACCGCCTCATGGCTTTGATGGCTGGATGCCACAAGAACCCTAACACACATTGCATTTGAGTTAGTCAGTGACTAACCATCTTACAGTGAACTAAAGGGGGGAGGTGTGACACACAGTACCTCAAAAGGGCACCCTGTAATCCCCATAGTCATCTTTCATATATAGTTGTGATACGTCATACAAAGCATGTCATGTAAGATATCATGTGAAAGGTCAGGATCTACTGAAACCCGTTGTTCTGTCCAAATAGGTAAATCACTAGTATGTATAAAGTTGAGAGATTTTGCTGTTTGGTTGCTACTGAAATATGCTGTAAGCTTGCTAGTGACATACAAAGACACGCATCCAGGACTGTGTTCAATGACCATTAATCAGCAGGGGAGTTGTAATTGAGGGATTTACAATTCAATAGCAGCTGCCCAAGCACCACACAATGGGGACTATGCAGCTCTATGACTCAGTGACACAAGACCACACCAGGGGATTGCTCAACACAGTGACTCAGCAAAGCCCACCAGGACATGTCTGGGCACATGGACTAAGGATATACAATAGGAAAAGGAGTCAGCATGGTTTGGACTTTCTCCGCCCCCACCTACTCTGGAAGCTTCCAGAACTCTGAGAAGATGACAACTTCGCCTGAGGAGACTGGTCCAGGCTGAAGGGGAAGTCTGTGTATTAAGAATTGTAACATCCAATGAGGTGAGAAAATTGCTAATCTAAATACTGCCTAATGTAAGAAGGTTTAAGATATAGATTGTGCATTTTTCTTTTATTTTCTCTGATCTTTTATGCCTACCTCTTATAGTCACTTAAAAGCTATCTTTCTGTCTTTCTGTAGTTAACAAATCTGTTTTATACTTTACCTAAAGGAGAGTGATTTGATTGAAGTGCTTGTGAAATCTCAGCTCAGTTACACAGGCTTGTGCATGACCTCTCCACATTAAGGGAGGGGCGGACTGGGTAATAAACTTACATTGAATCATAGAATCATAGAATATCAGGGTTGGAAAGGACCTCCGGAGGTCATGTAGTCCAACCCCCTGCTCAAAGCAGGATCAATCACCAACTAAATCGTCCCAGCCAGGCTTCTGACCAGGACAAGAGGGTACAACTCTGGGGGGTAAGCCAATTCCCTCAGCACTCTCAAATGCATTGCATCTGACTCCTTGGACTTGTGCCTGTCCAACTTTTCTAAGTAGTCCTTAACTTGTTCTTTCACCACTGAGGGCTGCTCACCTTCTCCCTATACCGTGCTGCACAGTGCAATAGTCTGGGAGCTGACCTTGTCTGTGAAGACTAAGGCAAAAAAAGCACTGAGAACTTCAGCTTTTTCCACATCGTCTGTCACTAGGTTGCCTCCCCCATTCAGTGAGGGTCACCCACTTTCCCTGACCACCTTCTTGTTGCTAATATACCTGTAGAAACCCTTCTTGCTACTCTTCACGTCTCTTGCTAGCTGCAACTCCAACTGTGCTTTAGCCTTCCCGATTACACCCTGCATGCTCCAACAATATGTTTATACTACTCCCTAGTCATCTGTCCAAGTTTCCACTTCTTTTAAGCTTCTTTTTTTGTGTTTAAGCTCACCAAAGATTTCTCTGGTAAGCCAAGCTGGTCATCTGCCATATTTGCTATTCTTCTGAACATCAGGATGGTTTGTCCCTGCGCCCTCAATAAGGCTTCTTTAAAATACAGCCTGCTCTCCTGGACTCCTTTCCGCCCTCATATTAGCCTCCCGGGGATCCTACCCATCAGTTCCCTAAGGCAGTCAAAGTCTGCTTTTCTGAAGTCAATGGTCCATATTTTGCTACTCTCCTTCCTTCCTTTTGATGGGATCCTGAATTCGACTCTCTCCTGGTCACTGCTGCCCAGGTTGCTCCCCACTTCTACTTCTCCTACCAATTCTTCCCTGTTTGTGAGCAGCAGGTTAAGAGGAGCATGACCCCGAATTGTAAACACTGTACTACACAGCCCCTAGCTGTACATACCAGCGAGTTTCTTCTAAAATATAAGCTATTGGCTGAAGCTGGAATTCATACCGATATCAAAATATTTTTCGCCCTATAAGACGCACTTTTTCTTCCCCAAAACGGGGGGGGAAAAGTTGGTGCGTCTTATAGGGCGAATGTGCGCCCCGGTTCCCCCCTCCCCGCCGCGGGCGGGCTGCCGCGAGCGTCCCGGTTCCCCCCTCCCCGCTCCCGGCAGCCCGCCCGCGGCGGGGAGGGGGGAACCGGGACGCTCCCGGCAGCCCGCCCGCGGCGGGGAGGGGGGAACCGGGACGCTCCCGGCAGCCCGCCCGCGGCGGGGAGGGGGGAACCGGGACGCTCCCGGCAGCCCGCCCGCGCGGCGGGGACAGGAGAGCGGCGCGCTCCCAGCAACCCGCCGCGTGGCGGGGACGGGAGAACGGCGCGAAAAAAAGCGTGTGTGTGGTGGTGGTTTTTTTTTTTTTTTTTTTTCCCGGCTTTTTTATTTAAAAACTCGGGGGCGTCTTATACGCCGGAGCGTCCTATAGGATGAAAAATACGGTAGTTGATGCCACAAAATTAAGCCCTTGGTTTCCATTCTCCGCTGTGTGGGTCTAGAATCTTTGAATCTCAGTTTGACATGTCAAGTACATGGAAGAGCACAGTCCTTACTTGCACTAGGAAGTTGTCCCCAACACTCTGCAGAAACTTCCTGGGCTGTCTGTGTACTGCTGTATTGCTCTCCCAGCAGATGTTAGGGTGATTGAATTCCCTCATGAGAACCAGGGCCTGTGATATGGAAACTGATGTTAGTTATCCAAAAAAAGCCTTGTCTACCTCATCCTCCTGCACTGGGGGTCTATAGCAGACACCCACCACAACATCACCCTTGTTGCTCTCGCCTCTAAACGTAACCCAAAGATTTTCAACAGGCTTTTCTCCGGTTTCATTCTGTAGCTCTGAGAAATCATACCGCTCTCTTACATACAGTGCAACTCCTCCACCTTTCCTCCCCCACCTGTCTTTCCTGAGTTATGACAACTTATGCCAGATGAGACTCTGCCCTATAATATTTTCACTGGGACCATTGGGTGATCACATCAGTAGCAGGGACCTGAGTGTTTCCTTTGTTCAAAAGAGATGCAATATATGGAGATGGAAAACCTTTATTCCTCTTGAGACCCTTTCCATACATCTCACCAACAGCTGGCGAATACTGCTGAGCAAAGGCCCATTGGACTGAAAGATCTGGGAAGGAGGAGCAAATGTCCGCATAGGAATGCGATGGGCATCACAAGAGAGGCTGAGCTGGGAAATGTTGTAAAGATTCCTGGGAGGGGAGATGTATGTTAAAAGAAATCTATTACAAGGAGGTTAGAAGTATGGAAAGGAAGAAACAACATCTCGTTCAAGCTGGAAAAATGCCAGCTGAAACATATGAGGAGAAATAACCCAACACACAACAGCGCACTTCCCATTGACTCTGGAACTCCACCGCTATGAGAGGCGGAAGCGGAGTCAATGGAGGAGCGGCAGTGGTTGACTTGCCGTCATGAGGACGCCCATGTATGTTGGCCTAAGATACGTTGACTTCATTTACGCTATTCACATAGCTGACGTTGCATATCTTAGGTCAACCCCACCCCCCAATGTAGACCTGGCTACGTTTTCCATTTTAGTCCCTGGGCTCTGCTGTGGCAGTGGTGACACAAAATACATATTGTTGCCATCCCAGTGCTAAACTGCACACCTCTCTACCAGGAAGATATCGACAAATTAGAAGCAATTCAAAACTCATAAAAAAGACTAAGAAGCTGATGGGACTTCATCTAATCGATCTGTCAAAGTTGTTGGATGCTCAGTGCTTTCAAGAATCAGCCCCCTTACTTACATATGGATGCAGGAGCCTGACATTAGGTACCTACATTTTAAAAAATGCTGGTCAGGGTTCCCACCGCTAGTCGGCAAAAATTAATTGTAGAACATATGGTCATTGTTCTGCAGGTCCTTATGTGAAAGGGCAAAGGACAAAGACGTACTCTGGCATAAGTGTGAGTACAGGCTGTGCCGACCCAGTTGTAGTCTTCCGCACTGAATAGCCATAAACACCCAGGCCTTCTCTGCACTCTGAGTAGTTCAAGGCAATACAGGGAGGAGGTGTGGACAGAGGGCAGTCATGTCTGAGGAGGCGTGCACTTAATTCAATCCTCATCTTACAAATGAGACATTTAGCTAGGCATTCCTCACATAGATTTCATGGCAGCTATGTGGCAGGGCTAACTCTGAAACTTCCCAAGATCAATCCTTTTAATGTTGGATCAGGTTCAGCTGTGCTTGCGTTCTACCTTCTGTGTCCATGCACTACATTCTGCCCTGAGCTACACAAGATCAAACACTTAAAGTTTCTCCCCTGCCATGCAATGTTCCCATTGTTGGTTTCAATTTAAAATCTACTAGCTTGACAGCATCTTTAAATATTTCATGCCAATAGTCGTGTAGCAATAGATAAAGGTTTCAGATATGAGAGACATTTCCTGACACTTAAATTCCTCACAAATTTATCTCCAAAACAGGAGTCTACTGCTGACTTTTTCTATACATGGCATGTTCATTACATCTTCAGGATTCAGCAGTTTCGGGGTCACCTTTCCAGATTTTTCCAGAGCTTCCCTGAGATTCCAACTGGTTTCACTCTGCTGACAACTTGCAATTGCTGTTCTATTTAAGAAATCAAAGCATGAGTTTTTGCTTTAGTGATTTGCCATAGGTGTCTTCCGTTGCTACCAAGCAGTGAAACATAGGGCCAAACAGGTGAGGAAACACAACAGAATCCCCTAACAAAAAAAATGTAGGATGAATTATCAAAATCTTCCCAGCAGTGAGATCTGTTAGATTAAGAAATACTGTCCCAAGGGAAGTGATACAGGCACTCTTGGTTGGGCCACTTAACACTAGATTGATCAAGACACTAGCAAATGTACCAATAGGAAACAATCTTCCATTGGCAGGGAGTTGAACTGGATAATCTAGTAGGTCTGTCCCATCTCTAGAGCATGTGATTCTATGAAAGTCTCCATGCACCAAATTTCCCTCAGGTTCTGTTTGGCCTGGATATTGGTCAGAGTTGTGAGGACACATGCTGAGCTCTTCCAGACGTTCAGCGATAGCTGGAGTGTCCCTGATCAGGTTAGAATGGGAGATCAAAGTGGACTAAATTAAACCAGCCCCCTTCTCAAATCACAGTTCTGACAGCCTTATTCATGTCTCCTCTTTGATTCAGTGGTGGGGGATCCCCAGCAACTTTAGCCTGGTAAGTAACCCGTTGTGGATGCTAAGTGAAAAAAATGTCCTTGGTTTAACAAAATACGGTGTCCACATCATCAGCCCTATCCCGCCGCAGCATGAAGGAGAAGCCCAGGAGCAAAAAGTACAGCGGTGAGAAATAAAAACATTGTCTTATTTTGTCCAGACTCTCTCTCAAATGGATCAAACACACCTTCTAGCAAACAACTGATCTGTGGCATGTTCCACAGCTGTCCAAGGAACAGCAGCAGCGCATCAGTCCATACAGGTGTGTGTGTGTGCGTTCAATTTTCCTTGTGAATCATCTTCTGATGTTTCTGTTCACTTCAGTACATGCATGAAAAAGAAACATTCCGAGCCCGGAAGAAAGGTCAGAAGGGAGGTGCCCTAGCATGAGAAGCTGTAATTACATACCGAACTGCTTCTGGATTCATCGCTCTGTGGAAACTGCACAGATGGTGTATTTTTAAGCATGAATATATCATAAAATGGCAGCGATCTCCACAGAACATGCGTTCAGACCTGGAAATCCTGCGGGAAAGCTCAGACAAACTGCTCCAAAATTAGTCCTAGCGGTTAGTGAGCTGCGAGACAAAAAGATTTGGGGTACTGACATTTTTGTGTGTGACATAAATGTCTTCCCAGTGCTTAGCTCCAAGCTGCTATTGGGGAGGGACCTGGTCTTCATTCAGTATTGTCACTCGCCTCTGGAGGCCAGTCCAGCTTCTGTTAAAGCCAATGAAAAGACTTCTGTTGGGTTCAATAAGGGCTGGATGGGGTTCCAGGCCAGCAGGGATTGGAATTGTCATTGTAGGAGCAGACATGGAGAGGGCTGGACCCCTGAGGCAGAAACACCTGGTGCCCCATTAAGAGGGAGAAGTTATTTTGCTCAAGTGCGGGATCTATGTGCAAATAGAGCAAAACAATGGGGACCCCAGAAACCCATCACGATAGCACCAGCAGCACTGGACATAGATGTTTCACCCTTCCCTAATGCTTCCTCTCCCCCTATACAACACCCTAAGATGATGCTTCGTGGTTGAGACCACGTCAGCCACAGCTCCTTCCAGGTCCCGTTCGGCCTGGCCTCATGCAGTTGCACCCTTATCCCCTCCCTGTTGGTGATGATAAAGTACTTAATTTAGGGACGAGGAAATCTCACTTAACGTTGTGCTAAATGACTTTGACCTACGTGTGGGGTCATACAGCTGTGGAAGATGGATTTTTAATACAGCATTTCCGAGTTAGGAATCTTTGAATGGTTTCAAGCAGCGTCCATAAGGATGACCGTACTGTGTCAGACCAAAGGTCCGTCAAGCCAAGTATCTTATCCAGTATCCAGCAGCGTAGATCCCAGTTCAGCTCTGGTGCAAGCTGGTGAACTGACGTCAACGGATGTTACACCCACTTCTGCCACGGCTAGATTTGGCCCATAAAGCCTAATTATGCTGATGTGGAGCTAAGTACGCCACAGTCCCCCGCGGCTGAACAGGCTGTCTCCACTGTAGCCCGGACACATCTGGGAATCTTTAGGAAATGAACCCAAATGGTGATGGTGCTGCTAGAAGGCCTGGGAGTGTCGACCGGGTGCTATGTTTATGAAGCCTTTTGGGAACTTTTTCACCAAGATCCGAGTAATGTAAGAAATAAGTCAGAGCTCAGGGAAGACAGATGATCTTTTGCTGCACTATCGTGTGTGTGTGTGTGTGTGTGTATGTGTGTGAGTGTGAGTGTGTGTGTGTGTCAGACAGGAATGTGTTCAGCTCACACAGATGCAGCCAGGAGATCAAACCACACCCAGAAGCCTGTCAGATACACAGCTAAAGGCATGCAAAAGAAAACAAATCCCTTTTCATTCCACATCATTTTTGCAATTTCCTTTTAGCCAACTTAGCCCCCGAATGATCCAAAACAAGAGACACAAGGAAAAAAACCAGTGCCCGAAACACACAAAAAGGTGGGGATTCATTGCTATAATGTGAAAAACATTTGCTACCAGCTCACTTTCCATATTCATCATTTCTCGTTCTATTTCCTTTTCGTTGCATTTTTTCATATGAAACAAACTGGCAGACGACAAAAGAGCCAAACTATTAAAGATATTCTAGACACCGGGGTAGGCCATCATTAAGATTCTACCATAATGACACCACAACCACAGAAGGAGAGTTTACAAAGACCATGTAAGGCATCCAAGATTGAGTCCCAATGCTTAGGACTGCATTTTCCGAGTCAGGGAATTCTCATTGTGGCTAGAATAGTAATAGCTAACATTAGCTACCACAGCTAGTACTGTTTACCATCTAATCAATTCATTCCTCTTAATCGACTTGTATAGTTCTCAACATTTGCCTAATCACCACTGAAATCAATCATATTGTGCCGTTCACTTCTGGGGGAGTAGGACCCCGCTGCTTCCACCATTTTTAGGCATTTAAATAGCAGTAGTCTGATTTTCAGAGGTGCTGAGTGTCAGCAGCTCCCACTGACAGCACTTCTGGTACTCTGGCTGTTGGATGTGGATTTAGGAGCCTAACTTCAGGTTTGAAAATGTAGGTAGTAATTGTTAGACACAATCTAATTTCTAAGGGAGAATGATCCTTAAACATAGATATATTTTTTTTCAGAAAAGGAATGTTCCTGTGGATACTGCTCAGGAATTGGAGTCAAGACGGTATCATTATTATTCATAGTAAGCCTACAACCCCAGTCAAGGATCAGTGATGCATTGTGCCAGTAATGTATTGTGCCATACACACGGGTCAAAAAGGATATTACAGTTCACGTGTCATAGAGGATGCAATCGGAGGACAAAACGGACAAATGAAGTAGGGAAGGGAAGATATAAATAGCAAAATGAACAGAGCTCTGCAGAGATGTGGAGATTCATACATTAATAGATTCCAAGGCCCAAAGGGACCAATGTGATCTTCTAGTTCGAACTTCTGTGTAACAGATGAGAGAATTTCTGCAAAATAATTGCTAGAGCAGACCTGTTAGAAAAACATCCCATCTTGATTTAAAAAATGGCCAGTGATGGAGAATCCACCACAGCCCTGGGTAAATTGTTTTAATGGTCTATTACTCTCAGTGTTAAAAGTGTGTGCCTTATTTCCAGTCTGAATCTGGCTAACTTTAGCTTTAAGTCATTGGATCACATTGTATCTTTCTCTGATACTTCAAAGACCCCGTTATTAAATATTTTTCCCCTATGTAGGTTCACAATCAAGTCATCCCTTAATCTTCTCTTGGTTATAAAATAAATGTATGGAGATATACCTATAAATGTATGGAGATATATCTATCTCATAGAACTGGAAGGACCTAGAAAGGTCATTGAGTCCAGTCCCCTGCCTTCACTAGTAGGACCAAGTACTGTCCCCTGACAGATTACTGTATTATTTTTTCCTCCTAGATCCCTAAATGGCCCTCTCAAGTATTGAATTCACAACCCTGGGTTTAGCGGGCCAATGGTTAGATTTCTCTTTTGATTTCTAGACCTCCTTGGGAAAATATTTTGTTGAATAAAATTTCACAACTTTTTTACGAAAATCCAAATGGGTCTGTTGTGATTCTGCAATCCCCCCAGCCTCCTAACCCTGTGGCAGGAAAAACACAAAGAATATAAACTATGAGGATGACGCAGAGCAGTAAGTTTTCAGACTGAACAGATCCTGCCTTCATTGTTGCTCTCCGACACAAATTCATAGATTCCAAGGTCAGAAGTGAGCGTTGTGTTCATCTAGACTGATCTCCTGAATGCCCCCAAATGAATTCCTCTTTCAACCTGTAACAGGGTGCTGGCTGAGAATCCCTGAGCCAGCCCCTGTTAGCTGAGCTCCTGCTAGCTCAAGCCCCAGCTAGGGGAATTATTGGAGCTGGCAGGGTGTGGCCCTTAGCCGGGAGAGCTTAAGGCATAGCACCTGTGCGCCTCTGGAGCCAGAGGGATAAAGCTGGCAGGCAGGGAGTGCACAGGGGGGAATAGGAAGGGGAGAAGCAACTGGCTGGTGTTCCTGGCTAGCTGCAGGAGTTAGCTGTTCCCAAAGTAGCTGAGGAGGCATACTTGTATATAGACTTGTATATAGAACTGTCTATAGGTGGTGGTGGACTGTGCACGAGGGAATAAAAGGGGCACTGCTGTGGAAAACTGTGTGGTTTTGGCTCATTCCTGAGACGAGCGGTGAAGGGCTCGTCTACACAACCACAGCATATCTTTTAAAAAAAAAAAAAAAATTCCAGTCATGATTTAAAAATTGCCAGTGATGGAGAATCCACCACAACCTTTGGTAAATTGTTCTGATGGTTATTAACCCTCATTCTGAAAAAAAAGATATATTGTTTCCAGTCTGAATTTGTCTAGGCTCAGCTTCCAGTCAAATAGACAAGGATCACATTGTTTACCAATGTAAATATATTGCACTTGCCCTGAACCTGGAAAATGACTTCATCGCAAAGTAAAGCTTTAATCAGAATCTTAAAATACACTTCCCTCTCTCTCACACACACACACACACACACACACACACACACGTCTTGGTCTGAAAAAGTTAGTGGGGCAGGGGGTAGGAGGAGGTCAAGACACACCCCTCTTGCCAGTGCTTAAGTGGCCTGAAAAAGTTACTGGGGCAGGGAAGGTCAAGCATAATCTAGGAGCAGCAGTTTTGGTAAAACAGTACTTAGAGTGCCCCCAGTGTCTGGCTTGATTATTTTTTGTCAGGTCTGTGACCTCTTGTTATTCCACCCCACCAAACTTTAAGCACAGCCTATTGGTCTTATAGCAAGTCAGACTGGTGCTGCCCTATAACAAAGAAAACAAGGGGCTGCTAAAGGCCAGAGATGCCAGCTGTTGTGGTCCTCAGGTGGACTGATTGCTCTGTTTCCTTCTACTAGGCTATACTCTGGACGTGGGCCATAAAAGGTAACAACTGCACGAGGATTCAATGCTCAGGAAACGTGCTCTCTGAGGAACTGAGAAAATATCCCTTAAAATTTCCTGAACAGCCTTAACATTTGCCCTATAGAATATCCAGGTCATCAAGTTAATGACTGCAAACTACTCTATTATGTGAATCCTTGTGAGGGAAAGTAAGTGCTAAGGTATTACTGGCTCACTTTCCATCCGTTGTGTGAAGGACAAGGTAGAGTGGTGTTAAGGTTCAATTAACACTATTTTTGGTAAGCAGAGATCAAAGTTTTATTCTTATTTCTTTTTTTTCCTCCCACACTCTCAGCTGCCTAGAGCATCCACCAGTTTTATTCTTATTTACCCCACTGTAAACCCCGAGTAACTCCGCTGTAGTCAAGAGTTATAGATTTACACAATTGGGTCTGAGATGATGGATCTCAAGTGGACCCATCGATCATACAAGTAAATATTGAAGTGGTCACTCAAAACACAACCACAATGGATTCTTAGATTATCCTCACTTCAGTAAGGTCTCAGCTAATGTGCTTCTAAACAATCTCATTTATGATGACAGAGCCACTTGATTATTTCATTTACCTTTCTAGTTTCTCTTTAGTCACAATCTACCCCTCCTAACCTCTTTGTTGTTGCTTCATTGCCGTGAAGATTTTATTAAATTACATTTCCTCATTTTTCAGCCAACTGTGGAATGGAAATTTTCATATTTTGATGTGACAACATTTGAAATTTCATTTTTCCCCATTTAAAATATTGGGGGGAAATTGGAAAAATATTCCAAAAAAATCATGAGATTTTCATCCTCTTTTTATTTATTTATGGAGCTCTCATCCTGTTCCCTTCTGGTGACTGTGCAAGCAAGGCAGCCCTAGAATTATACTGTTTGGGTCTGATCTTTGGATTTGAACCGTTGGAGATCTCAGAAGCTTGAGGGCGAGGTTTGCCTGAGATCACGTTATGAAATCTATGGCTAGGGTGTGTGTGCTATTTCCCTCTTCCAGCTGAAATGTCAAATTTTGTGTGTGTATGTACATGTGTGTGTATCATGACATCCATAATCCTGCCTCAGTGTAGGGGGATGGATTGATGACCCATTGAGGTCTCTTCCAGCCCTAAATTTCTATGACACAAAATATACGTTGTAATATGTCTGAAATATGTAAAGGGAATTCTCCTTTAGCTCAAGTAAAAGGGCTCTACATTCCCAGCTAGGGGAATAATTTGAACTGGCAGGGCTCTACATTTTTGGAGTAGAAGGTATGTTTCCATTAAGAGCCATAAAGTTCCCATGGCCCTATAGTGTAACTAATGATGCCTGAAGAAGTGATGCATTCATCACAAACTCTAGAAGCAAGGACCCATTCCCATTCAGTGCTTAGCCTCACTGTTGAGCCCGCCAGTGTGGTGCTGATAGCACGCTAAGTGAGTGATAGTCACATTGTACCACCGACATAAGACCTACATGCCACTTAACTCCTCCTAAAATCCTATACTTAGGCATTCAAAATTGATTTAATTTCAGCCAATGGATGCGTGCTATGGAGTGCTGTCCACTGGGAACAGGATTAAGGCCACAAATATATTTCACACAGGCCGCCAGACAGCCGCCAGGTGGTAGTGACTTGCGGTTCTAAGAGGTTAAAGGCACAAGCGGCTGTGTTACAAATTCCCTAGCCATTGGCCACCACTGAAACAAAATACCTAAGCCTATACCTTCCTATGTATACATTTGACGTATGTTTCTATAAAATATAAAGAGGCACGTTATCATTCCTGTCAACTTTTCTTCCATAGACTTTTTAAAAAGGAATGGACAGTGGTTCAGATAAACTGCTCTGTGTTTTCTCTTCCAAACATAAAGACCAATATTCAATTGCTTTTCTGCTGCATTGCTATGGCAGGCTGGGGAGCAGCATTCTTTCAAGTATCAGCAGTCCAAGCAAATGCTACCATTCTATCTGGTACATATCGTGCTGTGTGTATGGTATACTGAGCAATAACGGAGCACTCGAAGTAGCACCTCATTATATTCTAGTAGAGCAGAGCTACCACTGACCAAATCATATCCTGGAGAGCTTTGTGAAGTTGCCACAGCTCTGCCTTTGCCAGTGGGTGTTGCTAAATAGCAGCCCTGAGCAAATTAAAAAAAAAAAAAAGGCTGAAGAGCCTGAATATTAAAAACAACTATGTAGAATGTTGGTTTTGGGAGTTGGGTGAGGGAGGGGACCCTGAGCCTTGGTTTGAATCCTGCCTTTGGTCAAACAATGGCAGTGAGATCAGAGTCAAGTGTAAGGTTCTCATTAATTACGGCCTAGCCTGACACTTGCAGTGTACAGCTAGTTGTAGGCCCGGGTGGGATGGGAAACAATTATCTCTGAAACATCCAGCACAGAGTCCTTGATGGTGGTGGCATGTTTCTTTAGAAGCTTCCTACACCATTTGTCCTCACACGGTCAGAGAACACCAGCCAGGAGACTCACTCAACTCAGCCTTGTGTTTATTGAAACAACCCGCTCCCCTGTGACTGTTTTGTCATGTGGAGCGTAACTTTCTCAAGAACACCTCGCAGGGCTAATTTTAAATACACAAAAGCTTTAGAAAGCTCGGGTAGGGGAATTTGTTGCAGAAGGAAAGAGATGGCAGAAATAGACTCCTTCCTCTTTCCTTTCTCTTGTCTGGGATAAGGAAACATCACACGCTAAAAGCAATTTAAGAATAACACGAAAGGTAGATAAATATAGTCATGAGCATTCTATTGGGTACAGAGTGCTAGAACGGTGCTGGGGAAATAGAGAGTGAGGATGACTGTTTGGCCCGGGCAGTTTTCAAGAAAAGCCACAAAGTGGTCATGGTGGAAAGAGTAAAAGCCAAGGCAATACAGTAAAGAAGCAACATTTATGTAGGACCAGCTTGTGAAGCCCCTACTCAGTGGGGGTAAGGATGGCCCAATAGTTAGAGTATTTGACTCGGACTTAGAATCATAGATTAGGGTTGGAAGAGACCACAGAAGGTCATCTAGTCTCACCCCCTTGTAGCAGGGCGGCGACTCACCCCGCAGCACCTCCTGCTGGTCCATCCGTGAATTAGCTCGTCCCAACCTCTGAAGCACCCTCTGCAGGCTGATGTCCTGCTTGCTGCTGGCCCAGAGTCCCTCTCTGGACCCTGGTACCCTCTTCCTCTGGGTGCTGCACCCCTGCAGTACCCCCTCAGATCTTAGGGTCTCCCCTCCCTGGGGAACCCCCACCCTCTATCCCCACCTTGCCTCAGTCTAGGCAACTGCCAGTCACCACTTGCCCCCGCTCTCTAGGGCAGACTGCAGTATCATTGCCACTCATCGCTGGCAAGGGGTGTGTGGCCTGCTGCCTCTAGAGCCATGGGCTGCCCCCTGCAACCTCAGTACCCTTTTGTTGGGCCTTCCCCTAGGCCCTGCAGCCTGGGGGGTTTCCAGGTCAGAGCTTCCCCAGCTCCTCTTGCCTTGCCCCAGCCCAACTTCACTTGAGGAACCTTGTCAAGCTCCCAGCAGCCAGACCTGTCTGCCTCTATTGCCAGAAGAGAGACAGAGACTCTGACTCTCACTCTCACTCTGACTCTCACTCTCACTCTCTCTCTCTCTCTGAGCACACTGAGCCCTTTTTATCAGGGCCAGCTGGGCCCTAATTGACCCAGCCACAACTGTGGCTGCTCTGCTCAATTAGCCTGGGAGCTGCTTGCCCCCAGCTACAGCCTTTTGCAGGGCTGTTTTAAACCCTTTTTTGCTGGAGTGGGGCAACCACCCCACTACACCCCTGCTCAAAGCAGGGCCAACACTTGGACAACTTGGGTTCGCTTTACTGCTCTATTGCAGACTTCCTGTGGGACCTTAAGCAAGTGACATCCCCTCTGTGGCGAAGCTTCCCATCTGTGTAATGGGGACAACAACACTGCCCCCCACCCACAGGGGTGCTGGGGTGCTATGAAGGTAAATATATTAATGATTGTGAGGTGCTCAGGTAATGGGGGGAGATAAGTACCTATGAGAGAGAGAGAGAGAGTCTGATGAACAGCTACTCAGGTGAACAGTCTCATTTGTTTCAATAGGTTAGGGAATGGTAATGTGGTCTGTAGTCCCTTTTACTTTCAAAACAGTTAATAGTCATTGACTGTCTTATCCTCAGAACACCCCTAGGAAATCAGTCAGTGGGGTAAGAGGGAAGGTTCTCTCATGGATCAGTAACTGGTTAAAAGATAGGAAACAAAGGATAGGAGTAAATGGTCAGTTCTCAGAATGGAGAGCAGTAAATGGTGGTGTCCCCTAGACCTAGAGGGTCTGTACTGGGAACAACATATTCATATTCTCTACTGTTAAACATATTCATAAATGATCTGGAAAAAGGGGTAAACAGTGAGGTGGCAAAATCTGCAGATGATACAAAATTACTCAAGATAGTTAAGTCCAAAGCAGACAGTGAAGAGTTACAAAGGAATCTCACAGGCCTGGGTAACAAAATGGCAGAATAAATTCACTGTTGATAAATGCAAAGTAATGAACATTGGAAAACATAATCCCAACTATATGTATAAAATTATAAGTACTTATCTGAGCTCCATTATTATCTAAGCACCTCAGATAAAATTAGCTGTTACCACACAAGAAAGAGATCTTGGAGTCATTGTGGATAGTTCTCTGAAAACATCCACTCCGTGTTCAGTGGCAGTCAAAAAGCAAACAAAATGTTGGGAATCATTAAGAAAAGGATGTATAATAAGACGGAAAATACCATATTGTCTTTGTATAAATCCATGGTATACCCATATCTTGAATACTGCATGCAGATTTAGTCACCCCATCTCAAAATGAATATATTGGAATAGGAAAAGGAAAATACAGAAAAGGGCAACAAAAGTGATTAGGAATATGGAGAGATTAATAAAACTGGGATTTTTCAGCTTGGAAAAGAGACAGCTAAGGGGGGATATGATAGAGGGCTATAAAATCATGAGTGGTGTGGATAAACTAAATAAGGATGTATTATCTACTCTTTCTCATAACACAAGAGCTAGGGGTCACCAAATGAAATTAATAGGCAGCAGGTTTAAAACCAACAAAAGGAAGTATTTCTTCACACAACACACAGTCAACCTATGGAACTCTTTGGCAGAGGATGTTGTGAAGGCCGAAACTATAACAGGGTTCAAAAAAGAACTAGATACATGCATAGAGGATAGGTTCATCAATGATTATTAGCCAGGATGGGCAGGGATGGTGTCCTGAGCCTCTGTTTGCCAGAAGCTGGGAATGGACAATAGGGGATGGATCACTTGATAATCACCTGTTCTGTTCATTCCCTCTGCGGCACCTGGCACTGGCCACTGTCAGTAGACAGGATACTGGGCTAGATGGACCTGTGGTCTGCCCCAGTATGGCCATTCTTATGTTCATGTTGTTATCCTCTTTCTACAGAGGGTGAAACTGCAGAAAGGTTCTGTTATGAAGAGCTAATGCATATAAATGGCATTGGAGGGTCCCTCATTGTTTCCCTCTCAATGACTCCCAGGTCAAATGGGCTCTGTTTTCGTTTCACTGCCAGCCCTTTAAATGTGATGGCCACCCTCTTGGCCAACACACTGACGATTCAACCAGGAACCTCCTGAGCTATAAGAATGAGCTGCTACAGCTTGAGCAAAAGAACCAAGTGTCCTTAGCGGGAACTCTAACAGACACGTACCCTCCATAGACTGGGCTCATCGGGGGGACCTGTAACAAACACTGTCCATTGGATTACACAAAATCAGCCTGGACCTTGACAGTCAAGTTAAGGTCTTCCCATCCATCTGAGCATCATCACTAGTATTACAGGTTATGCAAGCCAAGTTAGACCATCACTACATGTGTGCAACACCATTGTTAACAGTTATGTCCTCTGAAACCGTGTAAGCATCAGTCGGTTTTTACAGGTGACTTTGATTGCAACTTAGTAAATAGTTGTGTTGATGGTGCACCAGAAGGAAAAGAATCCAGTTCGCCATTCCATATCAGTTTTGGCTCCTGCAGTACTAAGAGCAGTGCAAAGCAGTGCACAGACATTTTATCACTAACGTCAGTAGATACAACTTTGAAACCACAAAAATTACCAATAGATTTGTTGAATAAAAAGATCTATTTTTTTTTTACATTCTTCTTCGTTTATCCTGATGCATCTTTGCAGACATGGGCAACAATATAGTGTTGCCGTTCATTCCTGTCCATGCTTTGTTCCTCCATTAAGCCCAGTCTAGTCATGTCCATATGCACAATGTCCTGCCATCCAGTCAGTGGCTGGCCTCTAGGTCAGGCTGACACTGGTTGTGTTTGCATTATTTTCTTTGGCATTCTATGATCCATTTGTCTTCCGCACTGTCCCCACCATTGTAATCTGTTCAATTGTAGCCAATCCCACGCCTTAATCTCACATCCTGCTCCTTTTACCCTCTTTATTTGTCTTAAAAATCATTCCACTTTGTACTTGCTGTCCTTCAAAGAACTTTAACCTCTACTGCTTGAAACCTTATGATTAGTTTGGAAGAGAGGAGGAGGGGGAGACATGATAACTGTCTTCAAATATCTTAAAGGCTGACATTAAAAAGGATGGAGAAAAAGTGTCCTCTCTTGCCACAGAGCGGGGCGGGGGGGGGGGGGAGAAAGAGTATCTGCAAATATAGCAAGTAGAAATGAACAAACCTGACAAAACATAGATGTCACTTTTAACTTTTCTGAGGGTCAGAAAAAAAGTGGTTAACTTTTTTGATTTCTGTTCTTTTTCATATTTACTGCCTTGATACATCCTAGATTTGGCTAGGAGTGGAAATGAATCCACCAGAATTTAGTCAAAAGTGTTTTCCTCGTGATATTTCCAATTCAGCCAGCAGCACAGCTATGACCCTTTTCTCCTTTGGTTTCATATAATACACCCATCCCTCCAGTGAATGTGGACCAGAAAGCTCAAGCTAGAATTTCTTCTGAAGAGTGTTCCAACCTTGTTTCCAGATGAAGGAGTTCAGATAAGTACATGGATATTTGCATAATTATCTAGACTGAACCTCTGAGAACGTGAGACTCACCTATCATGAATAATCAGAAATATCTTCCAGAAGAAATCAGTTACCAGAAGTTACCAGAGACTTTACAAGCCAGCAGTCTGCTACATCACTGGTAAAAACCTGATCCAAGAACTTTGCAATTATTGTATGTATATGACTTCCTTACCCATTTTAACTCTCTCCTCTTCTTTTCTCTTATAAATAAACCTTTAGATATTAGATACTAAGGGATTGACAAGAGCGTGATTATTGGGTAAGATCTGAGTTACAGACATGGCTATGTGGTTGATCTCTTGGGATTAGAAGGATGCTTTGTTTGATGAAATTGGTTTTAGATAACCACTCATCATAAAGTCCAAGGTCTGGGTGGTGAAATGAGTGCTGGAATTAAGTTGATGGCAGTTTGGACTTCTTATTTAACCAGTGTGGTGTAACAGAAGTTTACTTTTCTTTCTGTCTCGGTATATCTGGTGATAGAATAACTACCAGTTCTGGAGTGATTCTGCCTTGTTTCTCAGCAGTTTGTCCTGAATCTGGTATTCTCAGCTGTGACCAACTGAGGCATGGTGACACAGGGTCAGGATACCAGGAAGTCAGAGTCCAAAATGGCCAAAGGGCAAATCGGGAGTGAGATTACCAGGAGACCAGGAACAGGTATTGCAAGGGAAGCAGTTCTAAGCAGTGGGAATAAAGTTGCATGGATAACTTCCTGTTCCTGTGCTTGGTTTAAATAAGAACTAGGAATCAACCAGGATCCCCAGTGTTCCAGCAGTTGGATCCCAGGATTTGAGTTCTCCATCAGCGGTCAGTTTCTATTCTGGCAGCTGTTAGTAGGTTAATGAGTGGCAGGTCAGAAGTGCCTAGACCCTATATGTGACAGAGTCCTGTGGCACCTTAAAGACTAACTAAAGTATTGAAGCATAAGCTTTCGTGGGCTAATAAGCATAAGCTTTTGTGGGCTAATACCCACTTTGTCGGATGCATGCACGTTAGCCCACGAAAGCTTATGCTTCAATACTTTAGTTAGTCTGTAAGGTGCCACAGGACTCTTTGTCACTTCTTCAATTCCAGACTAACACGGCTACCTCTCTGATTCTAGCCCCTACATGTTTTCTAATCAGAAGTTCTCAACCTTTTTTCTGCATATAAAAGCAAGGGCCAGCCTTAAGGGGCAGTTGCCCAAGGTCCATGCCACAGGGGGCCCTGTGAAGCTAAGTTGCTCAGGCTTTGGCTTCAGCCCCAGGTGGCAGGACTTAGAGCCCTGGGTTTCAGTCCCAGGCGGTGGGGCTTTGGCTTTATGCTGGGCCCCACAAAGTCTAATGCCAGCCCTCAAACCAGCTGAAACCGTCTCCCGGCTCCCATGGAGGCTCCCGGACAACTGGTTGAGAACCACAGATATAGATCAGGTTTCAAGGCCTGTGGTCCCCCGAGAGGATGCCAACAAATGTCCTGTGTTGGCTGTTCTATAGACTCTCACAGGATTTTCTTTAGCCACGAGTCTGTGATTTTACAACTCTTTACATTTAAAAATGTTAAGGAAATGTAAGCCAACATTTTCATCCTTGTGTGTTTAATGTGAGGTGCTGAAATCGATATTCAGGAAACTCAGTATAGTCAAGCAGCACCTCTTAAAATCAGGTCATCAGTGTCCCACCTAGTGGACTCTGGCATATTCTGACATGGGTCTCCCTCAATCGCTTCTATTGCAGTTGTTCCACTTTAATTCAAGAGTTAAATATTTACTGGACCAGGGAGAAAGTGAGAATGACTCTATGGTCCCGTGGTTATAGCACATATCTGAGGAGGTGGCAATCCTTTTTTTACCTCAGGAGGTATAGGGGGACTTGAACCTGAGGTTTCATACAGCATGGGGGAGTGTTCTAACCACTGAGGTCATAAAGCAGGTGTGCAACTCTATATATCCCCAGCTGTTTTGTGTGAACTGCTTTCCCTCGTTAGCAAATAATTCAGGGCTTAGGTGAGAAATGGGCATCTAGATACCCAGAGTGAGGCAGTTGGGCAGGTGCACAGAAGTAGAAACATAGGCAGTTAGGGAAACTTTCCTGAAGAAATGTAGGCACTGAGTGAATGTAGGCATCTACAGGGTTAGGCAGTATCCAAGTGGGGGTTGTGTCCATCACAGTGGTTCCTAAAAAAGGGACTTAGGTGCCTAAATATCTTTGTGAATCCCACCCTAATTCCATTCACTGCTAGCAGTAGCAGGCTCTTATCCTCTGTGTGGCCCACGCTGGAGAGAGAAAGAACCCACTTCACTGGTGTAATAAAAACAAGGATTTCAGACTAAATGAACATAGGCAAAATTCATCTATGATGGGTGTAACCCATGTTGATGTCAATGGATTTTTACCCATTTCGCTGATAGCTAAATTTTACCCTTCATGCCTTTTGCAATCATGAATGTTTCTAGCAATAAAGACAACATATATAGTGGGGGAGTTATATCATTATGAAACCATATCCAATCTCCCTAATTACCTTGACAGCTGTAAAATGCTGAACAGCCTTCTGTGTTGTTATTAATTTTCCTGGAAGCTGTCAGGTTCTAATGTGCTTTCTTCTCCCTCCAAAGCTCTCTGGAAAAGTGAATATGACCAGGAATTCTTCGTACCTGGTTTCTATTCTGTGCTTCTCACAGTTCATCCTAACACAGAATTATTACAGAATCAGGTGCGAGAAGCAGGTTATTTAAATAAAGCAGATGCAAAATTATGACTCTTCTTGTTCCTTGGCTTCAAAATACCAGAGAACTATCCAGTCCACCTGGCTAAAAACAACCAGGGTAGTCTATGAATTGCTCCCCCGGGGAATTCTAACAGTGAGCTGCTATCTAATAATGACTCTCTCAGGTCTTCTTGTGTAGGAAAAGGTCCCACTTGTTCTGGCCTGTTCTAATTTTTCAACTGCTCAGCTTTGGTAATGATCTTTTTGTCACTCCCCTATTTTCTTTTCCATCAGTGGGTTGATTGTTTTGGTTCCAGATTTCTCCATTTCGTCTCTTTTTTTACTATGACCATTTGGTAAATAATTCTCTCCTTTTGTACTCTGTAGTTAGGACACGACTAATCACTTTCACAAAGACTTCTTCTTGACAATCGCTTCCAACTGCCCAGGAGTTCCCCATCTCCAATTAAAAACAACAGGGGCTCAATTACCAGTTTATTCACAAATCCCAAAGTTTTAAAAGTTGTCAATCAAATGAACTTCAGTTATTCTTCAGTAAACGGGACTGGTTATGGAAGAAATTAACTGAATGGAATCGATTTTCTTATATTTTAGCTAAGACCTGATACACTCATGGTCAGGGCCGGCGACAGAAATTTGGGGGCCCCTACTCTGATCGTTTGGGGGCCCCCCGGCCCAGCTGGCACTTCCCCCCCCCAGCTGACAGCAGCTGGGGGGGAAGCCCAGCCGCCCCCCCCCAGCCCAGCCGGGGCTCCCCCCCCCCAGTTGACAGCGGCTGGCGGCAGCGCGGGGTCCTGCGGGAGCGCGAGCTGCCCTTGCTGCTCCCCCCCCCCCGCACTTTCTCCCCCGGACTGCGCTGCTGCCGCCGGCTGGGCTCACTGCTCCTGCCGGGGACACGTGCGCTCGTCCGGAGGGAGCCGCGCCGCCTCCCCGCCCCTTCCCCGCTCTCCAGGTCTGGCGACAAGGGGGGATGACTATGGGTACTGCTGTGTACTGGGCCCCCCCTAAAGTCCGGGGCCCAGTACAGCTCTACCCGTAGTACCCTCCTGTCGCCGGCCCTGGTCATGGTAATATATCACACACCATGGTCTTGATTTTGATGATTCAGAGTCTTTTTAAAACTATTTTATGGCACAAAAGAAGAAAATAAAAGAATTCAGTGGTGATAATGTGATTTGTGTTCACATTCTATTCTCCCTGCATTTCATTTTGCTTCCTAGCCATCATCTGTACGGCTGTCCCTACTTTAAAAATTGTCTCTTTTTCAGACTAAATGAAGAATAAACAGATGATTTTGATTGTTTGACTTTCAAATTTTAAAAAAGCAAACAAACTGTGAGGAGGATTCTCAGAAGTGCTCAGTGTTGGCTGCTCCCATTCAAGTCCAGGGGAATGTTACCATTGGTTTCAGTGCGAACAGAATTAGGCCACTACGGGGTGTGTTTGGAAATCACACCCTTTTTTTTCAAAATTTTAAGGACATTTGATACATTACTGGGAAACTCTTTCTCTTTGTGCAATAGCACTGCAGTTGAAATCAGAACAGGCACCCAAACTAGAGCCTCCTTAATATAAATGAGTCAAGGCTGCGGGGAGACCATTCTCCGTTCTGGAACTTTGGAACTTGCTATCTCCTTTGACGCACCAGACCCCCAGATTTGTTACAATGGGGACACAGGCCATAGGACTGGAAAGAACTCATGAATCAAATTCAGACCCCTGGTCGCTAATGCAGCCAACCGATTCTATAATCCAATTCATGAATTTATTAAACTCTGTCTTAAAACTAGTTAATCTTCAAGACATCTTAAAGAAGTTCACCATCTCTCCTGGGCTTTTAGGGAAGGGAATGGGTTAAAGTTTAAAGAAGTTTATTATGTGTGATGATTGTATTATTGTAATTGCTGGTGAGTAATTACTTATGGCACTCAGGTGGGATGTTTTAAGTTCAGATTCCCTTGCAGGCTTCCTTTCAAAGTGGGTTCAAAAGCAGCAGAACCTATTCAGTGTATATCAATAATGAGTTAATAATACATCATGATGGAGTTTACTCTTTAGAGAGACACACTCCTAACACAGGGGCAACACTCACAGTCCCTCATGCATAAAGAAGTGATTTAATAATTTGGGGGAGAGAGAGTGGAATTTTAGGAGCATTTTAGGCAATGCCTTGTTGACAAAGAGCAGAACTGGAATGAGGCTGAGGTTTATTTATTATGGTAGTAGTGCTCTTGGCAGGTCGCAGCACTGCCATTGAAAGCAGAAGAATGTCACCAGAGGCTGTTTCCTATGCACTGCGCTGGAAGTGCTCAAAAATCTCAGCTGAAAGGCAACTTATTGAGGCCTGAGATCATCATGTGCTTCTCCTGCCCAATTGACACTTGTCCCGGTGCAGGAACAAGCAGTTACCAACCCTTTGCGAACACAGAATAGCAAACAGAAAAAGCCTGCAAAGCAAGGTTTGAATGTTGCTGTTATTTTCCTGGGAAGGTTTGTTATCTGTGCACAGGTATCATTGGCTGACCCCCTCCATTAAAGCGGCAGAGTTGTCACAGCGGCTGCACGCAGGGCTTCCTCTTGAGAAGCCGGGGTGTTTCCAGTTATTTGTCCAATGGCGCGGAAAACATTAGCCCACAGCTAAGGACCTCGGGATCTCTGAGTAAGAAAAGAAAATAGTCAGAACTATTCACACAAGGAAGTGTTGGCAAGAGCCGTCCTTTGGATTAGAGACACAAGAAGAAAATTGTATAGGACCAAATGGTGCCAGCTTGCATTAGCTTGCATTTGGGGCAGTGTGGACCAGTCCACCCCAAGCATGATCCGTCCCCACACTTTGTGCAGCGGCTACAAAGCAGGACAGTACTTCAAGCACTCTACACTCGGCATTTGTTAAAATCTCGGTCAGTGACTTTGTTGTGTCTCCATCCTGGGTTTGTCTATCCCCCAATATTCTGTGTGCAAAACGTTACATTCAGCGCACATGTGCCCTTTGGTTTAAGATCCTTCCTTGGAAATCACGGTTAGTAGCTTGTTGTTCCACAACACCCTTTATTTTTAAAATCCTTAGCAACCAACTGCAAAGCGCAAACCTGAGTGAGTGAGGAATAAAGGTCATAGGCTGATAAACAGCAGGAGGAAACATCTAAGCAGAAACTATTCCCAACCATGACAAATACAAGATTAAAGCAGCCGTATAATTACAATAAGGTAATGGACAATTGCTTTGCTTAGGTGTTTGATCGCAGGGCTCTATTCAGCCATGGCATAATGGCTTTAGTCTTCTATCACTGATCTGATTTGTACGCTCTTTAGGGTAGGGACAATTTTTTCTTTAATTACACGTGTGTAGCACAGTAAAACCCTGATCTCTGACTGGGCCTTTACCTACTGAAATGCAAACACTAGATAATAATCAGTAATAAAGGCCTAATGTCGACCCTTTAATTTCACCTTAATTTTGAACTAGATGTTTAAAACTAGAGATGAACAAAAAATCATACGAGGAACAAGGTGCCATATTGACCACCTTATTGAAGAAAAATGTTATGGCAATGTAGAAGGTACACCGCAGAAAATGACAGTTCTGCTCCAGGGAATTTGTCTGTATAGAAAGGATGGGGAGAGAACTTCTTCCATATTCTTTAGGAAGCAGGAACTTAAGGGGTGACTCCAATGGAACTAGAGACTGCACATCCCTGTTTGAGCTTTTGGTACATGTACGAATCTGGGATCCAGGCTGAAGGGTAAGAGGAATGAAATCCTGAATCCAGGAGTATTCACATAACTTCCATGTAGGCCAGTAGCCTTCAACAACAGCTGCGTGTTCATAGATCCCAAGGCCAGGAGGAACCGTTGTTATCATCTAGTCCAACCTCTATGACATAGGCCAGAAAAGTTCTCCAAAATAATTCCTTTTGAACTAGAGCAGATCTTTTAGAAAAAAATCGAATCTTCTTTTAAACATTGCCAGTGCTGGAGAATCAACCCATGACCCTACGTAAATTGTTCCAGTGGCAAATTTACACCTTATTTCCAGGCTAAATTTTCTTGCTTCAACTTCCAGCCATTGCATCATGTTTTACCTTTGTCCACTAGATTGAAGAGACTATTATCAAATATTTACTCCCCATGAGGGAATGTATACACTGTGATCAAGTCCATCCCTTAGCCTTCTCTTTGTTAAGCTAAATAGACTGAGTGTCTCGAGTCTATCACTATAAGGTATATTTTCTAATCTTTTAGTCATTCTTGTGCCTCTTTTCTGAACCCTCTCCAGTCTTACAACATCCTTCTTGAATACTGGGCACCAGAACTTCACACAGTATTCCAGCAGTGGTCACACCAGTGCCAAATACAGAGGTAAAAATACAGAGGCATTGGGCTTTACCTCTATACTCCTACTCCAGATTCCCCTGTTTATGCATCCCAGGATTGTTTAAGTCCTTTTGGCCACAGTGTTGTACTGGGAGCTCATGTTGAGCTGCTTGTCCATCATGATGCCTATGTATGAGCAAGTCCCAGTTCTAGAGACTGAGAGCACAGACAGGACCGAGCCAATAGTAGCTGGTGGGCATAGCAGCTAAAGAAGTCCCTCCCTGGCATAAACCCAGCTCTTCCTTTCTGTTTCCACAGCTAAAAGGTTTGTCCACGTCCTGTTGATCTCTTCCTTCTTTCTGGCCTCCTCTTCCATTCACTGAAGAGGCAACAGGTAACATGATTCTACTCCCATCAGTCTGAGCGCATCACCTCCCCTCTGAAAATTGTTTCACTGGGTTCCCCTCACCCAATTTGTCAAGAATAAACATCCAGGCCCTGCAGATTTCTGCCCAACCTAGGTGTCATATCTAATTTCTTATTGTGTTCTCCTCCCCGTGGCCTATTTCCTTCCATTGGTGAAGCCAACTTCACTGCCCAATTTCTTTCTTGCTCACTTCTGTCTCTAAGTCGTCTTCTATGCTGCACCTATGCATGAAACACATTCCCAGTCTCAGTATTCCAGCCCTTTCTTTACTCAGATCCCTCCTAAAGACCCTCCTAGGCAGCAATGCTCACTAGCCCCATCAATGAAATGTTTTCTCTACCCCATTGTTTTATAAGAGGGGAAGATCAAATTGGTGGGGGACCTAACAGTTATTAATATTAATAATAAATAATAATGCCCCTCCACTGAGTCCAGGGCCTTGCAGGTTGGTTTCCCAGTGGAAGAGAAATCAGTGATGCAGAACCAGGGTGTATTCTAAGTATAACTTACTTGAGTTACACATATACACCTGTCCTGGAACAGAGATGGTCACAAACAGCATACAGGGCAGTCCCATCTTTCAGGAATCTCAGATAGCATTAATGCAGTCTCAGGGAACAATTCTGCCTATCAAGGACTGACCCCAATCAGAGACCAAGACAGAGCTCACATTCTCCTGCAGCTCACACAGCTCCCTCTATGCAATACCTTGCTGTGGAGAATGTTAGGGTGTGTGTTACGTATCTATTATTTTAATTATGAAGTAGGTGGGAGGTGAAATATGTGGCTGGGAAGTGAAATAATGGTTTGAAATCTAAGGATTCCATGAGGACGCATTGGGTTTCAAGGAGCCTCCCAGAATGTCTGATTGAAAATCATCAGTTGGAAGAGGGGGTGTAGACACTTGCCAGCTTGAGGTAGTTGGGTTCAGACTGGATGAAGTTGCCAATAAAGCTTTCTTCAGACTCCAGAGGCTGGTCCATTAAGGTCCAGGTTGCTGAGCAGATGGTGGTGAGACATGATAGGAGAGCAGCAGAGCCTGTGGCTTGTGAAAAGAAAACCTGAACTAAGTGTGGACTGATAAGGGGAGGGCAATAGCTCAGTGGTTTGAGCATTGGCCTCCTAGACACAGGGTTGTGAGTTCAATTCTTGAGGGGACCATTTAGGGATCTAGAGCAAAAATAAATAATCTGTCAGTGGGCAGTACTTGGTCCTCTAGTGTAGGCAGGGGAGTGGACTCAATGACCCCTCAAGTTCTATGAGAAGTGGCCAATCCAAGAGGTCCAGTACCAGAATTCATTCATAGGTTTTCATTGTAAATAACAAATTACGGGTTCATTAATTCCATTTGGAGTAGAGCTGTGGTGAATGGGGATCTCTGCAGTGGCTTTTGAAGAATGCTTGCCATACCTATCAGGGACCCATGCTGCTGGGAGCAGGCTCCTCATAACATGGGAGCAGAGGACAGGTGACCTGAGATAAGATTTCCAAGTGAAAAGCTGGCAGGTGATAGCCAGGAACTGAGACCGGGGCATACAAAACCTAGGGTCATGACAGCTTCATGATAAAGGTTAAAAAAACCCCAAAGCCTGTCTTTCCAAGACTGAACATTTGCTTACAAAATCAGACTCTAGAAAGGATGGCTTCCTGCACGTATCTGTTATTTTTACTTGCTATTCTAAAATAAATACACTACCATTCCCATGAATTTCTAGGGCTCAAGGCAGTGGAGAATAATCACATATATAATCCAAACCCTATGGGGACTGTTAAGGATGTATGCCATATCGTCAGTTGGTGTAAGTCAGTAGGGGGAACCACACTGATTTACGCCAACTGCGGAACTGGCCTCATGTTTTACCTTGGCCTTTCTTGTGTGCTCATTTCATGCAACCCAAGGCCACAAATTAAAATAAATAATAAAAAAAAGAACAATTCACGGCTGGTTACATTCGTGCTTACAACCTACGCCTGTCTGAACAGGAGTTAGGCAGGACAAAGCACAATGGACTTCCTTGCCTTTATTGCTTTCCTTCACTTCATGTCATGCCAAGGAAGGTTGATTATAGGAAATTCTAATAATGAACTGTTGATGTTTTTAACTGCAGTTCCCAGGAGATTTACAGTACCCTGTCATGGTGGGTCTGTAGGACGGTCTTTCTGGAACCGTTGTAGATAACATATAACCTCCTTGTGACTGGTTTTGGATGGACTGGACTTGATTTTGTTTTTGTTTTAAAGCAAAGAACGGTATTTTTTCCTTTAAACAACAGTCATCTGTTTCCTCCCTTCCCTTGTAAAAAAATTTTCTTGTATCAGGCACCTGCAGCAAATTTGCTTCTCTGAATCAAAGGAAGAAATACACTCACTAACTCACTGTAACCCTGAAGATATATGCTTTGCACAACATAATAAACCAGCAACTAGAGGGTTAAAATCAGTCGACATTTAGAACACAAGCAATTTAGAACATGGTGATTTCTTGTGTTCCTATTGGTTCCTATAGCTCAAATGCACATCATATCAATTTAAAAAACAACAACAACAAAGGAATATAATCAATTAATAGAACATATGAATAGAGCCATTTAGGATAAAAATTTCAGAGAGAGAGACAAAGAGACAGATGATCCTTTCATTAGTCAAGAAAAACAAAATTGTGTAAGGTTTTAATCTTCTAACCGAGCTATATATTTCCACATAGTGGAAACAGGCAAACCTCAATGGAATTGCAGTGGGAATTAATTTGGCTCTAACTGTAGTAACCTCCTCATTTAATTTAGTTAATAGAACAAAGAGAGAAGCAAATGCAGGTGAAAGGCCAGTTGTCACCAATTCAAAAAACAGGAGTGTTTATCATAGAGTCCATGTTTCACAATGTGCTGCATCTCTAGGACGAAACAATTTGTTCTAGTTTCATTGCCTGGTATTTAAAGTGGATTTGTTTTTGGTTTTAACCCAGGATTCTTAAAAATCCTTTGCCATTGCATCTTTCCGCTTCCACCTATGGTGATATATTTTTTATGTTGTAGCATTTGAACACCCTTCCCCCTGTCAAAACCCAGATGAATCATGTCAATAACTCAGTTCAATCCACTGCTCAGTTACTCCAATTTCCTCATTTGGGTTTACAACTTCTCTTTGGAAGTAACCTTGCGAAAACCCTAGCCACTCTCGGACAGATCACGCCCCGTACATCTGCACACGTGGAGAGCTGGGACCACACTCCTCCTAACAATAACCGAAAACATTCCCTGTTCACATATCAATGGGACAACGTCCAGTGTCTGAAGACCTTGGCTGTTAGTCACAACACTTACCAAACCAAATACATCTTAGTGGAAAATCTGTTTGCTGAATATAACTTTTTAACCATATTCTCTTTGGGTACTGCAGAAAGGTAAGACTGGATTGGAAAATTTTCTGCTGCACATTCTTTGCTAGTATTTCGTTAACTAATAAATATTTGCTGAATACCAATGTGTTGAATTCCTGGCATATTTTTGCTGATTATTTAGACTTCCATGACAAATGGATTCAAGATAATGATTAGGAAATAAACAGAACACACATGTAAAAGAGAACTGCATCGCTGCTATATTAGTGGCCCTTGGGACTTTTACACGGTTTTAGGGTGGTTATGCAACAAAATCTGCTCCTTCTGCGTCATCCTCCCTCAGACATGTCCCAAGACTTCCTCCACATCCCAACCTTGATAAACCTCCAGTTTCCTGAATTGAGCTATCTAACCTCATCACCAGCCCAGTCCCACCACACTGGCAAATCTCCGAGCTCTCCAAAGCCTCCTGACTAATTTTCATAATCCCCCTTGACTAGCTCCTGAACTGACTGGGAGGTTTCTCGGGCTCATATATGGAAGGTGAATAAGGATATGGAAGGCAGAGGTGGGAACGGCATATATACAAGAAGCATTCTACCACCCATCAAAATCCCTATATATTTCACCAGTTACGTGTATCTATCAACAACTGTATCATTCAGAGAGTTTCCATGGGCAAGAGCAAAGCTACGGCAGCAGAAAGCCATTTGAGCAGGTTGCTACATATAAAATCCATTGCAGATGAGGTTGTCAGAAACAACTAATGATCACGGGTACCTCCATTTTTGGATGCTCAACTTGAAACCCCTTGAAGGCCCTTGATTTTCATAGGTGGATGTCGAGCACTTTCTGACATTCAAATCTCTTAAGGTGTCTCAAGTGGGTTCCCAGAGCACTGAAAATCATTGAGTGCTTTTGAAAATCTTGGCCTACATGTACCTAGGCTCTGCTACATCAATGAACCAGATAACAATATGGTGTGCTCATGAGCTACAATGAACTGGAACTGCATGTAGGGAGATGCCCACCCCTCGGTAAGATCTATGTAACACTGAGGGCCCAGTGATGCTCTAATTTGAGAGCTTAGGTGGTGTAAGGACATTCTGCAGATCTTCTGCATAATGATGAATTCCACCCTTAATAATGAATAATTTGCATACCCTTAATACCCAACTTTCATGAAGCACTAGGGTGACGCAAAACATATTATAATTTAGTTGGGGATTGGTCCTGCTTTGAGCAGGGGGTTGGACTAGGTGACCTCCTGAGGTCCCTTCCAACCCTGATATTCTATGAATTCTATTATTCTATTAGTTATAATATAGTGTTATAATTAAAGATCAGTGTGTCAAGTAAAATGAGGTTGGCAAATGAATCTTGAAATCATGGAATCTTGGAATAGGTACCATCAAAGAACGATACATGCCATCTCTTACAGTTCTCCTTTTAACACAGCCCTTATTTCCATGTTGATATAATTCATTTGGCAGCTTTTCACTTAGAACAGCATTAAAATAAATTGTGTTCCACAAAAGCTACGATCCCGTTCCATGCTGGCTGAAATGACAAAAGAAAATATCTGAAGAGAAACCTTCTTTTCCCACCTCCCAGTTATAAATAAGGTTGCTAGAGAGAAAACAACTTCCTCAATTCAGAGCACACAGTGGGGTTTATTATCTTCCAGCCAATGAAAACAAATAAATAAAAAGTACTAATATATAGGAAGTCACTTTAATGGGAGCCTGCTGTGACTAGCTTCCATAGTTTACATAGCAAAGTGAACCAGACAGTGTGGCTAATTATTCTCTTGCTGTGGATTAACCTCTTTAGTTCTCAACCCTTACTAACATAAAACAAAAATAACAGACCCCAGTCATAATGGTGACTTTGATGCCTACTTCCTACTGAAAGTCAAGTGAGATTTAGGCACCTTAATTGCTTAGGCATTTTTGAAAATTATATATTTTATTAGTTCAGAAATTAAGGCCAAGATTTTCTAATGGGACCGGAATTTTTGATGCCCCATCTGGGGGTTCCCAACCTGAGATATTTTACAGGGTCCCCCTTAATAGTTGCATACCTCAGGAGGTCATCTAGTACAACCCCCTGCTCAAAGCAGGACCAATCCCCAACTAAATCATCCCAGCCAGGGTTTTGTCAAGCCTGACCTTAAAAACCTCTAAGGAAGAAGATTCCATTACCTCCCTAGGTAACCCATTCCAGTGCTTCACCACCTTCCTACTGAAAAAGTTTTTCCTAATGTCCAACCTAAACCTCCCCCACTGCAACTTGAGACCATAACTCCTCGTTCTGTCATCTCCTACCACTGAGAACAGTCTAGATCCATCCTCTTTGGAACCTCCTTTCAGGTAGTTGAAAGCAGCTATCAAATCTGTTTGAAAAGTATATTTCTCGTGAAGGTGACAGATTATATACGATAATTTTCTCAATTTCTGATCGAATCCTCATCTGAGTATTCAATATGTCACTTCTGTTGTTTACTAAGAGGTCTGTTTTCAGAAGAAGGTACATTATTTATAACACTATGGAAGGAATGAACATGAAATTAAGATATACTGCAAATTATGAATCTTGCACATTTTAAATGCAATTTTGAAAAGAGTTGCTGCTTTGTTAGTTTCAGGAAGTCACATTTGCAGGACAATGAAAACCAAAAGAGAAACAATGAAAAGGAAAATGTAGCCCTTTATGCTTGTCTGATCCAAAAAGCGATCTATGCATTTGCAGCCGTCACTGTTCACTTGTATTTTAAATGAAATAGAATCACTCAAGTGGGTTGATCATCAGGCCTATGGGTAGTGTGAACAGTAATTGTGTTGATACTCGGGAATGTCAGGCAGAAAAGTTAGATCTGAGTAAGGGTCCCGGTAGTTTGGTCTCAGGACCAAGATAATTCCTCATCCCCTTTGAGAGAAGGATATCTGAACACTTTACATCAGGGATTTCTCTCACCTGGAGAGCTATCTCTGAGCTCTGAAAAATCGAACCCTTCCGTGTCCTTTAGCCAGAATGGTGGCTGTATTGTGAGCCCTGGGGGAAATGGAAGTATATTAGCAAAGTGCAGATCTTCAGGGCCCCTGCCAGGTCATGGAGAACTACGCTGTAGGAGTGGAGGTTAATCAATATAGACATACAGTGATTTTGTAGAATTATACTGAGCACATTTATTTCTGGCTTTCTGATATAGAGGATTTGACTGTATCTTTTATCTAGGAGGAAATGGAACTTGGATTTTATTCCGATAAATAGATTTCAGCTACACAGGGGACTTTTCAAAGCAAATGGTATGTGTGGGAGGACATGACAATTACAAGTAACAGGTCTTCTTGGATCAGCAGGAGTTGGATCGTAGGATTCGGCTGTGATAAAAAAAACAACTTTCAGTGAAAATACTTGCCAGTCACGGAGGAGACTCAAATCTCTCTACAGTCTGGTTTGGAGAAAGACTTAAGACGTTCATATGCTTACCTAAACTCCCCATTTCCTTACCTCCATTCCTCTTCCCTCCCAGACCGAACCAAAACATTCCCTCTTTCCCTGGTCCTATACTCCCTTTGTCTTAAGTCCCAATTTCCTGTCTCTTACATCCTGGAGATTCCCGATCTCTTCCTGACACTAAAGAGCTCCCTAAACCCCAGCAGACCCTCTACCTTTGTTGATATTCTACATTGAAGATGTTCTTTGGATTGGCACTCTTTCGACAAGGGTGTTCTATTGACAAGTGTTCTATTGACATCTCACTTGCACCTGCGTTTTTCCGGACTACAGGGCCCACAGAGATATTTCCTCTCATTATATCTGACCCCAAGAATTCAGCACCAACTTCCTTTGCTCTCCTACAGCACCTTCCGATCAGGATTCAAAAAGCACCTTACAAACAGTAATTGATCAAGCCTCGTAACACACTATGAGGTGGGTATTATTATCCCCATTTTGTAGATGAGGAAACCTAAGCACAGAGAGGTTAAGGGTCTTGGCAAAGGCCATATATCTGTAGTAGGGCCAGGAATAGAAACCAGATCTGCCAGCTCCTGTTGATCTTTACTTTAATGGAAGGTTTTGATCTCATAAGGTTTAAGTACAGTATCTGGCCTAGCTGACCTTACCAGACCAGCAGAGACCCTGCTATGTGAAGGTAGGTCTGCTGGGAACTGGAAGCAACGGAGGAGGAGGTTACATATCCAAAGGCTTTTTATACTAAAAAAAGTTTCTGTTCAGGTTTGGCATCCTGACTCACATTCAGACAGGCTCATCAATCTATCCCTAGTGACAATTTCCCTAGTTGTGTATACATTTCTGTGCAATTGGATGCTCTGCTATAACTTGCCTGAATACGTGTGAATGTAAAATTAGGTTTTAATCTGAAAATTCTGTCTGAAAAATCCTATTCTGGATAGAAAAGTAGAAACTAAATATTAAAAGATGACAAGGGTTATAATTGAAAAAATGGATATTCCTATGCTACCATTTTGAACATAAAAACCAGACATTAAAAATCCCTCATTAAAACAAATTTTATGCTAGTTGCTCCCAAAGGTCTAGGAGTAAATTATAGATACACCACTTCTCTGTTGCCTTTCCATTCATAAATAATATTGTTGCTTTGTTTCAGAGTTTTTGTTACATTGTTCCTTTGCTTGATCTGGCTCAGTTCTGCATGTTTCATTTGCAACATGACCCTCACACAGTTCATTCATGAACCCCTGGCTCTGGGTTTGGTAGCCTCTGGATTAACTGAAAGAATATGTTCTCACACATGCCTTTTATTTAACTGTCAAGAACATTGCCTGTCACAGATATGTGCATCTTAAATGTAGAACCTTATGGCGCCTCTGTTTTTTTACAGTTGCAAAGGGGAAAAACATCTTAGACCCTGTCTACACACAGAAGTGGTATGACTTTAACTATGTCAGAGGAATTCATATGGTACAACACCCCTAGGGCTGGTCTTCACTAGGAGGGGAGATCGGCTGTAGATACACAACTTCAGCTGCGTTAATAACATAGCTGAAGTCGGCGTCTCTACAGCTGACTTACCTGCCGTCCTCACAGCGGCGGCGGGCGGCAGTGTGCTCCCCCGTCGACTCCAACTTGTGCCTTTTGGCGAGCTGGAGTTCCGGAGTCGACGGGGGCACTGCTGGTGATCGATTTATCGCATCTTGATGAGACGCAATAAATTGATCGCCAAAAGTTCGATCCCTCCCCGCTGTAGTGAAGACACGCCCTTAGTGTGGATGGTTATACCAGTATAAAAGTGCTTATAGTGACATTGTTTATTCCAGCTACACCCACACTAGAACCATTTACCTGGACAGTATACTGTACAAGCAAAGTGCTCTGAGGCCTGAGCTACACTGAAAAGTTATATCGGCATCAAGCTGTCAGGCGGTTGAAAAACCACACCTCTGATGGACCTAGCTATGCTGACATAATCACCAGTGTAGACACTGTTACGTTGATGAAAGAGGGCTTCCACCAACATAGCTAACTTTGCTCAGGGAGGTGGTGTTCCTACACGAACAGAAAAACTTCTGTCAGGATAGGCTGTGTCTGCACTACATGGCTATGGTGCCATAGTTACGCCAACACAGCTATACCAATTTAGGGCAGGTTTACACTACCGCTGCTGGTCGATCTAAGCTATGCCATTTGAGTTACATTAATAGCGTAACTCAAGTCGATGTACCTTAGATCTACTTACCGCGGGGTCCACACCACACTATGTCAATGGGAGACATTCTCAGGTCGACATTGCTTCCGCCTCCTGTTGAGGTGGAGTACAGAAATCGATGGGAGAGCGCTCTGCCATCGCTTGAGCATGTCTTCACTAAATCGATGTTTTTGCATTGATTGCAGCAGTGCCGATTTGGCTCCATAGTGAAGACACGCCCATAGTCTCTGTGGTGTAGAGCTATCCCTAGTGTGGATGCAAGCTGTGCTAGCATAGCTGCACTTTGTCCTGATATAGTAAAACCACCCCATGCGTGAAACAAGCTATAGCAGTAAAAGTAAAGTTTTGCCAGTATTGCTGTATTTACTCTAGGGGCTTCTCCTGGCACGGCTATGTCGGTCAGGGATCCCACCTCTTCATACCTCAGACTGACAAAGCTATGGCTGCAGATAGCCTCCTGTACAGAAAGAGGAATACATTCTGCTGGTATAAGGACCCTTATATTGGTATAACTGGCTTTCACACAAGGACTTGTACCAGTATAATGCAATCAGTCAATATTATATCCCCACCTAGCTACACTAGTACAAAACCTGTGTGTAGACCAGGCCATACTGCAAGTGCATACAGTGTTAATAACCAGTTCATTGGAAAGTGTGAGCCACAAAAACTAGTGAAAGAAGTAACTTCTTTCTCTAGCAGTGCTTTGCGTGTGTACTTTGGTTTCCTTGGGCAGAGACTGTGAGGCGGAGGAAGGAAAAGCCAATGTCAGAGAAATCTTGGTGTGGCTTCTTTTGTCTGATCTTTGGAGAAACTTGCAAGATGAAGAACGAATCCAGCAATGGAACTCAAATAGAAGTTGACAGCTTTACTGCTTTGTCCGAAAGCTTATTTTGGCAGTGGAGGTTCTGTCTGCTTTCATGCATTGTGCATAAAAGGAAGTGACAACGTATTTACATCAATGATGTTTACGCAATGGATGAAATATCTGAAGCGCAAGGTGAAATTCTTCCCACCTGCATGCAGCATGTCACTCAGCTTCACCATAAACTGCAGAAGCGGCCAGAAGTTTTGCCCTGCTTCCTTATTGGAGAGAATAAGAACTTGCTGTTCTCACAGGTTTCCTTTTATTTCAGGTCAGTCACAAGATGGGTTCTGTGCCATTCCAGTCAATAACGGCTCCTTTCCACCTAGGGACGAAAGAGATTGTTTTATTCTAATAGGCTATGGTGCCAGTTGGAGTCATGCCCCCTCCCATTCCAAAAAAATAGTGTAGAGTGTGTTTAATTGGCGTGGACCCATTAATGTCAACCACTCCCTTCAACATGAATCCACCTCTGTGGAGCCACTGCTTCAACTGGAACCCATTTGCACTCTGGATGGCACTCTCTGCAGAGGGGACCCCAAAACTGAATTGGCCTGGAGACTGGGAGGTCTCTTATTAGGTTTCTGCCCTTAATGTTCAAGGGTGAGACTTCCAAAGGCACCTGAGGGAGTTGGGTGCCCAACTCCCATTAGATTTCAATGGGATTTGGAGCAGCCCCCCACTTAGACTCCTTTTCAAATCCTAGTCTATAGCCTAAATTCCAGGCTTCCTAATGTGATTTCTGGGGATAATATTACTGATCTTATTTAAACTTTGTTAAGGCCAAGCAAATGAGAAACAAAGAGGGGACACACTTGAAAACTCTTTGTCTTCTGCTTCCACTGTAATCAGGGGCACACACTTAAAATCAAATAGTTGTTCCTATTATATACCTTATTTTGCCTTAACTTCTCTCCCCCTAAAAGTTTTGACACATCTTTCGTGTGATCTCTTAGTGATCTCTATAAGGATTAACCCTAAGCAACTACTACTGCTCTAACCTCTCAAATGCCACTAGGCAATTTGCACATTCCTAAATATATGGGCCTCTGATAAGGTGAAAAAGACTAAGGGCGGATATGATAGAGGTAGATAAAATCATGAGTGGTGTGGAAAAAGTGAACAAGGAAGAGTTATTTACTTATTCCTATAATATAAGAACTAGAGGCCACCAAATGAAATTAATGGGCAGCAGGTTTAAAACAAATGAAAAATTGATCTTCTTCATACAGCGCGCAGTCAACCTGTGGAACTCCTTGCCTGAGAAGGTTGTGAAGGCTAGGACTATAATAGATTTTAGAAGAGAACTGGATAAATTCATGGAGGTTAAGTCCATTAATGGCTATTAGCCAGGATGGGTAAGGAATGGTGTCCCTAGCCTCTGTTTGTCAGAGGGGGGTGATGTATGGCAGGAGAGAGATCACCTGATCATTACCTGCTACGTTCACTCACTCCAGAGCACCTGGCATTGGCCTCTGTCGGTAGACAGGATACTGGGCTGGATGGACCTTTGGTTGGACCCAGTACGGCCATTCTTATGTTCTTATGATTTGTATTTGTGACCCTAAGTCTAGGATAGTACATTTTGCTGCTGCTGCTAGTGTTTATTTCTTTCAAATGCTCACCAGACACATGTCTACAGGAAAATTCTATATCTTCTCTTATCAGCCAATGCTGGAAATAATGCTAAGATACATATTTAGGAGAACATTTTCAAATGGGCCTTTGCATCTGCACACATCGACATATTTATTCAGTAATTTGCAGGAGAACCCAAAGTGTGCTAGGCATTGTAAAACAAAGAAAAAGAATGGGATTGATCCAAAGCCCATTGAAGTCAATGGGAGTCTTACCAATAACCTTATTGGGTTGAAGATCAGGCCGTAGGAGACTACAATTGGGTATTTAGATGAAGCATTATTTGAACTCCACACTCAAACAGACACTTATACATGTAATATTTGCAAGTGCCTGTTTAGAAGCCACTAAAAATGAGTCACCTCCAGTCTAATACATTCCAACCACCAGTTACTTTGATCTGGCTTGAAAGTCTTGTGGGCTTTTAAATTGGAATCACATTGGAATCACTGCAAAAAGTTCTGAAAGTGATTCACAGATTCCAAGGTCAGAAGGGACCATTGAGATCATCTAGTCTGAACCGTATAACACAGGCCATAGAACTTCCCAAAATAATTCCTAGAGCAGAGCTTTTAGAAAAATATCCAATCTTGATTTTAAAATTGTCAGTGATGAAGAATCTACTATGACCCTTGGTAAATTGTTACTAGATGTTAACAGTTAATTACCCTCACTGTTAAAAATTTACGCCTTATTTCCAGTCTGAATTTGTCTAGCCAGAGCTTCCAGACATTCGATAGCATTATACCTCTCTCTGCTAGATGGAAGAACCCATTATTGAATAATTGTTCCCCGTGTAGACACTTCTAGATGTAATCATGTCTCCCTTTAACTTTCTCATTATTACGCTAAGTAGATTTAACTCTTTGAGTCTATCACTATAAGGCATGTTTTCTAATTCTTTAATCATTCTTGTGGCCCTTCTCTGAATCCCCTCCAATTTATCAACATCCTTCTTGGTATGACCAAAAAAGCAATAAAATGTGGCTAAGATATATAATCCCCATCCTCTCCTGGCCTCTTTGGCGATGCTAAAGAGCTAAGACACAATCACCATTCCATCCACACTCTGCCCGCCACATCATCTTCCATTGTCAGGAGCTGGTGGGATGATATGATACAACTGTCTGAATTGGCAAATGCAAAACCACATGGTAGAAAAAGCATTCTGGTGAATGTGCTGTTATCAACCAATGTATTGAGAAATCATAGTTATAGCGGGCACTCTTCCTGCTACACATTGAGACACGTTAGTCATATTACACGGATGATTTTTTTTCTTTGTAATTAAGACTTCAGCAAAAACAAAAGTGGAAAAAATATTCTGTGGCAAAAATCAGGACCACTCCCATAACAACACTGATTTTCCTTACTGATTTACAAGCCACTTCCCTTGAGCTATTTGGAGGCTGAAAACAACACTGTTGTTCAACTCCCATACAAGCCTGAGTTGAAGATGCCAGAATGTCAGTATTTCTTCTTTTCATGCACTCACATGAAGTGCTGAACCGTCATGTCAGGTGCTGGGCAAGTTCTCTCCCGATCGGCAGAACAGGCAGGGCATGGACAACAGCAGTCCGAGCTCTCCCCCCTCGCTACCCTGCTGCAATATACCTCAACTCTACCCGGGCATTTTTGCTTCGGATTCAATTCTACTTTATCAGATTAACAATAAAAAGAAAATCTAACTCATGCCATTCACTTGAGGCCTCATCCAAAGCCCATTGAGGTTAATGGGAGTGTTGCCATTGACTCCAAAGGAAGCTGAATTAAGACCTTGCAGAGCATTCGGTCTACAATGAAGTTCATAAAGCTGCTGCTGTGCTAATTATTTGGCTGTTGCATAAGGTGTGAGTAACTTGGGGTGAAATGGGCCTGCAGTTCTGCCCTGCATACAGTACTTGGTACATCCCTAGTGTCCCAGTGGAGTGTGCCACTTCAAAGGACAACAGCTGTGTTCTGCTACTGGATAGGCCGGAAACTGCAGAGGAAGGTAGAGGCTATGGGTTAATAAAAGGTATTGCGGAATTGAGATAATAAAGTAAGATCAAAGTTTGGTCCCCTCAGGCAGAGCTGACAGATGTTATTTCCACCGCTGAAGACAAAAAACAACAATGGATGGGGACTATGATACAAGCACGGCCTCACCAAAATAACCCAAGGGCGCACATTCCAGGCATCTTTTGGTCAGAATCTGTTTCCCTAGATGTCTGGCGCTGGAAGGCACAATGGAAGGGCATTTGGTTGCTCTGACTCATTGGTTGGGAGTGTGCCTTCGGAAGCAACATCAGGAGGCAATATTCGAACTGTGTTGCCCCCTGCTGCAAATGCAAAGTGCACACCTCCAACCTTGTCTCCTCAGAGCAACATGGACACTAAAATTAAATTAAAAAACCTTCTCCCTCAAAATGCCCCTCCAAAGAACAAACAAAAACCCTTCACTGCGCACCCATTTCTCTCCGTAGGGAGAAGATGAGAAAAGAAACCACACGTGGCAGATGTTAGTCAAAACTGCTTTCTGCACTACTGGAAGGAGCTCAATTACTACGGTGATGGGCATGATGTACCTGCATGGAACAGAACAGAAGAGTGGGAAAGAAAGGGGGAAACTGAGTTCTCTTGAAAATCCCGATCTAGGATTGGAATCCTCAGCAAAACTCTTTGGTTCTGAGAATCTAGAAGGGTAAACAACAAACTTTCCTCAAATCTTGCAGCTATTCTTGCCTCCATAGTGAGAGTCTTATGGCAACAGGGATCAAGTAGGGACTACAAATTGTTTTTGTTTAATACAAGGGTTTTTTTGAAGTATTTCCTCTGCTCTGCCTGTACCATATAAAGTATTTTTCCTCCTCTCTCTCTCTCTCTCTCTCTCCATGTATACGTCAGTGCCTGCTTTATAATAACCTTTGTTTCCAGAACATACTTCGCATATGGATTTTCTGTTACACATAAGAACACACAATATTTGTTTTTCATTTTCCTTCTGTGCCTTCTGGTGATTCTAAAGAACACCATAATCAAATGGGGGTTGGGGGAAAGAGTGTAACATGACCACCCTCTAGACTTGCTTCTCGTTGATTGGCCACCTGCTGACAAACTACAATACAATGATTAGCAATTTATCAACAAGAGCACTAGACAGACGGACAGATCAATGAGACAACCATTAGTCCTTAGAACTGATACAAACTAGATATGTTGATAGTGGAATTCATTTTTAATTCCACCCTCTAAAAATCAATGTAGGGAAAAGTTAAAAAAAAACATTGTGTAGAATTGTGTTGCAATGTGGCAATCCCTAAACGTCAGGAAACAAAGTGATTATAACAACAAATTTAACTTTGTCTGCATTCCCCATCCGGTGTATTTTTTTGGGTATAGGTTTCATATCCTAAACTGTCATTTGTTAGGCTGTGTGTTTAGCCAGATCATGAGAATAGATGCATCCCATACATGCAATGCAGCTGTGCTAGTGTATCTGTTGTAATGTTAAGTTGTGCCTTTTCTAACTTTTTGCGAAGTTGACTGTGTAATATCAGCTTTGCATTGCAATGGTGTTTGATAGTGAATGTCCCTGTTTGTTTTTTTAAAAGAAAACAGGGCAAGTGGGGGTGGGGAAGATGACAATAGGAAATTAAAAAATGTGGAGCTGTTTGTGTTGCTGATTTAACAAGTGCTACGGTCTTCACCAATGATGCACGGATGTTTCTTGCTTTGGAGATACCCGGTTATGGAATTTTCCAGGCTCTGCCAGTGGAGAGGATACATTTCTTTGTTTAGCTAGTTGCGCACCTAATCCCCCTCCCCCTGCATTGACACAATTGGGAATCTTCCCATCCACTTCAATGTGTGAACTGGATTAAGCCCTTTAATAGCTGCATAACCATGACCACCACACTTATTTTTAAGTACCAAAATCTGTCCTCCGATACGTGCATGAAATTTCCATTGCAGTGGGAGTTGTGGGCATATTTGAGGGCAGAATTTGGCCTAAGAGCTCACCTAAAAAACCAAAAACAATTTCTATTGTTTGCTCTGTCCCGTTGCTTCAAACAATCAGAACGTTGTGTAAAAACATGGTCTTTTGCAATCTTGAGAAATCACGTACTCCTCATAGACGCCTGTTAAAAAGCCAGGCCTGCAGTTTCAAATAGCAGTGGGGTTTTGTGTGGTTATCACAATAAAAGAAAGGGTGATCACAATTTTTTTTACTATGGAACTATTTGAGATTTTCTTTTTACCACCACCGAAGAGACAATGGATTTTACTCAAACCTTCAATAAAAAAAGTAAATCAATAAATAAAAGCACCATTAGGCTGACCCAAAGCATGGAATATTTTGGTTAAAAGGTTGAATGTTTCAAAAAGTTGGGAGCGTGTGAAAACAGAAAATTATAATAGAAACTGTTCTGCAGCCTTACCTATAATGCCATCACCGGGATGACTTCTATACCACCAGTTGTCTGAGTTAATGCAATTATAACAGCATATCCACTATATTTATGAGTAACTATACAAATACCCTATTCTGCCCTCATGCTCATGTTTTATTTAAAGCATGCATGTTTGTCTTACAGTACTGTTTGCTCTGTTAAGCTCACAACATTGTCTGCCCTGTTACTGTGGGGTTTTTTTCTCATTCATTTCTAAATCCCATTCATATTACAGTTGCTCATGCTTCCCTGTGCTTTGAATTTGGACATTTAAAAGGACAGAAAAAATGGCTTTTCTTCTTCTTTTCACTCTTTTTTGCCAGAAGCTGGGGATGGGCGACAGGGGATGGATCACTTCCTGTTCTGTTCATTCCCTCTGGGGCACCTGGCATTGGCCACTGTTGGAAGACAGGATATTGGGCTAGATGGACCATTGGCCTGACCCAGTATGGCCATTCTTTTCTTCATGCATTTTGTGCTCTTGTAACAAATTGCTTTGGGGGGGCCCAACTCTGGTCCTCTGGAAGTCAAGGAGAATGACTGTAATATGGTCTGCTCTCAGTGATGTACTGAAGGTTTCTTTAAGCACTAAATTGAACATCCCAGTCCATTAATGTGGTCATCATGACATCATTCCGGAACACAACTCTATTTCTGATATGTTCTGTTGCCCAGCTCTGGCTCATTGACGTCCTTTCTTTTTGTTAACCAATGACTCTATGACTCAGCCAAAGATATTTATTTTATGGCAAGTCAAAACCTCATTTTGAGAAAAAATGTAGAGAACTGAAACTATCTGTGCCATAAAATTTTAGATGAGGATTACTTACTTTGTCCTGATACAGTGCTCAAGTGGAGGAATAAGATCATTTTCTTCATCTTCAGTGTAAGGCTGAACTGTATCTGCAGAGACATTTCAGATATTTATCATCACCATCATCATGTCTGGGAGTCAACATCATGGATCAGAGCTCCACTGTGTTAGATATTTTATAAACACAGAACAAGAACATAGTCCTTGCCCCAAAGAGCTTACAATCTATGTGCAAAATCCTCTTTCCAAACCCTGCAAAGAGTTAGTATTAGCTGGCACATCAAATATTATCATATAGAGCCGATCCCATTCAGGATGTGTCTGGTTTGTAATATGAGCAAAGGTGTAGTTTAAAGAAAAGTATGATAGTCTGAAAACCTCATAAGTGGTACTTCTATTATTTATTCAGAAGTCCAAAAAACCCGTCATTCTTTTCTGAAAGTTCTGTGTAAAATCTATAATAAATATTCCTGAACCCATGGAGATTCCCTGAATGACTGACAAAGGCAAATGTGTAAAACGCGAGAAACATTTAAAGTTCTCATGGAGTGCATTGTTTCCTCTAAAAAAAAATTAGCCTATTTGCTTCCTATCTCTGAGTAGGACTTTCGGTGGGGAAGAAGGCCCTTTTTGCCACATAAAGGCAAAGTGAAGTTCTGCCACCATAAAATTGCTATATTTTTTTAGAAAGAGATAACAGGTATCCTCTCTAACTTGCGGCAAGGGGTTCATATACATGAGCACCATAGATAAAATCTGCCCCTATGCAAAGGGCTAGCATGCGACTGTGCATCAGTGAAGTCCTACATAGATTGTGTTCTGGTCCCCTACACAGGGGCAAAATTTCACTCCGAATGAAATTAATTCTGCTCTCCACTTGACTCTTTTCTCTCCCTTTGCAAAAGGCTTTACCAGGCCTTGATCCTGCCTTCTTGATTACAAACTACAGCCTTGGGTGAAGGGCATCATTTCAAGGAACATGACTTTTGCACATCTGGTCAAAGAAAGCACAGCACATAAGGACTCAGAAGACCCAGTTCCACTTTTTAGGAGATTTCTCTAAATCAAACAAAGTTTGTACTGAGCAGGATGGTTATCTCCAAAGACACACAATAGGCTCAAAGGACTCTTGGAGAGATTTTCTAGCTGGAATGGTGAAACTATTTGGAGTTAATGCCGTATTGCAAAATTCCAAAGATAAGAAAAGATTTAGTAGTGCAAACCATTTGGAAGTGTGATGCCTTAAACATAAAACATACCGGTAGTTCTGAATCCAAGCCTAATTCCAGAGGAGAAATAAATTGGAGTGATAAGAGTTGGCTGAATGGTACACAAAATAATAATTAGCAATTTCTCATTCACAGATCTCAAAATGTGGGCAAGTATTATTATTCCTGTTGAATTGATGGCTAAACTAAGAACAACAGAAGTGAAGTGAATTCCGCAGGCTGACACAGATGTTAGTACCAAAGGTGTAAATAGAACCAAGGTCTCTACTACTATGCTGACAAAGGACGTCCTTGCCACAAACTGAAGCTCACCTCTGTTATAAATAATTAATAAGAAAGGGTTCTCCATAACCATGGACAACTAATAAGACTGACTTAAACCAAAAGGGTATGTTGTTGCCCTTCAACAACACAAAAACGGAAACGTTTTTTCTCAAACTTACAAAAACATTCAGAAAAAACCCCCAGAAAAGGACAAACTGAGAGGCATACTTTTCAAAAAAAAATTGGGCACCCGGAAAAAAATGCAGTAGCTGTGTGTAAGGATAGCAGGGGTTAGTTATAATAAATATTCTCTCCTAGTGGCCCTTTGAACAATATATGTTAATAAGTCTTCTCACTTCTGAAATAGATCACATATGGGTACCTGGAAGTTTGTTTATTTATGGAGATAACATACAACCATCATAATCCTCCCAGTAGTGTGGGCTCTAGGTGAATTTGAGTAAGAAGATACAAACTATGATACAAACTAATTTCACTTGCCAAACACCAACTCTTGAAAGGTGCTCCTGAGCACTCACAACTCTCCACTGCAATGCTCAAAGGTTGGGCACATTCGCTCTGTTCAATGAGTGGCCAGATTGTCCATTTACAACTAGCCATGACTAAAGGGCACTGTGTAGGTGTGCTGCCTCCCGAGCAGTCCAAGGAAGGGACTGGACCATATTAGCAGCAGATTACTATATTCCCTGCGCCGACTCAGCTGTCCCCAAAGATGCATTAAGATTTGAGCTAAGGCTGTAACCGTTCCCCACCCTCTCTGCCATTTCCCACCCATCCTTCAAAGGAAGAGGGAAATACTGAGCCTACAGCATCGACTTTGTCCCCTGCAGAGATGTGGAGCCTATCCAAACTCAAAACTGGTTTATGGCCCTCTGAGTCCGGCTAGACCAGATCACATTCTACCCCTTAGAAATCAGCTTTCTTTAAAGGTGTAGCAGATTCTGGGAAACAGTGCATGCTGACTTTTAGACATTTAAGGACCTTCAACTTCACCTCAAAATTATCATGATGTGAACCACTATTTGGAAACCTAGGTAATGGCACCAAATCTCTAATAGTCTGATACCACCAACAGCTGATTTGATTTGGATTATATTATCAGGACTGGTCTTTCAGGTATAATGCTGTTACTGTCACTGGGGAGGAAATGCAAAGCTTCTCCTACACTTACCAACTGTTAACCGTATTTCCTCTTCCTGGTTGGCCAGACCATCATAGTAATAGAGATCAAATCTCCGTTCCGTTTTCCAGTCACCTAGTAAATCCTTTCTCAAGCAAAAAAGCACACTGAAATGGCTTTCACTGCACACGACCCAAATTGGGTACCTAGGGGTCTTCAAATAGCAGCCAACCTGGAAGAAAGAGAGATAGCATGACAAACAAAATAGTTGGTGGTTGTATAATAATAGTAATAACAGTACTTTTCACTTAAGTATCATCTTCAACAAACATTAATTAATTAAGGCTCACAGTATACCACTAAGGGTTTGTCTCCACTACCCACAGGTAGTGATCGATCTGTTAGCAATCGATTTATCACATCTCGTCAAGACACGAGAAATTGATCGCCCACGGCACCTCCGCCGACTCCGGAACTCCAGCTCACCGAGAGGCGTAAGCTGGAGTCGACAGAGGAGCGCACCGCCAACCGCCGCCGCCATGAGGACGGCAGGTAAGTCGGCTGAAGACCAGCCCTTAAGGAGGTACAGGTTATTTCCACTATTTTTAAATTAGATAAACTGAGCTAAAATTAGAGCTCAGTAACTTGCCCAAGGTTACACACAGGTATGTTTTTCACTGCAACAAAGGTATGTTCTTAGCTTGGGTTAATTAACAGGCGTTAAATTAGAAGTGAAGACACTTCAACTTGACCTTTAACTCATGTTAGCAGCTTGAGTTAAAACCTATAGGGCAGCCTGGGGTTAAACTCAGGTTACTAACCTAAGTTAAAAGCCGATTTACTGTATTTTCACTGCTATTTTAACCTGAGTTAGCTAACCACAGTTAAGAACACTTCTTTTTCTTCACACCTTCACAGAGGGTGAAACCTGGCCTGACTGAAGTCAGTGGCATAATTCCCATTGGCTTCAATGGGCCCAGGATTCCATCTCAGGAATTCAGAAGCAAGGAGAATCCAGTTACCTGCAGTAGCTACTAAATCACACTGAAAAGAACAGAGTAACACGATGGTGATGATTTAGTTATTCCTAGGTGCTGCACAGACATATTGGAAGACAAAATCCCCGCTCTGAGGAGTTTACAATCTAATACAATCCCCTCATTTCGACACATTTTTCATTGGCATCTCAACTTCAGGGGGTTGGGTTTTGTTTTGAACAAGTAGAATAAAAAAATATTTTTTTACATTGAACAACCTTTTCCATCATTACTAAAACGGAAAGATTCTCAGAATTTCAGATGGAGTAAAATCATTATTATTGGCTACCTTTGATGAACCTCAGTTGTTGTTTTTTTAACCTTCAATTGTAAGGGCCTTATCATACTCTCAAGTCACATATGCAACTCCTGCTAACCTCATGTGGAAGTTCCACTGACAGACGAAAGGCACAATCTAACCCTGAGTATTCTTCATGAGGGGGGGAAAAAGTGTACCTTACTTGAATGACCATTATTTTTAAATCTCCCAAAAGTTTGAAATATAAGTAAATCCAGTATTATTGATGTTTTTTGAATAATCACCTAACTTGCCTTCATCTAATCTATCTATCTATTGTGGGGGTTTATCCTGCTGCCCATCACTGAAGAATCTGACCGCCATCCATGTAAAATCAATAGCAATAGCAAAATCCCTACTTGACTTCATAGAATCTCTGGCACTTCTTCCTTTTTGGGGTATAAACTCTTCTTGGGGTGCATGTTTATATATTTATATATGTGATGGCTAATCCACCCTGAACACACATGATCCTGTCTGATCTCAGAAGCTAAGCAGGGTTGGGCCTGGCTAGTACTCAGATGGGAGACTTCCTAGGAATACCAGGTGCTGTAGGCTTAACATGGGTGTGGGGCTAGCAACTCCACCCCGTAGGGAACCAACTTGCTACTGAAATGCCAACAACAGAGATGGAGTGCTCTGTGGTTGGTGACCCATACCCCACCTGGAGGTGATGGGTGGATATATATATATATATATGGTGTTGACAGCACACTGATATATAAATTACTTAGGCCATACTCCTATATCCACTGAAGTCAATAGGAGATTTAGTCTAGATTTTTTTCCTGCCTTAATCTGTTCCATGATGAACACCATCCCCTTCCCTCCCCAAGTCCTGTGTTGCCCTTTTACAATGACACCCTAATGAAATCAATGCAATGTCCAGAGGTATTGGTTCACAGCGAGCAGCAGCAGATGTGTTCACTTATTGGGAACAGTCTATTATGCAGTACATTTTACAGCAGGGAGCAAGTTCAGGATTTCAGCCCCTCTACTGCCATGTAAATGGGTAAATATAGTAGCTGGATTGTTTAATGCATCAGGGACACCTTTCTTTATTTTTTCTTCCTGTTGGGATTTTTGTTTTCAACTATAAAAGATATTTTGTTATTTGCTATATTCCTGTCATTGAAATATGGCATCTGAACACAAAGCAGCTTTGTTTTCCCCATGGAACTGCTGACTGCTTTATCTTCCAGAAATTGTTTAGGGAAGTAAAGACAAAAATAAAGCTTCTATTTTAATAGAATGGCTTTTATTATGATTATAATTATTTCTATTGAGGTGGTGCCTAGAGACCCCAACCCTATTATACCAGGTGCTGTACAAACATTAACTTTAGACCTGCTTAACATTAGAATGGTACGTCTGATTTTCATAGATCCATTAGTCTCTTTTCCTTCATATTATTTTTCCTTTTTTAATATTGCGAATTTTATCTTGGTGACTGCTACACTGATAACCACAGAAATGGAAGCCTTCCATTTAGCCACACGTTTAATGGCACGTATAGTCTCTGCAAAACTGCTGTCATTGGTACAAGGTATTGGACAATGACTCTACAAAGAAACATAAGGTCAATTTTCATCCCTGCAACACTTGTTCTGAGGGTCAGTACGTTTCAAAAGAAGTTTGGACATTTATATGGATAATGAGAATATCCACAGTTACATTAGGGTGAATAAAATATATAAAAAGGCCTTAAATCCTCATCCATGGACTAAAAGGAAACCTTCCTTTGGGCTGGCTTTCCATAATAACTGTTCACTATGTGGCTTCTTGCAACTTTCCCTAAAGCTTCTGGTGTAGGCCACTGTCAGAGGAAGGATTTTGGATTAGGTGGACTGCTGCTCTGGATCTGATCTGATAATTCCTTTATTCCTGAGTTCCTGGGACAGAATAAAGATGTCAGGAGAGGGTTCTAGCAGGTATATTTGCTACCGTGGACATTATGGTATATATTGCATATAGAATGCTACTTCCAATTCTCAGGCACATTGCCTAGAGACACCAATGTGAGCCGATCAGCAGAAAAAATACAGCATATACTGTATAGCCCATTCTATTATAAAACTCTAAACAAAATTCTTAGCATTGTGAATTATGCACTTTTATTAATAAGATATGTATTTTGCATCTGAAATGTTATATAAATACAAAATCAAGCATCTTCCTGAAGCTGAGTTCCTTGTGATGTTAGATAACAATTCTCTAGATCAGTAAGTAACTGTTCCCTGACTCATTCCTTTGTTACTGTCTATATAACACATCCTTTTATTCAATAGTTTGGAGAGGGAGGGGTTGTAAATTCTTGGCTCGAAGGTGCAGAAGAAATTTTGCAAAGTTAAAAGTTAGAAAAATAGAACATCATAAAAAGAATAACAATACAAGAAGTATATAGATCCACAATTTCAAAAGATTTCAAATAAGAGGGAAATTGATGAAAAGATTTCACTCTGCAAAGATGTTTATATTAGTATTCATGTAAATCAAAGACAAATCTGAACCGTCAGTGACTTCCTTGTAACAATGTTGTCAACCCATAAATGGCTGCTAAAATAACACCCAAAAGGCTTCAAACAATATGTGCCAATGTGAGATTAAGGAAATAGAAAAATGGTTTCCAACCATGGTTCCACTCTAGTTCTTATTCACTAAACAGTCCCACTGAAGTCAATACGGCTGCTCATGTGAGTACAGCCTGCAGGACTGAGTCTCAGATATGTATACTGCACCAAGAACTAAAAGCACATACTGCAGTAACATAATAAATGTTCTACTAGTGTTTAAAACACAGCATGCCAAATCCTCAGCTATTGTAAACAACAGAGTGACACCAATTATGCTAGAGGAAGAGCTGGTTTTAACTACAATATATCATAAAATAGTGTTATTAGTAGGACTGATAATCAAGGCTTCAATTAAACAAATACTATCATCTCTCCCCTGAGACCAGAGACCAATAACACAGTGAGAAGGGGAATATGCTACACTAATGGTAGAATTTTCACAGGTGCTCATTTGCTGGCCTATCTTGCTTCCATTTAACTCAATGGTCAAACTTCAAATTTAGGCCAATGTTGAGGGCTTTTGAAAATCCCACCCTGCATACTATTTCTGATGTAGTCACCTTCAAGAAGATAATGGCTGTCAAATACCCCGAGTTTTCTGCAAGAGGAGACAAATGCTGTAGCCATGCTTTTTGCTGGACAAAGAAGCCAGTTGTTTGCCCCAGCCTCGTCCACTAGCAAGAAGAACTTGCATATTTTCCTGATGTCTCACACTCAGGAGACTCATTCAGCTTCGTCTGCTGGAATCACATTGATGCACATCCTTCTCACGGTAGTGTAAAGCACCACTAAGAGCTTGCAGAGAGATCTGGCTCTTAGACCTATTTAACAACTGTCATTTTTGTTATGGGCCAGCCATATGCTTTGTACTTTACAGGAGACAAGTATGAAGAGACACCCCTCTTAAGGAGCCTATATTCGTATCACAAATGAATTAAATACTATAGTGCATCAGTTTTAAAATATTTCATACTTTTGACAGATGCTTATTAATCTATTCCAGGCAAAAAGGTGGAGGGAATATAGGGAGTTAGGTATCTTCTTATGCTGCAAGTTTACAATCCTACAGAGACGTCCCTACCACGGTGCCCCTCCCTTACAAAATCCCTTAAGTACTCTCATAAATTTCACTGAGGCAATTTCATCTTTGGAAAATGTCAACCTTTCAGAAGGGAGCACCTGCAAAGAAAGACTCATTTCCAACTCTATGGGTGGTCTTTTTACACATCGGACTTAATTTCATACTTGCACAATGGCAAATTTTACTCTCCTCCCCAGCGCTTATGTGGCAGGATCATTTTCCAATGTATCTGCCAGTGTGAAAGTTCCTGAATCTGCATATATTTCACCATACACATCTTATCTTCTTACAGCACAGGACAACTGCGTTCTTGCTATGTTTTCTTCAAAAGCAATACATATGGGGTAGTGGCTGTTATTTCTAGTTTTGGTGCATTAGTAAGTCACACAGTTTGAGCAGATACAAATTAATGTTCTCATTGTTCCTTGTAATGTTTATAATTCATATGGAAAGAGGATGCAACACCAGCAAAAACAAGGCGACTGAATGGTCATGGCTGATGTAGCTGCTTTTTAGTTCCATCTTATTTAGCATCGTTTTTAATTTTTCTGCTTGCGGTGTTTTACATTATTTAAATTTGAATTGTATTTATTTGTAATATCAACCCTGCCATTTCCTGCCTTTATTTTTGTTGCTCGGCTACAGCTGTTACACTTACAAGCTCCTCTCCTGAAAAGTCCCATCTTGCAAAATTGAGTAGAGCTTGGGGGGTGGGGGGGGGTGGGGGGGAAATCAGTTCACCGGCAATTCTGAAAAATTAAAAAAAACCACTGTTTTGTTTTGGGTCAACAAAACTGCATTTTTTTAGCAAATATATTATTAGAATTTCACCTAGCGCCACTGCCGAAGTCAACAGGATTCTATGTGGGTGCAAAAGCCCGCCCACACAGATCACCGTCTGGGATCAAGGCAATAGTTGGCTAACTAATTAATGCCCCTTTTTAAAACTCCCCAATCCTATTGAATTCAGTGGGATTGACTTGCATAGAATCATAGATGTGTAGGGCTGGAAACAACCTCAAGAGGTCATCGAGCCCAGTCCCCTGTGCTAAGGCAGGACCAAGTAAATCTAGACCATCCCTGACAAGTGGTTTTCCAACCTGGTCTGAAAAACCTCCCATGATGGGTATTTTACAACCTCTCTTAGAAGTCTATTGTAGACTGTTCTTGTAATTAGAAAACTTTTTCTTGTAATTAGAAAACTTTTTCTTGTAATTAGAAAACTTTTTTCTAATATCCAACCTAAATCTCTCTTGCTGAAGATTAAGCCCATTACTTCTTGTCCTGCCTGGATAAAATGGATGTAGTGGTGTGATGGGGCTTAATCCCCATCACCTGTAAGGCAAGAATTCCAATTAGTCATGCTCTGCTTCTACTAATTTCCTCCTGGCCAGAGGAGGAAGAGCTGGGTCTTAAAAGCAGACCGAGGGAGATCAGATGGGGACAGACTGCAGAAGAGACAGGTCTCTGGCAAACAGAAATCTTGGGATAGGGTTTAGTAGACAGGAAACAATGGAGGAAGAACATTACAGGAGCAGGTCAGGCTCCTACAGGGGAAGCCCTGAAGTAGGGCCAACAAGGAAACTATCATGAAGCCTGAGAGAGGAAGAAAGGCTATTAATCTGAAGATTTGTTTGGAATTTAATTTGGACTTGTTCATGCTATCCCGGAAACAGTTTTTGTGAGTTGCCTGGAGGGCCAAGCCAGATAACACGTAGAGGGGAGACAGCAGAAGAGGCAGGCTGAGAAAGGCCATTGTAGGTGCAAGGAAGAGCCTGATATGGGGGCACCAGAGAGACAGTCCCCATGCAATGTTGCGATCAGAGACAAGGGGGCATCCATGAGGGGTGGATGCGCTACTACAAATGGATATAATTACTCAGTGCTTAAGTGTTTACAGGAAACTGCGCATTGTCTGTTCTATCAACAACATTTGTCGATACTTAAAAGACGATTCCCTTTCTACGTTCCTTGGAACATCTAGAGCAGTGCTTCTCAAATAGTGGGGCGCGCCCCCATCGTGGGAGCCGCGCGGTAAGTGCGGGCCCAGGTAGGCGGGCCGGGCAGGGGAGCGGAGCCGCGGGCCGGAGCTGGCCTTGGCGCGGCCGGTGGGAGCGGGAGCCGGCCCGTCGCTGCCGCCCGCTGCGCCCTGACAGGAGGGGCGGGGGTCGCAGGGCAGCGCGGTGACTCGCCCCAGCAGAGGTGTACTTATAACAATTTTATACTTTTACTTATAACTTTATACTATTTATTACTTTATACTATTACTTTATACTATTTACTATATTTATTACTATATACTATACTTTATACTATACTTTATACTATACTTTATACTATTACTTATTATTAATTATTATTTATATATTATTTATATATTAATTACTTATTATTAATTATTATTCGCGGGGGGGCGCGAAATGTTTTCTTCTTCCTAGGGGGGGCATGACAGAAAATACTTGAGAAGCACTGATCTAGAGTATCATAGCCTCAGCAGACCCATTCCACCTGCTTTAGACTTTTCAAGATAGAATTCACAAAACAGTAGAAAACGGGCACAATACTACACGTGGGAGGTTGACTGGATATGACCTCAAAGTACTTTTCCATCCCTAAGTTCTGATTCCGTGATTCACTATGAGTCTCCTATATGAGCCTCTAACTGTTGAAAAAATTACTGTTCTTTTCCATTTCTGGTTCCAGTTACCATCCTTATGGCCACACTGTAATTTCAGGCAGAACCTATTTACTGAAATGCTGCTAAGAAGGAAAGAGTCGATTCTAAAGATTTAGACCCCAATTCTGCTCTCAGTTACACTAAAGTAAATACAGCATAACCTCACTGAATTTCCTGGTGCTACTGTAGATTCACATCAGTGTAACTGAGAGTAGAATTTGGCCCTTAATTCTGAAACCATGGCGATAAGTTCCAGGCCTGGTGACATAAGTCCGATTTTGTTACATTCCCTCCGGCATGTATTGCGATGTACTCTAAGAACTCAAATGTACAGCAATGACAGATGTTCTGCATAAAACTTAAGGAAGTTTGCATCAGATGCTTGAGCTAGTGTAGAGCAAAAAAAAAAAAAAAAAAGAAGAAGAAATTATATCTACTGGGGTTTCTGCAACACAGTAAGAATAACTGACTTGGAAAATGTATTGCTGATCATGATTCTAATTCCCAAGAAACTACATATTAATAGAAGGTGCCACATCTCTTAAGTGTGGTATCTGCAGAATAAGTTGAATGTGTTTGGTTTTCAGATGTTTTGGGATTTGGTAAAGTACAATTTTTGGCAGGAAAGTGGAGGAGTAGGTGAGTTATCATCTATATTAACATCACTTAATGCTGTGCTACATGCAACACATCTTTCAATCTGGAGCATGGTAAACATCTGTAAGAGGTGCTAATCTTTTTGAGGTTCAAGCCAAGGAAGTGATACATTCCTTATAATAATACTAGGAAAGGACTAGAAGCATGAACCAGATGCAGCAAAGGTTTTCCTTGCTTTGTTTTAATCAGTATTCATCAAATTTGGACATTACTATCATGTTGGGATATTTTCTTGACTATTGTTTTAGTCCTGAATACTGTAGTACTCTTTTTCCATTACAAATATGAAACACTAGAATTTATCAGTGTTAAGAAAATCCCACTAACTTCAGCCATATGGCAAACATTTAAAGTCAGGATTTGTTTTCAGATACTTTTATTTGCATTCGATCAGATAAAACAAATTATTAGCTAATTATTTGATGGGTGTCTTTTCATAGATTCCTAAATTGAAAAGGCCTGAGAGTACATTGTAATCATTAAGTCTGATCCCTGTATAACACAGGCCATAGAATTTCTAACACTATTCCAGAGTCAAGCCCAATAATTTCTATGGTGAGAGAACATATCTTTTAGAAAGACACCCAGTCATGATTTAATGACTTTAAGTGATGGATAATCCACTATAGCTGTACATAAATTATCCCAGCAGTTAATTACTCTCACTGTGGTTTTTTTTTTAATCAATCCAATTTTGCATTTTCATTCTAAATCAGGGTGGGCAAACTTTTTGGCCTGAGGGCCACATCTGGGTGGGGAAATTGCATGCAGGGCCACGAACATAGGGCTGGGACAGGGGTGTGGGGTGTGGGCGGGAGTTCAGGCAGGCAGGCAGTGCAGGCAGGGCACTCAGGAAGGGGAGTCGTGGAGGTGGGGTTCAGGAGGGGTTTGGGCTGCAGCCCAACACCGCTTACATGGAGCAGCTCTGGGGTGGCAGCGGTGTACACCGGGGATAGGGCAGGCTCCCTTGCTGCCTGCCCTGGCCCTACACTGCTCCCAGAAGTGGCCAAAACCACATCCCTGAGGGGGAGGGGGAGAGGGCTCCACGTGCTTCCCTTGCCTGTGGGTACCTCCGCTGAAGCTCCCATTGGCTGTGGTTCCCTGTTCCCAGCTAATGGGAGCTTTAGGGGAGGTACCCACAGGCAAGGGCAGTGCACAGAGCCCTCTGTCCCCACTCCCACAGGGACCGCAGGGATGTGGTGCCGGCCGCTTCCAGGAATGGCGTAGGGCCCACAGCACCATGGAGGTTGCAATCTCATGGGCCGGATCCAAAGCCCAGAGGGGCCGTATTTGGCTCATGGGCCGTGGTTTGCCCACCCCTGGTCTAAATGTAACAAACATATTATTTTCAAAATTAAACATTGAAAGGAAACATGTCCCTTTATGTTGACAGCTATTATCATTGTCTTTTATTAGTCTAGTAAAATGAAGACTAATAAGGGATTTGATTCCTCCCTACAAATACATTAGGGAGGTAAACCTAAGGGAGGGAAAGAGCTATTTAAGATTAACAACAATGTTGACACGAGAACAAACAAGCATAAACTGGTCATGAATATATTTGGGCTGAAGGTTAGAAGAAGGTATCTAACCATTAGTGGAGTGGGCTTCTGCAACAGTCTCCCAACAGGAGAAGTGGGGACAAACAACCTAAGTTCAGAACGGCACTTGATAAGTTTATATGTGTGATTATATGATAGGGCTGCTTATAGCAGGGAACTAGATGCAGTGAACCAGGAGGTCCCTTCCATTCCTCTGTTATTAGTAGTGGTAGTAGCAAAATTGGATGGTGGCATCACATAGAAGATTCACCCAGGCCAGCTCCTAAATGTGCAATCCCACAGTAAGTGAAATATGTCTTAGTGCAAGTGCCCAGTCCATGTCAAGTTTCAGATTTGTAGATTGCTTCCTTTTTGTAAGTAAACTCAAAAGCAAATGGTACATACCTGGCAAACATCATAGTGCTCAAAGAGAGACAGCAAGCCGATATCACTGCGGTTAGTGATTCCTTTCAAAACTGTGATATTTCCATTGCCAGAGTCCAGCTCTATTACATCATTGAACACGTTGGACACAGCTTTACCAGTCAGCAGCAAGTTTACAAGTTCCTGTTTACAATATAAAAAAAAGTTAGCAACTCTACATCTCGCCAGCTCCCAAAGAATCAACACACCTTGCGGTAGGTCAGCATAGTTAAGGCTGCACCACAGCTTTTATGTAAGTGGAGAGTTAACCTTAACTGGAATAAAGGTCTCCGCTAAGCAGTGGACTTTTCAAAGGATGTGCTTCGGGATTCCTACCTCAAAGTGCAATGAAGAAATATCAACTGGATTTAAAAGGACAGCCAAATTACAGCAGGGAAGCCAGTTTACATCCAATACAACCTTACATCCAATACTATTTTCAGCCTTTCTAGATTGGCAACCCCTTAGTCTAAGTCAATCATTTTCACTAGCCCTGACATGTACTGACTGTAACAATAAGAGTAAAAAGTGCATCAACATTAATGCTAAGTCTATGTAATCAATGTGTGCCTGCTTTTTGAGAGGCTGGCATACTTGAGCTTGAAGGGTGAGCGGCTACAGGGAGTGAGGGAGTGTGATTTTCTTTGCTTTAGATTGTAATACTATTTTCACTGGCTTATGACACCCCCAAATGACTTTCATTACCCATGCCCTTGACAGTCTGCAACCCAATGGCTGAGAAACATTGCAATACCAGGAGACAGTATCAATATATGATTAACTAGGAGTTGAGTGAACAAGTATTTTATAGTATTTTCCTGATATTTCTCTATGTGTGTGGGCATATTTTTTCTATCAGATCACATTTGCCAAAAAGTTTACTAACATTTGTTAGTAACCTGGACTCACTCAGAGATGAATTTACCTTCATGGAGGCAGGGAGGTGCAGTATCTATCTATAAGGCCCATATCACTGCTGCCTTTGAAAGCCGGAGTGAACTACAGGCCTCCCACTGCAATGGTGTTACCATTGAAGATCAGGTTGGAGAACACAGCAGGGAGGTGGATCCACTGTGGAAAGACAGCTTTAAAATACAATAAGGGCCTCAGAAAATTGTGACTGTGGCAGGGACTTGAGCTATTAGGGGTTTGACCTGAGCTGTGCTTTGATGGTTTGGGCTTCTCAGAACCTGAATCCCAAAGCACATCTCAAAGGGTGAAATATCATGGGTATCTAAGCCAAACCACATGTTCCTCCCATGCCCTGTAAATTGAAACAGCCAAAACTCAGAAAGCCGTTGGGATGGCTATCCACAGAGAGAATTTAATCCACTCACACTGACATTCAGATTCAGAGAGGGTAGAGGCCTAACATTTTTTCATAAAGAAAGGCCAAGAAATGAATGTCAAGAATCAGAGAGGTAGCCGTGTTAGTCTGGAATAGCAGAGGTAACAAAGTCCTGTGGCACCTTAAAGACTAACTATAAAGTTTTGAAGCATAAGCTTTCGTGGGCTAATACCCACTTCATCGGATGCAAGCAGTGGAAGTGTCCAGAGGCAGGTATAGATAAGTAGTCAGGAATCAGGTAGGAGGTAACAAGGTTAGTCCAATCAGGCTGAACCGGCTTGTTATCTCCAATCAGGGAGGGTGAGATATTCTTCTAGCAGCTGAATTGAAGGTGTGAACTCGGAGGGAGGAGAAGCTGTTTTTGTAATTAGCAAGCCACTCAAGGTCTTTGTTCAGTCCCAGATTGATTGTGTTAAATTTGCAAATGATTTGCAGCTCTGCCGTCTCTCTTTGCAGTCTGTTCTTGAAGTTTTTTTGCTGCAGTATGGTGACTTTTAAATCTGTAATTGTGTGTCCAGGCAGGTTGAAGTGTTCTCCTACAGGTTTTTATATATTGCCATTCCTGATATCTGATTTGTGTCCATTTATCCTTTTTCGTAGGGACTGTCCAGTTTGGAGAACACTTCAACCTGCCTGGACACACAATTACAGATTTAAAAGTCACCATACTGCAGCAAAAAAACTTCAAGACCAGACTACAAAGGGAAACTGCAGAACTTCAATTCATTTGCAAATTTAACACAATCAATCTGGGACTGAACAAAGACCTTGAGTGGCTTGCTAATTACAAAAACAGCTTCTCCTCCCTCCGAGTTCACACCTTCAATTCAGCTGCTAGAAGAATATCTCACCCTCCCTGATTGGAGATAACAAGCTGGTTCAGCCTGATTGGACTAACCTTGTTACCTCCTACCTGATTCCTGACTATTTATCTATACCTGCCTCTGGACACTTCCACTGCTTGCATCCGACGAAGTGGGTATTAGCCCACGAAAGCTTATGCTTCAAAACTTTATAGTTAGTCTTTAAGGTGCCACAGGACTTTGTTACCTCAAGAAATGAATGTTATATGGACAAGTTCATTTTCTAGTGAAAGAGATGAGAACAAATCTTGCCCATACAAAACATCCTTCCATGCTTTAACAATGTATTAAATTTACCCAGAACTCTGAAACACCCTCCTCTGCTACTTACTTATAATAATCAGTGGTGGGCTTAGTCAGATGCCACTGGTGCCACTCGATACGGCCTACAAACTACATCTGCCAGAGTCCGCTGATTCTGTTCCCTCTAATATTCCTGTTGGCCAGTCCATGGAGTCAGAGTGGTGTGTGTGTATAAAGCCCATGGAACTGAATGGGACACCATGCACATCTCACTTTGGATAAGGCCTCCACAAAATGCGCTGACACTAATGGCACATGGCAATATGCAGAAACAGATTATGCCACAGAAAAGTATTGGCTGAGCATTAATACACAACATTATGAGGGTCCACAGAGAAAAAACAAAATATGAAGAGAATTTTGAGGAAAAAAGATTCAATTTGACATAGTTCGAAGACAGAAATAATTAAGATATTGCCTGTTTAGACTTGATTTATTATAGGAATAATACATTTACATATATATAGCCAGTTTTTATTCCGAAGGAGCCCAGGAGCTTCACAGACTTGCACTGATGTACAAACTCCATGAAGGGAGCCCTCAGTCCACCAGGGAAGTGCAGCCCCCTCTTACAAGAAGCACCCAAGATGTTTAACAGCCCACAGCAACACTGCATACCAGGTTTGGGAAAGGAAGTGAATAATGCCTTATTCCTGCAGAAAGAATTTACCGTATTTTTCGGCGTATAAGACGCCTTTTTAACCCCCAAAAATATTCGCAAAATTAGGGGGGGCGTCTTATACACCGAATATATGAACTCACCGGGCAGCTGGAGCTGGGGCGGCTGCAGGTGGCCCGGCGGGCGGGGCGGGGCGGCGCTTCCCCCACGAGCCCACCCGCATGTGCTCGGGGCCGGCGGGGAACGGGAGCAGCTCGGGCCCCGGGGCCCCTGGGAGCGCCCGCCCGCGCGGCGGGGACGGGAGAGCGGCGCGCTCCCAGCAGCCCGCCCGCGCGGCGGGGACGGGAGAGCGGCGCGCTCCCAGCAGCCCGCCCGCGCGGCGGGGACGGGAGAGCGGCGCGCTCCCAGCAGCCCGCCCGCGCGGCGGGGACGGGAGAGCGGCGCGCTCCCAGCAGCCCGCCCGCGCGGCGGGGACGGGAGAGCGAGGCGCTTTTTGTGTGTGGTGGTTTTTTTTTTGTTTGTTTTTTTTGGTAATCCGGCTTTTTCACTTAAAAACTCGGGGGTCGTCTTATACGCCGGAGCGTCTTATATGGCGAAAAATACGGTAGGTACTGTAGACAGAATGTCTTGAGTTTAAGTTTGACCATGGCAATAAGATTACAACTGCTTCTTTGATGAGGACGTGCCAATTTAATGATTACAAATTTTCAGTACCTCAATTTTATTTCTGACTAGCAAAAATACCCGGCGTTGCTCGGGGTATTTGTAATTGGAAACTGGGATGTAAAAAGACTACAATGTTTTTTATTAATACAAATTTTGTTGAGAAGTCTCATTTTGTCTAAGTAATTTCATCCTCTTGCATTTAGATGTGGTTTCTCCGATACATTTTCGCTTTTTATGCGGCATAATGAATAGGGTCCTTTTTAAGAAAAAAACAGTGTATTTAATTATGTTTGCACTACATAACACTAAGCTCTCTGGTTATCTGTATTATTACATCATAACTATGTCACAGACAACAGCATGTGTTAACCTGCTGCCCAGATGATGTTATGTGAGCTGTGTAGTTGATGTTAATGAGCTATAAAGAATTTCACCCCTAGGGGGTGTAAGAGGTGAGATTTTAAAAAATTTCGATTCTTATCCTGATTAGGACCCTAAAGCCTATAACTGTACCAAATTTCAAGTATCTAGCTGAAACGGTGTGGAAGTAGTAAGGGAACATACACACATACACCATTTGACTTTTATATATATAGATTAGAAGACAGACACTCCACCGGCACTGCAGCATTAGTTCAATAGTAACTCGGAAGGGAGAACACTAACTTCTGAGCAACAAACACTGCTTCCTGCATCATTGATGCTTACATGACAACTCAGTGGTATTTGTTAGGTTTTCCCACTCCGCAAAGAACCCAGCAAGTGAGCATCCAGTTTGTTAAACGGGGATGGGAGAAAGATGCACCAGAAACCCAACTCAGGTATCGATCAAAAGCTTACTGACTACAGCAAGGTTTGGATCAGGTCCCAGCTGAGCTTGCAAAAATAAAAATTTAGAAAAACAAAGCAAAAATAGAAAAATAGCAAATAATAAAAAAATGTTCTTTCAGGCAGGTAAGGAGAAGATTCAGAAAGCAAGAGACTCTTGGAACAAAGAAGAGAAAATAAAAAGAAAAAAGGAGGAAGACACTTGACAAAGGGAAAAACATATAAGGATCTTGAAGTCAAGGGTGTTGTTTCTTCACAAAGTATAGCTCATATCATGCTGGCTTTTTGCACATGCTGTCTTTAACTCACCTCCCTCCCTTACTTACTTGTGTACAGTATCCATGGGTGCCAATCAGTTGGTTTGTAAGCACGTCAAAATCATTGCGCACCCTGAAAAATGTTTGGGAAGGTTTAATCATAATTTCACAGGATTTAACATTTCTAAGGTTTGGAAAGCTGCAAACATGGCTCAATTTTGGGATTTGTTTTGAGTACATTTCTCTAAGAAAAGATATGCTTGATTACCTAGTTACCTAAATCCTGCTGAAGACATAGCAGACATAAGTTGTTTTACAAGAAATTAGCAATTACGTAGTAAACTGTAGCAGTACAGAGAAAGGGAAACTGTTTTCAACAATAGTTAAAGCCACAAAACTCACAGCTACTAGAACATTTTGTTTAAATGAATATTGAGCAAAAAGAGTGTTAGAAGAAGATATGCAGGTATTCTTCATATATATTTTCATTACTTCCAAGGATGATTATTTTAGGAACATACTTGATTTTGTATTTTATGTAATGTTTCAGATATGAAATATAGGTATTATTAACAAAGATGCATCCACCAGGTTAGTCTGTCTTTGATCTCTAGGGAAATTCTCATTGCTATCAATGGGATGTGTCCATTAAATGCAGACACATCATGAACAATGTGCAAATTAAAAACCCTATTCTGAGGTCCTTTATTCTTAGAAACATCAGAATCAGCATAGTGCTTCGTGCCACTGGTCCAGCTACTATGATACTCTGTCTCAGGTAGTGGTCAGCATCAGATGATTCAGAAGAAAATTCAACATCCTAGTAGACAATTATGGAATACCATCCCCAAAGAGGAAGTTTTTTTCCTAAATCCAATCAGTTAGTGGTTGGTTTATGCCCTGAGACATGAGGGTTTATATCTCTTATCATTTTTATTCTATCTAATGTAATTGTGAATATTCTATTACACATATAAGTGTCTGATCTTTTTTTGAACCCAATAAATCAACTGGACCCTGTGACAATATTATAGCAATAAATTCCATGTGCTGCCTTCCATGTGCTGTATTTCTTCTTTCAGTTTTAAATGTGCCAATTCCATTTACACTGGTTCCTCTTATTCTTGTATTAGTAAAAAGGTAAAGGGCTTATCTGACTGACTTTCTCTATATATTTCACTGTTTTATATACCTGTTGCATGCTCCCCCTTATTTGTCTCCTCTCTAAACTTAATGATCCTAATCTTTTCGCTCTCTCCTGATATGCAAGTCTTTCCATGCATCTAACAATTTTTGGTCCCTGTCTTTGTATCCCTTACCTTTCAGCTTTAAATATATATATATATATATTCCATTATCACACATATATTGTACCACTATATATATATATATATATATATATATATATATATAAAGCTGAAAGGTAAGGGATACAAAGACATATATATATATGTCTGTATATATATGTCTTTGTATCCCTTACCTTTCAGCTTTAAATATATATATATATATATATATAGTGGTACAATATATGTGTGATAATGGAACAGGTGTTAGGGTTGACTTGGTGTGGTTAAAATAGGATTTAACCTGACTTTTCATCCAAAATGTTAACTTAACACTTATTTTCCGTTCAAAAATTTGGGTCCAAGAATAAAAGAGTTGAGGCATCCCAAATATTGCAGAGATATGTTTCTTGTGGTATTACTTGTAGTGCCAACAGCAGGATGTATTATAAATCTTCTAAGATTTCTAGCCTGCTTTCAGGACGGAAGAGGTTGTTAGAATCACTCTATCTGAACGGAACCTGTTGAGGTTCACCCGTGCTCTACTTCATGTGTATAAATGAGAAGGGCAATCCATGAGCCAGTTCTAGTGATGTCTAAGTGCCATACTAGCTAATATTACTAGCATTGAATCAAAAGGGCTAAGAAGGATCCACGAACACTGTGTATGTGCTGTGGAAAAGTGTTGTATAAAGAGATCACAACCTTTCAAGGCATGGACGGAACGATAATAATCTTTGGACTTTGGCCATTCATTAGTTTTAGAAACAGTTGCATCTTGAAAATGCCATAGCCTTGTACGAAATGAGCGGACTGTACAATATACGTCAGTTAGGGGCGATGGGACATTCAAGCAGGACAATGGAAGGAAGTTCTAATTGCTTCTTTAGGTGCAAACAATATGGGACTTTAGAGGTGTACCTCGGATTTTCAAGAAGAAACACATCTGCATTTCAAATCATTTCTGCTAGGGAGGAAACCATCACCAAACATATAGCTCTAAGATTTACAGCCATTATAAATCATACTGTCACTACAATTCCCATTCCCAAGAAGTTAACATGCGAGCCAGTGTTTGTTTATAGTACAATAAGAGGTGTAGTATTTGACGGGCCTAGCACACTCTAGGCACTGTATAGACCAGAGGTAGGCAAACTACGGCCTGCGGGCCACATCGGCCCTCAAGACCCTCCTGCTGAGCCCCTGAGCTCCTGGCCCTGGAGGCTACCCCCAGCCCCGCCCCTGCTGTTCCCCCTCCCCCACAGCCTCAGCTCACTGCGCTGCTGGCGCAATGCTCTAGGTGGCAGCGCAGCTGCAGAGTCGTGGCCTGACCCAGGGCTCTGTGCTTCGTGGTGGCGTGGCTGGCTTGAGCCGGGCGGTGCAGCTGCCTGTCCTGGTCCTCTGGGCAGCGCGGCTATAGCGCTGCCAGCCACTGGTGGGGATTGGGGGGAAGTTGGATAGAAGTCAGGAGAGTTTGGGGGGTGAGGGTCAGTGGGCGGATGTGGATAGGGGTCAGGGCGGTCGGGGGGGGGGAGGGACAGGGAGGTTGAATAGGGGCAGGGGTCCCAGGGACACAATCAGGAAGGAGAAGGGGGATTGGATGGGGTGGTGATGGGCAGTCAGGGGCGGGGGATCCGGGGCAGTCAGGGGACAGGAAGCGTGGTGGTGGTGGATGGGGCGGGAACCTGAGGGGGCCATCAGGGGTCGAGAAGCAAGGGGGTCAGATAGGGGGTGGGGGCCAGGCCATGCCTAGCTGTTTGGGGAGCCACAACTGGCCCTCCATACAATTTCAGAAATCCGATATGGCCCTCAGGCCAAAACGTTTTCCTGCCCCTGGTATAGACAGCAAATAAATACAGGTAATGACATTGCATTGTATATTTTTGTCAGCCTGCAATGCAGTACGTTGAAAACATGCAGCTTGTGAAAGGGTCATTAAGTTTGATGTCCTGGTAATGAATTATCTAAAGAACCTTAATAAACAAATTACTGTTATTAATAATACCACTTCAATAACATTTTCCATCTGTAAGTCGTGGTCTACACTGCCTCCTAAATTGATGTAAGTTATGTCACTTAGGAGTGTGAAAAAAAATCACCCCACTGAGCGACGTAGCTTATCTCGACCTAACGCGGTGTCTACACCGTGCTATGTTGATGGAAGATGCTCTCCCACCAATTTAGCTTCCACCTCTCAGGGAGGTGGAGTACTGGAGTCAACAGGAGAGTGTTCTCCCATCGACTTATTGTGTCTTCACCAGACCTGCTAAATCGATGTCACTGAATCAATTACAGCAGTGCCAATTTAGCATGCCAGTGTAGACAAGCCCTAAGTCTTAAAGCACTCTACAGTGGTGAGTATCGTTATCCTTAAAGTAAAGATGGGGAAGCTGAGGGACTAAGCATTGTGTCCATTGGTACACAGTGAGTCAGTGGTTCAGCTGGGTATAAAATCCCAGTCTCCTGGCTCTATTCCCTAGGTCAGGAGGGCCTCAAGTCCATGAAAACATGCTGGATAAGTACAAGGCCATTAAAAAAGCGGGATTTTCTCCTTTCATTACCCTATAGGGCTCTTGTACATCTTCATGGTGTGACATTATCAGTATTTTCCTCTATTATGACAGCGTGGAAGTACTACTGTAGAATGGGAGAAAATATTTTGATTGGAGGCTGAAAATACAGAATCAAGCCAGATATGGGGTTTGGATCATAAGCAATGGCCTGTAAAGAAAATGGTCCAGCTAGACACTAAGGTTCTGATTCAGGAAAGTGCTTAAGCACGTGCTTAAAGTTAAGTTCATTCTTAAGTGCTGTCCTGAATGGGGAGCATTTGCATAGAGCCATAATGATAGCTCTGGGCTTCCGGAATGTTCTCAAAGGTTTACAGATGAACTATCATGACTAGATGTATTTTCTATTTTCAGCTTGCACTGTATTTATGGAAACACATTTGCTCCATTTTGAACCCAAATGTTGATGTTAAAACTCCCCTCCCTATGCCCAAATATTTGTAGCCATTTCTATCATCACATATTATTCTTTTAAAACATTTTTTTGCAATGGTAAATTCCCAGTGTAATTCTTTTGCTTTTTATCAGCTAGGGAAATCCCTTCAAGACAAAAAATACCTCAGTAGAGCCCTTCTATAGTTATAAAAAAATCCGGTAGCCTGCATGCACTTTTTTGATACTTTCCAACACTGTCTCAGAAGGCTGGTGTTAGAGGTAGGACTGGTTAAAATACACATTACAGAAGGATATCATCGTTAAATATAATTAACATCATTTTGCCTGAGCTCAACTGTATTATTATATATTAACCTTGAGTCCTGTTGGAATTATACAGTGCCATTAATCTCAAATAGCTAAACAAACTCTATGGGAAAGAGCCTCCACTGATATAAATTCTCTTTGCTCCATTGGCAATGCTCCTTTGAAATCAATGGAGCTAATACAATTTATATCAGTTTACTATCAGCCCCAAAACTTTGTATCCATTCATTAATTCTGATCTGTCCCTCCTATTAAACCCATCAGTACATTGGAACCACTCCTGATATAGAAAATACAAACAAATCACACACACAAGTTTAGGAAAAGTAAAGAAAAAACCCATATTTAACTGAAACTGTAGTGGGAATGGGGATTTCTAGTGAGATGTATCCAGGTTCTATCCAATTTTTAAGAATGCAGACATTCAAGTTAAAAAAATGTAAAGAAACAAAAATACTTGAATACTAAACACAACAGTTTGAAATACTGAATCAGATGGACGTCAGATGAGTGACACTCATGTTAAAAAAATTACGGTTTAAGTTCTCAATCAGTTGATTGCAAAAACCTGCAAGCTCAAAGGAAAATCCATGCCCTGTCTTTAATGGAAAACAGCTGAGAATTGCACATTAAATCCAAAAACCAGGCACACATTTAATACTGAGGCAAACGCTGACTTAGCAAAACAAGCATAAAACCGGTTACTGTTCATTATTTATCTTAAATTTTCCTTCTGTTTGCTAGCTATAAAAAAAAAGTTTGTGTTTAAATTAGTGCTGGTTCCTTAATCCTGTGGTGAAGCTGTAATAGTAAATTGATGACATCACACCCATTTTCATAGCAACACAGTTACATTAACAAACACACAATTAGGAGTTCACTAGAGAAATAGAATTGGAGCTAAGTAAAAAAATTCCTCTTTGAATGTAAAGATCTCCAATAATTATAAAGGAGATATGAGGAATGACAGGACGGATGAATGGGTTTTTGTATTGATGGTCTATTTTTTTCTTCACATTTGCACATGAAAGTCCTTTTACAAAGGTAACGTTTAAAAAAGGGCAGAAAAAAACCTATGTTTAAAAACTGTGAAGTTTGTGATGCGACTCAATAAAAACAAGGACATGGATGGTGTTCCTAACTCACTGTATTTTCTTGTTTCAGCCCAAAGTAGGTCTTTGGATGGATGGATCAGTGCCAGCAAGGTCCTTATAGAGCAACAGGCTGCTCTAACATTGCACAGATGAGTAAGATGTTTGAGGAGGAAGTTTGAAGAGTTGCAACAGCATCTAATGTAAGACTGCAATTATTTCTGAGTTTTTTCACCACTAGCAGTAAAAATGCAGTTACAGTCGTTAGCAACTAGCATTGCTACCCAAACCAGAGGCAACAACAAATCGTGAGGAACTTTCTTAGGAATTCTCTTGCCTCTTTCAATTTGTTATCAGTTCCAGAGCTGAGGATTATGTGAGCATGCTGTGTGATAAAATCATAAGCAAAATATAGAGAGCAGCATGAAAGCACAACCCCTTCACCTTTCTTACTTGTGTAGATCTATTAAAAAATACCCATGATCTTACTGACTTACAATGACTGCTGGATAGAGCTGGTCAAAAATTGGAATTTCTGTCCTGAGGGAAATTCTGTAATTTGTTTTCATCCTGAATTGTGGTGAAAAATCAAAACTTTGAAATTTTTGGTGGAACACAAAGTTCCAATTTTTTTTTAAATTTATTTATTTCTGAGTGACTTTGTGAACCAAATTCAAACATTTTATTTCATTTGGTTTGACACTCACCTGTGTAGCTCTGAGCTGAGCAGAGCCTCATGGAAGATGTAGTTCGAATGCCTTGTGCCCCTATTCTCTACCATGGGCTGGGCTCCTGCATCGGTTCAACCAGAGCAGAGACTGTAGTGCAGTCTGGGAGATCAGTAGTCCAGACAAGAACTGTAGCCTATAGAGAACTGTGGAATGAGGCACCCAAACTACAACTTCCATGAGACATCGTGACCACTCAGACATAATTTAATATCAAACTGACCTGAAATGAATCATATGAACTCAGTTAGAGGAACCAAAATAATTTGATTTGGGCTGACATGAGCTGAAACAACATATTTTGTTTTGATTTTCTCAATGTAAAATTGAAAAATGTTGGCAAAATTGAAAGTTTTGCATGGAAAGTTTTGATTTTGTGGAAATTTCATTTTCTGAGGGAAAAAAAATATTTTAACAGAAAATTTCCGATCAGCTCTATTGCTGGACAAGACCCCCTTAAGTATAACCAGAGCTGTCCCTTGGGTAAGGCAAATCCGGGCAACTGCTCTGGGCCCCGTGCTTTGGTGGGTGGGCCCTGCACTTCGACATCACGGTCTCAGATGGGGTGAGGACAGCAGCTGTCTGCCTTGAGCAGTGAGCAGAGCAGGAAGAGGCAGCCAGTGAGCACGAGACAGTCTGGTGTGTCTGGCCCTGCCTCCCCCCAGATAGCTGGGCTCCACCGTGGCACCTATGCACAGATCAGGCGGCCCTGCTCTGCCGGGCCCAGAGCAGTGCTGGCAGGAGGATGCTGCGCACGTAGCTCCCCAGCCCCATGCGCCCACCCCAGTTCCACCATTATTTGAATGTGGAGGCCGGGGAGTGTGGGGATCCCAGCACAAGCCAGGCAGGAGGCAGCACCGTAACCCAGAGGAAGGGCATCCCCGACCACCAATGGATGAGCTTTGCTCCAGGTAAGCCTCCTCAGCCCACACCCCACAGAGCAGCTGGAGCCCCATTGCCCCCACCAGCATGTCCCCTACCCCATCCAGCGCCCTCGGGGGAGACCCAGTGCATGCCTTGCTCCAAGGGGGGGCCTATACAAGCTGATTTGTCCCGGGCCCCGCATGTCCCTAGCGATGGCCCTGAGTATAAAAGTTCTCCCTGGCCTTTCAGTTCTCACCCAGAACTATGTCAGTTATGTAAATAACAACCACTCACTACAGCTGTGTACCAGCCACTCAATGGCACAGATTTCTGAATGATACCAGTCGTGAGGTCATATCGCCTGTTATTTTTCAAACCCTAGCCCTATGATTAGGACATCTCCATTCATCTGTAATTGAAATATACACAAGAAGGATTAGTTTGCTATGTGAAGGCTGTGCAGAGGTTTGAGTGCACATTTCACTTTCTTTAGTGTTAGATTCCTGGTTCTTATAAACAAAAGATGGGTGTTTGGTACTATTTACTTTCACTGCCTCACTCAGGGAAAGCAGCTCAGTTTCTGAAAGTGGTCCAGTGGGACAGTGCTTGATCTGGCATTTAAGAGAGCTGGGGTTTGTACCAGCACTGAAACGGTGGATCAGATTTATAAAGAATCAGAGGGGTAGCCGTGTTAGTCTGGAATAGCAGAGGTAACAAAGTCCTGTGGCACCTTAAAGACTAACTATAAAGTTTTGAAGCATAAGCTTTCGTGGGCTAATACCCACTTTGTCCGATGCTGAAGTGGGAATTAGCCCACGAAAGCTTATGCTTCACAACTCAGATTTATAAAGGTATTTAGACACCTGAAAATTCAGATCAGTGCCAAGTGGGATTTTCCATAAGTGTCTAGGTGCGTAACTCCCACTGAAATCAATTACAGATAAGTAGACATCGTATAATCCTTCTGTTAGGATTTCAAAAATAATAGGAGATATAACCTCACTGCTTGTATCATTAAGAGATAGGTACTAGTTATTGACTGGTTCATGGACTGAAATCAATGGGAGTTAGGTGTCTGGGGGCTTATGAAAAACCCACTTGGCACCTAAACATCTTTTAAAACCTCACTCCTGTGTGACCTAAAAAAAGCCAACACATCTCTTTGGGCCTCAGTTCCCCATCCAATAAAATGAAGATAATGCTACTTATATTATAAATACAGACATTATTATTATTAAACCAATTGCTTGGATGTCAGCTCTGCATAATGGCAATGGAAATGTAGTGCCATGTTAATGTGAAGTCAATTAAAAAAAACCTGTGAATCTTGGAACAAAACTCAGTAGATTAGCAACTGAATATATATAAAGTATTCAGTTGCAAACTGTGATTTCTTTTCAACACATTATCTGGGCGAGAAAAAGAAAATCCTAACTGAAGCGAAGCACTTTAATAATCCTAATGCATAATCTTCTGTAAACACAAATGGTTTCTTGGTGAGAGTTATTGCCGAGAGATGGATAAACAATGGATAATGGATGTATTGACACGTCTCTTTCACTTGGGTATGATTCTTAAAGGTTTCTGCAGGCTGTGCTTTGACACTGTGATATTAAGTTTGCTGATTAGTCCTGAGATAGATAGCAGTGAACTCTATTAAGAGCACATAAACATCTCACCTACTGTCCCACATGCTGGTGACCCAGAATGGAATTTAAAACAGACTATCTTAAAGAATGCTTGTAAATTAGAGCCAGCATGTATATTACAGTCACCAACTGACTCACTAGGTGATCCCTGCCTCCTGAGTGACATCTGATCATAGAAAATGGAATCACCATCCAAAACTGAAATGAAATAAAACTGCTCAGGCTATCAGAAATTCTGCCAGAATTGGAGAGCCAGGAACAAAAAAGGTCTCTTATTTTGGTTGTATTTGTTATGAAGCAGATAGACACTAGAGTAGACTAATCCAGTTAGCACAGTACACTTCACCTGCTGGCTGGATTTATTGTGTGGACATTCTGTACCTCACTGCAGATGTCACACAAATCAGGCTCCATGTGCTGCAAAGTACTGGGCTACTAGTCATTTTCTACTAGAACATTTTCCACAGTGCACACCCTTAAAAACTCACCAGTTATAGAATAAGTGCCTGATCTAAAACTGACAGTAAGTCTCTTATTGATTTATTGAGCTTTTGATAAAGCCAAACATAGGAATCAGTCAATATCAGCAGTATCCCCTATCCTTGTAAGAGACAACACCTAGAATTCTGTAAATGCTCAATTATTATTATTTAGTGGGCTAAGAGACTGTCTGTAGGAACTATAAAGTTTTGAAGGGTGACCACTCCTTGCCTGTGTTACACCTTTCACATGGCTAAGGCAACTCTGAAGTTTATGAAAGAGGAATATAGAAATACTCACAGGTCGATAGATCTTGTAAAAATAACCGATAGAGTAAGAAGAATGCACCCAAATGGACCAGTTTCAAACTAGAAAAAAAAAAGTTAAGAACATAAGAATGGTCATACTGGGTCAGACCAAAGTTCATTCCAGCCCAGTATCCTGTCTACTGACAGTGACCAATGCCAGGTGCCCCGGAGTGAGTGAATCTAACAGGTAATGATCAAGTGATCTCTCTCCTGCCATCCATCACCACCCTCTGACAAACAGAGGCTAAGGACACCATTCGATACTTATCCTGGCTAATAGCCATGAATGGACTTAACCTCCATGAATTTATCCAGTTCTCTTTTAAACCCTATTATAGTCCTAGCCTTCACAACTTCCTCAGGCAAGGAATTCCATTGTATTTACATTTGTTTGTTTATTGAATGTGCTTTTCAGCCTTAGCATAAGGAGATGCACTTCCAACTGAGGTCAATAAGACTCACTCCCTTTTATGTTATGGTCTGAATTTGGTCCTTCGTCTTTTTCAAACATGGGACACATCAGTGTCATACCCAAAACGTTGTTTATACAGTTTTCTACATTAAAACATTAAATACTGAAAAAATAACAGCTGACCAATGACAAGTTTAATTTCCTCCCCATGCACCATACCTGATGAATATTCTGCTGAAGAAAAATGGTCAGATCATCATATTTTGTGATGCTATGTAGTATTAGCTGGAACAAAATGTAAAATAATGCAATTAAAATAGACAACAATAAGCTGGTATAAACCTGAATTATTTAAGCAACCAAAATTTGTATGCCTGGCCAGATCCTCAGCTGGTGTAAACTGAATTAGATCCATTGAAGCCCATAATGTTCACAACTCTCACGTTTTCATCAGTGTTGCTAAAATGAGAGAGACAACATCGGTCAGGTAATATCTGGTGAGGTATTATCTTACCGACCTTGTCTGGCTCATATCCTGGGACTAACATGGCTCCAACAACACTTACCAAAATAATGTATTTTAAATAATATTTTAGCTATAAAAATCATATAGTCTGAGAGCTCTTTTAAAATCTTAGTTCCTGATATGTGAAATATATTGCATGGAAGTTCATTATTAATTTAAGGATGATCTGTGTGAGGGAGGGCAATTCTTGGAGCCAGCTTAGGAATACCAAATCACTGGAGATTTTTAAGAGCAGGTTAGACAAACACCGGTCAGGGATGGTCTAGATAATACTTAGTCCTGCCATGAGTGCAGGGAACTGGACTAGATGACCTCTCAAGGTCCCTTCCAGTCCTACAGTTCTATTATTTAAGTAGTGTCTGTTCTTTATCACTGATTTACACCTCTTGATTTTGAGGGGAGTAATAGTCTTGAGGCCAAAGCATGGGACTCAGGGTCAGGAGAGATGGTTATTTTCTGGCTTTGTCATGGGCTTCGTGTGTGATTGGGGAAAAACCCTTATTCCCATTCTATCTTACTTTTGGGGGATAAAAATATTTCCCTATTTCACAGATGTATTATTTGTAAGGCTTAATTCATTATTCTGTTGTTGCGTTATTAAAGCAATTTGAGATTTTCAGATGGAAAAATGTATAAATGGAAAGTAGTGTACAATTAATTATTATTTATTAATCATTAAAACAAAGGTCAAGGAGTATTGTAGGAAGGACAAAAAGGGAAAATCGGGGTTTCTTTCTCTGACAGTGTTGTGAGGAACTATGGAAGGATCTATTTCCAGATCTCTGCTACTAGAGGGAAAACTGCTATTACTTGGGGTCTGGGAAATGAGAGGGAAGGAAAGAAAAGGAAAAAGGAGGACGTCAGAAAGCCCAATTCCCATTAAAGGGTGCGGTAGTGTGGGAGCCAAGTATGTCACTTCCTCTGTGATTCTCCTCTGACACTGGAGTAAATTAGAGTAATTACAGTGGAGTCAGTAGAGTTAAACCTTAGTGAGACAGAGGAGAAGCAGGCCCACTTCACTTATATAAGAGAAATTACAAAATATATTCCAGGGAGATTACATATAAAACCTTACTGTTTCGAAGATTCCATCTGCTTTGTATTTTCCTGCTGGCGTGAACTGCTGCCTTCCTGAAGACCTAACGAGGAGAATTAAATGAAACAGCAGTTCACTGTAGAACAACCAACAACACAACAAAGAGAAATCCATGAGCTGTAATAAATTGGAAGACTAAACAAAAGAAAAAAAGTGATGTTAAATAAGAGACTTTTGGCTTTTAATATTACTTTTTCTGAGCTCCGATTGCCTTTAAATTTGTCTACAATTGATCAGTTCATGTTTCTGTATTTAGAAAGAAAAAAGGTATAGATGGAAGAACTTAGTGAAATTTTTCATTGCAACAAAATATGAGGACAATAATATTATAACAAAAGTAGAACAGACATTCAAAGTCTCTTCTAAATATTCGAAGTCTCTTGTAAAAATATAATTACAATAGTCAGTGAGCTGCTTTGGGAAAGTTCAACTTTCAGATTAATAGGAAGAAATTCTCATCAAAAACTGTCCCATTGAATGGGGCCAGGAATTCACCCTGAGATTTCTCTGGCTATTAGGACAGGTAACTACAGCGAGCGTTTGCCCATTAGGAATGAACCATTTCAGACTATACGGATACATATTGACCTTCATACATAGAGATAGCTACTTAGGCATGTAAACAGAAACAATCATTTTATATACACGGAACTCTTACAATATAATTTAAAATGCTCCTCCCACTTACAGTGCAACTACAGCTTTTTCATTGCCCCCTGCACGCCATAAAATATCTGCAATAGCCAGGGTGAGGCATTTGGTCCTATGAGCATCTGAAGGCTGCAGGCACCTGTTGTTTTGGGAAATATGAGAAAAAAGCAAAAATTGACACTATTAGTGAGCAGCCCTGTAAAGGTGAGCACATCCTCTTTCAGAGTGCACAGGTTCACAGCAGGTTTGATATGTACAAAGACCCAGATCCTCAAATTTAGGCACCTAAATCCCATAGAAGTCAATGGGAGTTATGCACTTAAATACCTTTGAGAATCTGAGACTAAATGACTAAAATCAATAAGTAGGACATTCTCTTTGCACTGCTGGTAGAACATGCCTAGTACACTATGCATGGTACACACTAACATCTTTAATTCTGGGAGTTTGACTTTAAAGGGCAGTCTCTGTTGTTGTTTTTTTACAATTCACTTACAAGGAAAGATTCACATACATCAGCATGTGAAGCCTGGTGAAGCAATGACTGGGTGGAGGGATCATGATAAAGGGTGTCAAGCAATGAGGCAGAGAATTATTTAGCATAATATAAAAGCTTATAACTAGGAGTAATGCAAGAGGGAGAGAGCCAAATTAGGTTGGATAGTGGGAAATACTTTGAGACAGATTTACAGTAGTAGGATATGGATTCAATTTCTAGGGAAAGCAGTACAAACTCCATCAGTAAGCACATTTAAAATTACATTTGTCAAAATACAAGTAACTGTCCCTTGGGGAATAATCTTGCACTGGCAGTGAGTTTGACCAGATAACTTAATATATCTTTTCCATCTTCACATTCTATGATATGATTGTTGTATATGCTGAATATGCTTTATAAGTCAAAAAAAGGCCTTCAAATTTCATTTCAGTCCTAACTCTGAATGGTTTAGCTTTTTTTGGCTTGAAGCTGAAGCCTGAAAATCCTTATCTACTAATTGACTTTATCTAAAATGTCATGTGCTGTAAACAGAATACATCGCACTTGTGTAGCACCTTTAGCCAAAGGATCTCTAAGCTCTTTACAACAATGTATTTGCTAAGTCTCACAATATCCCAGGAGATAGGTAAACAATAGTATTCCAGTTTTACAGATGGATTGGAAAAAGGCAAATATAGTGTCCAACTTTAAGAAAGGGAAGAAGGAGAATCCAGGGAGCTACAGACCACTCAGTCTCACCTCAGTCCCTGGAAAAATCATGGAGCAGGTTCTCAAGGATTCCATTTAGAAGCACTTGGAGGAGAGGAAGGTGATCAGGAACAGTCAATATAGATTCACCAAGGGCAAGTCATGTCTGAACAACCTGATTGCCTTTTATGATGAGATAACCGGATCTGTGGATATGGGGAAAGCAGTGGACATGATACATCTTGATTTTGCATAGCTTTCGATAAGGTCTCCCACAATATTTTTGCTAGAAAGTTAAAGAAGTATGGATTGGATGAATGGACTATAAGGTGGATAGAAAGCTGGCTGGATCGTCGAGCTCAACAGTTAGTGATCAATGGCTTGATGTCTAGTTGGCAGCCGGTATCAAGCGGAGTGCCCCAGGCGTCTGTCCTGGGGCCGGTTTTGTTCAGTATCTTCATTAATGATCGGAATGATGGGATGGATTGCATCCTCAGCAAGTTCGCGGATGACACTAAGTTGGGGCGGGGGGAGAAGTAGATACACTGGAGGGTAGGGAAGGGTCCAGAGTGACCTAAACAAATTGGAGGATTGGGCCAAAAGAAATCTGATGAGGTTCAACAAAGACAAGTGCAGAGCCCTGCATTTAGGATGGAATAATCCCATGCACTGCTACAGCCTGGGGACCAACCGGTTAAGTGGCAGTTCTACAGAAAAGGACCTGGGGATTACAGTGGACGAGAAGCTGGATATGAGTCAACAGTGTGCTCTTGTTGCCAGGAAGGCTTATGGCATATTGGGCTGCATTAGTAGGAGCACTGCCAGTAGATTGAGGAAAGTGATTATTCCCCTCTATTTGGCACTGGTGAGGCCACATCTGGAGTACTGAGTCCAGTTTTGAGTCCCCCACTACAGAAGGGATGTAGATGAATTGGAAAGAGTCCAGCAGAGGGCAACAAAAATGATTAGGAGGCTGGGGCATATGACTTATGGGGAGAGGCTGCGGGAACTGGGCTTATTTAGTCTGCAGAAAAGAAGAGTGAGGAGAGATTTGATAGCTTTCAACTACCTGAAGGGGGGTTCCAAAGAGGATGGAGCTCAGCTGTTCTCAGTGGTGGCAGATGACAGAACAAGGAACAGTGGTCTCAAGTTGCAGTGGGGGAGGTCTAGGCTGGATATTAGGAAACACTATTTCACTGGGAGGGCAGTGAAGAATTGGATTGGGTTACCTAGGGAGGTGGTGGAATCCCTTTCCTTAGAGGTTTTTATGGCCCAGTTTGACAAAGCCCTGGCTGGGATGATTTAGTTGGGGATTGGTCCTGCTTTGAACAGAGGGTTGGACTAGATGACGTCTCTTCCAAACCTAATCTTCTATGATTCTAGAATTCTAATTAAACCAAGACACGGAGAGGTTAAATGATAGGACCAAAAGATGCATCATGAAAAAGTGGCATAATGAGAAACTAAGAATATAACTTAGGGGTCCTGACTTCTAGCCCCTAGCTCTAACAATTACATTATATACATTGCCAGCCTGAGAGATGAGGTTAAAAAAACATGTGCAGCACTTGAATTAAAAGATCTAATTCAAAACACTAAACATCAACCAACAAAAATTAAATAACTGATTTTTAAGTTGTATGTCTGCCTGGAATATAATGTTTAGTGGGAAAACTCTTCCCTCTCTGATGGACGTGAGGGTTTGGACATCATAGGCTTTGCACATCTGTTCTTGTATTGTAGCTGGGTTATTCGGGTATTTGTGGGCAGAGCCAAAATTATATTTTGTGGACAGAGGAGGCAAAGGAACAATAAGAAAATCCATTATTTTATTCATGTAGCTAGAAGAATTCTGAAGCCTAATGCTTGATGTGAAGCAGTCAACACCTTGAAAAGGCAGGTACAGTAGAAAAAGATGTTAATTTACATAGCTCAACCATGGAGACGCCTGTTCTTTTCTGATCAAGAATCAGCTTCCACCTTAGGTAGACACAACTGAAGAAAAATATGCCTCTCTCATGAATAAAACAACCCATCTCGCTATTCAAGTTTTACATGCCTGAAGGCATTTTTTGTTTCTGCCCATAAAGATAAAGAGTTGGCCAGAATTATATATTCACAGTATGTGTTTGCCTAAGTAACCTAGATTAGGGATTTGAGATAGCTGTCAGATAGTGAAGTTATTTTTATCAGAAAAAGACAAATTGAATATATATATTCAGACAGAATATCCTTTATCTAAAGACAAATCAAATTAATATTTTCTATTAAGGTTTAATATTTTCAAATGACAAAACAATGAAAATGCCTTAACTGATATCATATAATTAGAGCACTAATTTCACAGTAGCGTCACAAAGAGATTACTGAGAAAACTGAAGTTAAACAAACAATGCTTGTGGTTAACAAGAATGTTTTAAAAGGTCAGCACCAGGCCCATATTTGATTCTTCCCTCTGCTGGACATTTCTTTCAAGTATCCCATCAGCTTTGAATCTGGTCCCTAAATATTATAATGTCAGGTATGGTGCAAATGTCTACAGCAAATAGATTAGCAAGTGCGGGGCTTCTCAGGCTGGTAATATTCTAAAGGGCAATGACCTCTCGAATTCCAGATATTACTGTTGTGTTACTGGCAGCAGATCAGTGTTGGCCCTATCTACTCAAGAATGATGGGTCTGAACCATTATCTGCTAAGTGCTGATTCCTGTGGAGCTCTTTTTGAGCTGATGCCGCGGAGGTGAGTGCAGTATAAGAATCTAAATATAATAGGATAGGGATCACAAATGTAATTTGACATTTGGGGATGTACCAATGTCATTTTTGCATGTTCTTTTTTTTTTTGTTTGTTTAGTTGAGAAAGAGAGAGTGAGAGAATTTGAGTCCCATCCAACGTAGAAGGCTCAGTCTGTTTTCGAGAGGGTATAAAATACACTGGGGTAGCTCCCAAATCTTAACATTTTTTTTCTTCACAGCTATGGGAGTGAAGGTGAGGAACTAACTGACTTGCAGATTTACACCAGCATGACAATGGACATAATTTGGCCTCTGGAATTTTCGTTTTGGCCCTTTGTTGAGATTAGTTGGCTAATGGTGCTGATTTATACCAATCTGTGCACTAATGATGTCTTTAGGACAGATGAGGAATAAAATGAGATCCAAAAATAGATTTTCAATTTTAGATGAACATATAATTTAAACTCAGGTCTCCAGCAATTAGAGGCATGTGAAATCACTGTTTCACTCTGAGGACATATCCCCTGAGATTTAGGAGTGGAGATCTAAAATTGTTTACAGAACAATTTAACTGCTAATTCTCTCCCATTTTATGTCAAATCATAATTTTTGCCCTTGAAACACTCACAACTGTATATTATATCATCAGGAATCACTGCAGAAAATCTTAACAGATATAACGTAATTTCCACAAGAATCTGCGTATATTGGTGCAGATTTTCCTTCTCATGTAAAAAATCCTTCGTCCCTTTACACAATTCCATCAAGGAAAGGGAATTTTAAAGTGGAAGTAAATTACACTTACACTAAATTTAAGACCCATTTACATGGCCAGAGTGAAGTCCTAATGGGGCCAGAATTACTGTCCATAAGTAGAGAAAGAGGCCGTGAGACAGATTTTAACAGCATTTAGGCACCTAAAGATGCAGACAGGCACTAAAGCTTGTCCAAAAATGTCTAGATGCAGAAATCCCATTGAAATTAATGGGAATTAGGTGTCCATGTACTTTTGAAAATCCCACTAGGATAAAATCCCACAGTGAATAAGATTTGTCTCTTTAGCACAGACACAAACGCTATGTGCATTGAGTTTATTAGAACGTATCAAGTAATTTTGATGCTATGAATATCCTGTAACTTTTCTGTAAAGTAATTAAAAGAAATACACGGTTCTAAAATCCCATTAGGGACTTTAGCTGTGTAAAATTAGCAAGGAAATGAGCTGGTATAACCAACTTTTTGCAAGTTCATTGGGATTTTATATTGCCATGAAAGACCCTATGCATAGCATGGTCTTACAATACATGATTGCATTCTCCTTTAAATCATTGCTTCACCATCGGACTCTGCAGGTTCAGGAACTGATGTTGGCCATAATTCAGGGTTTCTTTTTGGAAAAAGTTTCTTGGTTAATCACAAGAAACTAGTAAATTAATGAAAAGCTAGCCTTTAAAATCCACTGTTAAAAGGCAACTTCTATTAGCCTCAAGAAGAACAAATCAATCAGTTGACACTTTCTCTCTTCTGGATACAAATGCAAGGGCAACAGGACCAAGCTCAGAAAGGCTTTTCTCTGGCCACACTAAGATAACATTTTAGTTTAATTTAGAATGGAAAATATTTCTGGTGTCAGCTGGTGACTCACCGCACATCGCTATTTCTGTTACTGTCTCCAAAGAGAAGTTGCTGCAGGACACAGGCTTGAACCGCGGCCAATACTCCACATGGGCCTCCCTAAAGTGAATAATACACTGGATGAACAAAACAACTGGCACTGTTTGATGCTGGTGAGAACTTTTCACCACCCATGTGTTTTCATTCAAGTTTAAAGCCATCCTTTGATCTGTCTGTTTTGCTTACTGAATTTGCAGCATTATGCTGCTTTTTGAAGCAACTGAAAAGTTGGCATGACTAATTGAGGTTCTGTTTCCTCTGTGTTCTGTTTGAAAGTGCCTAGAACATACCATACAGACATCTATAAAGTCAAGGACAGGAGTTTTATCTCCTCCACCATCAAGCAAAAATATTCCTCCTAATGCCCTTTGAACATGCACCTTGCCTGAAGATGAAAAAAAAAATGAAGAAGATTTATATTCCTACTGGGTGAAAAAAATGAAGGTCTATATTCCTACTGGGTAAACCCTTAGGCAGAGCCAGCCTATTCATGAATTAAATCCCAGACACACTCAAAATAGGGTTTCAGTGGTGCATGTCTGGCGTGGGCCCTCTGCACAGGGAAGAATTTCACCCACAGAGAATAACAGGGAGAGACGGAAGTTGTATGCTAAACGGGCTTGATTCAGGCACTGTTACAGGATGAGGAAAAGCCCCTCTCTCTGCATATGTTACTGTCTTCAAGTCCAGTTTCATACTTAAATGTATGAGCCAACCCTTTCTATTCTTGTGCATTAATGTGATCTGCCCTCTTAGAGCATTATCAAAAACAGGTCACCCACAACATTGTTTAAAGTATGTAAGAGGCTTCAATTCACTCCTCTGCGAAAGTCCTAGAGAGGCATGGCCCATCACAAGCTCACATTTTCAACTGCATCCAGTTATGCAATTTTTATTTAGTAAGCAACTTCATTATGTTGATTATAGGTCTGTGCAACGCCTTAGACAATGGGGGCCCAGCCCCTGAATGAGGCTTCTAGGGGCTACCACAATATAAATAATAGATAATAAATGCATTTCATCCTGAACAAATATTCAGCAAAGAAACGTAACTTTTTCTTCACTCTCTCAATAAATCATTTAAATAACCAAGGAGTGAATCTTTGGAAAGGTGACCTGTGGAAAACAGCAGGGCTTATTTCAGTCTTTCAAGGAATGTTCCCAATATTGAACGTTTACGTGAAACACAACAACTGCTTAATATCACTCGGAATTGCTATGGTTTAACAGCTAGAGTGAAACACAGAAACTAACACTGTAAAGCATCACTGTACAACCAGTTAAGTGAAGTCAAGCTAGGAGGTGAAGAGAAAAATACAGTATCCATTTAAAATTTATAAATGTCACCAGAATTCCAGGGCTTACTCCCCTTCTCTTGGTATCCATAGGAACTGTAATGACCAAAGATGTACTAGACCTCAAGACGATGGCACCTCTTATAGCAGAGTGCTTCCTAAAGCATTGGTTCAGGATTGACTTAAAGTAATAAATGTCACCGGCTGATTCCCCATTCTTCCAGGAGCATCCTGAGTTTTCTTCTTAAGTTTTCCATCTAGCCCAACTCCCCTTACAAGATTTAACTATTTTGCAGATTTCTGAAGTAAAATTCCATTAATTAACCAGTGATGAAAAATAAAAAGGAATATCTTTTAAAGAACGGTTTCTTTTATTAAGGTAACACACAACTTCTGGAAACTTTAGGTTAAAGGTAATCATCATTGAGCTTTTAAGGAAGACATATACTGTACCTTTTTTTGAACGATGCCGTATTTTAGCTGTGGTGTACTATTAAATGTAAAGTTCTGTATTTTCCATTCTTCACTGAAGCAACAAAGACTTGAGCCAAACAAAAGACTTTTTATTTCCTAAAAAAAAAAAAAAAAATGGGGAAAAAACTCTCATTTTAAAAACAAATCCAATAGGTATATTTTCCCCATAATTTATAATAAGAAAGGAGCCATGTGGCAGGATAATTACTAACTCTATATAACCACCCTTTTAATTTCTGTTTTATAAATACTGTAAATAGCAGGGCAATTCCTGAAACGGAGTCATTTTTTCCTTTTCCTGCAATGTTTCTTCAGCACATTATGTTCCTTCAGCACATAATAATGTGTGTTGCTCAGCATTATAAGCTTTTTTCTGTAGGTCATTGGATAAATGGTGCTTCTTGACATGTTCACAGAAGACAGCCTCAAACCTAACTACAAAAGGAATAATATGTACTACTGGTTAAAAAAAAAAGATTACTGTGATGGTCTTCTCTTGAAGAGTGTTCAATTTCCCACGGCCCAATAAAAGATATCATCCAGTGGGATAAGATATAAGATGTGAAAGAAGTACCTTTGCTGGCACATTATGTAGAACAGACAATCTGTTTCACCTGCCAAAGGTGGTGGTAAGAGACCGATGTTGTTCAAAGTTTTGAATAACAATTTTCTTGGGACATGTAATAAACTGTGAGATTCAGATATTAGCCCCAACCAAATGCAGATCGTTAACCCAAACAGGAGTAGCTTCATTGAAATCAACGGAGTTATGCTAGTGTAAATAGTTGTAAGTAAGAATCAGACTCCTTCAGTATTTGGATACTTATTCAGACTGCTTTGGTTTAGAAATCAGGTTGGGAATCATTCTCATGAGATTTTTAGTGCTTTTTAGCTCTGGCTGAGTGGGACGTACAGCACTATAAGAATAGCCCTTCATATAGCTTTTAGATGCTTCTGCCCAAAATAAAAGAGATAAAGATGCATGAGAAAATGAAGGGAGCACTAGGGAATAAAATGAATCAAATTACTCTAAACTTTATGACAAATTTGGTTTGGAGGATAGGTAAACATGTACATTTGTTTCCATTGGGGGGGAGGGGGGAGAGAGAGAGATGAAGGTACAGAATAACTCTTTTTCAAACCACTTTGTCCACAACTAGTGATAACGCAGGTGTGCTAACAAACAAGTGCACATCTTCCCATTCATAAACATACAATACCAACACACCAAGGGCCTGATTCATCTTGAATTGAAGTCAGTCAATTAGAAGTCTTTCCACTGACTTCAGTGACATTGGATTAGGTCCTGAGTGAATTGGGAAAAATAAATACTTATTTTGTATTTGTTTGTGAGGTTTCTCGGCTGCAAACATAGTCTATGAAATAACAATACATTGCACCTGTATAGTGCACTTTATCCAGGGGTCTTGTAGCGCTCTATAAAAAATAATGGATGGATGAAGCCTTATAATATAACTATGAGGAAGGAAAATACAATTACTGCCATTTACAAATGCATAAAATGGAGGACGGAGGAGTGTGAGTTGCCCAAGATCACACAGAAGTCAGTGGAATATCAATAAGAGACCCCAGTAGTCCTCCTTCCTCATTCTAACCCCCCCTTAAAATACTGCTTTTGAAATAACTGATTAAAAACTAGAACAAATCAAAGATGCACAATTGACTGGAACCATTAACAAAGGAATGTAAAAATGCAATATTTTTGATTTTTAGGATTTATTGGATTAGGAATCTCAGATGCACTAAATAAATGTAAAAAACAAAACCTATTGTAGCTTTGGCTTACTCAATAAAAATTACAAATTTTAATGTATCATTTTATGTTTATCATCATACATGTGTCTTACTTTTGCTAGGGAAATATCAATTGCCTTTGATACTATTTCAAGTGTATACCGCATTGAAAGTTCTGGGATCCTACTAACTTCCCCGATCGTTGCTTCATCACCGAAATCAACTGAAAGAGAAGAAACCTTGTAATATGCAGAATGTTGTCTGGTAAACCAAATTCTGCCCTCTAATACCTCCAGGAAACCCACTGCTAGTGATCTGTCATAATGACCAATACAATTTTAATATCTCTGTTCTTTAAAAAGTTACGAGTACGATTCTACTTTGAAAAGTGATGATACAAATTAGATCACGAGAGCCACTGTTTCTTATACCCCAATAATTTTGCATTAAATTTGTTCAAAGGACAATTAAAAGTGGTTTATTTGTTTAAATTAAGTGCTAATTGCACTTTTTTGGCCTGGCATCTAAAAGTTACACTGGGATTGAAGCAGGCACACAATCTTATCTAGAGAGATTAAAACACAACTGTATATACCAGGGGTAGGCAACCTATGGCATGGGTACCGAAGGTGGCACCTGAGCTGATTTTCAGAGGCACTCACACTGCCTGGGTCCCAGCCATCGGTCTGGGGGGCTCTGCATTTAATTTTAAATGAAGCTTCTTAAATATTTTTAAAACCTTATTTACTTTACATACAACAATAGTTTATTTATATATTAAAGACTTATAGAAAGAGGCCTTCTAAAAACATTAATATATTACTGGCACGCAAAACCTTAAATTAGAGTGAATAAATGAAGACTCGGCACACCACCCCTGAAAGGTTGGCGACCCCTGGCATACACCCTGAATCAACTAAAACTTGATCAAAAACAGACCATTATGCACATTGCTGTTAAATTGTATTTGCTGTGAAAAATATGAGAGCGAGACCAAAGTGAAGCATGACATGACATACCTAGTTCTAAGACATCTTTCATCTGGTCACTTTTATTGGATATGGATGATGGAGTCTTTCTAAATTAAAATGAATTAAAGAACAAATGACCAAAAGTTCACATTTAATGAAACAGCAATACAGAAGATTAAGTTGAACAATGTATAAACAATCAAACCTGATTAGGGCTAAATCAATTTTTTCACAGAAGAATATGGCATTCATTCTGTATGGGATATAGACAATCACTAAAGCCAGAATAGCAGTCTGCACATTGCCAACATAATGTAATCAATTTGTATCACTAAGTGTAACTCCACTATGGCTCAGATCCTGCAAGCTCATATGCATGGGCAGAACTCTACACCCTCATGGAGTTTCAACCGACATCTGTGGCGCTCTGCAAGAGTACAGTGTTTGGCTGCCCACAATACAGCTTGCAGGATTGGGACCCATGAAATTCTCTCCTACATGAGGCCTATGGACCACTTAAATCCAACTTAAATCCTTAAAATAAAATTTCACTGGGATAGTAATTGTGCTGGCTCACATTTAAAAACTGGGCCATCAACAAGTTAACTGATTATAGAAATAAGTAAATCATGGTAAAAGCTAATTTTTTCAAACCTGGCTATGAAGTTAGACTCCTAAACATCAGTTGGATTTTCAGAGGTAGCACGGGTTTGTTGCTCCCGTTGAATTCACACCAAATGAATACAGTCTAAGAAAAAGTTTCCTACTGTCACTGTTAAAGAGGATTTTTTTTTCAAAATAATAACACTGAATCATTTCTCATCCATCTTTTGTTTGCAAAACTGTGTTGCAAATGACAGTCTTTTCAAAAACCGTATGGAATAGTTTCCTCAGAAACACTCTTTGTATGCACGCTATTATGATAGCAACAGTTGCTGCCATATCACATACTTTCCATTAACTTAATTTCCTTTTTTCACTGTGTGAAAGGAGATGAATGAAAGCAGAACACACATACACACCACACTCAGGACTTTTCCAGTCTGAAAACTTTTTGGCATCTTTTCCCCTTACAAACCTTTCTAGAACATAAAAGCAGGAACAACCATGCTGTTTTTCTCCATAAAAGCATTAAGGGATTGATTCAACTAAATCTGGCGGCATGCACCGAGTCACAACAAATAGACACTGTACAGTGGGAAATGAATCACCCATATTACTAGTAAGTCAAAGTAAAGGAATTAATGTTCATGGGATCAGTCTTGAGGTCTAAGTAGGTGGATTGAGAACATATATGCATAGCAACATACTAAAAGATTCTGAGCTACACTGGAAAATAGAAGTACCTTTTACTACAGTGTATTTTAAAATACAATTAGTAGTAGTTGTAGTAGTATTTATTACACAATAGGAGTGATAATTATGGACCAAAACCCCACTGTGTTGGGTGCTCTATAGAAACAGAACAAAACCACAGACCCTGCCCCAATGAGATTACAATCAAAGAATAAGACAAGAGACCCCAGATGGATACAGAACGACAGGGGAGCACACGGAAACAATGAAACAGCATTGGTCACCATGATGGACAATGGTCTTGGCACATCAGTGGACTAACCATTGTCAAGTAAATTATGGTACTTTCTAACAGATCTCACTGCTATTGATTTCCATCATTCTTTTCAATTCATTTTTTTCTGTTACTTGCTAATATTTTCACACTTACTGATCAGGTGGAGGGTCCCAATAAAATCGATGTTTGCACGTAGAATGCGTTTCAACTGGATACTGAAGTCACTGAACCACGCTTACAGCAATAACATGCTTTTTTTAATTTCTGAGATTACAAACTATTCCACCTGGCTTCCTAGCAAGAATGTTTTTCCTTCCAAGGACAACCCCTTTGGGTCCAGTCTTACACATACAGTAACTCCGAAAGCTGAGATCGCAATACACATAGGGTTTGGATATAAAGGAGAGTTACAAAAAGTGTTATTTGGTATACTTTTTGGTGAGCAAGTCATTGCTCCTATCTACATCAGCATGTTTACACATAAAACACTGTGTGTGGGCCACCAAAATATGCCACTCATCCCCATTTACATTTCATTGCACTTCACCATGTCCCAGGTCAAAGATTTGATCATGAATTGAGCCACAAAAGTGATAGGATATCTTTAGTAAAAGGCAAAAGATTTATACGATCTGATATTACAGCGATTACAGACTAGGATGGTTGGAGATGATGACTGCTGAACGCTGCCAATGGCAGTCAGAAATGGAAGGGCAGGGTTTACTGGCCGTGTTCTTTCCCTCTTTAGAAGGAGCCTATCATGCATCCTTGCAGCAGCATTTACATCTCTCTCTCTATATTTAGTTTTTATGGGATCCATAACCATAGTATCTGTGCTCCTCACAAACATTAATAAATGTATCCTCTTTAAAGTACTCTAAAGGTATGGAAGTATATTATTATCCCTATTTTTATAGATGGGAAACTAAAACATAGAAGAATTAAGTGACTTGACTAAGGCCACACAAGGTGTGTGTGGCAGAACTAGAAACTGAAACCAGATGGTTTTCATCCATGGTCTTAACTACTAGACCATTCTTCCATCTAGGCTCTTATAACGTGCCCAATCACCTTAGTATCTGACTGCCTTTTGAGACAGAAAGGACTGGAAATAGGTTAATATTCTGACTTTTTCCTCTGCAAAACTCCTCTTCTCCCCAAAAATGCTCAACTTGAAAGCAATTGCAAATGAAAAAATACATAGAGACACCACTGAAAGAACTGAAAGAAAATCTAAATGGATGATCTTAGAGAAGGCATATATCACTGGGAAAGTACCAGAAGCAAAGATCCATGTAGGATGTTTTCTGCACAAAAGGGTATTTTTGTAGGTGGAGATTATTTGTGAGCTCCCTTCTTAAGTTACTTGAAACTTCATCATAACTTTTACTGTTATTTCCACTTTAACAGATGGCTACCATTCCAGGAACATTTATGGTGCATACAATTAAAGTACTTTGCAAGGAGGAAGTACTCTGTCCTGTCAGAAAAATTGGGCAGGAAGAAAATGTTTTATTATAAATATACCATACTCTACTTTCTCCAAATATTTTAACTTTCCTATCTCATCTCCATGCATAGAAAATGTTGTTTACACAGGATAGCCAAACTCAGAGTAAGTCCTTCCCTCTGCACAATAATGCATGTGTCCTCTATGGTTTCCTATTTATATTAACCTACGCTGGAGGTCAAACAAACAAATGTGCTTATAAAATAAGCAATGGTCACCAGCTATTTAAGAGCAACTCACTGTGTTGGAAAACCATGGTTTCCTTGCCAATTTAAGGCATTATACCGCTCTTGCATGGCACTTACATGCCTCTGAAATATCATAGAGATATGATATCATATGATCATATCATATCATATCATATCAAGAATTCCTACAGGTTTTGAAACAATCCTAGGGTTGTATACTGTTCTATTGTTGTATACACAGTAGAACAGAATTATACAGCCCCGATTCCATTCTTGTGATACTGGAGACTGGAGCCCATAGAGCTAGCTTACCTTTATTATATTCACTGTCTTGCCTTCTTTATATTTAGCTGTTTTCATTATATTCAGCTATAACACAAGAAACCTACAGTATCTTGTTAGACATCAGATGAAACATAAGCTAGCATAAGTGTTGTTAAATAGGCCATAACCTGTGGCATAGATCAAGTGTTACTTTTAGATTTTTAGAACTAGGGAGAGAACTAGTAGGAGGTAGAATGTTCCAGTAAGTGCTATTGCAAGGAACATAGAAGTAATAACCCAACATCTGCTTAAGAAAGGGGTGATGGGTATGATCATGAGCTGACCTGGTAGTACATGTAGCAATATACTAATCTATAGAAGGACACCTCAGCATTAGTAGGATGAGAAAATACAAATAAGTAAAAGGGGGGAACATATCATAAACATCACATCCCAGCCTGATAGGGTAGGAGAGAGAGAGAGATGTTGCCCTGGAAGGGACCAGAATGATGGCCACTCATGATGAGGAGGAAGGTGATGATGAGGAGGAAGATAATGGCTAACATTTCAGGTCATTCTGCAAGGCATGGTGTGAAAATATGGATGTTCAGAGGTACATTCTATAGTCTCTCTGTCTTCCTTATTGAGTTAGAGTGTTTGTGACTTTACTAAAAGTATTAATAAAATATTTGGATATATAGAAGAGTTCCTATAGTGTGAGTGTGCACATCGGGGTTCCCAAAAATATAGTAATTTTATAATACTGGGTCTGATCTTGGGACAAGAACCTGTCCCCCTCAAAAGGATAATTGGGAATTCTTAAGTAATCAGTATAATTATATAATCAATATTATATTATTACATTGGGCTACAAGATGTTTCAGAGGGCTAGGGAAAAACTAATATATTTTATGCCAATATTTTCAAAAGTGAAATGGGATGTATGTATAAATAGGCTGGTTAGAATAACATTGATTCTGGGCAAAATCATGGAAAGACTTATACAGGATGCAAACAGTAAAGAGTTAAAGGGTGGCAGCGTAATTAATGCCAGGCAATATGGTTTTATGGAAAACAAGTCTCATCAGATAAACTCAATATAGTTTTTTTATGAAAGTGCAAGTTTGGTTGACAACTGGAATTCTGTTAACATAATATACTTCTGTAAGACATCTGACTATCGCGTGAATTTCTGATTCAAAATTAGCACTATCCAAAATCAACACAGCTCCTGATAAATTGATTAAAACTGGCTAACTGGTAGATCCCCAAAAGTAATTGTAAATGGGGAGTCATCACCTAATGGGGCATTTCTAGTGGTATCCCGCAGAGATCTGTTCTTGATCCAGTGTAATGCAATATCATTATCAAATTCTAGACGAAAACTAAATAACTGTTGGCAAAGTTTGCAGATGACACAAAAATTGGAGAAGTGGTAAATAATGATGACAGGTCAGTTCTCTTGAGCAATATGCATTGCACAGTATGCTGGACTTGCTTGAATAATGTGTTTTAATGCAGCTAGCGAATTACAATTTGTAACCATAGTACAATAAATAACTACAATTATCACTGGATATGGACAAGGAGCTAACATGATGAAGGTGCGGTTCAGTTATAGATTCTACTCTTAATGAAGAATTCCAAATTAAAACTTCCACACTGGAAGTACCTCTGATGCCAACACCATATATAGTAGCCTGAGCTGCAATGCCCACACTGCCGATTGAGCCCTGCTAGCGCAAGCCTTGCTACCTAGGCTGGGAAGTTTGCTTCCAGTTGAAGTGCAAACATACCCTAAGACACTCAAAGGTTGGCAGCAGTGACCAATAGAAGAGCTAAAGGAGGGAGATTGATTTACATCAAATAAAGGCACATTCAAGACTCTGTCTATTGTACATGTGGCAATGACAACCCTAAATAATGGAGGACCCACATAAAAATTGAGTTCCCAGCATTTAACAGTCACACGAGTCCTCTCAGTGTAGGTGGTATAAGAGGGCTCTCTTTTTTGCTTGCCTAATAGAAAGTAGCCACTCCTGCAGGTTTTGATCTTCATTTGTTTCTAAGGATGTGGATCGTGTCCGGCCTGACATTTCCAGTGAGAAACCTTAGGACTTTCAACAGTCCCAGACAATCTAACCTAACAGTTTCTAGGCAAATGAATTCTCTTCCTGAAAAGGAATGTCAAACCTGAAATAGGAACATGAAGAGAGCTTACACTGAACAAGGGAGAAGGTCTCTTGTCTCCATTTGTTATGATCAAAACCAAAGAAAGATGGTAGCTGATTGGTAAGAAAAGGTACTGTAGAGATAGCCTTTACCTCCTGTTAAAGTAATCAGAAGATGTGTAAAGTTTTGGGAGAACACACTCTTTGAGCTACTGCCATACACGCGATTGTTCTTGTGGGACAGTGATTTCTTGTGCTAATTCTCCTTCCTAATGTGCTACACCAGATGTTCCCAAGCAGACATACTGAAAAGGAAACCTATAAAGCCCTAACTGCATACATTAATGTGTCCCACTTTCCTGTTTTACATACAGTATGCTCTATAGATACTATGTTTCCAGTGCTCTGATTAAGTTGTCTTGTTGACTGACTCCATTTGAGGCCTCTTCCAGTTTGATGTGCTTTCCAAAATTAAAATATAATGAAGAAGCAATGCATCATTTCCAGTAATTGCGCACAGCCTCTTCCGGTGAAGTTTTGGGAAAATATTGAAAGGGCAGATGGCAACATGCACAGATGCTGTGTTGACATATCTGGTGCCAGGAACCCATTGGCACCAAGCAAAAGGCCACTATAGATTACTAATCTTTCTTTTAGCGTCTCTTATCTGTCCAGACTTTCTGTTATGAAAGGTGTTATGCAATTTGAGATAGCTGAAGATTTTCTCCCCTCATTTATTTACCATTTTTATATGGGCTATTTAAATCCGTAACGCCTAAATTGACCTGATCTTGTGTGACAATTCACTTCGCTGCCAGTTCAGACAGTGAAGTGGAGACTTATTCCCAGGCTCAAGGCTGAGTGTACTGTAGAGGTGATGTGTTTAGTCTCTGTGGGGAGGTGCTGACTGCCCTATTCTTACAGTGCTTCCTGTCTGCAGGGTCACACAGCAGCATTGACGACAGCTGCGGATCAAGCCGCACGCTTACTCTCATGGCAAAGGGTACGGCATGGGGCCACGCGGACAAGCTGGTTGGGAATTCAGAGAGGATGGAAAGGAAGCGTGTACAGGTAATTACGTTAACTGCAATGCTTTAATGTTGAAAGCCGAACTCAGAGTAACCTGACCTTTTCTACAAATGCTCATCCTCTCCTGCGTATTATGGGAACAATTAAACACATTTTTGAAACATCAAACAAACCTACTATTCGCTGGTGTGGCCCTATGGCCTGATCCAACACTCAGGGTATGTCTTCACTACAGGACTAGGTCGATTTCCCTTAATTCGATTTTCTAAATTCGATTTTAGAAAATCGAATCAGTGTGTCCCCACCAGGACAGCAGGTCGATAGTGGTCGACACTGTCTGTCCTAGAACTTTTGCAGGGGTCGACATAGCCCGCATTGCACTTTGGGTAGGTAGCCCACAGTGCAATGCGCGCCAGACCCCCCCCCCCCAAGCAGCCCCGTGGACCCCCCCGCCTGCCTGAACAGCCCCCCCGCCGGACCCCCCCACCCACCCAAGGGGGGGGGGAGCCAGCGTGGGGCTGCTTGAGCGAGCGGGTCAGCTGCCTAGTCAATTTCACCTGAAATTGACCAAGCAGCTGACCCGCTCGCTCAAGCAGCCCCGCATGGCTCCCCCCCCCCCTCGGGCGGGCGGGGGGGTCATGCGGGGGGGCTGTTCAGGTGGGTGGGGCTGCTCGGAGGTCGGAGGCTTAACTTCAGATGCCTCTTCACTTACAGTAGACACAGAGAAGTCGATTTTAGCCTTACTTCTCTCGTCAGGCAGGAGTTACAAATTCGATTTTGAGGGCCCTTTAAATCGACTTTAAGGGCATGTATATGAAGACAGGTACACGTTTAATTCGACCTAACGTCGTTAAGGTTGAATTAAAGTGGTAGTGAAGACATGCCCTCAGTGAAGCCAACTGGATTTCCATGAGATCTGAATTAGACCCCACTACACAGTCATCCAAATCAGGCCTCACCCTCTTGGAACATAGTTTGAGCCCCCTCAGTTACTGCTCAGCAGCTTGTAGGATAATGGCATTGATGGTTCTAATTAGCAGGTTTACTTATTTTAGATAAAACAGTCTGAGCTGATAAATTAAGTTACATATTTAACAAGAGAGCATTACAGCCCAGTAGGTAAACAGCACATTTAAAAATATTTATTCTACTTAGAAAAACTACTTATCCGCAGGGTTGCCTGACGGAAGGGATTGGAGCTATTTATAACTCTTGGAAAAACTATATGCATTATATAACCTTCCTGGAAACATTTTTATTGTTTTTAACAAGGAAATTAAATTTTAAAAATGCACCATTAACTTTGGAACACTGATCAATGAAATCTAGGAAAACAAAAGTTAAAGATGAAACCTTATCCTTTCCTGAAGCCAGCATGATTTCCCATCCCCCACCCTGAAAGACAACATATGTTAAAAAGGAGCAGCCATTTTAACTCTGGGGGCCTGATTCGCCCGGCTTTTATACCAGTTGCATCTCTGTTGATCTCCCTGGAGCTACAAGCATTAAAGGGAGTTAACAGAGTGATGAATCAAGCTCTGAATTTACTAGGATTTGTCAATATCACCAATCTTCGTAAAATCATGACTTTCTATCCACTTTCTTACTATGGATAGTAATTTCATGCTCTAATAAGAACATAACAATAGGGCTCTATTATCGACCACCTGATCAGGACAGTGATAGGGATGACGAAATGCTAAGGGAGATTAGAGAGGCTGTCAAAATAAAGAACCCAATAATAGTGGGAGACTTCAATTATCCCAACATTGACTGGGTACATGTCACCTCGGGACGAAATGCAGAGATGAAATTTCTTGATACTTTAAATGACTGCTTCTTGGAGCAGCTGGTACAGGAACCCACAAGGGGAGAGGCAACTCTCGATTTAGTCCTGAGTGGAGCGCAGGATCTTGTTCAAGAGGTAACTATAAAAGGACCGCTGGGAAATAGTGACCATAATATAATAACATTTAACATTCCTATGGTGGGAATAACACCTCAGAAGCCCAACACTGGGGCATTTAATTTCAAAAAGGGGAACTATGAAAGAATGAGGGGGTTAGTTAAACGGAAATTAAAAGGTAAAGTGACTAAAGTGAAATCCCTGCAAGCTGCATGGACTCTCTTCAAAGATACCATAATAAAGGCCCAACTCAAATGTATACCCCAAATCAAAAAACAACACCAGAAAACTAAAAAAGAGTCACCGTGGCTTAACAGCCAAGTAAAAGAAGCAGTGAGAGAGAAAAAGGCATCTTTTAAAAAGTGGAAGTCTAATCCTAGTGAGGTAAATAGAAAGGAGCATAAGCACTGCCAAATAAAGTGTAAGAATGTAATAAGAAAAGCTAAAATGGAGTTTGAAGAGCAGCTAGCCAAAAACTCAAAAGGTAATAACAAAATGTTTTTTAAATATGTCAGAAGCGGGAAGCCTGCTAAACAACCAGTGGGGCCCCTGGATGAGAGAGATACAAAAGGAGCACTTAAAGATGACAGAGTCATTGCAGAGAAACTAAATGAATTCTTTGCTTCAGTCTTCACGGCTGAGGACGTTAGGGAGATTCCTAAACCTGAGCTGTCTTTTGTAGGTGACGAATCTGAGGTATTGTCACAAATTGAAGTATCAGTAGAGGAGGTTCTGGAACTCATTGATAAACTTAACTGTAACAAGTCACCAGGACCATATGGCATTCACCCAAGAGTTCTGAAAGAACTCAAATGTGAAATTGCGGCACTATTAACGAGGGTTTGTAACCTATCCTTTAAATCGGCTACTGTGCCCAGTGACTGGAAGATAGCTAATGTAACGCCAATATTTAAAAAGGGCTCTAGAGGTGATCCTGGCAATTACAGACCAGTCAGTCTAACGTCCGTACCGGGAAAATTAGTTGAAACAATAGTAAAGAATAAAATTGTCAGACACATAGAAGAGCATAAATTGTTGGGCAAAAGTCAACATGGTTTCTGCAAAGGGAAATCGTGTCTTACTAATCTATTAGAGTTCTTTGAAGGGGTCAGCAAACATGTGGACAAGGGGGATCCGGTGGACATAGTGTACTTAGATTTCCAGAAAGCCTTTGACAAGGTCCCTCACCAAAGGCTCTTACGTAAATTAAGCTGCCATGGGATAAGAGGGAAGATCCTCTCATGGATTGAAAACTGGTTAAAAGACAGGGAACAAAGGGTAGGGATAAATGGAACTTTTTCAGAATGGAGAGGGGTAACTAGTGGTGTTCCCCAAGGGTCAGTCCTGGGGCCGATCCTATTCAACTTATTTATAAATGATTTGGAGGAAGGGGTAAACAGTGATGTGGCAAAGTTTGCAGATGATACTAAACTGCTCAAAGTAGTAAGGACCAAAGCAGACTGTGAAGAACTTCAAAAAGATCTCACTAAACTGACTGGGCAACAAAATGGCAAATGAAATTTAATGTGGATAAATGTAAAGTAATGCACATTGGAAAAAATAACCCCAACTATACATACAATATGATGGGGGCTAATTTAGCTACAACCAATCAGGAAAAAGACCTGGGAGTCATTGTGGATAGTTCTCTGAAGGCATCCACGCAGTATGCAGCGGCAGTCAAAAAAGCAAACAGGATGTTAGGAATCATTAAAAAAGGGATAGAGAATAAGTCGGAGAATATCGTATTGCCCTTATACAAATCCATGGTGCGCCCACATCTTGAATACTGCGTACAAATGTGGTCTCCTCATCTCAAAAAGGATATACTGGCACTAGAAAAGGTTCAGAGAAGGGCAACTAAAATGATTAGGGGTTTGGAACGGGTCCCATATGAAGAGAGATTAAGGAGGCTAGGACTTTTTAGCTTGGAAAAGAGGAGACTAAGGGGGGATATGATAGAGGTATATAAAATTATGAGTGGAGTGGAGGAAGTGAATAAGGAAAAGTTATTTACTTGTTCCCAAAATAGAAGAACTAGGGGCCATTCAATGAAATTGGCGTGCAGCAGGTTTAAAACAAATAAAAGGAAGTTCTTCTTCACACAGCGCACAGTCAACCTGTGGAATTCCTTACCTGAGGAGGCTGTGAAGGCTAGGACTATAACAGGGTTTAAAAGAGAGCTGGATAAATTCATGGAGGCTAAGTCCATAAATGGCTATTAGCCGGGATGGGTAATGAATGGTGTCCCTAGCCTCTGTCTGTCAGAGGGGGGTGATGGATGGCAGGAGAGAGATCGCTCGATCATACCTGTTAGGTTCACTCACTCCGGGGCACCTGGCATTGGCCACTGTCGGTAGACAGGATGCTGGGCTAGATGGACCTTTGGTCTGACCCAGTATGGCCGTTCTTATGTTCTTATGTTCTCCAGCTCGGAATATTTTTTGTCTCTTCCTTGCTGTCACTAATTACATATAATTTCAAGAAACATCCTCATGCGGCAAACCAAATTCTAATGCCCCCCCTTCACAAAAGGCTCCTCCTGATGCACAAATTGGAAAACAGATGGGCAAAAAAGTTAGGTGCAAAAGTTATTTTAAATAGATAATAAACAGTTGAATCCAGCTGCGGGTCTTTGTGACATTTAACTTGTTTTATAAATATTGTTAGATGTCAGCATAACAATAACATCATGGATGCAAAACTAAATCGGGAAAGCTCCACAAGAGTCTAGTAACGTTAGGAATAAAACAGAGTCCAACACCTTCCTCCTTGTACTGCTCATCTTTCCCCTGCCTTAAAAGTAATTAATGATGTCTTAATAACATCACATCAGCATTGATTTTTCCAGTCCCTGGGACAACTCCTGTAGTCCACCACCAGACAAAATTCCCATGGAAGTCAACGGGAGCTTTGCCTGGTGAAGGATGACAGAGTTTGGCTTTATGCTGAAAGTGGATACCTGCAGATGTTTATTTTAGTCTGTCTGGAGGAACTTCTTTGGTTCAGATGCTCCACTTTACTATTTTGATAAAAGTTTATGAAGACTAAAAACCAGGTTATGATGTTCATAGGCACTTTTCCTTTGCATTCAGCTATTATATTTTCCCCAGGCTGCTGAAACGTCATTACAGTGTGATATGTCAAGTATTGTATGAAAGCCATCCACATCTGTTACTCCAAGTGGAATAGCTCTGTTCTAGATTTGACAATTCTTTCTCCTACTTAATGAAAATGAGCCGCGAAAAATAAGACATTAGCTACAAAACCAAGAAGGATTTTCTTTTTGATATTACTGTCACATATTAGGGAGAGTATTAGGAAGCCTTTGGGTAAATGGCTTGATTCTGATTTCACCTACACCGGTGTAAATTAGGAGTAGCCTTCTTGAATATAACGGAGTTACACCATTGTAAACCTGGAAGAAGAGACTATTGGGCCCAGAGTATACCATATGACCACATTTTAGAACAAGACTTTCTTATTTTATTGACATTCTGAAATAAAACACTTTGTGTATTAGCTATTATTTTCCTTTTAGATAAGGAGAAATGCAGTTAAAATTCAAGTGCAATATTGATTGTATCCGGATGTACAGTTCCATTGAAACCAATATTTATGATGTTAAATCAAAACACTTATTTTGATACCAGTTTTAAACTGGGAGGAAACCGCAGAAAGGGAAGGGTTGGCCATTTCCAGCAAAGCTGAAAATAAATGGAAGCAAGTTAGCAACATCAAGATTCGTAATGAGTTAGTCTAGTGGAATGTACAGTACACCTTCACTGGAATGCTCTCCTCTGGAGCCCAGTCCTTAATTGCCAACTCAGTCCAACATAGCAGACTTCCTCCAGGTTCATTTCTCATTTAGAGCAGTGTGTGGTCGGTCAGTCCTTCAGAAATGAATATCCATCTTCTGTGCTTATATTTTAATGTATGCCTGCACAGACGGCTTGTGGGTGGGAAGCATGCAATGGTTTACCAGGAGGGGGAAAAAAAATCCTGAGATGTAAGGCAGTTCTAAAACTAATTAAGCATAGAGAATTGACAAGCGTAGGCTTGAGTCCTCCTATAGGCAATTAAGCTGTTTTACTCCAGTTTTAAAACTCAGGCATTTAAAGTAAGAATGCTGATTATTTAAAGGGCCAAGTCACTGTTTTTGTGATATTTTCTTTCTTTGCTGCTTTGAAATAACTGGAGAAATACTGAGAAATAACATTTGTGTTTTAAAACTGGTCACCTTGATTTTTCTACTGAGTTTCTTAGGAGGCAAGAGTTATATTTGTTTGCTTCTAGCGGTCTTCTATCTAGAGCTGGTCAACAAATTTTGGACAATTTTTTTAAGACCTGATTTGTTGCTATTAAAGCTGTTAGCGAACTGGGGTCAGAGTCAACAAATCTCCTGACTCAAAAAAATGTTGAGAACACGTTTAAAATTTATCAAAATATTTAATTGTGATGTTTTCAAAAACGATAAAGTCCAGTTTTCCAATCCAAAGTTTCAAAATGTAAGCTAATTTAACTAAAAAATGGTAAAAAAAACCCATCAAAAGTGAAACATTCAATTTCAGAATTATAGAAATGAAATGTTTTGATTGACCTGAAATGAAAAAAAAATTGCTTTTCTGGATCATGAATAGTTTAGAGATTTTGACATTTTGTCTAGACTAAAGATGGGAAAATATTTCCAACTCTTGAATATATTTGTGGGACAACAAAGCCCTTTCCTACCCAGCTCTACTCCTATTCCAAAAAAAGTGTCTACAAGTTGTTAGGGGGTTTTCTATCCTTTTTACTAAAATGTATATGTAGGGAAAACCTCTCTTGGCCAACAATTTTCATCATCTCTAAGAAAAGACTGTCAGTAGCATAATACAAACGTCCACCTTCATTAATCTCAGTTAAGGTGAGAGTGAGAAAGTGAGTGATGATTCAGAAGATCAAACACCCTAATTGATTCGTCCCGTTAGAGCTGGGATGGCAACCCCCATCTTTTCATGTTCTTTGTGTGTGTGTGTATATTGTGGCGAAGCTTTGGCCTTGTCCCTGTGGGTACTGCACTTCCAGGCAGTTTGTGCTACCCTCAGAAGCTCACTGTGATTAGTTAGGGGAGGTAGAAAAGGGGGAGAGCCCGGACCCACGCTCTACTCCCAGCCCAGGGACCCTAATAGTATCAGCTAAGATGGCTGACCTTTTAGGCACCAAACACAATACAATTCCCTGGGCTACTTCCCCACAGCAGTCCCCGCTTCTTCAAACTTCTCTTCACCTTTACCTCAGAGTCTCCTTCCGTGCGTATATGTTGTCTACCACTCAGTCTCACCAACAGCACAACCTCTTCTCACAGCTCCTGACATCCACCCCCACCTGACTAACTAGGAGGGTTTTTAACTGGTTTCAGCCAGTCCCTGATTGGCTTCAGGTGTCCCTATTTATACTTCCTTCTAGAATCTTCTTAATTGGCCCCAGGTATCTTGATTGGCCTGGAGTAGCCTTTATTTGGCTATCCAGGGAACAGAGACCTGCACATCCTGAGGCTGATATACCTGCCTTCCAGCACTCTCCTATACCCTTCTGGTCTGACTCCGTCACAATGTCATATATATATATATATGTCATATATATTGTATCTTCTACTATATATACATATATATAGTAGAAGATACAATATATATATAGAGAGAGAGAGAGTAGAAGATACAATAGGAAGATATATATATATCTTCCTATTGTATCTTCTACTCGATGCATCTGATGAAGTGGGTTCTAGAATAATTTTTTTAATCTCTAAGGTGCCACAAGTACTCCTTGTTTTTTTCAAAAGTGATTCAGACTCACAGCCGACAGTCACATGTAGAAATGCTGTATTGCAAAGCATAGAGGAAGTGCCTGTACTCAGCAAGGCATAGGAATGCAGAACTACTGTACCACAACAGATTCATCCAACTCAGTATCCTACATCTAGCACTGGCTCATAAAGAGTGGTTCAGAGAAAGACACTCAGGAAAGATTACATTTGCATCACTGTCCAAAACTGAAACTCATAAGACATGAGATTGCAATGCAATGTAGTGGCAATAGACACCAATGTGATTTTTCACCACATACTAAGAAGTATAACATCAACAGAAAGATTTTTAATCTCCATGTGGCATTGGTGAGACATGCCTAGAATACTGTACTATTATGGGAGCCCTGAGTAGTAGAAAGAAATACGAAGGAAATCAAAGAAGACCAGCAAAAGACAAAAAATCAGGGGTTGGAGGGATAGAATTATGAGCAAATATTAAAATGATTATATATAAACTTTAGTCAAATGATGACTAACGGAATAAGATAACTGTCTACAGGTACTTAAATGGGGTACACAAAAAGCAGGGAGAGAAATAACCAGGGTGGTAAAAGCAGCTATAGCTACAAATAATGGGACAGAATTAAAAGAAAATATAGGCTGAATATAAATGGTAAAATCCTAAAACTAAGATCTATGAGACTTTGCAGTAGATTCCCAAGGGAAGTAGTGGGAGTTCCGTCACTTGAGCCACTTAAAGACTGAATTGGACAAAGCCCTGGAAAATGTGCTGTAGCAAATATATATATATAGTACTGAGTAATATACTGTAGAACAAAGTGACCTAAAAAAGGTCTTTTCCATCTCTAATTTCAATGATTATGTGAAATATGACTAATGTTCCAATGAAGGCATTAGTATCTATGGCAATTCACTACAGTTTGGCCTGTTTGGGTTTGGATGCATAGCACAGCTTGGAAAGAATTCACGACCGAATAATGAGTCTTTGCCGTGATATTTTTGGAACAATTAGAAAGTTCCCATTCGGGGACTTTGGTTGAAGGGCTGTGCATTGCCATAGCGGAAAAGAAATTCTGGCAGTGGACTCATTTGGCACTTACTCCACAGCTAGTGGAGATGGAGCACATCACAGAGATGCTAAAGTTTTGGTTGGAAGAAAATGGCTGAGCCACATGCTCATAAAACAGTCCCTATTCTTCAAATTACACAGATACATTGGCAGAGTCTTGAAAGGAAATCACTAGCTCACATTTCGTTTCTAGCCAAGATGGCAGGCAGTAAAGAGGATGGTATAGGAGTAATTAGAGGAACAGAAGAGGTAGGGGTGACTAGTGTTCACAATGAAAGAATGAGTAAAAGCTCAATTAAGTGCCTCATTCCTGATCCTGCATTATAAATCCCTTCCTTTGGACAATAATGGAATCTTCAGAGATATTACAGGAACACGGCAGCAGAAGGGACCTACTGAGTCACCGACTTAAGTCCGCTGTTATCATAGGCCACCCATAGCCTTTCGTTTGGTTATGGAAGAAGGAAGCTATTCTTGTATAAAACAGTTCTGTCTTTTTTTGTGGTGTTGTCTGCTCTTCCCTTTTTAGCTTCTCTACAGTATAGGCAAGATATTCTTGAACTGAGCCTGATCTCTTTGCTTGGTCTCCTGGTTCTCCATGTTGTCATGCTTCCTTAGCTGTTGAGATTTTAGCCTCCACTCTGTTTTCCTGGTGAATTATTTTTCTTCAGCTCCATGTCATGGCAGGCAGACCACAGATGTCAAAACTCCCAGAATGTGATACCTTTTGATGTGCTACATCTTCTCACCGAGCTATGGGTAGACAGAAGTACTGAAAACATCAGAAGTGTTGCAATTACACAGAGGGTCTACCCTCAGAGAATGCCCTGAAACTGCATGAACTCCATCTGCATAAATACAGAAAGAAATTTAAGGGTGGGTGCAAGGCTGCTGGATCAGCAAATGCAAGGATCCACCTGCCAACACATATCCCTCACGATTGCAATAAAGGAATTGGGGACACATCAGACTAGAAGGCTACTACCATCCTAAGGCTGCATTGGCAGCACTAGGATGGCTCTGTAGGTGGGAACAAGGTGCCATGGAATGTCCTCAATTCTATATGAGGCATAGACAAGCAATGGAATTAATTTGATCCATGTTAGACATTCATCTTACCTATTTAATTGTTCCCCTCCACAATGATCATATATTCTTTTCTATGATTGGTCCTCATTCCTTATTCTGCGTGTTCAGTTCACTGGTGATAGCATTCTTACTCGTAGGGGTTTCAGCATCAGTGACAATACATCAGAGGCGCAGGAATGTTTTTGTTATCTTTTTGCACTGCATTCCCATTCAAGACTCTGCTCAGGTAGGAGCTTAGAAGGTTTGGTGAGGTCTTTGGTAGTTTATATCCTCATATCTGAATATGCACTTTAAACTATTTATTGAATTTATAGTGTGGTTATGGTCAGAAAAGTCACTGTCACACCTAACAGATTTGATCCTTGTGCATCTCTTTGTATACTTATTTTTAAATATATATATATATATAAATGTTTATTCCTGCGAGAGACAAAACAGCTAAAGAAGGCTGAGCTTCATTGCACCTCACTAACATTATTTTCAGGTACCATGCATTCAGATAAAAGGCTAATGAGGGCAGAAAGGGATAGCTGAAGAATGATAAGCTTTACTGGTGATGAACATAGAAAGGATAAGAAAAAAACAGATTGATTTTGAGATTTTATATTGACTGGTGTTGGAAGTTTGAAAAATCATTTTTGATTTGTTAAATTGAGCAATGTTGATATGAAGTTATGTCAAGGTGTCATATTTATAGCCTTTTTTAAAAACAGTGTAAAAGTGTATAGACTGTATAGATAGGTGTGAACTTTGTGCAGTGTTCATTGCTTTAGGGTGCACGGGTCTATATCTAAGCAGGGCCGGCGACAGAAATTTGGGGACCCCCTACTCTGATAGTTTGGGGCCCCCCCAGCCCAGCCTGGCCCCCCCAGCCCAACTGGGCCCCCTCCAGCCCAGCCGACAGCGGCTGGGCCCCCCCCCCAGCCCAGCCGGTGCTCCCCCCCAGCTGACAGCGGCTGGGGGAGGAAGCCCAGCCGCCCCCCCCAGCCCAGCCGCCCCCCCCCCCACCTGGCGCTCCCCCGCTGCCCCCCCCCCCCCCGCCCAGCCGGCGCTCCCCCCCAGCTGACAGCTGGCGGCAGCGGGAGCGAGAGCCCGGGAGCGGCATGAGCCGCCCTTGCTGCTCCCCCCCCCCCCCCGGACTGAGCCACTGCCGCCAGCCGGGCTCACTGCTCCTGCCGGGGACATGCGCGCTCGTCCGGAGAAGAGCCATGCCGGATGACTACGGGTAGAGCTGTACCGGGGCCCCCCTAAAGTCGGGGGGCCCGGTACAGCTCTACCCGTAGTACCCCCCTGTCGCCGGCCCTGTATCTAAGTAGTATGTATATTTTATAGTCCTTGTGATATATATGATGATGTGATGCGAACTTATGAAAAAAGGGTCAAGAATACTGAGAATTCCAACTTCTTAAGGAGCATACTTCTTAAATGAACAAGCCTTATGTGATTTAATAAAACCCCATGAATAAGCCCTACGAATTGACACACTGTTAGTTGTTGTTTAGTTGAATGATACCAGAAAAGTAAACTTTCTGCACATGATTATTTTTCCTATTATTATATATACAGGGTTTTTTAGGAGAAAGAAACATACATTGCCCCTCTGGACTTAAAACTAAATTCAAAACTAATATTACAAGTATGACCTATAACTACTCAAGAACATAAATTTAAAGTTCACGCTGAAACTCTATCTTTATTGCAAATAATTGTGTCTAGGCCTTATGGGAACCAAAACAGTGCTTCTCATAAACATAAGAACATAAGAACAGCCATACCCTGTCTTCCGATAGTGGCCAATGCCAAGTGGTTCAGAGGGACTGAACAAGGGATCTCCATCCTGTGTCACCCATTCCCAGTGACTGGCAAACAGAGGTAGGGACACATAGTCTATATGGTTTAATACATAGCTAGAAGAGGATGAGTTAAGGAATTAGATTTGTTCCCAGTTATTTATAACTCAGCATTCATGCAGATTTGCTGCCACCTACCTATAATTTCTCCTCTTTTGTAGGATTATATTAAACAGTGAGGGACAGAATTTTCAAAGCAAAGGCATGCATTTTGTGCATGAAATTACCACGAGTGAATGCATAGATTATATAAAGCACTTTAAAGCATGTAACACTATTTTTGGAACAAATTTGCAGTGGCATGGAAGAGACCATATGACCCTGAGAAGATCTAGTTCTTGAGGAACACAGAGAAAATAACACCTTTGTTCTTCATTTGCATGCCTTAATTTTGTGTAGAAACACTAAGACACCCCAGTGATGGGCAATATGTAAGATAGATATTTTTCCCTCTCTAACTTCTGGGACTAAAGGAATGCCTTTGAAGTTATTACATGGCAGTAGACACTGTATATCTACAAGGGGATGCATGGTAAGTCAGAAGTGTATTGAAAAATAGAGAGGTCTCCATTAAGAAGTGAACATTTTACCACAATTACCAGTGGTACTGTAATCAATGTAGTTAAATGTTGACTTGTTTAATGGCGGATGTTTGGACTCTTTGTCAGACCTAGAAAATGGAGAATATCTGTTAAGGTAAATAAATCACATATTAATCCAGAGATCCATAATGGTGTCCTTTAAATAAACTGGTAAATGCCACAAGCTACATCCATATCCTTTGTTTCTAATTGATTTTCCTAAATTCAGTCAGCTATTTGATGAAAAACTACTTAATAAGAAACAATAGCAACTAAGTTTGCTTTTTTAAGTCTATTTGGAGAATATTTTTATTACTATAGCTGATCATTTCTGGGAGGATTCCATTCATAAGCTCATCATTCCTCTTATATGTAAATCCAAAATGGCTAGGAATTTAACTTTGGTTGTAAGAGAAATCCAAATATACTCTCAGTTTGTCTATCTGGCTAAAACGTGCCTATAAAAATAAGATTCTGATCCTGCAGTTTTTATTCAGGACAAACTCCCAACAAAGCTAATGCAATGTTGGCCTCAGGCTGTTGAATACAGAGGACTAGTTTTGCATTTATATTTTTAATACTATAGAAAAAATAAATATATTAGTCTAGTCATCAGAGAACTAGGGTGGGATTTAGGATACCTGGGTTCTATTCCCAGCCCCGGCCAATTGGGAGGCCTCCGGAAAAATGGGCACCCCCGTGCCCCAACATACTCTGCATGCTTGGCACTCCTACTAGGCAGAAGGGGAAGCCCCCACGCCCTGACTGGCAGGAGTGCTGAGCAGGCAGGGTAAGGCAAGCCCCAACACCGCCGACCTCGCTCCCCAGCAGGAATGCCAGGCCGGGGAAGGCCCTGAGCCCTGACCAAGCTCCCCAGCAGGAGTGCTGGGAGGAGAGGCAGAGTGGGGCAAACTCTCCCGCCCTGATCTCATTTCCCCAGCAGGAGTGCAGATGGGGGGGGGGGGACTGCAGGTGAAAGGGGTGGGGAGAGGCTCCCATTTGCTCTGGCCCAAGGCCTCACAAACCCCTAATCTACTTCTGATTCCCAGCTCTGCCACAGGCCTGGTTGGTGACCCTGAGAAAGTCACATCACCTCTTTGTGCCTCAGTTTCTCCGACTGAAAAGGGAAAATGATGTTGATCTCCTTTGTAATTGCTTTGAAATCTCCTGATGAAAAGCGTAAGAGATCAGTAATATTATTATCATTATTAAACTGAAGTTAGTTAACAGAGAGCCTCTTGTGCCCCCCAATTCTTGCCTTGTCTAAGACTAATCAATGTTTTGACTCACAAAACAGCTAACGCAGCACGGTGCTCATCCTTCCCTTTTACTTAAGTGTGGGAGCCCAAACATTGAGGAATCCATATTTCTCCAGTAGATTTTTATAAACAGTTATTTTTGTCTGCTCTGTGAGTAGCCGTTATTCATTGATATTCAGACAGTCCTTTGATGTAGTGCTGTGGTTTTGCCTTCTGTTTTTGCCAAGTGTATATATAGAGAGAAAAGGTGCCTGGGGTGGTGAAAAACAATAGGAACCTTTGAAAATGGCTAGCCAGAAAAAGGAAAAGAAAACAAGAATGAAAAATAAGACTGGAATGTCTTTACTTTGCTAAGGGAAAAAAGGAAAAGATTACAAACCCCTGTGGGTGAACCAGCTGCAATCAGTCCCAAACTAAATTTCAAATATTCTGTCACCATTAACACTGAAGTCAGTGGAACTGCATGGGCGTTACAGAGGGTGGACTTTGGTTCCCAATAAATAGTGACTGTTATACTTTCTGCGCTAGATCCTGCAAAGTTATTATTATTTATTATTTGTACTATTCTAGAACCTAGGAGCCCTGCTCATAGGCCAGGACCCAGTCACTGTACAAACACAGACCAAAAGACAATCCCTACCTCTAAGAGGTTACAATTGAAGTGCTAAACTCTCTGCCCAAATCTGGCCAAAGACTGAAGCATATGATTAACTTTAAGCACAAGAGCGGTCCCCCTGACTCAAGGAGAATAGTCATGGGCTCAAAGTACTTCAGCACTTTCCTGGGTTTGGCCAGAGTTCTCAGCACGGAGCAGGAGCTTGCAAGCCCTATGTCAATACCAATGCAATGATTAAACAGACTGTTTATGAAACAGCTCCCTCTACTGTTCTTTCTGAAACCTGCTCATTTCATCAGAGGAATCAAAGCTGGTTTAGCTTATAGTGACATACATACAGTAGACCAGTGGTTCTCAAACTTTTTGTAGTGGTGACCCCTTTCCCACACCGGGCCTCTAAGCGCGACCCCTCTTGGGGTCTGGTGGGGGGGCATGCCTGCAGCCCACTGCGGCACGGGCTGGGATGGGGGGGTTCCAACAGCCCCCCCGAGGCCAGTGGGGGGGGGGGTTCCAGCAACCCCACGGAGGCCAGTGGGGGGGGGGGGTTCCAGCAGCCCCACAGAGGCCAGTGAGGGGGGGTTTCCAGCAGCCCCACAGAGGCCCTGACAACCCACCGCAGCAGGGGCTGGGCTCACGGGGGTGCCAGAAGCCCACCTCAGCAGGGGTCGGTTCAGGCACGTGGCAGTGCCGGCAGCCCGCCGCAGCAGGAGCCAGGGCCCGGACCGGGCTCACAGGGCCGCCAGCAGCTCGCCGCAGCGGGAGCTGGGACCAGGCTCGCGGGGCCACCAGCAGCTGTGGCCGGGACTGGCCTTATGGGGGTGCCGGCAGCACACCGCGGCAGCGTACTGTAAATCTCTTGGGATGGTGGGACCTTGAAGACGGTGTTCTCACAGGCTGTTCAGCAATCCATATCACTCAGATGAAGTCTGCTAACATGAATCAATAACTGTTTCATGCAGGTGAAGGACGAAGAAAGGGGAGGAAAGCCAGCAGCCTCTGCAAATATTTTTTGGCTCCCAGGAAGAGGAAAGTGCCACGCTGGTCTCCATGTGGTTTCAATGAGTCCCTAGCTCACTGCTTCCTCTAGTCCGCTGAAGAGGAAGGTGGAAGGACCTAACATGCTACCATGGATGTCAACAGTGTCCCATGCTGATTAGGTTGCAGAATTTAAATATAGAAACCCAATAAACCAAAAGAAAGAATTTAAGTTTGCAGTTTGGAACAGCGATCAGGTCGATCTCTGTGTTTTGTTTTTAAATCAATCTGCTCTTATAATAACCAGTATTGTATTCAGTCTAAGATTTTCAACCTAGGTGCCTAATGCTACTCTTCTATACCCACAATAAAGCACCTACCAGGAGCAGCATCAGCTGTTTTGCCACTTTAGGTCACCTTGTGCTTGTGCCAGCCCTGGAACCTACCCAAGTCTCCTGGTTTTAAGAGGTGTTGACCACCTTCAATTACTATTGACTGAAATACCTTTGCAATTCAGGCCACTTATTTATGCTTCTAATTATAGACTGCAATAAGCAATGGGCCAATGGAGACAAAATTAGAAACTTTTAGCCAAGTACCAACAACTTCATTCTAACTTCAGGCAAGATAACGCTTAAATACAACCTGTGCTAGCATCACTTGAAAGGGAAGAACACAACACTGTCTCCAGCATTTTCCTTTTCGGGTGCTCAGATATACAGCATCCTAAATTGTTCACACATCAGCCTGCTTAAAGCTGATGCAGGTTTTCAAGGCCGGCAGTATTTCAAGACCTAATCAAGATCACAGCCCCATCCAGACAATGTGCATTAATTTCATTCATTCCCTGAAGCATGGAACGGCATCAGGTTCCCAATGTGCTAGGAGCTGTACAAAGCTCCTATATATAAATCACCACAGATCCTGCACTGAAGAGTTTATAATCCATGTGAAGATAGTGACATATAAGGGTGGAAGGAGAGGGAAAGCCATTGATATGTTTATGGGCTCATGGAGTTAAGGAAGCCTGCTCTCCCTCTTAGAGACGTGAGGATCACCTTCTATAGTCCCTTATTTTACATAAGCACTCGGAAGCCATATTCTCATACTCCTCAGATACAGCAGGAATCAATTCACAAGAACAGCCATACTGATTCAGAACAAAGAGTCAGACCATCTAGCCCAGTATCCTGTCTTCTGATGGTGCTCAGTGCCAGACACTTCAAAGAGAATGAACAGAAAAGGGCAATTATCAAGTGACCTGTCCCCTGTTGTCCAGTCCAGCATCTGTCAAACAGAGGCTAATAGCCATTGATGGAACTGTCCTCCATAAACTTATCTAATTCTTTTTTGAACCCAGTTCCTTTTGGTCTTCACAACATCCCATGGCAATGAGTTCCACAGGTTGACAGTGCATTGTGTGAAGAAATACTTCCTTTTGTTTGTTTTAAATCTGCTGCCTATTCATTTCATTGGGTGAGCCCTGGTTCTTAGGTTATGTGAAGAGATAAATCATACAGCGGACCCTCACTAGAACGTGTGTCTATATAGCGCGAATTCATGTATAGCGTGCTCGCAGCCATTGATCCCAAATTTAGTTACTTTAATAGGAATCCATGGTAACATGGTCCCCGCATTACCACGCATGGACCCCAAATCCCGCATTCTAGCGAGGGTCCAGTGTACTTCCTTATTCACCTTCTTCACACAATCCAAAGCTCATTAGTGCTAGTTCTTAATGCATAAAAGGGACCTTTATTGAGCACCTCCTTTTGTGCATCTGAGCTAAATGAAAATCATATCTAGGCTTTCTGCACAAATCAATATTAGGCTTGGACTACACTGGGGGGGTGAGGATTCGAACTAAGATACACAACTTTAGCTACACTATTTCTGTAGCTGAAGTTGCGTATCTTAGTTCGACTTACCTGGCTGTCTTCACAGTGGTGAGATGACCGCGGTGGCTCCCCCGTCGACTCCGCTTACTCCTCTTGCGGAGCTGGAGTTGCGGAGTCAATGGGGAACATGTTTGGGGATTGATTTATTGTGACTAGATGAGACGTGATAAATCGATCCCCGATACATTGAATACTACCCGCTGATCTGTCGGGTAGTATAGACGTACCCTTAGTTAACTACAACACTTCCTGAACTCTTCAGTGCAGTAATATTACAGATATTCTTCAAAGATATCCAACAATCTTACCTGCGGCCCGATAACTGATTCTCATTGATTTTAGGAGATCTTTCCCTTTTCTCTCTTCCAGCTTCTGAATGTCCGTGAAGAACACTTAGTTTGAGGGGTTTTTCACTGGTGTCTATATCAAAGCTTGCCACTGATTTCCTTTCTTCAACCTTGGTTCTTTCTCTTTCTGATAAGAGTTTGGCAAGTGGATCAGCTGTGTCTTTGGGCGTATGTCTTAGCTTCTCACTGACTGAACTTGTGTACGAGTTTGATGAAATATTTGATGAAAATTCCATATCTACTTTCAACACACTGGCATTATGTGATGAAAGGTAGCTCATGGACTCTGCGGAAGTTCCTTTAATTTCTTGAAAACCACTAGTTGGCACCTCTGAAGATTTTTTCTGATGATCTTCCCCTTTGAATTGCATTGTGCTGTTTATGCCAGAGGATCGTTTCAGAAGCCTCCTTTTTACTGAATCCTAGAATAAGTTGTCAATAAAGAATATACCAGATTAAATGTTCAGCCTTTTTAAACAAACACACAAGAAAGCAGAAGGCACTGTTAGTCTAACTACTGGGATATGCAGTTTATTCTGTTATTAGGGATGGGGGAGGGCCCGTTTGGATAATAATCGTAAAAACTGACTTGCATCTTCACCCAAAATTTGAATAGTATCAACCCAGAACTTTATGGTAAGTCCTTGGTGTGGGGCTCACCTGACCCATGATTAGGGCTCCTTGGTGCTACAACATAAAAATAAATAAATACATAAATAATAACAATAATTAACAATTAATAATAATAAGGATAAACTTTTTTGGTCTCTTAATTGTTGTGCATTTTCAGGCACTCCTTCTTTTCATCCATGATCAGAAATGAAATAACTCACGAAACCTTGTTGTTGAGGTTTTACCCAGCTCAGATGAAACCAGAAAGTACGGGAAAGTATTCAGCCCTATTTCTAGACCAAAGTGGTTTAGACAAGTTCAGATACACACACAAACTTTTACGTGTATCTCAGAAATTATTCAAATTGATCAACTGAGATTTTCCCATTGCTAATGATCATGGGTCCAACTTTGCACTCTTTACTCAGGCAAAACTCCCACTGACTTAAAAAAACAGATAGAGAGAAAAACCAAAAACATGAATCTTGGTTTTGGTTTTCAGGAATACTCACTGAAAGAGTACAGTACAAAATACAGTGAGTATCTTTGTTGACATTTACTTGCTGGAACCCAGAAATGTTGATTTAGGCTAGAGTTTCCAAAGAAATTCATTGGGCTTTGAGTGCCTAACTCTCTTAGGTACCTTTGAAAATTACGGTGTTAAAGAAATAAAAGGTAATGAGCATGGAAAATAAACAATAACTATACATAATGTAATCAAAGATCAGAGATTTGCATAGGTTAATTATTTCACAATGTGATAATTGCTGATGGTTCTAAATCATCTAAAAGATTTTCTTAAATTACTAACTACAATTGCTTCCTTAAATTACTGCTCTACTACAAACTCTAAATATAGTGATTTGATAAACAAAAACAATCTGCATGTTATATTCAAATGTCTTTATTAGTAAATATAATGTAAACATCTATAACTCTAACCCCCTATTTAATCTCTCTAGAAGTACAGGTAAGCACCTCTTGTAAACTTGCAGTGGGTCCTGCCATCATTCCTCTGACAATGAGACCAGACCTGGACTTTTGCTTCTCTCTCATTGTGGTCTTCATGTCTTCAGAAGTTTCTGTTATTTTCAAATCATCTCTGCTATTTTTTAACTTTTTATCTCCGTCAGAGGATGAGCCACTATTGGGTAGTACCTCAGTCTTAGATTTCTCACTTTTATGTTGATGTCTCTTCGATGGAATGACTTTATCTAGTGGAACATCAATGTCATATCTATAAGGGAAGAAACAGATTTAAAATGAAATTATACACAAATACTATCAATAAAAAAACTATAATAGAAATGTGGTTGAGTTACTTGTGAGTTACCTAGCAATTATATATGACTATGATAGCTCATCACTTAAAATGTCTACATACAGCTCTTCAGTTTTTTAATCCTGCACTTTTTCTGGAATGAATTATATATTAAATCAATCTTTATTTTAATGTTATGATACCTTAATGTGCTACATACCATATCCTAATGGTGAAAGTATGTATAAGATCATAAATAGCTTTTAAACCATTAGCTATCTTCAATGAGAATTAATTTATTATTTATTATTTGTAATTAGGGCAGTCAATGAATCACAGTTAACTCACACAATTAACTAAAAAAATTAATCACAATTAATCCCAGTTTTAATCACACAATCTAAAATCACAGTTTTAATCACACAATCTAAACAGTAGAATACCAATTGAAATGTATTAAATATCTTTGGATGTTTTTCTACCTTTTTAAATATATTGATTTTAAGTTCAACACAGAATACAAAGTCTACAGTGCTCAATTTATATATTATTTTTATTACAAATATTTGTACTTTAAAATGATTAACAAAAGAAATAATATTTTTCAATTCACCTCGTACAAATACTGTAGTGCAATCTACTGTGAAAGTGCAGCTTACAGATGTAATTTTTTTGTTACATAACTGCACTCAAAAGCAAAATAATGTAAAACTTTACACCTACAAATCCACTCAGTCCTACTTCTTGTTCAGACAATTGCTAAGACAAATAAGTTTATTTACATTTACAGGACATAATGCCTCCCGCTTCTTATTTACAATGTTACCTAAAAGTGAGAAAAGGCATTGCATTCGCATGGCACTTTTGTAGCCAGCATTGCAAGGTATTTACATGCCAGATACATTAAACATACGTATGCCCCTTCTTCTTCAGCCACCATTCCAGAAGACATGCTTCCATGCTGATGATGCTTGTTAAAAAAATGTATTAATTACTTAATGACTAAACACATTGGGGGAGAATTGTGTGTCTCCTGTTGTTTTCTCACATTCTGCCATATATTTCATGTTATAACCGTCTCGGATGATAACCCAGCACATGTTGTTCATTTTAAGAACACTTTCACTGCAGATTGACCAAACGCAAAGAAGGTACCAATGGGAGATTTCTAAAGATAGCTACAGTACTCGACCCAAGGTTTAAGAGTCAGAAGTGCTGTCCAAAATCGGAGAGGGACAAGTGTGTAGCCTGCTTTCAAAAGTCTTAAAAGAGCAACACTCTGATGTGGTGACTACAGAATCCGAACCACCAAAAAAGAAAATCAACCGTCTGCAGCTGGTATATAACTCAGATGATGAAAATGAGCATGCATCAGTCTGCACTGCTTTGGATCGTTATTGAGCAGAACCCATCATCAGCATGGATGCATGTCCTCTGGAATGGTGGTTGAAGCATGAAGGGACATATGAATCTTTAGTACTGACTACAACAGTGCCAGGTGAATGCCTGTTCTCACTTTCAGGTGACATTGTAAATAAGAAGAGGACAGCATTATCTCCTGCAAATGTAAACAAACTTGTTTGAGTGATTGTCTGAACAAGAAGTAGGACTACGTGGACTTGTGTGGTCTAAAGTATTACATTGTTTTGTTTTTGAATGCAGGTTGTTCATAATTCTACGTTCCTAAGTTCAACTTTCATGACAAAGAGATGGCACTACAGTGCAATTGAAAAATACTATTTCTTTTGCTTTTTACAGTACAAATATTTGTAATAAAAATAAAGTGAGCATTGTACACTTTGTATTCAGTGTTGTAATTGAAACCAATATATTTGAAAAATGCAGAAAACATCCAAAAATATTTAAATAAATTGTATTCTATTATTAACAGTGTGATTAATCATGCAATTCATTGCGATTATTTTTTTTAATTGCTTGACAGTCCTATTTGTAACAGTGTCATGTCTAGGAGTCCCTCATCATGGACTAAGACCCCAATGTTCTATGTGCTGTATAAACACACAAGAAAAAGACAGACAATCTAAAGTATAAAGAGTATCCAAAGAGCTTGCAATCTAAGTATAAAACAAGACAGACACAGCCAGATGGGGGAATACCAGGAAACAGTGAGGCAAAATTGATCAGCATGATAGACAGAGGTGCAGCAAACCAGCAGGTGTTGTCAAACTTCATTGCACTGCGACCCCCTTCCGACAACAAAAATCCCAGCAATCTACATGATTCCAGGAATGGGGACCAAAGCCTGAGCCTGCCTGAGCACTCCCGCCCCAGGTGGGAGGGCCAAAGCCAAAGGGTGTCAGCCCTGGGCGGGGCATGTAACTTGAGCCCTGCCACCCAGGGCTTGAAGCTTTAGCCCCAGGCCCCAACACGTCTAATGACATCCCGGCAACCCATTAAAACAGGGTTACAATGCATTTTGGGGTCCTGACCCACCGTTTGAGAACCTCTGATTTACAGTATTGTGCAACCTAACTGCTATATCCTGGGGGGGATTGTACTTCCTGACTATAGGTGGTGAGCAATTTATGCCCTGATGCATGAGTATTAGTACCAATATAATTTGTATCCCAGCTAATGTAACTGAAGAGGATAAAACACTAAGTGATTAACATGTTCATATAAATATCTAATCTTGTTAACTATTTTTTCCATTGCAGTCATCAGAGCTAGACTGATTTATATCAGCTGAGAATAAACCCACAACACATGCCTCCATTGCACATCCACTCAGTTTACTTTCTTCCATCCCCACATGCTCAGCATCGCCAACTCCAAGCATGCAGGAATCATGAGTCAGGCGATCCAAAAACCCCACAAGCCTGGCAGAAAAAAAAAATCCTTATTTTTTTAACCGAATATATTTTGTGTTATTTTATCTTTGCTTTCAGGTTTCTGGGCTTTCAGACTACACTGGGGTCCTGTTATCAAGCTTTTCTCTGCACACACACCCCCCAGTGGCTAGAAATGTATTCTTTCTTTAAAGAAAGTTAAGCATCTCAGGTAACCACCTGACTCCCGGAGCTGGGGCTTTAAAAGAAAGCTCTGCTTACTGTGAGAGTTGGAAACTCAACTTTCTCAAAGTACCTTTGGCGCAACAGAGAAGGAGGGTGAGATCAGTGGGGTCACCTGGCTGCAATGCACCCTGAGCCCCTACCATGTTCCACAGGGGAAGGGAGAGAGGAACGTGTGTCTGTCTCTTTAAAAACAGCTGGGCGCTCCTCCCTGCCCTCCCCCTCAGGCCTCCGCCAGGGAACCACTGCGCAAGCCCAGGGACTAGAGCTGTCTGGCTTTGGAGGGTAAGGATCATAGAGTTCCGCCGAGGCACAGCAAGAGAGTAAACCTCCGCGATCGGGGCCGCTCGCTGGACAATCATTCCCCCCCCCCCTCCCCGCGCGCCAGAGAGGGGGGGAGGGGCGCGCGTGTTATTGCGCATGCGCCACGGAGGTCTATAACAGTAGCGGAGCGGCCGCATAGCGGGGAGCGGGGCTCTGGCGCGGGTGGCCGTTGTGGCGCGTGCGGGGTGGGGCGGTTCTTCCCTGTGGCCTGAGTCGCACATGCTGAGGGGACCCCCCCGCCCCAGGGAGCTGAGCATTGGGTCTGGGCCGCTTGCAATAGCAGACAGGGCTCCCTGAGTGCCCGGGCAGCTCCCCGGGGGGGGGGGGGGCAGCTCCCCGGGGGGGGGGGGGGGGCAGCTCGTGTAGCCTTGTTTCAAACTGTCTCACTTGGGGGAGCCACTAAACCCCGTGGGGGAGGAGTTGAGATTTGGTGGAAGCCTGTAAGACCGTTTGGTTTCCAAATCTCTCTCTCCCAGGCGGCTGCAAACCTGCCATAGCTATAGGGCTCTTCCTTCCTTTGGGGTCATTCTTTATCACTGCCTGGAAGGTTTTTTCAAGGTCAGGCTTGACAAAGCCCTGCCTGGGATGATTTAGTTGAGGGTTGGTCCTGCTTTGAGCAGGGGGTTGGACTAGATCCCTCCCGAGGTCTCTTCCAACCTTGATATTCTATGATTCCATGAAAGACAGCTGGATAACATGCTTAACAATCCAGTTTGTTCAGCCTGCCTGTTCACTGACCCCACTAAAGGAACCAAGAGTAAAGTACCGGCTGCTACCGATTACTTGAAAGCCATTTTAGTGAGGGGTCAAGCATGTTTTAAATCGCCAGAGGTCTTCAATTGATCTTCTAGCCCATAGAAAAACCTGCTTCTAAAAATATTGAGTTGAAGCACAGTATCTGGCATGAAGTAAATGTAAACATAACAACAAAGGCACATGAGTATTCAAAAGCAAGTCATGGGATTTGTACAAGCTCCACACCGCAGGATATATAGTTGGGTAGCAAGGGGTTCAAAATTCTTGAGGTAACAAAGCTTGTATCCGACGAAGCGGGTATTAGCCCATGAAAGCTTATGCTTCTATACTTTATAGTTAGTCTGTAAGGTGCTACAGGACTCTTTGCACCTCTGCTGTTCCAGACTAACACGGCTACCTCTTTGATTCTTAAAATTCTTGAGGTTAAGTTAGGATGAGACTAATACTATCATGCCTTTTTTCTGGTTCTGATCCTATGTAGTCTGTTTCTAATTATGCATAAGATAATTTGTTGCCTAGATATTTTATCACTACTTAAAGCAGTGGTGGGAAACCTGTGGCCTATGAGGGTAACTTCATTGCAGGCCACAAGACATTTTGCTGATGTTGACAGTCCTCAGGCCTGCCCCCCCCCCCCCCCAGCTCCCAGTGGCTGGGAACTGAATTGTCTACTGGAAGCAAAATGTTCTGTGCCTGCCAGATTAGCTTGATGAGCTGGCTGCAGGTTGCCCACCACTTACTTACAGGCATGCATTCATACATATCTGAACTTTCTCAGACATCTGGTATAATAGCTCAGGGTCCCTTGTACAGCAGAATGAAGATGTAGGCTAAAAAGTTTGTCAAACACCAAGTATGATAGCAGAGGGCACCCTAAAACAAATCTCAAGGAGTACATAATTAAAAGGATGGTCTCAATTAGAATATATTCACCTACATTGATCATATACCCTTTTAATAATGTGGCAAGCTAAAGGCAACAAAAGGTGACAAAACTGAATGTAAAAACTGAAATCTCTTTATCCATGTAATTCTGAATGTAGGGATTAGACTGCATACATACTTATATAAAGTAAAATGGGACTATACCTGTAAACCTCAGTTTTACTTGCATCAGACACAGTTGTTCTGCCATACATGTCTTCATTTGAGTCGTCATTAACTAGGGATGTTTCTATACACCTAGACTGTGAGCTCTTAGTTTGTGGAACTGAAGCTGCAGGGCTTGTGATGGAGCTGGTGGTCCCAAAATGTTCAAGAAAATAGTTGGTGATAACTTCAAGAATTGTTTTCAGTGGATTCTCCTTTGCCTGGAGAGGGGGACGAGGGAATATGTTGCTTTACAACTATTGGAAGTCTCCAGTTAAAACAGAAGATTGAGAAACATTTTAGTTTTATGGTAGCGTAGTTTAAACTGTCTCATGGTCTTTTAGGGTGCACTGAGGGTTTTGCAGATATAAAGTCACGTTAGTTCATAAATGGTATGATTCAGGAAAATATTAAGAAATGTTGAGTAGTCAGAGATGCTCTTTATTTTACACCTTAAAGATTCTTAGAGTTAGAAACTTAAAACAGAATAGACAGTGAAACAAAACATTCTTTCCCCAGTCCTTTTTTCTTGGCTTCATATTTAAAAATATTTCTTAATACAATGCCCAAAGAAATGACTAAAGTGATATGTTTATTCCAATAACAAACTATTCCTTGAGAAACTTAACATAAGGGATTGAACTAACTAGAATACCATACATGCAATAATAACTTGAACTTCTGATTTCCATTTTGTTTTTCTTGCAAAAAAAACTTAAGTTCTGCAGCTAGCATTAGTTATCCAACTAGATATAAGTAGGCTGACCATATTTCCTTGAGACAAAAATGGGACATTGGGATGGCAAAAACGGGACGGGGTTATGTAATATTCTGTATTCATTAAAAGGTAAGACGATAAAAAATTTTATTACATGAACATATTGACTTGAGCTAACAATTATTCTTCAGTGACAGAACTCATACAAAAATTTAGGTAGACGTAGAGGGGGACTGTATTTCACCACGATCGTACCATGAATATTTCTCCGATGAAGTAATCTTATGCAGCAAATTTCAGTCTTTCAATACCTTATCATAAAACTTCTCACACTCCATCACACAATTTTGTTTTACAACTAACATAGCCCTCATTGTCTCAACACTTAATCTAGATTTCTCCTTTGACCACATACTGTTCATAACAGAAAATATTCTCTCGACAGGTGCTGTACTTCCTGGAAGACAAAGAATAAACTCTACAATATTACAAAAGTCTTGAAAGTCTAGGCGTTTTTCGCTCATTTCAGAAAAAATCTTTACCCATCTATCAGATACAGAAATGTTTTCTTTATTCCATGTATCCAACTGCCTCACAATTGTAGATTTTATGAGGGTCCACTGATCGAATACACGAGTTTCTTCTGTTTCTGTGCATGTGATGAGTTCCTCGTTCAGGCTGTCCTGTATTTCTTTCCATTCAGGTGTCTTCCTTAGTAGCACCCACTTGAACTTCTCAGTGTTTCCTACAGTGCACTTCCACTTGTTGATCTATTATTTTAAGCGGATTTCATAGAAATTTTCGACTACCTCAAAAAACTTAGTCTCATTAATTTCTCCTGAATCTTCTAACATTTTCAGTTGTTTTTTGACATCAGTAATTACAAACACTTCACTTTTTCTGGACTCTAAATTGTTTACAAGATTTTCAATGTTTATGGCTACTTCTGTAGCTAAAATATCATCTTTTTCAATTAAACTAATGTATGTTTGGAACGTAGACACTTGATCTCTTGCAAATGACAACCACAATTGCAAACAGGGATCTCCAAACCATTTTCGCAAGATAACAGGGCATTTTTCTTGAGAAAGAATATAAGAACTAAGCCCATCAAACATGCTTAAAATTCTGTCAATTGATGGACCCAAGGACAAAAATCTTGTATTTCCATGCTCTAACAATTTAGCGTAATTGTTTCCTGCAAAGTCACAAAAGTTTTTCAGTTCTTCAACTCTAACTGTGTATATATGGAAGTATTTGTATACTTTCACTGCAAAACACTCAATATCAATTGGTAAAGAGTCGACAGCACACTGGAGACAATTGTGTATAATGTGTGCCCCACAACCAATACCGATAATCGGCCTCTCCAGTTCAGTTTAAAGTTTTCGCCACACATTATTTTTGCCAAGTCTTTTGCAACCACCAAAATTGGTGTTAGTGTTATCTGCACACAAAGCAAACAATTTTGTTTTGTAAAGCAAATTTGTCAATTACTTCCTTCAACATAGCACACTGTAGATTGGATGTTTCACTGGGTAAGGAAACAAAGTCTATAATTTTGTCTTGAACACCACAATTTGGCAAAAAGTACCGCACAACAACTGGAAAAAATTTGATGTCTTTTTTTTGTTTGATGCATCTAAACTGACTAATGCTTTTTGTTTTATTCAAATCCTCTATTACTTTGCCGAATATGTATTGGAGATAAAAGTTGGTAATTATTGCTTCTGATTTGGTACGTGCTGAGGAAAATTTTGGTTCATAAATTTTCTTTATCAATGTCGACAAGCAGTCATTTGCGCGAAAACTTTGGCCGTGACGCACAGTATGATAAGTAAAAAGAGCTTCACTTGCTGCAATGTTATCGCTTTCACTATCACCATCACATCTCATAAACGAACTGATGTTTTTAACTGAAGCCAGAGTCTTTTCAGCATCCTTATGTTTCTGGCTACGTAGATGTTGGTTGATGTCACTTCTACCTCCATGAGCAATGGAAAAATGGACATTACAATGTTGGCATACCACTTTTGTTCCATCACTACACAGTTTGTCCGGTTTAATAAATTTGAATTCCTTCTGAAGATCGTCATTAAAACTGCAGTTTCGCCTCTTTGTCTTTGGCACTGCAAGGATAGACTTTAAGCTTTAAAAAAAAAGACGCCATTACAGACGCCGCCGCATCAGAGCGAGGCCACCATCACCGACATGTGCATCCCCACTACTTCCTCTTTCGTCACACTAGTGGTTTTACTGATTAGCATTGATATGCATTGATTAGCATAGAGTCTTATGAGAAATAAATAATCCGCGTTCAGTTTTTTACAAAAAAGGGACAAAATTGACATTTATATTAAAACGACGGGATGGTCAGGAAATATGAAAAAAACGGTACTGTCCCGTTTAAAACGGTACTTATGGTCAGCCTAGATATAAGTAAATGTACTCATATATGTTGAACTATATTTCTCAAATGTTGGTTTAAAAAAAATCTTAAATATTTGGTGTCAGCCACTTCTGTGTAAACACAACAAGGAAAAGGTACTGAACAAAACCTTTAAAACAGTGAAAAACTACACTGTCACTGTACAAAGCTGAGCATTAAAAGCAAAAACAAACCTAAAGTAACTATGGTTATACCAGAGTAATTGCCACCCATTTTACATAGTATACATTGTTCGAAAGTATCCTAAACCAATTTACATGTGTACCATTTACTGTTTCCCCCAACAACTATAGTTGAACAAGACTACTACATACAGAAACACAATATTTTGGGATAAATGAAGTAGTTGAACATGATATACCCATAAAAATGCAGGAGAAACTTGGGCCAGTAATTGAAATGAAATATAGTTAAGACAGCCGTGCTAACACACCCACTTTTACCAAAAAATAAATAAAAATGTATGGCCTACAATGCCCATAAGTGGTAAAGGGTTTGTTTTACAAAATGTTTTGAAAGCATGATCTGAGAACGGTACAGTAAAACCTCGATTTAACAGACTAATTCGGGCGAGGGGGTGTCCGTTAAATCAAAAAGTCCGTTATTTAATAATAATAAAAAAATGAGCTGTTGGAGCAGCAGCCCGCCCGCTGCTGGGACCCGGGCACCGGCTGCCGGGAGCCGTCAGCCAGGGCGCCCGGCCACCGGCTGCCGGGAGCCGTCAGCCAGCCCGCCCGGGCACCGGCTGCCGGGAGCCGTCAGCCAGCCCGCCCGGGCAGCAACCGGCAGCCAGCCCGCCAGAAATGGATCAGGAATGCATCAGACTTGCTCAGAAATTTTGTCCGTTGCATCCGAAGTCCGTTAAATCGAGGTCCGTTAAATCGAGGGTTTACTGTACCTGTAACACCAGGCAATGTTGCATTCTTGTTCAGTTCTAACTCAAGATGATGCTCACTATCCATTCTATCTGTGAGTTAGATTCTGGTGTACAAAGAACTTAATTTGGAAAATGGATATGCTAAAAGTGAATAATCTCTGATGGAAAATTAACTGCTTCCTACTCTTTAAATAACGTTTATGTAGATTGAAGTTGAAATAAGACTTTGTGGTCCATCTCCAGCCCTTAACCTTGTGCTATGCAATTTAAACAACCTCATTACCTCAGCTCCTCCTTAAAGTCAAAATGTAGATCAGGTCTATTCTTTACAACCAGTAATGGGACATGACGTGTAGTAAGTCCAGCTAACAGCTCTTTGCATTTTAAAGTAACCCCATAATGATGATTCTTGTCTGACCAGTTTTTTAAGATTGCTTTTAAGATGTAATAACATTAAAACTCTTGGTGATAATGACTTCTGGTCACTTAAGTACTAAACTGAAAATTCCCTTACCTTGTTTTGTTTGTACAAAGATTGTAGACGCAAAACATTGCGCAGTTCATTTCTATTGTTGATGCTAAGTGCAGTACGTGGAAATTCTCTGTCCATAATGGCACTTGTCTTTTTTAAACCCTCAAGGGAAGAAATGTAAATTTTAGACATACTGCAGGAAACATAGTACAACTTTAAAGTTTACAACATCTTTATTCAATTGGTCATATCTAATTTGAAGCTTGCTATAAATGCTACAGTACATACAGAAGTATACAATTGGTCATATCTAATTTGAAGGTTGCTTTAAATGCTACAGTACATACAGAATGCTTAAATTTCCTATTGTCTTAGATAATAGATTTAACTATTGCTGTATTATCTAAACTTTTATAATCAAGGGAAGTCTGCAAACACAATGGTTACATTATCCAAAGTGATGCTTAAAGCATGGCTACAATGCTGTTACTTCAGGAATAAAAGCTATATGCTCACAATATATTAAAAAAAATCAATAACGCTTGGTTATGAAATATGTACACCAGTGGCTTGACTTTTGCATGGGTGCTGAACTTCAGAATCTTATTAATATCTGATGAGGCTGCCGATTGCACCAGTGAAAACTGGGCCTGTTGTGAATATAAATTCCCAGAATTAGGCAGCAGTTGAAAATCTTTAAGAGGATGCTGGGAGTTCATAAAATGTATTTGAAACAGTATCTGTTTTTATAGTCTAAATACTTCCACTGATTAGGTCTCATTATATGTATGGAAAACAAGCTGTATTGTATGTTCAAAAGTTAATCAGGCATGCGTGATATCTGATAATGTCTGTCTGGAAGTCCTCATATTCCTCCTATGTTGCACAAGCTGCTGAGTATTTTCAGAAAGTATCTGACCATTAGTAAATAATAACTTGAATCTTCTTTGTAATGTTTTATCTCTTGTTGAATGTAAAATGTTGGACTTGATCTGAAGAGACCTTAACAGTGTATTTCAAAACATGGGTAACTACTTTAAAGCAGGCTAAAAACCAACCCAAAACTTCAAAATGTACACTTCTATGGTACTCTTGGTTTTCTCAAGTTAAGAGAACCAAAGCACCACTTCTAGTTTCTTTCTAAACTACTTAGTGAACTTATGAATCAGGTTGAGTTGAAAGGTTACACAAAAATGATTAATCGCAGTCCCAGGACAAGATTCAAATATTAGATCTACACCTGAATATCTTATAAAATCTCTACTTTAGAAAAAAGGATGAGGAGTAAGTACTTGTGGCACCTTAGAGACTAACCAGTTTATTTGGGCATAAGCTTTTGTGGGCTAGAATCCACTTCATCAGATGCATAGAGTGGAACATGCAATAGGAAGATATATATATATACACACACAGAGAGAGAACATTAAAAGGTAGAGGTTGCCATCCCAACTTTAAGTGGCTTAATCAATTAAGGTGAGCTATTGGCAGGAGAAAAAAAAACTTTTGTAGTGGTAATCAACCAGGATGGCCCATTTCAAGCAGGTGTGAGTAACAGTAGGGGGATACTTAACATGGGAAAATAGATTCAATTTCTGTAATGACCCAGCCACTCCCAGTCTTAATTCTAGCCCAATTTAATGGTACCCAGTTTGCAAATTTTATTCCAGTTCAGCAGTTTCTTGTTGAAGTCTGTTTTTGAAGGGTTTTTTGTTGAAGAATTGCCACTTTTAAGTCTGTTACTGAGTGACCAGAAAGATTAAAGTGTTCTCCTACTGGTTTTTGAATGTTATGATTCCTGATGCAGATTTGTGTCTATTCTTTTGCGTAGAGACTGTCTGGTTTGGGAAATGGCAGAGGGGCATTGCTGGCACATGATGGCATATATTATATTGGTAGCATTGGTAGATGAAACCTACTTTAGAAAGCACACCCCCTATTCAACTGCTAGGAGAATAACCCACCCTCCCCGATTGGAGATAACAAGCTGGTTCAGCCTAATTGGACTAACCTTGTTACCTCCTATCTGGTTCTTGCCTACTCTTCTTTACCTGCCTTTGGACACTTCCACTGCTTGCATCCGACGAAGTGGGTATTAGCCCACGAAAGCTTATGCTTCAAAACTTTATAGTTAGTGTTTAAGGTGCCACAGGACTTTGTTACCTCTACTTTAGAAAGACTCCATACAAAGTTGGACTGAAATGCTAGCTTTGGAGAAGAATCCCAATTTTAGTGGAAACAATGGGAAGGTTGAAGTTAAAATCCAGCAAAACAAATTACTTTGCTCTCATGAGGCATGAGATTCCTACTTGATAGTTATGCTGAGAGACTGCTTTAAGGAGTTAAGGTGGCTGGCTTCAGTCACACAGATGTGAAGTGAAACTGCTAGTGAGTGATTCTCTGCTGCAGACACTGTGCTTCTGACCTACAAAGTAGCTCCATAGAAAGACACATGAACACACAAAAAGCACATGGCAGAAATGAAATAAGAGCAGCCTCAATTGTAGTGTGTCTCTTGTTTAATGGTGGAATAAATTCCAGGAAGTGAATCTGGCACAGGTGCTAGGTTTTGGATATGAAGGACCTTGAAGTAAGTCTTGTATTTGCCCATTCTGCCACCATCCCGCTGCTCAGTGTAAACTGATAATTTTGATAGTGGCTCGCTATGTGTTCTATGTGCATGTCTAATCTAAAAAGAAATGCAATATTTTTACCTGAACATCTTGGTAAAATGTCATCCTGGCAGATAACTTATGTTGCACTTTGATACAAAGAGTTGGTAGCATAAGGCAACCAGAGAATTAAAGCTTGTTTTAAACTAATTCCTGTGGATGGGAACAGCATCTGGATCCTGGATTCCTAACTATCTCAACTCGTATACTAAAATTATAGCTCTAATAGGCATGGGTGCAGATGGAAAATATTATGAGGTGAAGAGTGGATAGTATAGAGATGTATGAAGGTGGGGCTTTCTATAATCCCTACCAACTTTGGCCTTAACTCTGAGAAGACTGAGAGGAAACAACAGTTTTCAAATATATAAAAGATTGTTAAAAGGAGGAGGGAGAAATCTTAACCACTGAGGATAAGACAAGAAGCAATGGGACAATTGAAGCAAGGGAGGTTTAGGTTGAACATTAGGAAAAACTTTCTGTCAGGAAGTTAAGCACTGGAATAAATTGGCTAGAGAGGTTGTGGAATCTTCATCATTGGAGATTTTTAGAGAACAGGTTAGATGAACACCTGTCAGGGATGGCCTAGATAATACTCAGTCCTGCCTTGAGTACAGGGGACTGTACTAGATGACCTCTCAAGGCCCCTTCCAGTCCTATCATTCTATGATTCTGAAAATGGGCTTTTTTGATTTCTGATCTTAAGTTTGATATGACCATTGAAAACATTTTTTAGAGTGGAGCTCAACACCTTACATGGAGTAGCTTTTTTAAATGGGGCTTCTGTAAAAAAAATAGTTTTTCAATAAACCCTTATCAGGATTTCAGTTTTCCCTTTAAATATCTGAAACTTTCCAGAGGGAGCTGCATGAATGTTTGAAAACTAAATAAATTTAGAATGGGATTTTTTTACATCCATGAAATCAGTCCCCTATGTGTAATTTATGATTGTGCTGTTTCTCTGTATTCCCCTGCTCCCCACATTCATTCTGACTGCTTGATCTCTATTAGGTTTGGAAACTATATAGCGTACACCTAATATTTGGACAGCATCAGAATGGACACTTCCCAGTAGCCCTCAGAAATATTCCATTACCTTTTTAAAGTGTTGATGGGGACATTTTCAACAAAACAGATTTTTATATGCAAAGTCATGTTCTTAAACTAGATAAAACCCAACTTCCGTATTCAGAAGTGTTACTGTTAAAGAAATGCCTTATGGGAAATGTAGTCTACCGTTTTTATTCTAAGAGCTTGTTACAGTTTAGATACAACCACCCTAAAACTGGGGAAAGTCTCTCCTCTCCCCTTCCCTCCCCCCCCCAAGCATCCCTTAATCTCTTTCAGATATGGGGGGGGGAACTGTTCATGTATTGTTTTGCTAGGGTCTCTCACATGCACTGACGAGCAAAATGAGAAAAAATTACCTTTCTGCTGAGAAATTCTCTAACCAAAGATGCAGCCACTTCTTCCACAAAAGAGTTATCCATTTTATTCCAAAACATACGGGGGCATTCTTTACTTGATCAAAATTGGTCATTAAAATTTGCTGACTTCCTGGCTCTTCCGTACAGCCATTAACCACTGCATTCCTGAAGCAGACAGCTCAAATTGCAGCCTGCAGTACCCTCCTCTGTTGGGTTGTCATGGATTTGTTGCCATGGAGACTGTGTGTCATCAGAGATGGCCAGAGAACTCCTCCCATCTGTGAGAAAGTAGATTTTTCATGCAGCTGAAGGGAGCTCTTGCGTTAACACTCAGTATGCAACCAACGTGCATAATATTTCTATTACATTTCAATATGTTGTAAACATCAGATTCCAAGAAAACCATTCTCAACTTTGGATCATAATACTCAAAATCTGAGTTTACCCAAGATTTCATCAGTTATTTACTAACATATTTAATGAATATTTGCCTATTTATTTTAGTGAGCACTTTTCTAGCTCCACATTTAAATGTCAACATTGGCATTAGCGTTTAGAGGTAAACTTACTACACATGACAACATGAAGCTATTAAAGTTCTTGGAGGCATCCTAAAGGAACAATTTCATAGATAGCAAGGCTAGAAGGCATGACTGTTCATGTCGTCTGATCTTTTGTAGAAAATAGGCCATCGGACTTCCCCAAAATAATTCTTAGAGGATATATTTTAGAAAAAAACATTCAATCTTGATTTAATAATTGTCAGTGATGGAATCTCCTGTTGCACAAATTCTGCTCGTTCCCTTGGAGGCCTCTCCCAAATAGCAACCAAGGACAGGCAAAAGACTCAAGGTAACCTGAACAAAAAGGGTTTATTTGTGCACAAATAGGGGATCAGGGGAATACAAATCCAAAGCCTGAAAGCCCATGAACACAGGGTGGGCAAAACATATATGCAGGGTTCGAATATGTAAGCAACCAATCCCATCAAAGAGAGTCACAGCTACATACAGCCAATAATCATATGCCACATATATGCTTGTACACAGATTCAAACAGCACCATGGCTACCAGCCGTTAGTTCCCGTTCTTACTGTTACACAAGCATGACAGACATTGTTGCAAAGTATGACATGAGCTGCCAGGCTATGTGCAGGCTTAGTCCCTGATTATGGCTGCATGCTCACCCAGCTGACAGACTCCATTTTAAAACAAAAACTCCATCTTGCAATACATATTACATAACTATTAACCCCGCAGTTGCCGCAAGGATAACACATCTTATACACTATACAGTTAAACTCCTGTTAAGCTCCTATTTCTATAGCGGTTAACTAGAAACAGGCAACAAACATTACAGAGTAAGTAATCAACAAATACCATTTTCATATTTGTACTACAATCCCTCCTCTTAAAAGATACTTTCTTCTACATTTTACATCCTTTCTTCTACAAGGCAGAGAAGTACCACCTATCAAAGGTATGATGATTACCATAACAAGACCACAGTCCCAGAAATACAATGACAATTAAACAGATTACCTCACTCTTAATCAGTGATTCAATTCCTTTACTTACATAAGGAAGCCAAGACCACAAGGACTCCCACCAATCAATGGGTAGGTAGCCAGCAAATTGATTCCCAACCAAAGCCAATTCCCTATACCCAATAAATCCCACTGACAAATTTAAATTGGGTCCAAATTTGGCCATATAGGCCCAGGTCCTTGATTCCTATAATGAGGCAACCTCTATTGTCAGCAATCACAATAATCCTGTCTTGTTAACAATCGTAGGATACCCAGAGGTAGACACCCCTACCTGGTCCATTTCCTAGGTCATGTTAATCACAGACAGGAGAACAGATATAAGAAAACCTTTGTTTTGGGTCCACTGGAATCTTGGTGAGAGAGATCCAGGGGAGGCAAAACCATACAATTACAATCTCAACAATCCATACAAAATCATCCAGTCCATACAAAGTCCCTACAAACTCCAGTCCATACAAAATCCCTACAAACTCCAGTCCATACAAAATCAACTTGAGTCCAAGTCCCTTCAACAAATCACAGTCCCAAAGTCAACTTGAGTTCAATTCCTGAGAGAGACAAACCAGTCCACTGCTCAGTCCAGATCTCTCTGAGAAATATATCTCTGGACACGCAGGCAGCCCTCTGTCAGCAGAATGTATCTCTTGACACGCAGACAACCCTCCATCAGCAGCACCTGGAACAGACCCTCCAGCCTCTTCCTCCACCTTTGGATTCCACCTCTGGATCAGGACCTGGGATGAGGACATCCAAGGACTGCTTCTGGCAAGGCACAGCAAACCTGCAGAGAAAACAAACTATACGGCAGTACCATATTCTTTCAATTTAGCAGTGTTTTGTCTTTCCACCCCGCTAACAAAATCCTGCCAGTGTCTAAGAGAGACATCTCAAACATTAACTCAAAAGGAGAACCTCTTGTCAGTCCACATGACTTGAACATCTAGATCTCTTTATTCAACAACAATCCGCAAAACCAAGCAGCTTCTAGCTATCCCTGTGCAGTGAAATGGAGGAGAAAGTATCCTTTTAAATCCAACACAGAGCTTCTCCTTCAGTACATACACCAGGGCCTATACCTAAACCCAGCAAATGCTTTATAAACCAACAAATCTTCCACAAAACAGCAAATCCTTCACAAAGCCAGCAATGCCTCCACAGAATCAGCAATGCCTTCACAAACCTAGCACATGCTCTCACAAGACCAGCAAATGCTCACAAAGCCTAGCAAATGCTTCACAAGACCAGCAAATGCCTCTCAAAACCAGCAAATGCTCACAACCCAGCAAATCCATGCTACACAATACCAGCAATGCCTCCACAACACCAGCAATGCTTCCACAAAACCCAAACCATACACCAATCTACACATGGGGCCATCTGCTAGTCTAAACTCTGCCTTCCCAGCAGCTACACCACCATGAGCTTATCACAAAGACTAGCAATACTTTACAAAACCCAAACCACACGTCCTAATCTAAGTCCTACTTTTCCAACAACTTCACTTGACAGTCACAAAGAAAACCTAAAACCCCATCACCATAGCACCTCTGCAAAGCAGTCAGACAGGCAGGTAAAGCCACACAGACATACCCTAGTACATCACTTCCAATCTTAGTGAGGAGAGGCTTACAAACAGACAACTTGCTCATTCCTTCTGCAACATGCTTTTACTTTCTCAGCAGAAGGGACGGATTTTAACAAGAATCTTTAGAAAATGTAGCTCAGAATTCACCATAGCCACATAATCTCTCCCACCTCCCCTTTTCTTAAGGGTGGTGGTCTTAGACTCCAGTTCCCCTTCAGCTGGACTCATTCCCAGAAAGGTCAGCATCAGCCCTCATCTGCTTCTCAGATGTGAACTTAACTTTTGGCTTCTGCTTCCCTCTCTCCTTTCTCAACTCAGGGCAGTCATACTTCCAGTGCCCTCTCTTTCTGCAATTCAAACATACATCCCTCGGGATAACTCGTCTACCTCTTCCTTTCTGATATTCTCCATCTCTCAGCCTCTTACAATCCTCACGAGACTCTGATCTTCCTGAGTCTCCCTCCTCTTGCTTCTTTCTCAATTCAGGGCATTCATGTCTCCAATGCCCTCTCTTACCACGCTGAAAAAACTAGGTTACTTACCTGTAACAGTTGTTCTTCGAGATGTGTTGCTCATATCCATTCCATGTAGGTGTGCACGCGCCGCGGGCACAGTTGCCGGGAAGATTTTCCCCCTAGCTACAGGCTGGAGGAAAGCTGGAGCGAATATCCCAGCTCCACCGTGCGGAGGACCCACTGGTCCGATGTGATGTCTGGACAGACGAAAGCGGAAGGGAGGATCCAGGAACTTGACTGGTGCTTTGCCCCCGGGCGCACCTTCAAAAGTTGGGCTTAGGCCCCTGGGGTGGTTTAGGGGGCTGCTGTTTTCCCCCCTGCCGAGGCGCGGAGCGACGGTGACTGACACGCCCCCTCCGTTGGAAAGAGTCCTGGGACGGGCGTGGAGGGGGATAAAACCGCCTCCTCGGGGGTTGGAAGGGCCGTCTCTGGGTCATGGGGGTGTGCATACCCAGAGTTTTGAGGGTCACCCTCTTATCTTTAAATGTCTGCAGGCGCGCGTCTGTGGTCTCGGAAAAGAGTCCCACACCTTCGAAGGGAAGGTCCTGAATAGTCTGCTGCATCCCCGCTGGAAGGTTCGAGGACTGCAGCCACGCGCTGCGCCTAAGGGTGACCCCCGAAGCGACCATTCTGGCCGCAGAGTCTGCCGAGTCCAGGGCCGCCTGCAGGGCAATTCTAGCAACGTCCTTGCCCTGCTGGACAAACGCCCTGAACTCCTGTTTACCCTCTGTGGGAACCGTGCTCTCGAACTTAGCCAGAGAGTCCACAGTGTCATAAAAGTGTCTGCTCAGGAGGGCCTGTTGATTGGCCACCCTGAGCTGCAGCCCACCCGCCGAGTACACCTTTCTCCCTAAAAGGTCCAGCTTCTTGGCCTCCTTTGCCTTGGGGGCCGGGGCCTGCTGCCCGTGGCGCTCCTTGTTATTGACAGAGTCTACCACTAGGGAGGAAGGAGGAGGGTGGACGTACAGGTACTCGTCCCTCCTCTCCACCCCTCTCGCTGTGGGAGGGATGGAGGACGGTGTCTGCCATATGGTGGCCATAGACCTTTTGATAGTCTTAATAAAGGGCAAGGCCACCCTAGATGGTCCACCCTTTGCCAGAATACTGGCAACGGGGTCATCGAAGGCAGGGTCTTCCTCCATGGGGAGGTTCATGTTCTTTGCCACTGTCTTCAACAAAGCCTGATGGGCGGACAGGTCCACCGGTGGTGGACTTGAAGACGACGTGCCCGCCACCACCTCATCCGGGGACGAGGAGGAGTAGGGTTCCGGCTCCGTAGGGCCCAGGGGCACGTCGAGGTGCGGAAGAGCCGACGAGGACGGACCCGCAACAGCCTCGTCTGTCCCCCCAAACGGTGCCTGAAATCACCCGGTTCTGTAAGCAATGCTGCTGGTGGTTCGGGGGGCACTCAAAGTGGCAGCATAAAGCAAATGTATTTGTATGTAGCACTCAAGTCAGGGTAAAAAGATGTCTGCATTCTAGCATTTCTCTTTCTCTCTGCCCTTTGCCAATGGGGATAGATGAAGTTGCCCCACTGCCTGGTCTACTGTAAAGCTGCTGCTGTTTACAGGGTTGATAATACTGCACTTGGTTAGAAAAAGAACAGTTACTCACCTTTCGTAACAGTTGTTCTTCGAGATGTGTTGCTCATGTCCATTCCAACAAGTGTGTGCGCACCGCGCATGCACGGTCCCGGAAGCTTTTTCCCCAGCGGTACCCGTAGGGTCGGCAGGGGCGACCCCTGGAGTGGCGCCCTTATGGTAACGTATATATGCCTCTGCCGACCCACCCCCCGCTCAGTTCCTTCTTGCCGGTACTCCGACAGAGGGGAGGCGGGAGGGATTTGGAATGGACATGAGCAACACATCTCGAAGAACAACTGTTACGAAAGGTGAGTAACTGTTCTTTCTTCTTCGAGTGATTGCTCATGTGCATTCCAACAAGTGACTTACGAGCAGCCATCTCGGAGGAGGGTTAGGAGTACCCTGAGTTCCTGCTGTAAGGACCGCTTGTCCCACAGCGACATCCTCCATAGCCTGCTGCACGATGGCGTAGTGCGAAGAGAAAGTGTGGACTGAAGACCATGTCGCTGCTTTACAGATGTCGACTGTGCGCCAGGAACGCTGTGGATGCGGCCTGAGCCCTGGTCGAATGGGCTGTCGATGCTGGAGGAGTAACATTCGAGAGGCTGTAACAAAGTTTAATGCATGATGTAATCCATGCTGAGAGGCGCTGAGAAGAGATCGGTAATTCCTTCATCCTTTCTGCCACTGAAATAAAAAGCTGCAGAGATTTACAAAAAGTCTTAGTACGTTGTATGTAAAAGGCTAAAGCCCTCCTCACATCCAATGAATGAAACATCCTTTCCCTGTTAGTGGTATGGGGCTTAGGAAAAAATACTGGTAAAAACAGGTCTTGGTTTAAATGAAAGGGTGAAACTACTTTGGGAAGGAAGGCTGGGTGAGGACGTAACTGGACCTTATCTTTATGGAAGACAGTGTAGGGTGGCTCTGAGGTGAGCGCCCTAAGCTCGGAAACTGTACGGGCAGAGGTAATCGCCACTAAGAACGCCGTTTTCCATGAGAGATAAGATAGCGGACAAGTGGCCATGGGCTCGAAGGGAGGCCGCATTAATGCTGTTAAAACTAGGTTGAGGTCCCACGGGGGAACCGGTTCACAAACTGGGGGATACAACCTCTCCAAGCCCTTTAGAAACCTTAGAACAAAGGGATTGCTAAAGACTGAAGTGCCTCCACAACCTGGGTGAAAAGCAGATATAGCAGCCAGGTGCACTCGCATGGTGGAGAGCGCTAATCCTTGCTGCGTCAGTTCAAGGAGATAATCCAGAATACAGGATATTGGAGAGGATAGGGGATCCCTCCCCTTGCCCTGAGACCACAAGGAGAAACGCTTCCATTTGGCCGTATAGGTTGCCTGTGTTGACGGTTTCCTACTACCCAGTAGGATATCCCTGACAGGGTCTGAGCATTGCAGTTCTAAGGGATTCAGCCATGGATATTCCACGCTGTGAGGTGGAGGGACTGCAGGTTGGGGTGTAGCATCCGCACGTAATCCTGGGAGATTAGCGTTGGTGAGAGAGGAAGAGTTATCGGTTTTGCCACGCACAGGGACATCAGTAAGGTGTACCAGTGCTGACGAGGCCAGGCTGGCACTATAAATATTAGGGATGCCCTGTCCTGACGAGTCTTGAGCAGAACTTTGTGAACAAGAGGGAATGGGGGAAATGCGTAGAGCAGACCCCCCGTCCACGAGATCTGAAAAGCATCCACTTCCGACCCTGGACTGAGGTTGAGGAGGGAGCAAAACCTCTGGCATTTTCTGTTGGCCTTTGTGGCGAACAGATCTAGGAGGGGAAATCCCCACCTTAGGAAGATAGAGTGGGCAATATCCGGTCTGAGGGACCATTCGTGACCCCGAAAGGAGCGGCTGAGCGTGTCTGCCAGCACATTCTGAGCCCCTGGAAGATAGGTGGCTATGAGGGAAATCCCTCGGGGAATGCAGAAATCCCAAAGGGCGAGGGCTTCCCTGCACAGGGGAGAGGAGGGAGCACCACCCTGTTTGTTTATATAAAACATTGTGGCTGTGTTGTCCGTTAGAACCGACACGCACTTGCCTTGTAGGTGGTCCTGAAACGTCTGGCATGCTAGGCGGACCGCTCTGAGCTCCCTGACATTGATGTGAAGGGCCAGCTCGCTCTGGGACCAGAGACCCTGAGTTCTGACTTCTCCCAGATGCGCCCCCCAGCCGAGGGCGGAAGCATCTGTCACCAGAGTCAATGATGGCTGAGGTTGCTGGAACGGGACCCCGACACCCAAGAAGCGGGGTTGGAGCCACCAGTGAAGGGAGCGCATGACATGGGTTGGGAGAGTCACTATGAGGTCTAGGGGATCTCTGTGCTGTTTGTAGACACCCGCGAACCAGGCCTGCAGGGGTCGGAGGCAGAGTCTGGCATAAGGTACCACGTAGGTGCACGCTGCCATATGGCCCAAGAGGACCATGCAATTCCTGGCCGTAGTTGTGGGAAATTGAAGGAGTGAATGTACGATATCTGAGATTGCCTTGGCCCGGGGAGGAGGTAAGAAAGCCCTTGCATGCTGGGAATCTAATATTACCCCAATAAACTCGATCCTCTGGGTAGGAAGGAGGGTCGATTTTGGCTCGTTTAGAATCAGTTCTAACCTGAGGAATGTAGCCCTGGTGAAAGTTATATGGTGAGTTAGTTGCTCTTTTGCCCTTGCTCTGATGAGCCAATCGTCCAAGTAAGGGTAAACGTGGATGCCCCTTCGTCTCAGGAATGCTGCTACGACAGACATGCATTTTGTGAATACCCTTGGAGCAGTGGAAAGTCCGAATGGAAGCACCATGAACTGGTAATGTCGAGTCCCTAGCACAAATCTTAGGAATCTCCTGTGACTCGGGATAATGGAGATATGGAAATAAGCGTCTTTTAGGTCAAGGGCGGCGAACCAGTCTCCGCGATCCATAGAAGGGATGTTGGTCGCTAGAGAGAGCATGTGAAACTTCAGCTTCTTTATGTAGGAGTTGAGGCCTCGCAGATCTAGGATGGGGCGAAGACCACCTTTGGCCTTCGGAATAAGGAAACAACGGGAGTAATATCCCTTGCCCCGAAATTCTTGAGGAACCTCCTCTATCGCTCCCAGAGATAGGAGGGTGTGGACCTCCTGAACTAGGAGTTGCTCGTGAGATGGGTCCCTGAAGAGGGACGGGGATGGGGGGTGGTTGGGCGGAAGGGAAGAGAATTGGATAGAATATCCCTCTCTTACCAAGCTGAGGACCCATTTGTCCGAGGTGATAAGAGGCCATGCTTGGTAAAAATGGGATAGACGGTTCACGAAAGGTAGGGAGGCTATGGACGGGAAGGCTGGTTTGACGTCCTCAGGCGTAACTTCAAAAGTTTGATCTGGGCCCCGATGACTGGTTGGGCCCGGAGTTTTGATGGCCTTGCTGAGAGTTAGAACGTGGACGCCCCTGGTAGTTTCCCCTACCGCCTCTCCTAGACTGATCTCTCCTAGGAGGAGGAGCCTGATAGAATCTCGCTGGGGGGGAGGGGGGGTCTAAAGGTCCTCCTTTGGGTTTGTGGAGTGTGGAGGCCTAAGGACCTGAGCATAGCTCTTGAGTCTTTCATGGAATGCAGTTTTTTATCTGTGTCCAGGGCAAATAAGCCTTGTTTATCGAAAGGCAAATCCTGGATTGTGGCCTGCACCGGGGGTGGAATGCCTGATACATGCAACCAAGCTCCACGACGCATCGTAATAGCCGTTGCCATTTGTCGTGTCGCTGAGTCGGCCGAGTCTAAGGCTGCCTGAAGAGCAGCTCTGGACACCACTCTACCCTCCTCCACAATGGCTTTAAATTCTTTTGCCGAGTCCTTAGGTACTCACTCTTCAAACTTGGTCAGGGCGGACCATGAGTTATAAGCGTATCTCCCCAGTGCGGCCTGCTGGTTCGATATCCTCAGCTGCAGTGCCGCCGAGGAGTACACTTTCCTACCCAGCAAGTCCAATTTTTTGGAATCGTGGGATTTTGGGGTGGATCCTGTCTGCCCTTGTCGCTCTCTGTGGTTAACCGCATCAGCGACTAGAGACCCTGGTGGAGGATGGGTGAATAGATGCTCATACCCATTCCGTGGCGCGAAATATCGCCTTTCCACCCCTCTAGCAGTTGGAAGAAGCGAGGAGGGAGTTTGCCATAATGTGTCCATGGTGGCTTGAATGGTCCTTATGAACGGCAGGGCGATCCGGGCTGGTGTGTCCGAGGATAAAATATCCACTGTGGGATCTGCCTCTTCCTTAACTTCCTCTGCCTGGAGATTAAGGTTTTGGGCAACTCTGCGCAAAAGGTCCTGGTGCCCCCTGATGTCCATGGGGGGAAGGGTAGTTGAGGAGCCCGCTACTGCCTCGTCTGGTGAAGATGAGGAGGAGGTGAAGTGTGGCTCCTCCGGGTGCTGGTTGCCTTGGGGTGGTTAGTATGCATCCCCAAGCTGGGCGCCCTGAGCCACGGGTGCGGTGGCCTGAATCCCTGAAGGTCCCGGCATCGGTTCATCCTCAGCCACCTCAGACGGAGGTCTTGTGATCATTGCTGACACGGGACCATGCGGCACCGAAGGCAGCGATGCCGACACCGAGGCCGGGCCTTGGGCTTGGTGGAACACAAACGGCGTCCAAAAGGGCCACTGCACCGGACCTTGACCTTCCGCGGGCCAGGCGGGAAGGTGCCGGTGGTTAGAGGGGCGTTGGTGCCGGGAGTGATGGGACCAAAACGAGTGCCGGCTATGCCGCGATCTCGACGACCCCGCATCGGACTCTGATGAGTATTCCGATGCCGACCACGGCAGTGCGGCACCTTCCGGTGCCACGATGCTTTGACTCTGAAACATCGTAGGCTTTCCTGGATGTTTCTCGGTCAGTGTTCCGGTATGCATCGGGGTGGGCTGGATCGGTGCCGAGGATGATCGGACCAACAGTGCCGGTATCGGTGCAGATGTTACTGTGAGGTTGACGGCACCGGGGTCGTCGGCATGGGTGGGATGATCGGTACCGTTATCTTGGCTACCGGTGCCGGAATGACAAACGGTGCCGGCGCAGGGTCCCTTGTAAAATTTATGAGATCCCTGGCCGCGTCGTACTCCTCTGGGGTCAACGGCATGTCCAACCCTGGCGTTTCTCTCTGTGGAGAGACTTCCACACCCAGAGAAGCAGCCCTACCCTCTAAAGGGGTGGCTGCTGGTGCTAGCTCGGTACGGGGCCGATGCTCGTGCTCCGGAGCTAACTGCACCATTGAGGGATCACCCTGGGCTCTGCGGGCCGGGGAGCGCCCTCTAGACTTCTTGGAGGGCACCGGTGACTGAGAGCGGTGCCTCCGTGAACCACTAGCGTGGTGCCGCGGCGATCGGTGCCGGGGAGCCTTCTGGCTCTTCGTCGGTACCGTTGCGACACGGACCGGTGTCGGTGCACTGCGCACCGAGGTAGATGGTTGGTCCGATTGTGGCTGCAGTGCAGATTCCATCAGTAAGAGCTTGAGGCGAGAGTCTCTCTCCTTCTTAGTCCGAGGCTTGAAGCCTTTGCAGATGGTGCAATGCTCGGTTTGATGACCCTCTCCCAAGCACTTTAAGCAGCGGGAATGAGGGTCACTGTTCGGCATCGGCTTCCCGCACTCTTTGCAGGTCTTAAAACCCGGCGCACGAGGCATACCCCGGCGCCGGAGAACTGAAACTTAGAAATATAGACCTAAAATTAATCAACTACTATACGACAAACTTCTAACACTATGTTATAACTATATATATAACTATATATATAACTATATATATATATATATATACACCGTATTTTCTGGTGTATAAGACGACCCCCAACTTTTCCAGTTAAAATATAGAGTTTGGGATATACTTGCCATATAAGACTACCCCTCTTCCAACGCACACCAAATAAAAATTTAAAAAAAATCATATTTGATTTCAATATGGTAATTTTAATTCAAATGCTTATGACATGCAGGTACTTAGCAGGAAAACTGTCACTTATAAACATAAGGCTGTTTGTCATCAAACATGTAAACATAAAACAGTGCAAGTGGATTAAACTTTTCCTAATTCACTCTAAAGCTGAAAGGAAGGATAAGACAATAAACCCATGGGAGCTGCCATGCTGTTTGTTTTCTAAGCTGTCAGCCAAACTGGAACTGATGATGATAGGAGGAAGATAACAAACAATAGAGAGAGAGCAAGTGCCGGGCAAGTCCCTGGTGAGGCGGGGGGTGTGTGAACAGGTATTCGTACCCTTGTCTAGGAGCAAAGTATCACCGTTCCACTCCCCTTGCTGTCGGGGGGAGAGAGAAAGGGGTCTGCCATAAAGTCTCCATTGTTGACTTAACCTTCCTCATGAAGGGCAGGGCTATTTGAGGTGGGGAATCAAAGGAAAGGATATCCATGTTGGGGTCCTCTTCCTCCTCCTTAACCTCCTCGGTTTGCAGGTTGAGGTTGTGGGCCACCCTCCTCAGTAGGTCCTGGTGGCCTCTAAGATCCATAGGGGGCAAGCTATATGATGACCCTGCCACCGCGTCGTCCGGGGACGATGAGGAGGAGGCCGGCTGCTGGTTCCCCACCTGGAGGTCCTGAAAAGGTTGTTGAATTGCCTCCATCTCCTGCTCCTCGTGTACCTGTGACGAAGCCCCAGAGGGTCCAGGTAGCTGATCATCCCCCATCTCTGCTTGGGGCCTCGTAACGGTAGCGCACACTGGACCCTTCGGCACCGAGGGCCAAGAAGATACTGAAGGGGGTCCCTGGGCCTGGTGATAGGCCAGTGATGGCAAACCTTTTTGAGCCCAAGTGCCCAAACTGCAAACCAAAATGACTTGTTTTTTTCAAAGTGCCAACACTGCAATTAAACCTGAATAATGAGGTTTTAGTTTAGAAAAAACAATTCGTACAGTTTTTCAAACTAATTAACAGCTTTTGTTTAAAAAGAAAAACACAATAACAGAGCTTTCCATTAAACATTTTTTTTATTGAAAAAAACAAAACAAACCAAACAACAACTGTACACGTGCATGTATTTTTTTAAAGACGCCTTTTGTGGGCACAATTAATGTGATTTTTCCTGTTGTATGCATGCTGATAACTTGTCAAACCTTGGCTCATACTCTGTTAGTTTAAGAGCAACACATACAGCACTGAGTTCATCTGTTAGTCTATTTCTGGCATCACATTTGATATAATTCAATGCTGAAAACAGCTGCTTACAAGCATAGGATGACCCAAACAAAGAAAGAAAAGCAATCCCAAGTGTTTTCATTGACTTAAAATTATTTGGCAGAGAATTCCACACTTTAAGGATTTCATTTTCCAAACTAGCAACTGTGCTGTCCTCTGTTATCCCTTCACACTCCATCTTCTCAAGTGTTGCACGCAGGTCATAGAATTTATTTTTCCAGATAGAGCTTTCTTGAAATTCCAGTAGCTCCATTTCAAGATTTTCTAAATCTAACCAGTGTAAGCAGGAAAGATCAAGTTCTTCACATTTGGCTTTATCTGGAGACGTAAGAAAACACAGGGTTGTCTCCATCTTACGGAACTGTAAAAATCTGTTACTAACATTCTCCTTTGCAACTGCTATAATGCTAGAAAATTCCTTGTAGATTTCATGATGGTTTGGATTGTCTGTAAATGTTGTAGAATTTTCCAAATACATTTTTAGATTTGGAAAATATTTCAGCTGCCCACTTTCAAGGTCTCTTTCAAAAACCTGCAGTTTTCTCTCAAATGTTCTGATATCAGAAAACATCCTTCCTGCTGTTTTCCCTAAACCTTGCAGTTTTTTGTTCAGTACGTTGAAGTGTATTGTAAAATCAGTAAAAAACATGAGGTTGGTGAGCCAGGTCATATCAGTGAGCTGTGGATATTCCTGCCCCTTTTCATTCATAAACAGCCTAATTTCATCCAAGCAGGCTACAAATCTCTCCAAGACCCTTCCTCTGCTTAGCCACCGTACATTATGGTACATAAGTAAAGTATTATATTGTGCCTGTACCTCATCAAGAAGTGCTTGAAACTGTTGACAATTAAGAGCACGAGCCATGATGTAATTCACCATTTTTGTGACATCCTTGAGAATATCGTCTAATTTTTTGCTGCTTTCCTTGGCACAAAGAGCTTCTTGATGTATAATACAATGAAATTGAATGACTGGATGCTTTGCTTCTTTAACAAAAAACTGTATGAAACCAGATGTTACCCCCACCATGGAAGGTGCCCCATCACTAGTAACTGAAACCACTTTTTCTGGCCTTATGTCTTGTGACAAAAAAGCCTCCATCACAGCATTGTAGATATCTATCCCTTGTGTTCTTCCAGGCAAAGACACCAGTTTCATGAGCTCTTCTCTCATGGTGTCACCAACAGCATAACGCAAAATTACTGCTAGCCTTGCATGATTATTTATATCTGTGCTTTCATCCAAGCACATGGAGTAACAGGCTGCCTTTTGTAAGTCAGTGGTGAGCTGCTGACTAACATCACTTGCCATACGCAGGACTCTATCTTTAACAGTATTTCTGCTAAGTGGCATTTCAGAGATTCGTTGCTTGATTTTGTTCTTGTTTGGGAAATCATGAAAAAGGGAATTACTCACAGCCAACATGGCCGTTTTGATAAAATCGCCATCAGAGAGGGGCTTCCCATGTTTTGCTATGCACAGTGAAATTTCAAAGCTGGCAGTTGCCAGATAATTTGTTTTAGAAAGATAGTTGCAAAAACTACGATACTGGCAGTGATATTTCCTTAATTTCCCATCAAGAAACTCTTTTCTTTCAGCTTTACCAAGTTCCGCAACACTTTTATGGTTGGTATCAAAATGACGTCTGACACTTGATGTGCGAGATACAACACTTTCACTACACAGAACACATAACGCTTTCCCATTGCGTTCAATCACTCCAAATAACTGTGTCCAGGCCTCTTGGAATGATCTTCCGCTATCTGTTTTTAATTTTGCCTTCTTTGATGTACTCATTTTTGGGTGTTCAAGTCTACAAAAAACACAAATTTTTTAAAATAAAGACGGATGAAGCACCCAATACAAATCTATCCCTACCTACCTATACCAAAAATATTATTGCAACATTTCACAAAAAAGGTACATAATAAACATAGAATTGTAGAAGAGCAACTCACAGTTTTGTAGACAGATACACATCGGCCAATGTCCTGTGAAACCGCTGACACCGCTCTGCTGGGTCTGAAAGCCGCTGTAGATACAAAGGGCTGGAATGAAAAAAAAATTTGTTGTCCATAGGCCAGGACACGGGTTCAAATAACTACCATATGTTATATATAGCGCCACCTTAAGGTGAATTAGACTCCAAACTGTGGCCCGGGAGCCAGATTTGGCGCTCGGCTTGCTTTTATTAGGCCCATGGGGCACTGATTTATCCACTGATACTAACAATAGGTTATAATCCCCCCCCACTCACACCAATGAAGGGGCACACATTCCTCCCAATGACACCAAAGATAGGGCCACGATCCCCCCCCCCCATGATGTTTCCCAATGACACCTATAATGAGGCACATATACACCAATGAGGGGGGAAAATGTTTCACAATGACACTAATAATGAGCCCTTTTTTTTAGATAGAGCAGCGCCGCTCTAAGAGTAGTTAGTTAAAAAAAGGCTTTATTCAGTTTATGGCAGAATACTGCAGAGTATGGGCAGAATACTGCAGAGTATTGCATAGTATGGGCAGAGTATTGCACAGCATGGGCAGAGTATTGCACAGCATGGGCAGAGTATTGCACAGCACTGCATAGTATGGACAGAGCATTGCATCTCTCTCTCTTCCCCTCTCCCCTCGCACTGTAGGGCGCGCGGGAGCAAGATTCTCTGGGAGGACGTCCATGGACGTTCTCCCAGAATAAGCCGACCGTGCTGTAGCCATCTTTTGGCTATGGTCCGGTCGGCAATTGGTTATAAAACTTACTTGATTTGCTGGAATCGGTGTGGGGTCAGTCCCCAGTCGCTCCTGTGATGTCCGTGTGTCAGGTGATATCCCACGCAGGTGCGTCAGATGTTTGAGAGCGGGGGGCGTGGCTTCAGTGTTCTCTGGGGAGGGTTCTCCCCAGAGAACTGTGGGAGATGTAGTCCGCGGGAGCCGACGCCGTGACTACAGTGTATGACTGTAGTCACGGCGTGCCCACAGAGACGGCTCGGCGTGCCGGCAGCGGCACGCGTGCCACGCGTTCACCATCACTGTTAGGCGAAGGGTGTCCAAAAGGGCCATTGAGAAGTACCCTGAGTATCCACTACATAGGGTTGCCGGTGCCGACGGTGCGAGGAGTGGCGGTGCCAGGAATGGTGGCGCCGAGAGGACCGATTTCTATGGCGGGACCGAGATCTTGAAGAGGAAGCATCCGACTCCGAAGAGTATTCGGATTGAGACCAGGGCGGTGCCACGCCCTCCGGTGCCATGACTCTGCCATAGGCATCAGGCTTCCCGGGATATATCGGAGCCCGCGGTGCGGGGCGAGCCGGTGCCGGAACCAACGGTGCCGAAGACATAGTTGGAACCGCTAGAGTCGAAGCTGGCGGTGCCGCAGTCACCGGCAAAGGTGGTATAATAGGCGCCCCTACACGAGAGACTGGTGCCGGGGCGACAAATTCCGGTGCCGGATCCATAGCAAGACCAATGAGGTCCGCAGCAGCGTCGAACGTCTCCGGGGTAGATGGTAACTCAAAGCCGGGCGTCTCGCTCTCAAGAGGGAGTCCCGCACCAGGAGAAACCGCTCTTGGCTCCGGTGCCGCAGCTGTTGGTGCGAGCTCTGAACGGGGCCGCCTCGCGCGCTCCGGAGCTACCAGCACCACCGAGGGATCACCCGTGGTCTTACGCACTGGGGAGCGCCCTCTAGACTTCTTAGAAGGCACCGGAGATTGGGATCGGTGCCTTCTAAAGGAGACCTCGCCGTGCCGAGGCGACCGGTGCCGAGAAGTCTTCGTGGCCTTCGGTGCCGCGGTACCGTGGACCGATGCCGGTGCGCTGCTCGATGTCGACGGCTCCGAGTGCGGTTGCAGAGCAGACTCCATGAGGATCAACTTTAATCTGGAATCCCGCTCCTTTTTAGTACGGGGTTTGAAGCCTTTGCAAATAGTGCACCGGTCTGTTTGGTGTCCCTCCCCGAGGCACTTCAAGCAGCGGGAGTGAGGGTCACTAATGGGCATGGGCTTCCCGCAGGCTTTACACGGTTTGAACCCTGACGCCCCAGGCATAACCTGACGCCAGAGAACAATGAACTATCTAACTATACAACTACCCTACAGAACTATAACAATACGAACTATAAACACTAAATACCTAACTAACTACGAACAACAAGAAGAAGATACCGCTAAGTAACAGAGAAGTACGCTGTTCCAGCGACCGCCAAGGACGGAAAGAAGGAACTGAGCGGGGGGAGGGTCGGCAGGGGCATATATACATTGCCATAAGGGCGCCACTCCAGGGGTCGCCCCTGCCGACCCTAAGGGTACCGCTGGGGAAAAGCTTTCCGGACCGTGCATGTGCGGAACGCACACACACATCTTGGAATGGACATGAGCAAGCACTCGAAGAAGAACTTTAAGTACGGTATTTTTACAGGTTTTGCTGGCGTGGCAGTTTCCCTTTAAAAGCCTTCAAAATCCTCCTGTTCGTCATCTGATATCATAAGTACATCAATGACATCTTGTGATACATTTGTAAGGCAGTCATCGTATGGATTGAATTCCGTATCAGATGATGTGGTCTCAGCTTCGGCTTCCTCTTCATCTTGCCACAAGGAGTCGTCCTCCATACCATCTAATGAATTTGATATGCCACACTTCTTGAAAGACTTGATTACTGTTTCTGCATCAATATCATTCCAGGCTTTTATGACAAACTTGCACAAAACATCCAACTGTGGAGCACGCATGTTTCCTCCTTTTGTGAATGACTTTTCGCCACTAACCATCCATTCATTCCACTGTTCTCGAATGCGATCTTTAAATGGCTTGTTTAGGCACACATCCAGTGGCTGTACCAACGATGTCAATCCTGCAGGAATAAGTGCCGCATCTGTGTTTAGTCTTGCGAGCCTTTGCTTGGTGCTGGCAGTTAAATGAGCCCTGAACATATCCCACACCAGTAGACTACGTTTTTGAATAAGTCCACCTGGTCGCCTGCTCCATACATTATCAAGCCATAGCTTTACCCCTTCATCCATCCAGCCTTTTTCATTCACATGTACAAAACAACCAACAGGGAACTTGAGTTTCGGCATTGTTTTTCTTTTAAAAATAATCATTGGTCTCAGTTTGGCGCCATCAGCTGTGCATCCTAGTACCACTGTAAAACTGGACTTCTCATGTCCTGTTGTTTTAATTAAAATTGTTTTTTTCACCTTTTTGATGGACAGTTTTATTTCCAACCATATCAAAATTCATTGGAGTTTCATCTATATTTCCAATACTACTTAACGCATAGCCATGTTTAGTGCGCTGTTGTATTACGTATCGATGGAAACTATTTACTTTGCTATCAAGATCTGCAGGTAATTTTTGGGCAATTTTCGTCTTTTGCCTCAGTACCATATTATGCCTTCCCATGAATCTAGTACACCAGGATACAGTGGCCTTAAATCTGTTGCTGTGATCTGGGTTAGATTTGGCCCACTGAAGTGCAAACAAACGTATTGTATTTCGTGTCACTACATAACCGTTTTGGCGATGCTCATTCACCATGTCTGCTACATGTTTTTCGAGTTCTGGCCAATGTGGGGTGCCTCTTCTTAATGCACACTTACCCCTTGGCATACTCTTTAATGCTTTTTCATTTGCTTTCCAGTCCCGAACCATCTTTTCTGTTACTCCATATTGTCTTGCAGCAGCGCAGTTATTATGTTCCATGGCAAAGTTTACAACTTTAAGTTTGAGACTGGCTTCATATTTCTTTCTTCTTGCTGGTGGAGCCATGATGGGGTTTTGACTGTTGGACATTTGTATACTGTACTGTATGTACTGGTGCTATACTGTATGAACAGGCACAGATACTGGTGCTGTACTGTATGAACAGGCACAGATACTGGTGCTGTACTGTATGTGGTACCCAGTATACAACAACCAGCCAATCACGGCAAGTGATGTACCTTACCGGCGATTGGCTGGTTTTTGTATACAAAGCCTGCTTGGATTGGTCAGCTCTCCCTGCCTGCCCAGCCCTCCCTGTCTCCAAGACTATCAGAGCGGTAGCGCAAACATGCCTCTTTCACCCGTCTGGCCCGCCCTTGTATCCTATTACCTCCTTCTCTGCCTCTCAGATCTCGCACATGCACGCCTGCGCGATACGGCGGGGATGCGGCTGCGGCCGTTTTTGAGCTCCCCCCACCATATGCGGCGATCGCAGATTCTCCAGTCTGGCTCGGAATTTCAGCACCCGCCCTATAAGACGACGCCCGACTTTTGAGAAGATTTTCCTGGGTTAAAAAGTCGTCTTATACGCCGGAAAATACGGTGTGTGTATGTATATATATAATTATATATATATAATAACCGCTACGAGTGGTAGAATACTACTAAACACTGTTCCAGCGACCGTCACGGACGGAAAGAAGGAACTGAGCAGGGGTTGGGTCGGCAGGGGCATATATACGTTACCATAAGGGCGCCACTCCAGGGGTCGCCCCTGCCGACCCTTCGGATACTGCTGGGGAAAAAGCTTCCGGGACCGTGCATGCGCGGTGCACACACATTTGTTGGAATGCACATGAGCAATCACTCGAAGAAGAACAAGCAGTTCTGGGACATGAACAGCCTGACCACTTAGCACTTTCTCGTCTGGAGTGGGCCCCTTAAACATCAGCCCATCCAGCAGTTTTACTGTAACCAAGTGCTTCCAAACAGCATTAACTAGCAAGTATTCCATTGTGGTTTTTGCCAGTTTAATGGCAAACAAACTGTTTTACACACTCAAGAGGAAAGAGTGCTCCATTCAGTATTTCCATGGTGCTTGCCCACCCCATTTATTTTTAGATTTCAGAGGAATGTTATTTCAGATCAGTCCTGCAGATGGCAGACGACAGCAGGCTATTCTTTGCAAAACTGGTCTTCCTAATGGAGTGTAAAACATTACTGATAACTTGGAAAGAACTGATAGAGAATGGTTTTTGGTGGTTGAGGTCTGCTGGCCACACGTGTCTCCAAGTTGTGCTGATTTTCCTTAAATTTGACAGACATGCAGATTATATCCTTATCAATCAGTGTTGATAGATAATGCTAAAGTTTCCTTTCTATTCCATGTGCATGCACACACCTACTTAGAATGCATATGAGCAACCACTCGAAGAAGAGCACAGTTTAATACACGATGTGATCCCTGATGAGAGCCGCTGTGTTGAAACCGGGAGGCCTTTCATTCTCTCTGCCACTGCAATAAAAAGTGGAGATTTAAGAAACGACTTGGTGCGTTGTATGTAAAAGGCCAATGCTCTTCTTTCGTCCAATGTGTGAGACATTCTCTCTTTAATAGAGGTATGTGGTTTAGGGAAGAACACCGGCAGGAATACCTCCTGATTCAGGTGAAAGGGAGAAACTACTTTAGGTAGGAAGGCCAGGTGGGGACGCAGCTGAATCTTATCTTTATGGAAGATGGTATAAGATGGCTCAGAGGTGAGCGCTCTCAACTCAGACACTCAACCAGAAAGGCTGACTTCCATGAAGGTAAGAGAGGGGACATGTGGCCAAAGGTTCGAAGGGGGGTCTCATAAGGGCTGTTAAGTTTAAGATCCCATGGAGGAATAGGACAACGGACAGGTAGGACAGATAGGACAACGACCTATCCAGGCACCTGAGAAACCTTACCATGAGCGGATTGCTAAAGCGTGAGTGAGGCTCCATCTACGGCCGGGTGAAAAGCTGAGATAGCAGCCAAAAGCACCCTTACAGTCGAGAGAGCCAGACCCTGCTGCTTGAGGTACAAGAGGTAATCCAGGAGGAAAGGTATAGGGGCCGAGCTAGGGTCTACCCCTTTACTTCGTGACCATATGGAGAAACGTTTCCACTTTGCCACACAAGCAGTCCAAGTTGAGGGTTTTCTACTACCCAAGAGGACATCCCTCACCGGGTCAGATCATTGCAGCTCCAAGGGATTCAGCCATGGATATTCCACACTGTGAGGTGGAGAGACTGTAGGTTCAGATTCTGCATGCGTCCGCTGTCCTGGGAGATCAGAGTTGGGGATAAGGGGAACTTCGGGGGGCAGAAGATGGTCGCTCTGTTTCACACCAACTATCTGGTGGATGTTTTTCACACCAGTCTATTGTTAAGGCACCTAAGGAGTTGGTGTCTACTGCCTTCATTAACCCTTGTGGCAATTGCAATTGTTCTTGCAGTTGCCTAATGTGGTGCTGGCATTCCACATGAGAAGCAGGCTGGTTTTGGCTATCAGCCGCCTCCTTTATTAACTGCCGAACTGCTGCTTGTGACTCCAGCAATTCCTGCGCTTGGATTTCTGCTGCCCTTTCAGCAGCTGTAGCCTTAAGGCTAAGATCTCTCAGCTGCTGTTCTAACTGAGCCGCCTGAAGTGTCAGCGTGCTCACAGTGCCTTTGGCCATTTGCAGCTCAGTGGTTTGCTGTTCACCCTGCTGAATGTGCTGCTTGTTCTTTTTAGTTTTCTGATCTTGTTCCTTAAGCAGCGCCAGTTGGGAGTTGAGCTCACGGCCACCATATCCAGGCTGTAGATAAGGGCTCGCTTTTTCTCCCTTTGAGTGGGGTTGGGTCTGCTGGTGTTCTAGCTAACCCATAAGATGGAGAATTTGCCCAAGGAATCATCTCCTGCCAATGATTCCTGCTGACACGGATTTCTTCCCTTCCCAAATAAATCGATCGCATAGTCCAAAGAGTTTTTATTAGACCGGGGAGTTCATTCGCGCAGGCTGAAGATCCGGTCCATTGTGCTGTTGTTAGAAGTTGCTTACCCAACTCCAGGAAATAAAAGGGCTACTCTGAAAGATTGAGGGGCTCCGGTAAGAAGATTGCGCCCTTTTACGCAGCACTTCGGCCAAGGCTATGCTAGCCTAACATCTCTCCTCCCTCCACAACCAGTGGATTGTAGCTGCTTTTATTGCAGCTTTTTTCTTAATTCAACAAAACTTACTGTTAGGTGAGAGCTGTTAGGGAACAGTATTGGTGGGGATGGATCAGAATCTATGCAAGTACTGCTCTTGCTAAGAACACGATTAGTATAAAAATGTCCATAGTGTTTCAGTTAGTTAGGTTGGTCTGAGATTCCCAAACAGATTAATTAGTGCAGCCAACATACAGCTAGAAATCTGACTTTCTTCCAGTGTGAGTGTAAACTCATGATTCTCATCTTCCAACACATGTGACTGATTCATTGGGTAGCATTAAAACATACCTTGCTGCTTTCATATTTTAGATGAGAAATAAACGTACTTTCACCAAGTTCCAACTTGATAGTTGCTAACGGTCTCTAGATATTAAGCGTTTAAAGCTTCTGTTGCAGATTTAGTAAGGGAAGCTCCTGTGTGATTATGAAATATTTTCCTTTTCCTCTTTTCATTCCCCACTCCCCCACTGAAGCAGAAATAATTTACAGTTGTAATATGGTTTCTATCTCATAGAAAATATACTAGCACCATTACCCGAGAGATGGCGTGACTTTTAATGTGTCACTCTACAACAATATTCCCATTTCTCTCTACTTGTGGCTTCTGTGCAAGAGATAAATGCACTAATCCCCTCTTTAATGTTGAATGCCCAGGTGGTTTTGTATTCAATCCAATTACTCCATAACCTTGATATAAAGAAGGGGGCATTACATACATTATGTATACCCTTAATCTCCTCGGAATTTGTTTATTACAAGTCTTTTGCCACTACAAAGAGGCTACGTTTTCTAGCTCCTGGTTTAGTTTGCATCCGTTATCAACATACCTGTTGTTACCATATGTTGTATAACTAGGGCTCTTTATTTTTGGTTTTTATTTGGTTAAAAATTTTTGGGAATTTATCAGTGTTTCTCACAAAATTAATGGGATGAAAATCTGTGCAAAAATACCTTCGCAGTTTTCTTGGTAGATATTGGGGCTAATATTGGGGATGGGAAGACAGAAAAAAGCAATACAGAGAGAAAAGTCAGAGTCTTGAAAATAAATGCATGTACATGCTATGGTTTATTTCATGAACTGTATTTAGGTGCATAATATGTAGTGCCACTACATGGTGCCTGGATCTATCTGAGCCCTGAAATAGTGTACCAAACACAATTTCATGTGGTTCACTGCGGAACTTCAATTGAACTCAATCACTATATATCACACCTGATTTTATGAACTCGTTATCTTTAATGCCTCGTTAAAATTTTCACTTTCCTTTTAAACAACAGTTTACTATTGGTAACTTATGTTTGCTATAAGGGGCTTTAGTGTAAATTCCAGGGTAGCATAGGCTCTCAGCATTTTTTTTAAAGTGTTTTTTCCAAGGACTCTTGGGTGTAGTCGAATTTAGAAAATATTCTCTCCACATCAGCTGAGCCAGGCGGGACACCGAGGATACGAGAAACAGCATGGCTCAAATGTGGGTCGTCAATGTGAATTTTCCGGAATTCAAGGGAGCGATGTTGCTGTTGCTTGGAGAAGGCATTGCCGTGTATTCATGGAATTCACTTTTCAGTTTAGCCCTTTCTTCATTAGACGCCACAAAGGGAGAAATAAGAAAATAATCTTTAAATTTATCAGTAGAAGCCACACTCAAACAGTGTAATGACCGGTTCTGCAGACAATATAGTTGACCAGAATGCCACATACCTCTGTATTGGAGAACATTGTACCTGCTGAAGAACAGGATTCCAGTTTGTTCTCTGTGCCATATGATAGCTGAAGGCTTTGAAATTACTTAGAAATTTGAGTTGTGTGCAGAGGATTTGCCTAATTTCTTGAGTAGTTGCTTGAGTTTTGAGCTTTTATCCTTTTATGCTGCTGACCTCTTCCTGATCTAAAAGCCGCATCCTGCAGCTAAGTACAGATTAATCCATCTTGTCAGTATGCCATTTGGAAGGCTACATTCAAGTTTGATCTCTTCACAGATATAGAAGAGGTTTTTCTTTTTACTGGAATACTTGGAAACCTCACTAGCACTAACTATGAACTTCTCTAAATTAGCTAGTCACACAATAACCATTGCATGAGTGGCAGCAATGTGCAATAGATGAACTGGGCAAGACAAACAAAGTGAATCCGGGTTTTCATTCAGCTTTGACTTGTGTGAACTTCCTGCGGGAAGAGGCTGAGTTGCGGTACATCTATACTACCTGCCCCTCCGGCGATTTGTCCACGGCAATAGAAAGGCATCTGTTAGGGAGCCTGGGGAGCTGCCCCTGACGGAGCAGAATAGGTGGCACGTCCTGTTCTGACGGGTCATGAAAAGGTCGACCTGGGGAAGCCCCCACCTCAGGAAGATCGATCTGATCACATCGGGGCGGATCGACCACTCGTGTGAAAGGAAGGACCTGCTGAGGTGATCTGCCAGCGTGTTCTGAACCCCTGGGAGGAATGAGGCCACTGGGTGAATGGCATGGGCTATACCGAACTCCCAGACGAGAACGGCCTCCTTGCATATGGAGGGCGACCACAGCCCTCCCTGCTTGTTGATGTGGAACAGGGCTGTGGTGTTGTCGGTCAACACTGATACACAATGGCCATGCAGCACGTCCCGGATAGGGTGATCAGACGTCCCGATAAAATCGGGACTGTCCCGATATTTTGTTGTTTGTCCCGCGTCCCGACCGAGGTATGGCCGGGACGCTAATTGTCCCGATATTTTGGCTCGGGGCTGCTCCCATGAAAGGGTGGGCAGTAGGACCCTGTGGCTTCTAAGCACAGGAGCGGCAAGTCCCTGCCACAACAAGCACTGGCTCCATCCTGGCCAATGGGAGCTGCAGGCATAGACCCCCCCCCCAGCTTTCAGCCAATGGCAGCTGGAGCCAGTGCTTATGGCCCATGGCCGGCATAGCACGTGGAGTGCAGCCCCCCCCCCCTCCCCCGGTGACCCTAGGAGCCAGACCGGAAAAGCCAGGTAAGGGCGGGAGAGGGGGGGCTGCGGGCTGACGGGAGCCAAGGCCCTGGGTCCCCAGCCCGTGGTTTCGGAGGGGGGGGGTTCGCCCCCGACCAGAGGGGGGACTGCCTGGAGCATGGGGGGGGGGCTTCTGCCCCCGACTCACTGTGGGGCTGTGTGGCTGTGCAGTGCCCGGAGCTGGGGGGGAGGGTTGGTGCCCCCTGACCCACGGCGGGGCTTTGCAGTGCTTGGAGCTTGGGGGGGAGGGCTGGTGCCCCCGACCCGCGGTGCGGCTCTGCAGTGCCCGGAGCTGGGGGGGGGGGGGAGGATTGGTGCCCCTGATCCACAGCGAGCTGTACCCGGATCGGGGGTGGGTGGGTGGTGCCCCCGACCCACAGTGGGGCTGTGCAGTGCCCGGAGCTGGGGGGGAGGGCTGGTGCCCCCGACCCACAGCAGGGCTTGCCCGGATTGGGGGGGGTCTTGGTGCCCCTGACCCACGGTGGGGCTGTGCCTGGAGCTGGGAGGGGGGCTGGTGCCCTGACCCACGGAGGAGCTGTGTGTGGGTGTAGGGGGGGTGTCCTGTGCCCCAGGAGAAGGGGGGCAGGACCTGGGGCAGAGTGGGGGTGGAGTCTGGGAGGAGCAGGGGTGGACTGTGGGCGGGGCCCCAGTGTGTCCCGATATTCTGGTCCTGTGATCTGGTCACCCTAGTCCCGGAAGACCTGGCAAGTGAGGCGTACCGTCCTCAGTTCCCTGACATTGATATGCAGTAGGTAGGAGGCTTACCACCAACCTTGTGTTTTGAGGTCCCCCAGGTGGGCATCCAGCCGAGGGACGATGCATCCATGACTAGAGACAGGGACGGGCTGTGGGGGATGGAAGGCCCTATGTGATGGACGCCCTCACATAGGATCGCCTGGTTCGTCCACCAGTTGAGGGCGTTGAGGGTGGTGGTGAGAATTGTGATGAGAGTGCTTAGACTGTTTACATGAGGTCTGTATGCAGACGCTAGCCATGCCTGCAGAGGATGTAGGCGTAACCTGGTGTGTTTGGTGACGTGCGTGCACACTGCCATGTGACCGAGGAGGCTTAGAAACGTTCGTGCTGTGGAGGTCGGAAAGGTGTGCACGCTCCGAATTGCCGATTCTATGGCGTGGAAGCGGGACGGCGGCAGGGATGCCCTGGCTTCAGTGGAGTCTAGAAGAGCTCCTATGAATTCCAACCTCTGGGTGGGCTCAAAAGTTGATTTCTCCTCGTTGAGGAGGATTCCCAGGTGGAGGAAAGTGTTCATTATTAGCTGTATGTGGGAGGACACCTGATCCTTCAAGCTGCCTCGCACCAGCCAATCGTCCAGATAAGGGTAGTTTTGAACGTGGCGGCAGCAGAGGAACGCGGTGACCACCGCCATACACTTCGTGAACACCCTGGGTGCCGTGGAGAGGCCAAAGGGCAGAACCGTGAACTGGTAGAGTTCCCGGGCTACCACAAACCTGAGGAACCATCTGTGTGAGGGTTTGATGGCGATGTGAAAATAAGCATCCTTAAAGTCGAGAGCAGCGTACCAGTCTCCGGGATCCAAGGAGGGGATAATTGTACCCAGGGAGACCATGCAGAACTTGAGCTTGGCCATGTATTTGTTGAGTCCCCGTAGGTCTAGGATGGGCCTTAGGCCCCCTTTCGCCTTGGGTATGGGGAAGTATCGGGAATAGAACCCCTTGCCCTTCATCTCCTCTGGGACCAGTTCGATGGCCCCTAACGAGAGAAGCGAATGCACCTCCTGTAAGAGGAGTTGCTCATGAGAAGGGTCCCTGAAGAGGGACGGGAAGGGTGGGTGGGAGGAAGGGAAGGAGGAGAACTGGAGCGAGAATCCCCATTCCACTGTGCGTAGCACTCATTGGTCCGAGGTTATGTTGGACCAGGCACGGAGGAAGTGGGATAATCGGTTCCGGAAGGGTGGATCCACTGTGTAGACTGGTGCTCTGCCCCCCCCCCTCCCCCCGGGTGCACATTCAAAAGTTGGGCTTGGGCCCCTGGGATGGCTTCTGGGCCTGCTGGGGTTGGCCTGATTGGCGAGAGGAGTGCCTATGGCCCCCACGGCCCCTTCTCCTATAGGAGTCCTGACTGGGGCATGGCGGGGGATAGAAACGCCGTGGCTTCGGCCTAAAGGGTTTCCGCTGCGTCACCGGCATATGCATGCCTAAGGTTCGCATGGTCACCCTGGAGTCCTTGAGCCTCTGCAGCCTGGAGTCCGTTTTCTCCAAGAATAGGCCGGAGCCTTCGAATGGCAGGTCCTGAATGGTATATTGGACCTCTGGTGGGAGCCCCAATGCTTGAAGCCAGGAAATGCGTCTCATGGCGACCCCTGATGCCAGAGTGCGAGCCGCCGAGGTACCTGCTCAGAAGGGCCTGCTGGTTGGCCACCCTGAGCTGGAGGCCACCGGCTGAATACGTTTTTCTACCAAAGAGGTCCATGCGCTTAGCCTCCTTTGACTTAGGAGCCGGGGCTTGTTGCCCGTGGCGCTCATTTTCATTAACGGAGTCCACCACCAGCGAGCAGGGTTGGGGGTGGATAAAGAGGTAGTCATGCTCCTTAGCAGGGACAAAGTACTTCCTCTCCACCCCTTTGGCGGTTGGAGATATAGAAGCCGGGGTTTGCCAGATTGTGGCCATTGACTTCTGGATGGTCTTTATTAGTAGCAAGGCTACTCTGGCAGGGCCGTCCATGGATAGGATGTCCACCACCGGGTCCTCGACTTCTATTACCTCCTCTGCCTGTAAGTTCATACCCTTGGCCACCCGCTTTAGCAGGGCCTGGTGGGCAGACAAGTCGACCAGCGGGGGGCTGGATACAGTGGTACCTGCCACTGCTTCGTCCGGGGAAGACGAGGAGGAAGCCCCTGGCCCCAATGCCTCCATCAACTCCTCATGGGAAGGGGCAGAGGGTGCCAAAGCAGCAGCTGCGCTGGCCGGGAGGTGACTGAGTGAAGCCTCAGGGACCCTCGATTCCGAGGACAGAGAAGTGCCAGAGGGTACCCCCTGGGCTTGGTGGTATGCCCAAGGGGTCCAGAAGGGCCATTGTGTGGAGCTCTGAGCCTGCTCTGGGACTTGGTCTGGCCAGTGTCCCTCCACGTCCGCAGACTGGTCCACTCCCTGGTCTAGCCTCGAGCCCTCCCCTGAGCGAGGCAACGCGGTGGCCGATCTGGGGGGGTCATGGCGGTGCTGAGCGGGAGTATGGCTGCCGGTGAGATGTTGAAGGCGAGCGGTGCCGTGATCGGGACCCCGAGCGAGATTGAGAGGCTGAACCTTGTCTCCTGCGATGATCTGTTTCACTTCGGTGGGTTCTATAAGGTGCCGTGGTCGGGGCTGGGACGGTGACCACTGCCTTGAGCGTGATCGGCATTGTGATGGCGAGCGGTGCCGTGATCGGGACCGGGACCCTGAGCGAGATCGAGAGGCTGAGCCTTGTCTCCCGCAATGATCTGTTTCACTTCGGTGGGTTCTGTAAGGTGACTGGTGCCGTGGTCGGGGCTGGGACGGTGACCACTGCCTTGAGCGTGATCGGCATTGTGATGGCGAGCGGTGCCGTGATCGGGACCGGGACCCTGAGCGAGATCGAGAGGCTGAGCCTTGTCTCCCGCAATGATCTGTTTCACTTCGGTGGGTTCTGTAAGGTGACTGGTGCCGTGGTCGGGGCTGGGACGGTGACCACTGCCTTGAGCGTGATCGGCATTGTGATGGCGAGCGGTACCGCGATGGTGATCGGTACCGCGATGGTGATCGGTACCGCGAGTACGACCAGCGCTGAGATGGTGAGTGGCACTCGGAGTCTGATCGGCGCCGGGAGTGCCGCTGGTTGCAATAGGGCTGGCTTCCCTCGTGATCGTGGCACTCTCAGAGCAGGTGGAGTCTGCTCCGTGAGCGCTATGAGGTCCCTCGCCGCCGCAAATGTGTCCAGTGTCAAAGGGAGACACGTCTCTGCTGGTGCTCTGGGTGGCGAGTCTAGGCATACTGGACTCCACGGTCCTTCCCTCGGTGCCGGAGTCAATGGAGCCGGATGCTGCTGCCTCGGTCGTTCCCTGGTGGGACGCGGATCAGAGGGTAGTTGAGCGGGGGCTGTTGGAGCCAACTCCTCAGGCTTCCTCTTTTTTAGAGGCGAGTGTGATCGGTGCCGAGGCAGCGCCACAGGCTTCGGTGCCGGGACCGACGGTCTCGGGGCAGGAGCCAATGTGGGCACTGGGGCTCTGTGCACTGAGGAACCCGGGCCGGGTTGCTTGCTTACTGTCGGCGCCGGGGCAAGGGCCGCCTCCATCAGGAGCTGCTTTAAGCGAAAGTCCCGCTTCTTTTTTGTCCTAGGGCAGTGATGGGCAACCTTTTGAGCTTGGTGTGTTAAACTTCGCCAAAAAACTGAGCATAACTCGGGTGGTGTGTCACTTTGAGGAAAAAACATTATTTCACGATATTTATAGTTTAAATAACATAAATGTATAATTGCTATATATAATTGTATTTAATAAACCAAAAACTAATTATTTAACTTACCTGCTTAGTGACTTCTTTGTTCATCCGTCAGTCGGTTTCTTTTGTTGGTCTTGATATTATTTAGCTTGTGTGGGGTGCCGTGAACTAAGATAAGTGAGGGGGAGGGGGAATTCTTTAACTAACCTGCCTATTAGTGACTTTTTTGTTGCTGAATTTCATTGGCTAAATCTTCAATTGAAGGTTGGTATTTTGTACACTTCAGGCCCAAGCAAGCGCTAGTAACTTCATCTGTCAATCTGTTTCTTTTGTTGGTTTTGATATTATTTAACGCTGAGAATAAGGCCTCACAAAAGTATGTAGAGGGAAAAATTGTGAGTAAAGCCATTGCTATATTTTTCAGGGTGCTAAAAGTGTCTGGTAGTCGGTTCCAGGCACTACAAATTTCCTGTTTGTAGTGGCACTCCTCTTGATTCTCCAAGCGGCACCTTTCCAGATTCTGAAGCTTTGACCTCAAGTCGACAAACACCTGAGCCCAGATACTGTCTTGAAATTCTGCAAGTTGCATCTCCAAATCATCAATTTGCATCCATTGGAAACCATTTAATTCCAAACTACTGCAGACTACTACATCAGGATACTTAATTATTTTCATGGTCTGTTCTAGACTTCTAAATTGACTAAATCTATCACTAAACTGGTCAAGTAACGAGTCTAAAACATGCTGGTACTTCATATGCAAGAGTTCCATTTCATTTTGTACAGCTGCACTGGCCTTAAAATACTTTGTTACTCGAGGAAAATACTTATAAGTTTTAGTTTCTACATCTCGCTTGAAAATTTTAACTTTACTTTCAAAAGCTTTTATGTATCCAAACATAACGTCAATTCTTTTGCCAAAACCTTGTAACTTTAAGTTCAGTTCATTAATATGAACAGAGAGATCTGTAAAAAACATCAGGGTGTTGACCCACTTATCATCATTAAGCTGAGGAAAGTTTCCCAGATCCTTATCGTCAAGAAATATCTTAATTTCTTCAAAGCACTCCACAAAGCGCTCAAGAACTTTGCCTCGGCTCAGCCATCTTACATTATTGTACATCAGCAGTCCACTGTAGGTGGAATCAACCTCCAGTAAAAGTGCCAAAAATTCTCGCTTGTGAAGGGGGCGAGCAGCTATTAAATTAACTATTTTTGTAACAACTGACATTAAGTCGTTTAAGTCGGTGAATCCTGCCTTGGCACATAAAGCCTCCTGATGGATAATACAATGAAAAGGCACAATCGGATGTCCAATAGCTTCTGTAAACAATTTGACAAATCCGACTTTTTTCCCCACCATATTTGGTGCCCCATCTGTCGTCACTGACACAACTTTAGAGATATCAATGCATAGGTCACGAAATGTTTGTATAACAACCTTACATATTTCGCTTCCTGATGTACTTGTTGGCACTGATACTAACTTTATCAACTCTTCTCTCATTGTGAGACCATCAGAATATCGACCAATAATGGCCAACTGAGCATGTGATGTGACATCAGTAGTTTCATCAAGAGAGATTGAAAAATATTTACACTTCCTTATGTCTCTCTTTAATTGATGTTGTACGTTTGTGTTCAGTCTCATTATTCGGTCTTTTATGATATTTCTACTGAGTGGTAACTCAGATATTCTCTTAATAATTGCATCTTTATTCTGCATATCGTGAAATAGAACTGGTGCACATCTTAGGAGAGTTTCTTTAATAAATTCTCCCCCACTGAGCGCTTTTCCATGCTGAACTATAGAGTGAGCAATGCTCAAACTTGCAGATGTTAAATTTGTAGAGCCTTTCATAAATTTAAGGATGGAATTAGATTGGCTCTTATAAAGGTGTAGCTGCCTGGAAATGTATTCCTTCCTTTCATCCTCACTTTTTTCCAAGAGCTGGGAATGATTAGTTTCAAAATGTCTATTTATATTCCATGTTCTACTTACTACCGTTTCAGTACATAGAACGCAAAATGATCTGCCATTTTTTTCTATAAAGCCATACATCTCGGTCCATGTCTCTTGAAAGGGTCGGCCACTGCTACTACTACTTCCTTTACTTAACCTTAGTTTTTTATTTTTTGGGTTCTCCATCAGGGGGGCAGTGACAGAAGATAGAATTATAGATAGTTTGTTAGGCCTGCAGGCAATTAGGGGTTAACTAGCCTAACTAACCACAAAATGGTGCACGTAACTGTCTTTTAGGAAAGGGCAGGGTTAATAAGCAGAAATAGGGGTTAATAAGGATGCACAACAGTAATAGTGGTGAAATGGAGTCTGCACTATGGAGCAAGATGGTGTTCCTTATGTGAATTAAAATGGCTGCCGCTATTTCTAATGGCGGGAAACGGCACCCATAGCACGCCACAGGCCCTCGCCTCTCCCAGCCTCCCCCTCACTTATCTCAGTAATGATGGATTAGAAATCCATGACACCCCAGAACAGTAGATAATGGTTGCTGTGGTTAACTGTTATTTGGTTACTGGTAATGGCAGGGCCCCCAGAGATGCGTCCCCCGCTGCGTTCCGCTGCTCCCTGCTCTGCCAGCGGAAGTGAGGGCAAAGATCCCGGCTTAACCGGAAGTCCCAGAACTAGACGCTCTGTGCCGGACTTCTGTTGTTTTGGCCTACAGACCTCCGGCACAGAGTGTCTAATAGGGGAGGATGAAACATCCTTCTCGGCATGCGGCCGCCTCAGCGGCCGCGTGTCATCAGAAATGGCTACGCGTGTCAGTGGTGACACGCATGTCATAGGTTCGTCATCACTGTCCTAGGGCGAAAACCCTTACAGATCTTGCACTTCTCGGATTGATCTGCTTCACCGAGACACTTAAGGCAAGAGTCGTGCGGGTCACCCACAGGCATGGGCTTCCCGCACGCAGCACAAGGCTTGAAGCCCGGAGCCTTGGGCATAAGTGCACCCGGGCTCGGGCGGGGAGGCGGATCCTCCCCAGAAACTATCTGCCTATACTATATACCCATAACTACTAACACTAACTATCAACTATATACAGAATTTTACCAAAACTACAGAGAAGCTAGGGAGAATGGAGGGTAGCAAAGCTGGACTCCGCGGTTTCAACGACCATCACGAGCGGTAAGAAGGAACTGAGGGGGGTGCCGGGTCGGCAGGGGTAAATATGCGGAACCATGACGGCGCCACTCCAGGGGGCACCCTAGCCGACCCGGCGAGTTGCTAGAGGAAATGTCTTCCGACGATCGTGCACGCGGCGCGTGACCACCTAACTGGAACACATATGAGCAAGCACTCAAAGAAGAACTGTAGTGTCAGTAATGGCTCATTACCCCCTTCCCCTGACCAGTTCAGACGTTGTACCTAGGCAAGTGATGAGAAACTGCTGTCCTTAAAAATAAAACCACTAGTTTCCATTTGAAAGTGTTCTATTTAAGGCCGGCTGTGAAGCATTTTTCAAAGTAAAGGCAGATTCAAAATCCAGAAGCTCAAAAGTTCATAGAAACGTAAGCACCGCAACTATTGTCAAAAACCCAAGTCAGACTAATAATTCATTTCTAGGTAGCAAAAGTCTTGTGGCTGGACCTAATAAGTCATTTGATACCACCGATATTCAGTATCCAGTCCGTGGTGTTGCCTCACTTTCAAAAGATCTCTTCAGTCCTGAAAAAAATGAGGAAATCTTTGCTTTTATCAGAAAAGGCAAACTATGCGAGGCTGTCAGTCTTTGCGTGTAATTCAGGAAGCCGGTTTGTTAGTATCATCTCACTTCATCACATTTAACTGGCTACTGACTACAGTATAGTCTAAAAACTGTCTGTAGTTATAGACTTAAGCATGTAAAGGGAGAGAATAGAGGTACTATAGGCTGAAAAGAAATTCCTTGGAGCCCTGTTTTAATGAAATCCATTTTGTTTCACACAGCTTTCCCCCGTCTCCTCCCCAGTAGCACAACAGTACTACAAGCCAAGGTTCTCATCAGAATTGCAATTTACATCGCTTTAGGCTGTGGCTGGAAGAGCATGAGAAAACCCACAGAGAAAAGCTAGTGGCCAATTAATGTAGAGCCTTGGACTGAGGATGATATGTCATACCAGAGAGAAAGCCAAGCCATGTGAGGGGAAAAATCCACACCTTGAACTGAGATGCCTTAGAACTAGCAAGAAAAAACAGGGACAAACCCCCTGGGAGGTGTGAAGCGGTCATGATAGGAAGAAGACAGGCAAACCTTACTTATAAAAGAGCTTCCGGAGTGTGCAGGGTATTTAATTCTAGCAGATTTCTACTCATACTCTGTTTCCCCGAAAATAAGACGGTGTGTTATATTAATTTTTGCTCCCAAAGATGCGCTAGGTCTTACTTTCAGGGGATGTCTTATTTTTCCATGAAGACGAATATGGTACACATTTATTGTTGAACAAAAAAAAAAGGAAATTTATTACCTGTATACGGTACGGTAGTAGTTGTCATCACAAACCAGCATAACCAGACAAACTGTGAATCCTACGGTATCAAGAATTTCTTGTTACTACCATTATTTCCATGTACAACAATCTATGGTACATTTACTGATACTGATATTTACCGGTATGAACACAAAGTAAGATTTATTCAATGACAGTCATGTCATCATCTTCTGGAACATCATCATAACAATCCAAACCCTGAATTTCCTAGTGAATTTCTTGTGACTCCATTTCTTTCAGAATCAGTGGACCAAATCTCTCATGTTTAGCAATAGAACTGTCCTTAAATGAGTACTTCTTGCAAGGTAGCCTGCTCGTAGTGCATTTGCAATGCAACTGTCAGTGATTTTCTCCCATGAATTCTTCACCCAAGTCACAACCTCTTGCAGTTTAGGTTTCACAAAGTTTCCACACTGATTTCTCTCCATTCTATTTTCAATGTAGTCATTAATTTCCATGTGCAAATTGTCTTTGAATGGCTTGTTTATTGCAATATCAAGAGTCTGGAGATAGGCCGTCATTCCTGCGGGAATCATTATTTGATCTATTTTTCTTTCGTGAAGAAATTTCTTCATGTCTTTAGCGCGGTGAGTGCTGGCTGCATCCCAGACTAGCAGACCTCTTTGGCTCCCTCGCATAACAAGCGGCAGCATTAAATCGACCCACTTCCTTATAACTGCTTGTGTGGCCCAGGCTTTTTCAGTTTCAAGAATAAAAATGCCCGAAACACGTTCAATCTTTTCCTTCTTGCCCTTAGAAATGATTAAAGGTGGGATTTTAGTGCCATCCAGACGAATTGCCAAAATACTGGTAACACGTGCACTTTCGTAAGCAGTGGAGGGAATGTACACTGAGGAGGCACCCCGCTGTTCAATTGTTGTTTGAGATGAGTGGCCCATAAACACTGCAGTTTCATCCATAGCAATCATGTTGGAAAGATTGTACCGTATATACTCGAGTATAGGTCGACCCGAATATAAGCCGATGCACCTAATTTTACCACAAAAAGCTGGAAAAGTTAATAAAAATAACTTTTAAAAACTATTAAAAAAAGTTAATAAAAATAGATACCAATAATGTTTTGAATACCATATTTATTTCAAAGAAAAACAGTAAACTAGCTCTGTAAGTGGAAAAGAGGGTCAATAAAAACAATATGGTATCAACAATAACTTTAAAAGTACAAAAACCTTAGCTCATTCAGCAACCAAGCTACAACACAAGAGTTAAAATCCTTCAAAACTGGATTCCTCCTCATCATCTGTATTTCCAAACAGAGCTTCAGCATTAGCTGGTGTGAGGTTATCAGCATAGACATTGTCATCATCACTGAGTTCGCAGTCATCACCATCACTGCTGTCGTTCTCATACAAAGCGCTGTCTTCACTGCCATCCATAGCATTACTAATGCCACATTTCTTGAAGGCGCGTTGCACCATGTCCTCCGGAATCTCTTCCCAGGCATCACGAACCCACTTTGCTATCAATTCTATGTCGGGTTTCATCAGATTTCCACCTTTTGTCAGTCGGGCTTGACCAGATGACATCCATTCATGCCACATCTTTCTCACACGGTCTTTGAAAGGTTTATTTAAACACACATCTAGCGGTTGCAATACAGATGTAAGCCCACCTGGAATAACGGCCAAAGTAATTTGAGAAGATTTTGCCATTTTTTTTATGTCATCAGATGTGTGGGCTCTGAACATATCCCAAACTAGCAATGATGGTCTTTTCTTTAAGGCTGCTCCTGGTCGTCCTTTCCAAATTTCTTCCAGCCATTTTTTTGTTCCGTCTTCATCCATCCAGCCTTTAATATGTGCGCGCACTGTAATTCGTGGTGGGAATTTGACCTTTTTAGACAAGGTCTTTCTTTTAAAAATAATGACAGGCCGCAGCTTAGTTCCATTAGCCAAACATGACAGAACAACTGTGAAATGGTTTTTTTCATTTCCTGTGGTTCTGAGAAAAATAGTTTTGTCTCCCAAACTTGCCACAGTTCTGTTGCTTGGAAGATCAAAGGTCATAGGTGTTTCATCCATATTTCCAACATCTCCCAGGTCATAGTTATGGATCCTTCTTTGTTTTATGATGAATGAATGGAATGACATCACTTTTTCATCAAGGTCTTTTGGCAACTTCTGTGAAATCTTTGTTCTTTGCCGCAAACATAGGGCAAGCCTATTCATGAAGCGGGTACACCATCCTGCTGACGCAGCAAATTTTTCAATGCCTGGTGCTTTTAATGTGTCATCTTTAGCCATTTGAAGGGCACGTAAGCGAATTCCCATGCGTGTTACGCAGTAACCATTTTGACGACACTCCATAACCCATTTATGCAATTCAGTCTCTAGAGCCCCATATGAAGTTGTTAAACCACGTTGAGCTTTTTTTGCCTTTGGAATCTTTTCCAAGTCAGCTTTCTTTTTCCGCCATTCCCTCACTTGTTTTTCATCAACACAAAATTCCCTACTTGCAATACAGTTATTGCTTTCTTCTGCTCTTGACACAACCTTAAGTTTGAAACCAGCTTCGAATGACCTGCGTTTTTCTTTTGGTCCAGGATTACCGGTAGAAGTATTGGGATCCATTTCTAACAGGATAAAAAAAAAAAGACTTGTACGGGTACCGTACGGTATCTTTTGAGGCCTAATGCAGGCTGATATTACAGAAAGTGATGACATGACTGTTTGCATAGAGCAGCCTGTGTTAGGGCTCATAATATACATTCTACCAGTGTCCTGCCTGTGCCCATTAAATATACAGCCTGCCTGTGTCCATTAAATATACCGTACAGCCTGCCTGTGTCCATTAAATATAATGCCTGTCTGTGTCCATTAAAGGAAAACTGTCACATACGGTAAGCATAACCGCACTAACCAGTGGCCCAGGCTGGTAGTGCGGTTTATGCTGAGTAAATACCTGGCTCCTGCCGTTTGATTGCCCGATCCGTTCTGCCGTTATACCGGTAGTTGATTGCCGCCTTCCTCTTCAGCGCGCCGGCTCCCTCTATACACCCGGAAGCGGCCGCTCGCCAGGCTGGACTGAAGCTGCGCCGGCCGCTTCTGGGTGTACGCAGGAAGCGGCCGCGCACGCGCAGTCCGGAGCCGGCGCGCTGAAGAGGAGGGGGAGGACGGCGGATCACTGTACCAGAGGAGGCGGGACATCGCTCCCGCGGCTGCACGGGACATCAGCATCATGAGGCATCATGAGGGAAGGGGAGGACGGCGGATCACTGTACCAGAGGAGGATCACTGTACCAGAGGAGGTGGGACATCGCTCCCGCGGCTGCACGGGACATCAGCATCATGAGGCCATTCACGAGCGTCACCCAGCGGTATGGCCCTGCCCCTTTTTCTCCTCCATTTCGGCCAAAATTTTCACTGACTCGAGTATAAGCCGAGGCGGCTTTTTTCAGCCCAAAAAGTGGGCTGAAAAACTCGGCTTATACTCGAGTATATACGGTATTTAGAGAAGTCAGCATCATCAATAAAGGACTTGAATGCAAGTGCTCGCTGAATAACTTGAGCATCTTCCAGCCTAAACAGTGTTGTGGATCTTCTTAAAGACAGTTCACTTCGCTGAAGGAAATTATCCAGCCAGTGTTGTGATGCTTTGAAGTCTTCGGGGGCTACCGGTATGTCAAACTGTGGTGCCATTGCAAGGGCAAATTCTTGAATCTGAGCCATATTCACAACCAAAGCCTTTGCTCTCCTGTCAACAACCCATTCACAGATCAGGTCTTCCAGCTCGGAAAATAATGGTTGCCGACCTGATCCACACTTGCGCTTTTTAGCATTTCCCTTGTCCACTTGTTCAATGAGGTTACCGTACTCTGCTCGCCATTTTTGGACCAATCGGATACTCAACATCTTCTCTTTGCAGAAAGCAGTAAGATTTTGGCCCCAAGAGTCTTCCACGATTCCTTTCTTGTACTCCATGGAGTAGCTCTTTCTTTTTGCGCTCATGTCTAGGGGTAAAAATATACCAGCACTGTTTACCAGTATTTCTTGTACTTTAGACCCTTCAGCAGAAAAGCAGTCACCCCCTAAAGTGACACACTGGATCAGAAGGGGGGGAATCAAAATGGCACAGGGGTATCAGGGTGGGGGGAGGGGGATCACTTAAAATGACACAGGGAGGATCAGAGGGGGGAATCAATAAAAATGGCACAGGAGGACCAGAGGGGGGGATTACCATTTTAGTACCCCCTTCTGATCCTCCTGTGCCATTTTGATTCCCCCCCCTTCTGATCCACCTGTGCCATTTTGATTCCCCCCTTCTGATCCTCCTGTGCCATTTTGATTCCCCCCCCCTCAAATCCACCCTGTGTCATTTTAAGTGAGTCCCCTCCCCCCACCCCTGTGCCAGTGGACAGTGGATTATTTAGTCTCTCCCCCCTCCCACCTTCACCAGACATCCCCCCCACCCCTTTATCAGACATTCCCCCCCACCCACCTCAGTCACCCCTGTGTGTCTGTGCCGACCAGATTCCACACAATGTGCCCGACTCCTGTCCCGCGCGACTCACTCACTGTCTAATTGTGAGTCAGCCAGACTCCGTCAGGGCAGAGCGAACAGCAGGCGGCAGCTTGTCATGGCGGCGGCGCGGGCTCTCTGATTTAAAGAACGGCTGCGCTGCGGCCAATCAGTGAGCTGCGCGGCGGCGCCCGCCGCTACGGTCCAGAGGAGTCAGACGCCTTACGGTAGCTTCGGGGGCCTTATATTCCGGGGAGGCCTTATTATCGGGGGGATGCCTTATATTACAGCGAGAGGCAAAACTGGAAGTAGGTCTTATTTTCGGGGCACGTCTTACTTTCGGGGAAACACGGTACCTGAATGTTAATACTCTTCAGCAATCAATCTGTACATGAGAAACCCGCCCGAAATGCCCTGATTTCTATCTAATAAAGTGATGGCGTTGCTTTTACACAAGGAAACTGCAAGAGACTTAGCTGGGCTCCCAAGAAAGCTCTAGGAGGAAGGAAAACGCTAGCAGTCATTACCAAACATGAAAAACACACGGAGCTGGTTAGGAGGGGAAAGCTCAGAAGGAGATGATCTTGAACTTCACCCTGAAATCAATAGGGAGCTAATGGAGTTGTCTGAAGAGTGGGATGATAAGGCTATGATGTGTAATACCTGTGAGAAAGAGGCAGCAGCAGTCCACACTTGCTGGGATGTAGAAAGCTAGGATTCAGGAAGGATCATAGAGAAGGTGGTCGCAGTGGGTAAGAAGTGTGACGAACAGATGGATACGGATTTTATTCGATACTAAGAACAGAGCACTGGCAATCAAGCTTTGGAAGAGGTTTATTTTTTAAAAAACCCAACATTTAATTTGTGGTGCTTGTATAGAAAGTTCTGTTTTTCAGGTGCTCAGATACTGCCACAATATAAGTACCTGAAGCCGTACATTGCATCTGACGAAGTGGGTATTAGCCCACAAAAGCTTATGCTTCACTACTTTAGTTAGTCTTTAAGGTGCCACAGGACTCTTTGTCACTGAAGCCAAATAAATTGTCTAGATGAAAATAATCCTGCAAACATCAAATAGGCATTTAGGACTCCAGGCAGCGCAGGTCACAGCAGATTGTGAACTCGTGTCTTTTGTCTTGGGCTAGTTTTATAGCTTCAGGTCAGACTTCCCACAGTTGACTCCGGTATTAGTTGAGTGCCTGATAAAAAGCCGCCCAGAACATGGTGGTGGTGGGAAGCAGCACAACATTACTAGAATGAAACAATAGTTGTGTACATGCAGAAAGTACAGTAGAGCCTCAGACTTCAGAACACCTCTGAAACGCTCCTGACCCTGAGCAAAACAAAACCTTATGGTTGTTCTTTCAAAGGTTTACAACTGAACATTGACTTAATACAGTTTTTAAACTTTACAACGCAGAAGAAAAATGCTGCTTTTAACCATCTTAATTTAAATGAAACAAGCCCAGAAACAGTTTCCCTACCTTGTCAAATCTTTTTAAAAAAACTTTCCCCTTTTTTTAGTAGTTTAAAACAGTATTTGCTTTTGTGTGTGTGAGTGTGTGTGTGTGCGCGCACACCGCTGCCTGATTGTATACTTCAAGTTCCAGGTGAGGTGTGTAGTTGACTGGTCAGTTCTCAACTCTAGTATTTGTAACTCTGAGCTTTTACTGTAGTGAGAGCCAGAAATGTATCAGCTATCGTCAATCTAAGCAACCAACTCTGGGCCTGTTCATCCTTCCAGACAATTCTAAAGGAAAGGGATGAGGCTCCCTATTTTTGTATAGTCTGTGTTAGACACTTTAAACAGAAAAGGAAAATACTTCCTTCTTGAAGTGCATGGGTGTACAAGATTTGACAGGTCCGAGAGATAGCTTGAAAGCTGTTGTTGTGAGGAAGTTGTGCAAGTAAATACGAATTCTGAAAGTTTTAAAGAGCGTGTTTTTTACTTGATAGATGGTGTATATTTATTTTGTGTGTGCAGTATAATATAATTTCTTCACGCAACAGTTGTGGCAGTCTGAGGATAAATGGCCTGGGTTCTTTCAAATTTTGTTTTGAACTATAAAAAGCAATTATTTCATATTGAACTAAATGCTCTTTAAATATAGTTTTCAGCTCAGGATGACATTTAAATAAGTGCTACATAGCACAGCTGATGAGCTATGCACAACAGGCAATTTTAGTGTGTGAATGTGGCTGTTTTTTTTACATTCATTAATTAACTATGATGAGGTGGTGGGGTTTTTTTTATTATTACTATTTTATTAATTTGTTTACTATTCCCAGTTGTTCTGAAGTGTGTGTGTGTTTGCGTGCGCACATGGGAACAAATTTAGCCTCAGGATTGTTCATGAAATGGTTGCTTTGAGTATTTGCTGTTGTCATCCAAGTTGGAGTATTGTTGCTGTTCTCTGATTAAATGACCTCTGAGGCTGTCCTTGTTATCACTGAATTATTTACGAACATCGGTAATGTGTTCTAATCTACTGTGTGAATAATGAAGAGCTTTTCAAAATCACCACAAGAACACTTCTCGTGTAAACATGTGGCACCAAGTACAATGATGTTTAGGCTTCTGGTGTACTAAAGCCACTGCCTATCCCGATGACCAATATTGTTTAATTGTTTCCTTGTACTCTCCCATCTGTCTTTATCCATCTGTTGTCTCTTGTCTTAAACTTAGATTATAAGATCTCTGGAGTCTCCTCTTTTTGTTCTGGTGTTTTGCGTTTGTACAGAGCCATGCACAGTGGGCTCCTGGTTCATGACATGAGGTTCTAAGCACCATGGTAATACAAATAATAAATAATCATAATAACAGTCATTTGATGTGTGCTCTGCCTTGCCACACTGAGTGTGCAGTTTTGAGCAGTGAATGAGGCAGGGCTTCACAGGAGCTTAGCTCTGTCTTGCACAAGAAGTGCACTCAGAGATGCAGTCTGCGGCTGGTTAGTAAATAGTTATGGCACACTGCCGTTTGTTTCCTTCACCGCTTTCATATTTAAAAACAACACAGAACCTTCAGTACAAGAACTACATTAAAGGAACATTAAGGCAGCAAAGAGGAACAATTAAAGCTCAAGAAAGTTAGTTACTTGTTCAGCCTTAATTTTGCTACTTTGTTATTATTTTAGAACAGTGATTAATTAATCAATCACACTATTTTCCACACTTGGCCTTTGTGATGGGGCGAACCAGCTCCGCACGGGCCACGGCAGTCCCTGACCGGAAGCTCTAGCAGCGGAAGTCCCTCCTCCGCTGCACTGGGCATGTGCCAAGTGCTCTGGCTGTATAAAAGGAGCGAGCCCAGCAAAGGGAGCCCAGCCCAGCGAAGACGGCTACTATTGACTCTGGCCACTAGGCCACACTGCCCCAGCGAAGGGGGCTGCTATGGACTCTGGCCGCTAGGCCACAAGGGGGACTGCCATGGACTCTGGCTGCTAGGCCGCACTGCCCCATCGAAGAGGGCTGCTATGGACTCTGGCCGCTAGGCCACACTGCCCCAGCGAAGAGGGCTACTATTGACTCAGGCCGCTAGGCCACACTGCCCCAGCGAAGGGGGCTGCTATGGACTCTGGCTGCTAGGCCGCACTGCCCCATCGAAGAGGGCTGCTATGGACTCTGGCCGCTAGGCCACACTGCCCCAGCGAAGGGGGCTGCTATGGACTCTGGCCGCTAGGCCACACTGCCCCAGCGAAGGGGGACTGCCATGGACTCTGGCTGCTAGGCCGCACTGCCCCAGCGAAGGGGGCAGCTATGGACTCTGGCCGCTAGGCCACACTGCCCCAGCAAAGAGGGCTACTATTGACTCTGGCCGCTAGGCCACACTGCCCCAGCAAAGGGGGCTGCTATGGACTCTGGCCGCTAGGCCACACTTCCCCAGCGAAGGGGGCTACTATGGACTCTGGCCGCTAGGCCACACTGCCCCAGCGAAGGGGGACTGCCATGGACTCTGGCCACTAGGCCGCACTGACCCAGCGAAGGGGGCTGCTATGGACTCTGGCCGCTAGGCCACACTGCCCCAGCGAAGGGGGACTGCCATGGACTCTGGCCGCTAGGCCGCACTGCCCCAGCGAAGGGGGCTGCTAGGGACTCTGGCCACTAGACCACACTGCCCCACTGAAGGGGGCTGCTAGTGACTCCGGCCACTAGGCCACACTGCCCCCGCCCGGAGGCGTGAACCCTGACAGCCTTCAACATTTTAGAGTGGGATTTTCGTAAGTGTTTAGCAATGGCCTAACTCTATTCTTGATTAATTCAATGGGAGTAGTTTAGACACTGTTGAGAACTTCTGGATTCCCACCTTTTGATTTCTGCTCCTGCTGACATCAAAAGCAACACTTCCATTGACCAGTGGAAGCAAGATCGGGTCCTTAGAGTAGTCCAAAAGATGTTGAACGAATTTCCACATGGTCAGCTTGTGCATACTGTGTTGCAGTTCCTTTCGTGTTTATGGGAAAAAAGCAAAAGTGGTACATCTCAGCGGTCTCTGAAAACAGTTAGGGCTGTGCTAAGTTTTATCTCCTCCATCAGTCCATTCTGCAGTTAAGCACCCCGGGAGGAGTACAGCCTCTGTCCAGCACTTATGAAAGTCAAGCCAGATTCTGTTAGTTGTGTTATCCCTGAATACTGCTGTCGTGATTGATTATGAAATGGAGAGCTGATTTTTGATGTAGATGAGATCAGCCTGTTTAGGATGTTAAAGATTTCAATTAGACCAAAGAATCAGAGAGGTAGCCATGTTAGTCTGGAATTGCAGAAGTGACAAAGAGTCCACACTGTGGCACCTTAAAGACTAACTAAAGTACTGAAGCACTAGTGTAACAGCCCGTGTACACGGGCCAAAGTGCCTGCTTCTATGCTTGGATTTTTAAAAGTTTTAAAATGTTTTTATAGCACTCAATGGTTGTGTGAATAGTTCTCCTGCTTGGCTTTTCTGATTCTCTGAGGCATGCAAGAGCATGTGTTCTGCATGAAGCACTGTGCTATTTGTTGCCCACAGTGTGGGTGCACAACTTATTATGTTATTGGTGACTTGGGCTGTGTGGGAGGTGACCCTCCATTGAGCTCTTCCTTCCAGTGTGTTGCTTTCCCCTCCTGTTTTCATGCTCAACCCGTTTGCCCTTCTGCCATTTTTCTGCATCCAGGGCTACTTGTATGTTGTCTTGTGAGCTGCTTCTGCTTCCGTGCAGTCGTCCGCTTCCTCCAGTTCCACCCTCTTGTTCCCAGCTGTTTGTCCGGGCTGTCTCTACGGCGCGCGGCGGCGCACGTGTGGCGGCCATTTTGTGTACACAGGCCAAGCCACCCCATCCAGTCTCTTCTCCCGCACCCCCCTCCCTGCTCGCCCTCCCATCATCACCCTGCACTTACAGTTCAAAAGAATGTGGACAGTGCAGTGATTGGTCATGTCATAGTGCCGCAGACTTCTGGCACCTTCCAGCCGTTGGCCTTGGAATATCAGTGAAAGGTGATAAATCACCGTGGTAAATGTTTCCTTCTATCACCTTCCTCTTCAGGTCCTCCATGATGTCATCCCAACACACGTCCACGGCACCCATGCCACCAGTTACAGTTTTAATGACGATTGTGCCCTGGGCCCCGCCCTGGGCTGCAGAGCTAGTGGGTCCGGGCTCCGTAATGTCTGAGCCCCAGGGAGCTGTCTGTGCAGGGACTGTGCTCCCAGACCCGAGCAGTGGTTTGCTCAGAGCCCCCCCCACCGTCCTTCCTCTGGATTTAGAAATCTTCTCTGCCTTCAGCAGAGCCCCACTCCCAGGGACCCCGAGTGAAGCAAGCGCTAGGCCGGCCTGCCTTTCCTCCCACCCCGCTCAGAGCAATCAGCCACTTCCTGAGAAACTGAAACTGTCAGTGGGCCGGGAGCAGCCCGTGTACACGGGCCAAAGTGCTTAGCGCTGTTTGTCCAGGCCGTCCCCACCGGCCCGCGGCGGCGTACGTGTGGCGGCCATTTTGTGCCGCCGAACTACAACGCCCAGCATACTGTTCATCCAGGCCGTCTCTATTGCGCATGACGGCTTCGAACAAACTTCCTCTGGCCTTTTATTATTTAGGACTAGCAGAAATACCCGGCGTTGCTCAGGTCCGTGGGAGGGGGAAGGGGGGAGAGAGCTGAGCGAGTAGGGGGGCCGTTAGCAGAAATACCCGGCGTTGCTCGGACTATTTGTAATTCGAAACTGGGATGGAAAAAGACTACAATGTTTTTTATTAATACAAATTTTGTTTTTATTGTATATGAGTACATTGCATAACTTACTATTGTAATGCTTTATCATAAACAATATTTTTTGTTTTGTTGTCTGGGGTAAAAATGAATAATCGTTTGGGAGTGCCCACTCTAGAGCAAGCCACATATAATTGACCGTGGGAAAAGCACGGTGATTCCAAATTTACCCCAGCAACTTTAAGAGATTGTCCTTGAGATTTATTTATTGTCATTGCGAAAGAAAGTCGTACTGGAAATTGCAATCTTTTAAAGTTAAAAGGCACGTCGTTCGGTATTAACGGAATGCGCGGAATGAAAACATCTTCGCCTTTAGCACAGCCAGTTAAAATTGTTGCCTCAATTACATTTGGTAGCAATGCTTTGACGCACAACCTACTTCCATTGCATAATCTAGGTGGACCCATGTTACGAAGTAGCATAATTGGAGTTCCAATTTTTAAAGCCAAATTGTGTGGCGGCATTCCAGGTGGTTCCAAAGAATTTAGGAACTCGGTGGGGAATAGTACTGTTTGTTCTCTATCCATCACCGTGTCAATGGATTTATATGTTCTTGTATCCCCTGGAAGTTGACTTTGTATATGTAAGTTGATTGCATTTACATTTTCGTTCTTTGGTGCCAAAATTGCTCTTTTGCAAAGCCAACTATGATTTTTTAAGTTATTACAAATGTTGGGAAACACTTTGTCCTGCAAACTTATCACTGACGTCATGAGTTCACAAAGTTCAGTTGGAAAGGATATAAGATTTGTTGTTGGATCAGCAGGAAATTTTCCGTCGCCAAGACATAACAGTTGCTCACTAAAATTTTGCTGATGTATCATTAAGTAGATGAACTCGCATATTGGTGGATAGAGAGATTGTTTTTACATGTTTCCATAAATATGATGATTTCAGGCAAGCATATATTTCGTCGGCGGGTGTTGATCTTGGTATAACTGGTAGCGTTTGTCTGAAATCTCCGGCCAGTACTAAAAGAGTTCCCCCAAACAGAGTGGTATTTCCTTTTAAATCTTGCATGGTCCTGTCTAGAGCTTCAAAGGCTCCCTTATGAGACATTGTACACTCATCCCAAACCATGAACTTACACCTTTGTAAAACTTTTGCTTGTCCAGAGCCTTTGGCAATATTATAAATTGGAGTGTCTGTGTGCGCAAGATTCAAAGGCAACTTAAAAGCTGAATGTGCTTGTAGCAGGCAGCTGACTCAGCGCCTGCTGAGTCAGCCCCTGCTCCCTCCTTACCCCTGCAAAAGCCAAAAGCCTCTGCAAGCCCAGCCTGCTGAGGCAGGCTAATCGGCCACCTGGCTGTATCTCTGGGCTGCAGAGGGCTTAATGGGCTCCACCTGGCAGCCTCCACAGGCTATAAGGCCTGCTAGGGAGGAAGCCAGGGTGGTTGTGGTGGTGGGAGATAGAGAGACGGAGGAAGGAGAGTGAGACAGTGAAGGATAGAGAAGGGGCAGGGGAGTAAGGTAGCTGAGGCAGAAAGCCTGCAGGAGCTAGCTAACCCTGAGGCCAGCTAGAGACTGTGGGCTGAGCCTAAACCTGGGCTTGTGTAGATAACTGTATATAGGTGGTAGGGTTTTTGCACTGCTTGTGACTCAATAAAAGACACTGGTGAAGCCAAAAAGCAGTCTCCTGCCTGTATCTTGAAGAGGGCGGTCAGAGGCCCGCTTACAGTGCTGTACGACCGCCTTCTAATAATGTAGATGCTATTCCTGATGATGCAACTGCCACAGCGATTTCATTTTGCATCCGAATCTTTGCAAGAAGCAAATAGATTAGGAATGTTTTCCCTGTTCCTGCTAGAGCATCAATGAAAATTATTCCTCCTTTTGCTTTATCGATCAAATCAAGAATGGAATTATATGCAAACCTTTGATCATCCACTAACAGTGGCTCATTTACTTTGGTGAATGCTTTTAATTGTTCAGTGTTGTAGTTTGTCTCTCATAGTAAATTGCTTTCAAGGGATATAGATCCATTCCGTATGGGTGATATTAGCCCAAGTTGTGGTAGTGGTTTTCCAATCATGTATAAGCATTTATCTTCTATTAATATTAGAGCTTGGTTATAAATATCAGAAGAGAAATTAATATCAAGACTTGGATTAGCTGTATGTGCTTGTAAAATATCTTCACTCATCCTATCTTTATATTGCTCCCATAAATGTTTTGGTTTGGATGGACTACATGTGCATATTATAATAGCGAATAAATATCGCAGCTGAGCTGGTAAACTATCGAGTGATGCTTCCGATAAAGTATTGAGCCAATGTTGATCACCCTCAAGTAGGTCAAGTTGTTGGCAAGCCTCCCTATATGTTTCACATAAAACTCCATTAACTGTTTTAAGGAATGTAAATGATGTTGGTCCCTTAATAGTGGTCAATAGTAACCTCAAGTAATAGCACTCAGCATTGTTTGGATGAACAGTATATATCTGTCCTAAAGCATCAGATGGATATATGTCATTAAATCCTGGTACTCTGACACCCTGTTTTCGTCTGATGAATACTTTTCTTGATGTATTCCATGTGTAATATTTAGGAATTTCTGAATACAACAATGTTTTAGCGAATGGATCTTGTTGGCACAAAAGGAAAAATGCAGTTAATGTAGTTTTTGGAGGTTCAACTGCTCTTTCTGCCATGTTTTTGGAATTAAAATAGATGCACCGACCATTTTCTAAATGTATATTGAGGTGAACAACAGTTGGGTGACGATCGTGAATATGGAATCCTAGAATGCACCAAATTGCTTCATTACTGCAAATATATCGTCCTAATTGATATTTTGAGACTTCATCAGTCGTATCTTCCTTAGCCAGACCAAAAACTGCCTGATCGCTTCCTTTGTTGATGTATTTGCAAATATATTTGATACTTTTTACTGAGTTGCAGTATTCTACATTTTTGTGTGCCTGAAACATTTTGGAAAGTATTGGACAGTAAGGCACAATCCATTTATTATCCACTTCAACTTCTGTATATTGGGAGTTGATACTCATACGGTATTTATCCTCACTGTGTATCCTCCATTTTCCGGCTTTCTACGCCTGTAGAATGGTAGCCATCTATTCCAGTTTGTGTTTCATTTACCATCTGCCGAGGATATTTTTTAGTACAGCAGCCTTTCTTCATACATGGTGAATTTGGATTAAGTTTACCACATGGACCATGAATCATATGTTTTGTTATTATTTTGAAAAGAGTAGGATCCTCTTTTGGATTTGGAATCTCAGCTGATATAATACTATCAACCTGATTTGGTCGAATTTTCTCCTTTAACCATACCAACATATGAGCATGGGGAAGACCTCTTTTCTGCCACTCGACAGAATACATCCAACAGCGACTTTCACCAAAAATAGCACTCTTTGTGATTACTTCCACAAATTTAATGAGTTTTGTTTTGAAAATTCTTGCCGTTAGGTCGTGCCGATGAACTAAACTTTGACCAGGAAGTTAGTTAATCCTCTTCACTCCCGCTGAAGTATAAGGCACCAACAAATCTCCTCCATACCTCTCGATCTTGGGCAAGCCAGCTGATTTCGTTCCACGTTTTGTTCATCATCTTCAGTTCCTCTTCCACAGTTCTTCTCCAGGTACCCATTGGTCTACCTCGCTTACGCTTTCTGGGTGGAGTCCATCTTAGGGCTGTATTAGGGTGTCTGGTGTTTTTCATTCGAAGAATGTGACCCAGCCACCTCCATCGTCGCCTTTTTAACTCATCCACAATGTTGATGATGACTGTGCATCTGCTGATTTCCCTGTTGCTGATGTGTTCTTCCCAGCGCACTCTAAGGATGAGTCGAAGGCATCTGCCTTCAAATCCTCTGAATCTACTCTCCACTTTCTTGTTGGTTCTCCACGTCTCTGCAGCATACAACAGGACAGAACGCACATTTGATTTGTAAACCTTCAGCTTGGTCTTGGTCTGAAGCATCGATGACTTCCAGATGTTGTTAAGTCTGTTGAAGGCTTGCGCTGCCAAAGCAATTCTAGTGGAGACCTCTTTCTCGATGTTACTATCAGCAGAGATATAACTACCCAGATATTTGAAATTCTTTACTTCCTCCAGCTCCACTCCATTAGCTGTAATCTTCTGGCTATTCTTGGTTCTCATTTTCATCATTTTGGACTTCCCAGAGTTAATCACTAGCCCGATGCTTCTGGCAGCTTGGTTTACTCTGTCAGTTTTCTCCTGAATATCCTTCCATGAATGTGATAGCAATGCCAAATCATCTGCGAAATCACAATCCTCCAAACGGTTGGTTAATCCCCACACCAATCCTCTTGGCCTATCCTCTGTGGTTTTTCTCATCACCCAGTCGATGACCACAAGAAAGATTACAGGCGAAATGACACATCCTTGCCTGACTCCTGTCCTGACCTGAAACCATTCACTCTCCTTTCCTTCGTGACGTACACAACACTGGTTCTCGGCATACAGATCTTTAAAGATGTTAATGACCTTCTGAGGGAATCCATATGCTTTTAGGATCTTCCAAAGCGATGGGTGGTGGATACTGTCGAAAGCTTTCTCGAAATCAATGTAATTGATGTAAAGCGAGGAGTTCCATTCCAATGACTGTTCCACTATAGTGCATAGGACAAAGATTTGATCCGTGCATGACCTTCTCCTTCTAAAACCAGACTGTTTTTCGCGAAGGATTTCATCGATTCCCGTTCTTATTCTCTGCAGCAGGACTCTGCAGAAGATCTTTCCCAGCACAGATAGTAGGTTGACACCTCTCCAGTTTCCACATACGGTCAGATCTCCTTTCTTTGGAAGCTTCACGATGATTTCCCTTTTCCATGCATTTGGTACTATCTCTTTTTCCCATACTTCGTTAAAAAGTCCTACAAGAGTTCTTGCACTTGTCACAGGATCAACCTTAAGCATGTCAGCAGTGATCCTGTCCTCTCCTGGCACTTTGTTATTTTGGTTTGTCTGATAGCTTCTTCTATTTCTTTCTTCATAATACGCCCTCTATACATCTCAATCTGGAAGCCCATATCAGCGATGTCTGCCTCTTCCTCTGGATCTGGTCTGTTCAAGGTCTCTCTGAAGTGTTCTGCCCATCTGTTTAGTTGTTCCTCCTCTGTTAGCACCTTATCGTTTTTATCCTTCACAACTGTGGACTTGCTTGTGAAACTTCCTGTGAGAGTCTTAGCGATCTTATAAACTGTTCTGTTATCACCCTTATCTGCTGCCAATTGTGCCTCTCTTGCCAAATCATCTATGTACACTCTCTTGTCTTTTCTCGCGCTTCTTTTCACCGCAATATTAAGGTTTTTGTATTGCTGTCTAGCCATTGTCTTATCATTCTCACTGCCAACAAGTGTGCGCTGCTTAACTGCCTTTCTTTTCTCTATGAGCTCTCATGTAGTGTCTGAGATCCACTCTTTCCTCTGTTTTCTTTTATATCCCAGTGTGTTCTTGCTGGTTTCGAGATAGGTTTATTTGGATGTTTTCGCACTGGGTGTTTACGTTATCTTCTGATAAGCCTTCCAGTGAGCTAAATCTGTTGTATAGTTCTACCACAAATTTGGTCTTCACTGCTGGTTCTCTCAGTCTGCTGGAGTCAAAGAGCTGATCACCCGTCTTTCTATTCATTCTTTTCAACTTCAATTGAAGCTTGCACAACACAAGGTTGTGATCACTTCCTGCGTCCGCTCCTCTCAGTACTCTAACATCTCTCATGGATCTTCTCCATTTTTGATTGATGGTAATGTGATCGATTTGGTTGCGGGTTCTGTCGTCTGGAGATGTCCAAGTATACTTGTGTATTGTCTTATGCTGAAAGATACTACCACCTATCACCAGACCATTTTCCAAACACATATCAACAAAGCGCTGCCCATTGTTACTCTTTTCTCCTATTCCTTCTCGACCTATGCAGGACTCATAGCCCTCATTGTCTGATCCTATTTTAGCATTCAGGTCCCCCATTACAATTAGGACATCGTGCCGAGGTGTCTTATCTATCTGATTTTTCAAGCTGCTGTAGAATAGGTCCTTCTCTTCTTCTGTTGCTTGCTCGATGGGTGCATAACACTGTATGAAGGTGGTCTTGACATACTTGGAGAAGAATCTTGCTCTGATCATTCGGAAGCTGACTGGTTCCCATCCCACAAGACTCATTCTAGCCTGCTTATCCATCAGGATACCGACTCCTTCTCGGTGTTGACCATCTGACCGCCCAGAGTAAACAACAGTCTCCCCCGATCCAAGTGTCATCAAACCAGATTCTGTCCATCTCATCTCGCTGATGCCCAAAACATTGATCTTGTACTTAGACATTTCTTTCACCACTTGTGCTGTTCTTCCAATCTCATACATAGTTCTTACGTTCCACGCAGCTACTCTCACCTATTGTTTGGGTTTCGCCAGGGACTGCATCGGAAGAGAAATTTCCTTTCGGCTTTCATTCCTCCTTGTCATATCAGGCATTACTGCCTTCATCCTCAGCTGATCACCCATGATAAGAAGACATTTTGATAAATCTGTTGGTGTTTCTGTAGCAGGTGTTTTTTTATGTGGCGGGTTGCTAACCCAGCGCACAACCCTCCTCCTTTCGCATTCTGGACTTGGGACCAGACAACAGTGGAGTTTTGACCAGGAAGTAGTAGCTCTTTAATTTCCGGATTGCTAGTAAATATTATAAAGAGATCAGGAGTACCATATGATCTGACATATGACATATGACATTGGATCTTGAGCATATTCATGCATATATCAGGGACTACCAGTAAATGTGGCTGGTAATATCACCAGACGTCCAATATCAGCAACATTTCCATCATTTGCTACTGCATCCCGTAAATGAATATAATCATCTACTCGTAGCTTTTTCTGGTTCAAGTGAATAAAAAGAAGATGTTCACTTTCAATTTTTGCATACATATCAACAATAAACTGGTTAAAAAGTTGATGATATTGCAAAATATGATTTGGTGATTCAGACTTTATCATGATTCTGTATGCATAAAAGTCCATAGCCGAAACCTTTTTGTTGGTCATTATGTTACCAGTTCTGGGATCGATTTCCTTTATTTGAAAGTGATAACCATCTTCTCCCTGCCAAAATATAAGTGGTTATTGTAATGCATCATATGATTGGTGAGTATCGGGTATGCGTATAAGTTCGTCACTCCTTTTTTGAATGATTATATCACGTTGATCAAATTCATTACCCACCATGACAATGGCTACTTCATTCACTGTTGGAGCATTGAAGCGACGTGCATGCTCATGAGCAGGCGTTTTATCTGCATGAATAACGACTTTATAATGATCTGTTTGCATTTTGTCCAATGCAGTTTTGAAGACATTGACTAAATTATTATGTTCATGTAGAAATCTTTGAACATCTAATACAATATGTCGTCGTACACCAGGAATATTGTTACAACGTAGGTTTGCTTCTATTTGTTCATCACCCATGAAATAAATTTGCAAAAATCTCACATTTTGATTCTGCAGTGGAAGTAGTGATCCAGCAAAATGATAAATCTGTCCTTGAACCTTAAATGTGGCCATGAATCCAGAATCTGTCACTATATTTGTTGCTCCAAAAGAAGTCCTTTGGAAGCATGAATTATATCGTCTTATGTTTTCTAAAAAATGCTTAGAATCAGGTGTACTTCCAGACAAATATAAGAGCAGAGGATCAGGAGGCTGAATTAAAGGTGGTAATTTGATTTTACCGTTACTGCAACACATTCTAGGTGTTTCTGTTTTAAATTTTAGTGCTCCACAGTGACTGCATATTACATCCATTCTTCCAATTGAAACTTTTGGATGGAGCTGGTAATCCAAATTAGGTGTGTAGTTGAAGGCCGCCATTTTCAAATCACTTTGGAAAAAAATTAATCTCAATCCTGAATGTCTTGTGCGTCTTTCGTGTAGCCGACTTTGATGTTGTTCAGATGTTTCCGCGGTCCTTGATTGGGAATTCCGACCACGATTTTCCTTTAATCTTATTTGGTGTTGTTCAGCTGTTTCTGTGGCCCTGGTTTGGGAAGTTCGAACGCTATTTTCCTTTAATCTTATCTGGTGTTGTTCGGCTGTTTCTGTGGCCCTGGTTTGGGAAGTCCAAACGCACTTTTCCTTTAATCTTATTTGGTGTTGTTCGGCTGTTTCTGTGGCCCTGGATTGATAATTTCGTATTCTATTATTATGTAGTCGTTTCTCATGTTCAGAAGTCTCATTTTGTCTAATTGATTTCATTCTCTTGCATTTAGATGTGGTTTCTCTGATAGATTTTCACTTTTTACACGAATAGGGTTCTTTTTAAGAAAAAAACCTGTATTTAATTATGTTTGCACTACACAGTGTGGGGGCCGTTGGAGGGGGGAGGGTGGAGAGAGCTGAGCGAGTGGGGGGCCCTTGGAGGGGGGAGAGAGCTGAGCGAGTCGGGGGCCCTTGGAGGGGGGTAGGGGGGAGAGAGCTGAGTGAGTGCGGGGGCCATTGGAGGGGGGAGGGGGGTGAGATTTAAAAAAAATTCTATTCTTACCTGAGGGGGGAGAGAGCTGAGCAAGTGGGGGGGGGGCGTTGGAGGGGGGAGAGAGTTGAGTGAGTGGGGTGGCCGTTGGAGGGGGGAGAGAGCTGAGCGAGTGTGGGGGCCGTTGGAGGCGGGAGCGGGCAGAGAGATGAGCGAGTGCAAGGTCTGTTGGAGGGGGGTATTATTACATCATAACTATGTCACAGAGAACAGCAGGTGTTAACCTGCTGCCCACCTGATGTTAATGAGCTTTAAAGCATTTCACCCCTAGGGGGCATCAGAGGTGAGATTTGAAAAATTTTCGATTCTTACCCTGATTAGGACCCTAAAGCCTATAACTGTACCAAATTTCAAGTCTCTAGCTCAAACTCTGTGGAAGGAGTAAGGGAACACACATACACACACACGCATACACCATTTGACTTTTATATATAGAGATATAAGCTTTAGTGGGCTAATATCCACTTCGTCGGATGCATGCAGCATACTTCCACTGCATGCATCCGATGAAATGGGTATTAGCCCATGAAAGCTTATGCTTCAATACTTTAGTTAGTCTTTAAGGTGCCACAGGACTCTTTGTCACAATTAGACCAAAGTTTCTTTTTTCATTTTTGCAGAGGAAACAAATACCGTATATACTCGAGTATAGGTCGACCCGAATATAAGCCGATGCACCTAATTTTACTACAAAAAGCTGGAAAAGTTATTGACTCGAGTATAAGCCGAGGTTCCCCCTTCCCCGCCGCGGGTGGGCTGCCGAGGTTCCCCCCTCCCCGCCGGACCAAAAAAAAAATGTGCGCCCCGGTTCCTCCCCTCCCCGCCGGACAAAAAAAAAAAAAAAAAAAAAAGCGCCTCGCTCTCCCGTCCCCGCTGCGCGGGCGGGCTGCCGAGGTTCCCCCCTCCCCGCCGGACCAAAAAAAAAAAATGTGCGCCCCGGTTCCTCCCCTCCCCGCCGGACAAAAAAAAACAAAAAAAAAAAGCGCCTCGCTCTCCCGTCCCCGCCGCGCGGGCGGGCTGCCGGGAGCGTCCCGGTTCCCCCCTCCCCGCCGCGGGAGCGCTCCCGGCAGCCCGCCCGCGCGGCGGGGACGGGAGAGCGAGGCGCTTTTTTTTTTTTGTTTTTTTTTTTTGGTCCGGCGGGGAGGGGGGAACCTCGGCAGCCCGCCCGCGCAGCGGGGACGGGAGAGCGAGGCGCTTTTTTTTTTTTTTTTTTTTTTTTTTTTTTGTCCGGCGGGGAGGGGAGGAACCGGGGCGCACATTTTTCACTGACTCGAGTATAAGCCGAGGCGGCTTTTTTCAGCCCAAAAAGTGGGCTGAAAAACTCGGCTTATACTCAAGTATATACGGTAAAGAACTAACAGAGAGCACTGGAAAGATGTGTGTTTCGACATCTTTTCCTGCCTGTACTTTTCACGCTGTAGATGTGTGTTCCATTGGCAGTCTCAGAGCCTTAATACTGAGCAAATCCTGTCAAGGACAGGAGCAAACAAAGCTAAAATAAAGCACAAACTTCTGTGAATTATTTATGTGAAAGTGAAACAAACAGTCTTTCTCGGCTGATCAATTTTTAAGGCACCAACGGCCAGTACTAATTCTAAGAGGATTCTGCTTGAGTGAGGCTGTTATCCTCAGGCTGACTTGGTGAACAGCCAGTATCTTCTTTGAGAAAAGGAAAAAACTCCAGCTAATGAGAAAAAATCCTCTCCCCAATTCCAGAGAGAGGATTTTAATTTTCATGGGTTTATCGGAGCAGAATAGGGTGACCAGATGTCCCGCTTTTATAGAGACGGTCCTGATTTTGGGGTGTTTTTCTTATATGGGCTCTTATTACCCTCCACCCCCGTCCCGATTTTTCATATTTGCTGTCTGGTCACCCTAAAGTACAAGGTATCTTGAACTGTTAACTTCCATATTACTGTTCCAGAAAGAGACCTGCTTTTTGAAAAATTTATTACACAGCAAAAATGTTCTTCCATCTGATTTCAATTTGTCTGTTCCAGGCTTTCCTCAACTTACTTAGCATGGGGACTGAATCAAAGGACTCCTGGATTGTACTTCTGGCAGTCATGGTCTCCCAGTGTGGCTAACATCACTGGCTACCTCACAGACATGTTGAGGATCAGTTGTGATTGTAAAGAAAATTAAAAGCCGTCAATGATCAGAATGCATGTAACTCGCAGAAAGTCACGTTTAAGGGAAAGTAAATATGATTTTGCATAGAGAGATAGAAAAGAGTTCAAATCATCTGGGTGAGGAAATTGTATGTAAGGTCATGAATATAGGGCTGGGGCAGGAGGTTGGGATGAGGGAGGAGTGAGGGGTGGGGTGCGGGTGTGGTGTGCAGGAAGGGGCTCAGGGCAGGTGTTTGGGAGCTCAGGCCAGGGGGTGTGGAGTGTGGAAGGGGTTCTGGGTGGGGGTACCTCGAGCGGCTCCAGGGTGGCAGTGGCACACAGCAGCGCTAAGGCAGGCTACCTGCCTGCCCTAGCCCGGTGCTGCTCCCAGAAGTGGCCAGCATGTCCGGCAGTGGCTCCTGGAGTTGGGGTGGGACAGGCAGCTCTGCCGCATGCTGCCCTCGCCTATAAGTACCATCCCTGAAGCTCCCATTGGCTGTGGTTCCCCATTCCTGGCCAATGGGAGCTCCAGGGGCCGGTGCCTGCAGGCGAGGGCAGTGCTCGGAGCCCTCTGCCCTTCCCCTCCCCCAGAGGCCACAGGGACATGATGCCAGTCACTTCTGGGAGTGGCATGGGGCCAGGGCAGGCAGGGAGCCTGCCTTAGCCCTACTGCGCCACAAGGCTTCCAGTCCCACAGGCTGGCTTGAAAGCCCTGACAGGCCAGGTCTGGCCCACAAACCGTAGTTTCCCCTTCCCTGTACTACAGTATAAATGTTGAAAAATAATCATCTTTCATCTCCAGAAGCAGATGCAAAAATGTAATACCCATGAGTGACCTGACAGGGACAGCAAAGGACACTGTTTAACCAGTGTAATGTAGTTTACCATTGCATTTGTTTAAATTATGCTTGGCCATTATAAAAAGCAGACTCCTTTTAAGATCATGTATTTCCTTTGTTCCTATCATCCCCATTAAGTGGGAAATGTCTACTATCTTTTATTCTAATAGATGATTCATTCAACACTTTGAGACAATTAGTGGTAATTATTTCCTCCCACTTTTTAATTGATTTCTTAAATTGAGTTCCAAATAGTGATGGTTTAATGGACTGCTGTTTTATGTGGTTTTTCTCTCTATTGACTTGAAAACATTTCTTATTGCTTTATTTTCCTGTTCCTTGGATAATCTTGTGATTGTGATTTTGAATTATAAATAGCACGTAAAAACATTTTGGCAAAAAAAACACCTCATGTTATAATTTAGACGATTTAACATCACTAGATGAGAAATACAGTTACATTTTAGGAAATAACGAATTCAGTTAAATCTATTGATGGGACAATTTACAGATTTTGTAAACTGAAGCCCTGGAACCAGTTTAAAATACATCTTGTGTACCCGATGTATTAAACCTATGGAGAAACTAAAGTGGTAAATCTATATATATAAAATTAAAATGGTGTATCCGTGCGTGTATGTACGTTCCCTTACTCCTTCCACACCGTTTGAGCTAGAGACTTGAAATTTGGTACAGTTATAGACTTTAGGGTCCTAATCAGGGTAAGAATCGAAAATTTTTCAACTCTCACCTCTGACGCCCCCTAGGGGTAAAAATCTTTAAAGCCCATTAACATCAACTGGGCAGCTGCTGTTCTCTGTGACATAGTTATGATGTAATAATACCCCCTTCCAACGGACCCTGCACTCGCTCAGCTCTCTCCCCCCTTCCCCCTCCAATGGACCCTGCACTCACTCAGCTCTCTTCCCCCTCCCCCCCTCCAACGGACCCCGCACTCGCTCAGCTCTCCCCCCCACTCCAACAGACCCCCCACTCGCTCAGCTCTCCCCCCTCCAACGGACCCTGCACTCACTCGGCTCTCTCCCCCCACTCCAACGCCCCCCCACACTCGCTCAGCTCTCTCGCCCCGTCAGGTAAGAATAGAAAATTTTTAAAATCTCCCCCCCTCCAACGGCCCCTGCACTCGCTCAGCTCTCCCCCTCCCCCCCTACAATGGACCCCACACTCGCTCAGCTCTCTCCCCCCTCCCCCCCCCCGCCAACGGACCCGAGCAATGCCGGGTATTTCTGCTCGTACTTTCTATTTGTTTGATAGAATTGGAACACTTAAGCTTGATTGCATTAGTATGTAATTGCATGTTGATATAAAGAATTAAGAACTATTCATGATTAATTTTATAATATTACCATGCTTTTGTAAGAAAAAATAATTTTCTTAAAGAAAATACATGTTTGTAACCATTTGTGTTCTTCTGAAAGGAACAATTTTAATCTACAAGCTCGTCATTGAAATCCTGAGGAGGGTACGTATCCCAGTTAGATGGTTATTGATAAATGACACATTCATAAGTCACCTGGACCCAGATTTTTGAATGTGTTTATAGACATCTACCGCCAAGTGATTTCAATGAGTTAGCCACCTTAATACCTTTTAAAATCTGGTCCGTTGTAACTACACAGCCAACTTGGGTAAAGTTAGGAATTATCCTATAAACTGACCAGGTGTTTGAACCAGCTACTAACTTTACCAACCACAGACGACCATTACATCCTTTACTGAGATTGGAGCTTTTGCTGAAGTGGTCAGGCTTTGTGTTGCATCTGTGGTAATAGCTAAAATACAGCATCACTGTAAAGGATGTTATCTCCGATACATGGCTGAAAGTAAACAGTTCTTCGAGTGCTGTGCCTGTGGATGCTCCACTCCGGATGATGGTGTGTCCTGGCACTGTTGATTGGAGATCTTCAGTAGCGGTGCCTGGTCAGGACACGCATGCGCAGTTGCTGTCTTGCAGCATCGTTGGAGTCTCTTTGGCGGGAGCACATCCCGACCCCCTCAGTTCCTTCTCAGGCATCCTTGGCTGAAGACAGAACTCAGGGCATTTTTGAACCTCTTCCCCTATTGAGAGAATAATTAGAGAAATTTAGATAAAACATCCCAGTTATTACCCTAGATTTAGATAAGTTTGTTTATCCCCATTTTCCAATTTTGTGTTCCCTCAGTAGCGAACCCACCATAAGTACTTTTTCTTGAACCTTCTATCAAGACAAACCAGGATGTTGACACTGATGACACCATTGGCACCAATACACCACTCAGCACCAGCAGACAGCACCATGATGGGGCCTGCCGGCACCCACCAGGGCTAAATACAAGACGCCCAAGCCAACGGCTCCTAACCACAAATCCTCGGTGCCGCTCCCCTCAGCACAGCAGAAATTTCTGACACAAAGACATCTCTGCTGCCCCGGTGCTGGAATCACCTCTATTCAGTATCGAGGGCTCGATTTTAATGCAGCCAATCTCTCCTATGGGCTGATTGTGCTTTACTTTTGGAAGGTCAGAGGCTTCAAGGCCTATCAAGGTAACCGTACAGAATTCCCAAAATTGAGTTGCCTCTTGGCGGAATAGGGAAAACAGGGTTACTTACCTGTAACTGTTGTTCTTCGAGATGTGTTGCTCACATCCATTCCAATTAGGCGCAGCCATCATCGACGCCGCTCTTCGGGCCGGTCCTCCCGGCACCGCTCGAGGTCCCGACGCCACTCGCCGTACCGGCACCGCTCCACATCGCGGCGCTCACGTGGAAGTAAGCGTCTTTCATGTCGAGGGCAGCGAACCAGTCTCCCGGATCCAGAGAGGGAATGATGGTACCCAAGGTGACCATGCGGAACTTGAACCTGGTCATGTAGGCGTTGAGTCCTCGCAGGTCTAGGATGGGCCGTAGGCCCCCTTTCGCCTTGGGGATCAGGAAGTAGCGGGAGTAGAACCCCTTTCCCTTGAACTCCTCCGGTACGGGCTCGATGGCTCCCAGCGCTAGGAGCGACCTCACCTCCTGGACGAGGAGTTGCTCGTGAGAGGGGTCCCTGAAGAGGGACGAGGAGGGTGGGTGGGGAGGAGGAGTAGAGGAAAGCTGGAGTGAATACCCCACCTCCACCGTGCGAAGGACCCACTGGTCCGATGTAATGGCTGACCACGCACGGCGGAAGTGGGACAGGCGATCTCCAAAGGGAGGATCCGGGTTGGAAACTAGTGCTCTGCCCCCGAGCGCACCTTCAAAAGGCAGCCTTGGGCCCCTGGGGTGGCTTGGGGCCCTGCTGCTTCGGGCCTTGCCTGGGCCCCGGCCTGCGTCGGTAGGATCTGTCTCTCCTACGGGAGGAGTCCTGGGGCGGGCGCGCCGGGGGAAAGAACTTTCTGCGTGGTGGCAGGAAGGGGCGCTTCTGTTGGCCTGGAGTGTGCATCCCCAGGGTCTTGAGCGTGACACCCCTGTCTTTTAGAGCCTGGAGGCGGGTGTCAGTGTCCTCCGAAAAGAGGGATTGGCCCTCAAAGGGGAGGTCCTGGATCTTATGCTGCATTGCAGGGGCCAGGTTAGAGGACTGGAGCCATGCAGCGCGGCGGAGGGCGATACCTGAGGCCATTGTCCTTGCCGCTGAGTCCGCTGAATCTAGAGCCGCCTGTAGGGCGTAGCGGGAAATTTCCCTACTTTGATGGAGTAAGGCCTTGAACTCCTGTTTGCCCTCAAGCTGGACCCGGTTTTCCAGTTTAGTGAGGGCCTCCACCGTATCGAAATGGTGGCGACTGAGGAGTGCCTGGTGGTTGGCCACTCGTAGTTGGAGGCCCCCTGACGAGTATACCTTTCTACCGAAATGGTCCAGGCGCCTCGCCTCCCTAGTTTTGGGGACCTGGGCCTCTTGTCCATGGCGCTCCTTGTTATTAACGGAGTCCACCACTAAAGAGGACGGCGGCGGGTGGATATACAGATGTTCATACCCCTTAGCCGGGACAAAGTATCTTTTCTCCACACCCCTTGCTGTGGGGGGGAGAGAGGCCGGGGTCTTCCACAACGTGGCCACATTTTGCCTGATGGTATTGATAAAGGGCACCGCCACCCGGGTCGGTGTACCCTTAGTAAGCATGGTGGTGACCGGGTCCTCCACCACTGGGACCTCCTCCATAGGGAGGTTCATGTTTGTGGCTACGGCCTTTAGTAGGGTCTGGTAGTTGGTAAGGTCTACCGAGGGGGGACTGGCCGAGGAGGTCCCTGCTACTGCCTCAACCCTCGCTGGGGAGGTGTAGGAGCCTGGGTCCGGGCTGTGATGCCCCTCCGAGCGGGGGGCCACCTGAGATGAGGCTACCCCTGGTTCTGCGGTGGCCTCAGACATGAGAGGGAACCCCGGCTCAGATTGGGTCGAGCGGGGCTGGTTATATGCCCAGGTGTCCCAGGCCGGCCAGTCGGAGTGCCCCTGTACACCTTTTTTTTTTTTTTTTTCTGTTCTAATTTTACTGCGTTTAACAGACCTACACATTTATACAAAAAATTTTCAACCATTTGGTATTAAAACTGAGAAGGGAGGCTACAAAACCAGGAACAGATACAAGATTCTTTAACCTACCCCCAATCTGGAGAGGAGTCATTCAATTGGACAGATGCAGAAACTTTGCAAATTCAACTTCAAAACTAATTCCAATCAATTCACAGAGAAAACTTCAAGCCAAGAGTGAATTCTAGATCAGCAACTCAACATATTCAAAAATAGTTTTAAAATTCTAGGTTTTTTAGCCTCATCCCCTCACATACAAATAAAAACATGCTGAACAGTCAAAAAGCTCAAATATATTATCTTTCTTGAGGATGCTGCATGCTTACATGGCAACTGGAAAACTTTGGTACTTTAAACAGCTCTCTCAGCCTTAAGAGAAAGAATTAAAAAAAAAAAAAAAAAAAGTTTTTACAGTAACCAGTAACTTAAGCACATATCTGCAGGGCTGAACGAGGGGACCCGGAGGCTGCAGTAGAAGGCCAGTGTGCCCCTTCTGCGAGGTGCGGGGCCTCCGGTGCCGAGGGCTGATGAGTCCGTGCGGCTGCAGACTCCTGACGCCCTGGGTGACTCCTCGACCTGTGCCGACGGTGCCGGTCCGGAGACGTGTGCTCCTGGGACGTGTAGCTCGGTGATCGCTTTCGGTACCGCGGGCTACGGTACCGGGGCGAAGGTCAGTGCCGGGAGTCGTGTCGGTGCCGCAGTGACCGGTGCCGAGAGGTCCGCCGCCTGTAGGGGGACCTCGATCGGACTCTGCCGCTGCGCTCCGGGGATCTGGAGCGTTGCCGCGAGGTCGACCGGTGCCGTGGTGACCGGCGCCGCGATGTGGAGCGGTGCCGGTACGGCGAGTGGCGTCGGGACCTCGAGCGGTGCCGGGAGGACCGGCCCGAAGAGCGGCGTCGATGATGGCTGCGCCTAATTGGAATGCATGTGAGCAATCACTCGAAGAAGAAGATCAGGTTCTTACCTGTCTGTTGGCAGCCTCAGGTCTAGAAAGTCTTCAGAATCACCTCAGCAAAAGAAATCCAAAGGCACTCAGAATCAGCAGCAATTGCAGTGCCAGAGTCAACAGTTATCTATTTCCTCAGCTTCCAGTGAGAGAGGGACTCCATAGCCGAGGTCCAGAGCGTCACAAGCTCTGGGATGTTGGCCTCACGCTAGACACAACTTTTGTCTCATCTCCCCAACCCGAGTTCCCAGCGCTGAACAAGTTTTTGTTTTTAATTAAAAAACAAACAACCCCACAACACCCTGTTCTTCCTGCTTCACAACCGCCTGGGGGGATTGCATTTCTGCCTCACGCCCAGAAGCGGATGGGGCCATATTTATACCCATTTCCCCCTGAAGACCGCGTTGAATGGATCTGTGCATGTTCGGGGAGATAAACCAATTGCACACATGCCGCCGGGCACTGGATTAAAAGCCTCCCAGAAATAAGCATGCTCTCAGAGTGGATCTTAATAATATTATAATGAACCTGCCATCTTTTACTGGGCACTGGCTCAACCCCCAGTTTTACATCCAGCCAGCAGAACTACAACCTGAGGTCAGAATGTTATGTCTATACTGAGACTGTAACTCTGCAGAGAATGCACCAGGCCCCTCCTGTGATCTGTGATTTACCTAGCATGCTTTAGTGCTCTACAATAAGAAATAGTAAGTATTATTTATTGAAAGACACAGAGATAGATATTCTTAGTGTGTGTGTGTAATTTTATTTGTGGTCTGACGCATGATCGTTGAGATGTTAATGTATCATTTCCGCAAAGACTTCATTCAAATAATACTCTCATATTGGAGTTACCTGTTTCTTTTTTAAGAAAAAAATTGCAGACTAAACTGTAAACAGTTTGGGGAACTTGGCCACAAAAATTGGCAGGATCCATGTCCTGGGTCTAGTGTGTCGCAGCCCCAAGATATGCAGTACTCCAGAATACTTTGGCACATAAGTAACAGTTAGATGGGTTCTTTGTTTAGAGAGTGGAATTTGGGGGAGTGGGCACAAAAATCAGCATGATCTGTATTCCAGAGCCACCTTTTTGGCATGCTATTTGCGATTGGATGTGTTCTTTATTTAGGCAGTGGAGCTCAGTGTCCTTAGAAGGAATAATTGGTAGGATCCATGTGGATCCAGCTTCTAGCTTTTTCCTTGCACATATAAACGTAGACATGCGTATAAATGATCTATATTTTGCCTGCGACATGTCTGCAAATTATAGGCAAAAATGGGACATTTTTTAAAAAAGAAAATGGAAATCTGATCTCATAAACATGATATTCTGGAAAACTGGTTGACTGTGACTAAAATATGTGACAATTGATATTTAAGCAAACAAAAGTAGTAGTTATGATGGTTTGAAACATCTTATTTTTCAAAAAGATAAAAGAGCTAATATGTATCCTATTTGCGTACAAACACGTAATTAAGACGTCAAGCTTTTAGTCTGGAGAGAGATTGTTCTGAAGATCAATGAATCAGCTTTCTTAAGTACAGCACATCAGAGCAACACACGAAAGATGTATCAGAGCTAACGTAAATACTCCGTCCTGCTGGTGAGTGGAAGGAGAAGCCTCTGCCAGATGGCAGTTCAAAATCTTTGTTCTTCACTGCAATATTTAGATCAAGCATTTTTGTGCTTATAAAGTGCCTATCAAACATGATACTGGGTGTGATGGGAGTTTAATTCAGAGTAAAAGGACATTTTTCCTGTATCTGAATATTTATGGCCCCTATCACTGCAGTTCCTGAATGCCATCCAAGAAAATGAAAATAGAAATATGTACTGTTTGAATTAGGGTAGTGTCTAGTGATCCCAACTGAGATCAGAGCCCCATTGTAATCGGTATTATGTAAACATGTAATAAGAGGCCATCCCTATTCTAAAGAGCTTAAAATGTAGATAGGTGAGACAGAGTGGTAATGGGAAACAGAGGTCTACAGAGAGGTGAAATGACACAGCAGGTCTGTGGCAGAGTTGGGGATGGACCCCAGGTCTCCAAGGCCAGGAGCCTGTTCACTGGGCCACACCACTTGCCTGAACATATTTTTCTTCCTACCCAGCCTGTAGCTTGATTAGTGTGGGGGTGTACATGCATGTATGTGAGAGGTTTTCTAAAGGAAAACTCAGTAGAAGACGAAGTTCGCATTTAGTTCTGAAAGTGACAAGGTCACTAGTCAGAGTCCCATAGTCCAGGTCCAACTTTCTGAAAGTTATCTCCCACACGCCATAAGTTCTCTCCTGCCCTGCGCTCCTTGTCAACCATTTCATGATTCCACTGGAACATAGATGGTTTTGAAGGTCATGGGCAGCAATTACATATATATAAAGAAGAATATCCAAACAATACATTTCTTGCATATGTATTAGGCTGTGGTCCATTACCTTGATCGTCTTTTATTTGTCTGCAGCCCACATTGCTCAGTTATTGGCTAAACACATATAATTTGATATGTTGGCTTCAAAGCCATTGTAGGTGATTGTGGACAGTGTAATAGAAAGAGATAGAAATACATTGTCTTCCGTTGGAGTGTTTTATAGTGAGCATTGAAAGGATCAAAGGAGTAGGAAGCAGGCAGCTCATCAGATGCCTGTAGAAGCAGCTCTCTCTTGCTTTGTCTCAGTTTACCGTGCTACAGCACCCAGTATTCAATTCTGTAATTCCCAGTGTTTTCAGATGTGAGAAGTGGGATAAGCAGTTACTGTAGACCCCTTTGTATCTCTCATCGCTCCCTTGACATCGGAGAATGCCTGCCCACTTCAAACAACAGTTCCATTAACCTGGGCACTCATACTGCTCAATTCACCAGCAACACAGTGTTATGCAAATAGCAAGTGGGGGTGAATGGAGTGGAAGAGTGGAGATAAAATGGGAAGGCACATGTCATAGCACCTCTGTAAAAGTGCAGTGAGGTGAGGACTAATGGAGCATATGCCCCACTCTAAAGCAATGGGACAGCTGGTTCGTATTATTCATAAAGTGCAGTTCTCCTTCATGCAGCTCTTTCTCCAAAGGCCATTCTCATATTTTCAGTTGGATCACATTTGATTGCACAGATGGCCCATCTTACAAGAAAAATTACTAGGCACTGAGGTGCCTTCCATATCTCAGGATTTGGGTCCCTGGAGAGCTACTGGGAGGAGGGATGTAATCTTGGAAGGCAGGTTACTGAGCAGTGTTGAGCTGTGTGAGCAAAGGAAAGGGACAGATGTCGGGTTGTGCACTCCAGGTGGCAAGAAGGCTGCTGGGGTAGTTAACTGAACAGACCACTTCTTGCATCTAGTCCAGTATCCTGACTTAGTGACTAATATCCAGTAGTTCAGAAGAAGGTACAAGAAATCCCACAGTAGACCCCTATAACTAGTCTTTAGGGAATGTTACTTCCCAAGTTCCATACCCCAACAGTTCATAGCTTGTGCCCTGATGCACAGGATGACTTGTATATCCCTTTAAAAGTCGTGTCTATCCAGTACCCCTGATTATTTCCTTCAGTATTTCAAAACTCTTGGTGCCCATGATATCTTGCATCAGTGAACTCTGCAGCAACAAATCTAAATATTGTTTTATGTAACATAGCTAGTTTATAAGATTTTCTAAATCAAAAGTTATATTGAAAATATGCTTTTTACAGACACAGTGATGGTTCTCTTGGCCTATTACTGTATATGGCTTAAATAAGCAATCATAGAAAAAGTGCATTAGAAGTTTTCATATTATACTCCTTCACGTTAGCCACTCAAAAATAAATACAATATTGCCTTACACAGAATGAAACAACATTTTTTATTCAATGCTGTCACAAAGTAGGTTTTATTAATGGTTTCTGCTATTATACATTATTAACTTTTTACTTTTCTTGCTAGCTTTAAACCACACTAACTCCTGTGGTTGTTCTTAATGACTGGCAGTTTTCCATCAGGAGAATTTCCAAATAGGCATATTTTTCCCAATAAAAACTTGAGTGACGTTAGTTCCCTCATCCCCATTTCTCCCTTATCGCTCTCTTCTTCTTTCAGGGGATATTTGAATATCTTTTATTTTTCACACTACTTTAATAAAGGCAACTCACCATAGATGAAGTTCACCTTTGTACATAGAGACTCCGTAACTAGATGGTGAGGGATGCTCATTGTAAATTGAGTTTGGAACACTGTGAATAACTTTTAAACTGTTATTAGATGGTAAATCTAGTAGTGTTCCTTACATAAAACAGTGTGGTGGAGCAAACATCCTAACAGAGGATTTCCCTAGTAAATTAAGCTTGAACAGCAGTCACTTCTGTTTCTCCTCTCTTCCCTGTGTGGTAAGGTTAAGGATCTCGGGTGCCAGAGTGGGATGTTGACCCAGGGAAGTTCTGGGTTTGACGACTGGCACCAGAGTTGGAGAAAGTGGGCGCACGGAGATTGCTCACATGGTACAGAATGTTTTATTGTGTACAGCTTCCAAACAAAAGAAAAGGGGCTGCTTGCCCACAGTTACACCACACATCAGACTCCATCAAACTGTAATCAGCCTACCTAAGAGCATCTGGTATCTTGAGGACTATTTTCCCCCGTTACCATCTCTAATTGCCATAGTTCCCGCCCCCTTGGGACCAGCAATTCAAAAACCCTTCAATCAGGGCCAAGGCCTCTGGAGGGGGAAACCCCTCCCACTCTGACTGCCATAGAGTCAGCCACTCCGTGTGCCCTCTCTGGGCCTTCTACATACAAGCTGGAGGACTTTCAGCAGACTCTGTCTCAATACTCCAGGGGTCAGGCTTGGTACGCTTGTATCCAAAATGGTGAAAGCATTGATACGCCTCAATAAGTGCTTTCCCATTCTCCCTTTAACTGCGGCAGACTCCCAGTTTAAAGCAGTTCTCTGATAGTGAAACGTAAGTCCCATAGGTTCTGTAGTCTCTAGGGGTGAGAACTCCCCCCGCCCCGCCGTAGGTTCATAAAATGCACCACAGCGTACCAAACTTTACCCTATTGTAGGGCTTCTGTAGCAAATAAAGCTGGAAGAGCACTCACCTATATCCAAAATGGTACAGGTCTGGAGACCAGCCCTCACAGCAGAAACAATTCTGGGCCCTGCCTCCATCAGTTAGTGAGATCTCAGGGCCGCTATTGCCAATCGCATGAGAAACGTATCCTAAAAATTGCCGAACAACAGTTTGGTTAAAAAATCCTGAACTTTTGCCATTTCAAAAGAATATGTCTAATTCCACCAAGTGCTTAATTTATTTGAAAGTAGATAGAAAAGCTACCAACGGCCATGTAAAAAAATAATAATACAAAAGTAGTGCTGTTTAGGAAAGAGGAAAAACTAACAGCAGATTGAATTCCCCTGATTGAGCACACATAATATCATCTCAGAATTGTCCAATTTGTCCTCTGCTAAAGTAAAATTACTTGTTCCACAGCCATTGCTATTGTTATTGTTGCTTAAAATCACTCATGTCTGTTTCAAACTGGACAATCATCTCTTTTGTTGAGATGATTTTGAATCTTGCATTTTACTAAATTCATGATAGAAAAGATTCTTTTAGGCTCAGTATTGGCAGTCATGCATACTGTGAAATTCACTAAATGGCTGTCTGCCAAGCAGATCCTTGTAGTCAGATACTGTGCATCAGAAGGTGGCAACATCAGTTGGGATTGGTCCAATTATTGCAGTCCAATCTACGAATGTTAAATTGCACCACTGCTTCTACAAGTTATATAGGTCACATTGGGCAAAGCATAGCTCTGATGACAAATCTTAGGAAAATCACTTGACAGATTCCTGTGGCACCTTAAAGACTAACTAAAATATTGAAGCATAAGCTTTTGTGGGCTAATACCCACTTTGTCGGACGAAGTGGGTATTAGCCCACAAAAGCTTATGCTTCAATACTTTAGTTAGTCTTTAAGGTGCCACAGGACTCTTTTTTACCTCTGCTATTCCAGACTAACACGGCTACCTCTCTGATGCTTGACAGATTGGTTCAAACAAGGAGCCAGAGAAAGGTGTTTGATTTTGTAAAGTACAGTCAATGCTGGAGAAAGTTTCTTCATTACTTCTGCCACAGCCACGTCCAGAAAATTGAGAAACCTTTCTTTCAAAGTAGTCTTGGAATCAAAACCAAGGCTGGCTGCTTGCAGTTCCCTATGAATCAGTCAATCTTGTCAAGAGGGAGCTAAATGAAAACAAAATCTGTGTTGACACACAGCCCAACGTGACAGGTGAAGGATTTGCTTCAACTGGGAAAAGGCAAATGATTTGTGCTTTTTCAGTAAAGAGATCTGTTTCTGGTGGCTAGAAAAGCAATTTCATACACTGGACCTCCAATAAGACTGGCTTCAGAAACAGAAGACACAACCTGTTCCTCTTACCACCATGCATCTCATTGAGTGTTTGAACCACGTAGCAACGCTTTTGAGAACTTGCCATCTGGAAAAATATCTTGTTCTCAATCTAAGAATCAAGGATTCTGGCTATCTGGGACTTCAGAACAAAATAACCATTTTCTCAGAGAAGGATGAACAAATGATGCAGGAATTTTGCCATCACTGATAAGTGTGTATTTGCTGAAATGCTTCATGACCAGTTGTGCTCACTTTTAACCAAGAATATGTTTTCCTCACCAAATGTCAATACAAGAGGGAATTTCTTTAATTGCTTTGCAAGTACAGAGGTTAATTTTGTGACAAACACTTGAACAATACCAGATTTGGACACTTTTCCTTCAGTGTGGTGAAGTGACTGATTGGATCCACACATGATTAGCAAACATCTGCACCAGTTGAGTATTTTCAATGTTTATGTTCGTTTGCTTCAAATGACTATCAAAAATAGAGATGACACTGATGTTATTATGATGACTGGAACCAACCAACTTGATGGGATGATCTTCTATAAGGAATTAACGTGTACACACACACACTCTGGAATTTCAATATCAGTAGATTCATCTGCTGGAAAAGTTGGAATTTCCTGTATCCTCAGACAGTTCATCAGCAACACAAGGACCAATCACACTTTTGATGAGTTTAGTGCATTTAGGTTTGGGTATCTGCATACCAGATGTAATTTCTCCAGGCAGTTTTGTCTTCAACACATCAACTACATGGTCAACTGTCCTATTAGAAGAAGGGCATGGAATATGGGAAGAAGTTACTAGCTCAGCTCCTTTCCCTCTCAACTACAATTTTTTAATCATCCAGTATTGGCTGTGATGGCCCTAGTGTAGTGTGGATCCTAGGACATTTATGCTTTGAACTAGCAGCTTGCTTTCCTCTGTAAGTAAGGTCTGAATGAGCTCTCCTCTGACAGCTAGTAATGAGTTGGGGGGGGGGGAGGCTTCAGGGACAGACTATATTTGCATGAACACACATACTCTGCCTAGGTATCCAGCCAACAGAGAGCTGTGTTGCCAAAGTGATCAATTTTGACTGGCGTTGGGTTACAAATCACTTTAGTATTGAATGCAGGGGTAATGAAATATTGTTATCCTTACTGCATGTGTAAAGGGCAGCAGAAATGTATTTTGTCTATCCTGACTGAGTGGTCACCCTCAACTTCACTGCACTCACTAAGCAGGGGGTTCAGATGCCAAATCCCATTGGAAAGGGAGAGCTGGTGGAGACAGTTTCTGCCGGGGGGGGGGGGGAAGGATGTGCTCTACCTTATGGTTATAGGCACAATTTGACCTGCCCCTCTCTCCTGTTTAAAGATAGAGCTGATTAGGTTCCACTGAGAGTCTTGTTTTGTTAAGTGACCACTAGAGCTGAAATCACCGATAATCTGGTATAAGGGCTTAGACCTGCTGCCAGAATGTTTCTGTGGAAGAGATGGCCCAGCCTGTACTTGCAGTGAGGTTCCCGAACTGAGAGCCAAAATCACTGAGAGCTGGGCGAAACCTCAAGAGACTGACTCACAGAGGTCACAGTAGAGAGCATGGGTGGCAGGGAAAGGCTCTGGTAGGGTGGAGCCGTCGAAGCTTTTTCCCAATGTCTTCCCCCCGCCACAGCCTTTCACTGACACGGGTAACTACACGTGTGGACACAACAGTCTTTTCACTGCCAAGCTCGATAGAGGGGTGTGGTATAACTGCATCATGTAGACCCTACATGTAAAAGGGACCTAGTTCATGTTAATGCAGACCACAGTTGTGGAAGCTTTGGAGCAAACAAAGGGAACTGAAGGCTTATGTCAAAGGGTAGGGAGCGAATGAAGGATCCTGACCTAAAGGGCCATGGGTATGTCATAGAGTTAGGCTTGTGTTCAGAGGGGAGAGATGAAGTACCCTTAGTGGAATTAAGGCCTTGCATAAGCATCTTATTTGTCTCTTCTTCCAATAGAACTTATGATGCTAGCTCATCACTAATGGTCAGAAGCAACGCATCTGTATTCTTCCCCCTAACTTAAACGTACGTAAAGCCAGGTGCTACGTCATGCAAGGTTAGTCAATTAAATCCTTTTTCCACCTATCGCCTTTTCATCTGTAAACTTTTCCCAATTAGCAATTCACCATTCACTCTCCTCTGTTAAACATGACTCATGTATCTAAACACAAATAGCCTTCACCAGCTTTCTTTTCCACCGTGATGATGTCAAAGTGATTGTAATGTTTTGGATCGCTGTCAATACTAATGATGCATTTAATTTAGCAGAGTTTATTTCCCAATGTATGGATTTTGGGTCCTTACATAATTAATAGCAGATAACAGTATGAAGTTACTTACATTTACCTGAGATGGATATGAATTACATAGTTCTGTATTTTGACAAATTAAAAGCAATGGCACAATACTGTTGAATTTTGGGAGTTGCACAGGCTTACATCAGGTGTGAATATGGCCCTGTCTTGTACTTTTCCATGAGAACTCATTTTTAAAAAAACATATTCCTCTTTAATTTTGTAACCTTGTTGTGCATATTAATCTACCCATTAAAATTGTCAGTTAACATAAAACTAGAAATTTAATGTTGTAATAGGTGAGTAATACAAACAAGAGAAACAAAAGTATTCTCTGCAAAGATACATTCTAGCATGGTTCTTTTTGAGGCTTGCAGTACCCAATAGGATTGGGTAACGTAAATTATAAATTATATAAGATACATTGTGAAGTTTGACAAGCTAGTACATAATATCTATCAGGGTAGTCAATTATTTTTATTTCCAGATCATTAATAAAGATGTTGAACAAAACCGGCCCCAGGACTGACCCCTGGGATACTCAGCTTGATGTCGGCTGAGAGAGAGTGGAAGTAGGGCATGCAGCAAGCAGTAGAAGGGGACCAGAAGGAGCTAGTCTCCAGAATGGCCAGGAGGAGGTGCCCCGGTGGTAATTGGACCCAGTGATAGATCCTTATGTGCCTTTTATGCATGGGCTCTGCAACCCTTTGCTTATTGGTGCCCTGCCTCCTGCCCCTTTCCTGTGCTGCGGGGGTTTGGTGGATGGCCGGTGTTTGTTATGCTCTAACACACCTACTGGATTGGGCTGTGTAGATGGGCTGCATGGGGGAGTGCTAGGATTGCAGATCACTCTGGTGTTTAGGCATGAATTAAGCCAGAAGCTGCGAATGGATGATGGGGAATGGATCACTTGCTGATCACCTTTTCTGTTCATTCCCTCCGGGGCACCTGGCATTGGCCACTGTCAGAAGACAGGATACTGGGGTAGATGCACCTTTGGCCTGACCCAGTATGGCCATTCCCTATGTTCTTATGTAGGCACCAGTCTGCTGGGTGGGGATCATCCCTGGCCTTGCTGTGTGCATGCCCAGTGGCAGAAACTGAGGCACCTAAACTCACTAGGCATGGAAAGATGGCAGCTGAGTGTGGGTTTTTTTGTGTGTATCACAGGGGGGCCTAAATCTGGGACTTGAACACCTAAATCTCTTTGTGGATCTGGGTCTTATTTCTCACCTGGGTACAACTAAGCATCTGAACTATATACCCTACCCTGACACATGTATGCAATATCTTCCTCATCTCCCCGGTACACATTGCTCCTATCCGAGCAGGCACACTTTAACAATCTGCTGGATATCTTGATCAATAACTTGATGAAGAACAAAGCACCTGTTTATTGCCATATAAAACGTTGCCATAATGCAATTAAAAATGCCATGTTTGCCTACATCCCTGGGACCTGCTTTAATTGCAAAACTCAGTGGTGGAATGGTACTTTTAGTTAGTTTTCATTAGTATACTCTATAATTCTTTCCCAATTATTTTGCCACTTCTGTTTGCGAAAGCTGAACCCTTCATTAAACTGAAGACTTATTTAAAAGAAACAATTGCAGTAAAGAACAAGACAGATGGATGAAGCCCCACTTTGAAGCAATCCAATCATTAATGGATTAGGTGATACATTAAGGATTGTATGCTTCAAACTGAGTCTGCCAGCTGTACTCCCTCCATGATTATAAATGCAAAATAGATCTTGCTAAATGAGCATGTAAGGGAATGAGATTAATTGCACATGTAGTATTTGAATTAAGCTTTTGGGCTCTATCCTTCATGCCTTTCATGCCCCCATATCCTACATAAATTGCTGGGGAGTTTTGGCTGTCGAAGAAATGCAGGATTAGGTGATTTGTCTTTGAGAGAAAGTGACTCATCAGTCCTGTTTGTGCAAAAATATTCCATGGAAAGTCAGCTAAACAGCACTTGAATAACTGGACAAGTTGGCAACAAGCCATTCGACAGTACTTGTAATATGATATTATGTGTAATAAGAGAACTTATTTGTAATACTGGAAATAAAACATACGAGCGAGAGCTTACAAACCAGACTTATTCATTCATTCTTCTGCTTGGAATCGGTGACTTGGCACAAAAATGTCTTCGTTTCCAAAACTCTTTCTAGAGAGACCAGTATTTCAGTGCATGATGGATGTTGTTTTGGCCAGTAGTTTGCAGCACTGACTTAAATTAGCTGGAAGGAGATGAAGTAAAACAGTCCAGTGAAAATGTAATAAGGTTGATTTAGGCATTGCCATTTAACACCCTCGTCATAGAAAACTGATGCCAATCTAGCAAACAATCTCTGTTCAAGCCAGGGCTACTGAGTAGCTCCCTAAGTCCAGACCCCTCTTTGGGCTTGTGGGTCACACTCAGACATAGGTGCCTGTGTAGCTGTGGCGCTCCCAGTAAGCTAGGGACCGAACTCTGGTGCAACGCTGGTTGCATGGCAGCCTGGGTCCCATCGTACTGCAGTATTACATAGTAAACAGTGACTAGCAGTCTTCTAGGCCGTGGATTGGGCAGTGTCCCAGAGGGGGTTGGAAATACCCAGAAATGTTGATTCAAAGGACTGCTCTCTGTGGAGCCCCAGGATTTCTGGCTGCGCATTCCTCCATGTGGATCTGTTAGTCCCCACTTAACCCTCCTGTGTTTGGCCGTCCTGGATCGGTGTGGTCCTGTTCTGCAGTGGGAGAGCTCTTTTCCTATACCTCAGATCTGAGGATCCCATTGTTGTTCCATTGTTTTTCCAAGGCATTTACTTAGGGCTGGGCTACACTGGGGGGGGGGGAGGGGGTGTCGACCTAAGATACGCAACTTCAGCTACGTGAATAGCGTAGCTGAAGTTGCAGTATCTTAGGTCAACTTACCTGACCATCCCCACAGCGGCGAGTCGACCGTGGTGACTCCCCCACTGACTGTGCTTACTCCTCTTGCTGAGATGGAGTTCCGGAGTCAACGGGGAACGCGTTCGGGGATCAATTTATCGCATCTAGATGAGACATAATAAATCGATCCCCGATATATTGAGTGCTACCCATCCATCCGATGGGTAGTACAGTAAAACCTCCATTTAACGGACTAATTCGGGGGAGGGGGTGTCCGTTAAATCAAAAAGTCCGTTATTTAATAATAATAAAAAATGAGCTGTCGGAGCAGCAGCCCGCCCACCACAGGGTCGGGGCGGCAGCTCCGCAGCCTGCCCGCTGCCGGGACCCGAGCACCGGCTGCCGGGAGCCGTCAGCCAGCCCGCCCGGGCACTGGCTGCCGGGAGCCGTCAGCCAGCCCGCCCGGGCACCGGCTGCCGGGAGCCGGGCGGCAGCTGGCAGCCAGCCCGCCAGAAATGGATCAAGAATGCATCAGACTTGCTCAGAAATTTTGTCCGTTGCATCCGAAGTCCGTTAAATCGAGGTCCGTTAAATCGAGGGTTTACTGTATAGCCATACCCTTAGGCTTTGTAGTGTTTGAGACCCTTTGCATATCCAGGCCTAAGATTGTATTTATTTTGTATGTTGGGGTTTTAGAAGGCTGTATAGGATTTTATGGTTGCCATGGATGGGAGCATTCAGTTCCAAATCTAATTTCATTCCGCCTGCTTAAGTCTGTCATGTTCTTATGAACGGTATATTTTAAATTTTTGTGAGGGATGATTCCTTGGGACCAGATTGAAATCATTGGGAATATTCCCAGAGTAAGGCGTTACAAGACCTGAGCAAGGGGATCATAATCTAGCCCCCAGCCTTTCTAAAGTATTTGGAAATTGAAGAGTGCTTGAGTTATCTGCTCGGATGCTAGATAATGAGTGATACAATTTAAATACGCTGGGGATCAGATTGGAAAATGCATCCGTCTTTTCAGAACATCTGCATTTTGATTGTCTTCATTTTTCCTGCAACACTTTCAGTTGTTAACCCTTTTTAAAATTATTTCTGCCCTTTTCACTTTGTAGGCCCATACTTGGACAATTGTCCTAATGTGGGCTGAGATCTGTGCTGAGCAATACTATTTCCATGTAATATACAAGGCAGAGAGGTAGAGAGCACAGAAGCTCACTTCATTGTCCAAGGTGTTTTATTTATATCATCTGGCCTCACTTCACCACAGAGTATTTTCCATAATTACATTCATCTAAACACATTTCTCTTCTTTTGATACACATCCTTTGTTTGCTGCAAAGGTTGTTAAGGCATGCAAGTACCTGTGAGCATTTACCTCCATGGCAACCAGCTCTGTTGCTATTGTGGTGATTAGACTGTTAACTAAACAGATTTGCAACTCTCCTGGCTGCTAAAACTTGAGTTTGGAACTTTGAGTTCCAATTCAGTGTGTTCCATTTAAGATGTACTGTATTGCTGAAGCACTACCAGTCTGCTTTGTACATAGGAATTGTATATAGGAAATATTAAGACAGCCTGTGCTCTAAGGAGTTCAGTCTTATCGTTTAGCCTTACTGGGAAATCTATAGGAGAAACCTTATTGAGGTTCCTTTTTTAACTATTTCATAGTTATTTACTGTAGGGCTGTGGGAAGATATGAATTGATAATTGGTTAGCATCAGTGGTTTTGTGGAAGCAGTCTGAATGAATTGATTTCCATGGTGCATTTCATTGGTGCCAATGTTTAAATATTACTGGTTTTCTGTTTTGAAAACATGACAATTTTCTTAATTTCAGAAATGAGAGACTAAAAACAGTGAATCATAGAAGATAGGAGAGGGATTACAGCATAATTATATCAAAAATGTAATCACACACACACACTTGCACAAATAGAATAAGAGGAGAGTCCAAAAAGCAGGAATACAGGAAAAAACTGTATCACTATCATGAAAAGTCTGTTTTATTCAAGCTCTTTTACAAGAAGCCACACAGAATCGAACTCACTAAGGTCTCCTTCTGTATGGTTGTACTGTCTACAATCTTTTGTAGCGTCTATGACCCCTTAAAGCAAGCAACGGTGGGTGCCTTTTTGTTTCATCTCCGGAACAACCACGAGATGAGAAATAGGGTGAAAGTTGTACAATTCCCTTTTCCTTCTAGATTCACTTGTATCAGGAAAAGTTCCCAGGGCCATGTGAATTTAGTGATTTAGAAGATTAAACTCGAGATACGTGTCTGACGTTTAAACAACTTAACATGCTTTCATTAGATATGGAGGGAGGGAAATATATCCTCAGGTGTTAACTCCAGCATGTAGATGTCACCTTTCTTGCCTAAGGCGTCTGCTTACGCATAGTTTAATGAGTAAAAAAAAATCTTATGCTTTAAGTGCTGTATGTCTCACGTTCCCTGAAAAATGGAGTATGGCTGTCCTTGTGCATATGGCTTGTCCTTGGTTGTTGTTTTTTTATATCGGCTACTGGATCTTAAATGTTCTATTGAAATGTTAAAAAAAATCAGTACATTTATGCCAGTATAAATTTACACAAAATCTTTCAATGCAGAATTGCTTCAGAGCTGTCTGTGTAGCATTTTAAAACCTGTTCCTTATGTTGTCCTGATCAATATTATCTAAAATTTGTTGAACCAAGAGAAACTTCATTATGCACAGATGTTTTCATAGATTCATCTTGGTGCACAAGCCCTGGGAAGCAGTGGCACCAACTTGTATATTTCTGGGTGGGCAATTTTTTCAGAGCTGAACTTACATTGACAATAAAAACAACTTAATTGACAATGTGAGTTTTATTTCTACATTGTAATTGAAAATAGCTAGCTTATGTGCAATAAATAGTTCAATCAAATACAGGATAGCTGTGATCACACAGTACAACAAAATCATCCATTAAGTCCTGAAGATTGAATGATTTCACCATTGACTGTCACACATCCATTAGCATCAAATGGCTCAGCCTCTCATCTCCACACGCTGATCAGATGTAACTTTTGACTCTTTTCAGTATAGGCTCAGAGGGAAAATGCTCATTTTAAATCTGTAATAACTGGCAACTTGAAGACAATCTGCAGCAGTTTCAACACTTCTAAATATACAAGTGGCAATAATTTGCTGTAGGGATACAAGAAAATCTCTATTCTTTTTCTCTACTCATACTCTCTACTCCTTCTCAGAGACTTGCAATCTCAAAAGTATTTCATCGATATGTGAATCGTAAAATTGTGAAAAATCTTCCAATTTCTTAAAATCCATATAGTTTGAGGAATCTTCATCAAATACCTCCATAGTTTCCAACAACTGTTGATTGTCCATTAAAAGCATGTCAAACTCAGCAATGAAATGGTCAAGAACAGCTAAATATGTCCTTCAAAATCTATAATTGAGACTCATTTCATTGATATTCCTTTGAACCCTTCTGAATCCTTGCATAGCATTTAGAAGATTCCTATGTCCTGTAGTGGGACACTGCTCCTGGGAGAAAAGTTGGGCTGATTGAGGAAGTGGCCCCAGCTAGGGCCACACCTAGTCAGGCCACAGCAGGCCCTGATAACCAAGAGCAAGGGGAGGAGCTGGGTCAGAGTCTCTCTCCAGCCTTGGAGGGAGAAGGGTCTAGCTGCCTGGGAACGGAGGGTACCTGATGTAGAGCAGTGCTGAGGAAAGATAAGAGGAGTTGGAGAGCTCCAGCCTGGCAACTTCCCAGAGTGAGGCTTTGGGTACGTCTTCACTACCCGCCGAATCGGCGGGTAGCCATCGATCTTCTGGCGATCGATTTCTCGCGTCTTATGAAGACGAGAGAAATCAATCGCTCGCGGCGACCCCGTCGACTCTGATACTCCAGCTTGCCGGGAGGTGCAAGCTGAAGTCGACGGGGGAGCGCGCCGCCGACCGCCGCCGCCATGAGGACGGACGGTAAGTCGGCTGCAGATACGCAAACTTCAGCTACGTGATTCACGTAGCTGAAGTTGTGTATCTGCAGTCGATCCCCTCCCCCCCCAGTGAGGACCAGCCCCTTGTTTAAGGCCTAAGGAGGTAATATTAGGTACCTTCTTAGTGTTAAGATCAGTTACTGTCTGCATCCTAAAAAAAACTTGTCCTTACCAGTTTTGCCCTGGCCTCTTCCTTTGTCATTCAGTTTTGTGTGCATTCTGAAAGAATGTGCAAGAGCCTCACCTTAAGGTGAAACCAGACTTTTAGGCACCTGCTTCCCTTACTTGGTATAAACATTACTCGTGCCAGTAAGAAACGGACACTAACAAGGTTTTCGGGCCCTCCCCCACATGACACTACTGTGATGTCATAGTTGGTACTTACTGGCCTGCCCTGCAATATGCAGGCAGAGAGAGGAAAAAGAAAATGAATCCTGTGTATCCTGTCCTGTACCCCCGTATCACCTCGAAGTCTCTTGGCTCGCGTGTTTCAAACAGAGCTTCTACGTTTGCCGGTCGTTATGCGTTGGTTTGTATTTGTAAGTATCAATTGTTACTAAATGTTGTATCTTTGTTTATAAATATTGTTAGTAGGTATTTTAGTCATTGTGTGTTTTAAGTTTCATTAAGTCTATTAGTTAATCAAAACACTGCTCCCTTACCCCTTGTAATTATCCCCAATAAAACTTTAAATTGATTAATTTTAGTTGTGTGTGTGTATGTGTGTGTGTCTGCAGTTCACGTTGTGACCCATACTCTCCTTGCATCCCTTACCACATAGTCTGTTGCCACGTGCAGCCTGGTAAATAACAGGCCTGCATTTTCGCACTTGCGAGTCGTGGCAATCTACATAGCCCGGGGGTGTAGCCCAGGAATAGGCAGAGGCAGCTGTTCCAACCCCCTTCCCAGTGATGAGTGGCCATTACAGGCTGCAGTTTGTCTCAGTGAACGGGGGCTAGATGATGACTGGCAGTAGCCACTGAAGTAAGGTGGGCATAGGGAGAGGGGAGTCCCCTAGGAGGGGAGACCCAGAGTGTGTGGACTACTGGGGAAAGAACCACTACAAGAAAGATGTGGAAACATTGGAAAGAGTCCAGAGAAGGGCACCAAAAATCATTAGGGGCCTGGAGCGCATGACTTATGAGGAGAGGCTGAGAGAACTGGGATTGTTTAGTCTACAGAAGAGGAGTGAGGGGAGATTTGATAGTTGCTTTCATCTACCTGAAAGGGGGTTCCAAAGAGGATGGATCTAGACCGTTCTCAGTGGTACCAGATGACAGAACAAGGAGTAATGGTCTCAAGTTGCAATGGGGGAGGTTTAGGTTGGATATTAGGAAAAATGTTTTCACTAGGAGGGTGGCAAAACACTGGAATGGGTTACCTAGGGAGGTGGTGGAATCTCCTTTCTAAGAGGTTTTTAAGGTCAGGCTTCACAAAGCCCTGGCTAGGATGATTTAGTTGGGGTTTGGTCCTGCTTTGAGCAGGGGGTTGGACTAGATGACTCCTGAGGTCCCTTCCAACCCTGATATTACCGGGGTCCTGGAGAGACATGGGGGGCCTGATGCAGGTGAAACACCAGCCAGCAGAGGGCGCTCTGAGAGCTGGAATTGAGTTAATTCATAAGGCAACCAGCAGGAGACAGGGTGCCAGTGAATGCTGATCTGCTACATGTCCCAAAATCCAATTCATAACTAATACCAACAGCAAACTCTTACAAATTTTCCATTTTTTCCACTAAATATCAGATCTTGCTTGTACTAGTTATTTTCACATTCCTTTGAGCAAGTGTGTACCATTTAGCAAAAAGAAGTCCACTTTCTTGAGGTTGCTCTGATAATGCATTAGTCACCCATTTGTAAACAATTATCCATGAGCTCTCAGAAAACGGAGCAGAAAATTGTGCCTTCATTGGTATCTAGCTTGGGTTGAATACGATTATTACTCTTTGTTTTATTTGGATCACTGGAATGTGATAGCACCGCACAGATTTTTTGTATCAGAAATACTTGAAGTAAACGAATCTTGGAACAAAAGTTGGTATTCAGTTAAAATGTGGGCTGCATTTCTTTTCTTTTTTTTTCAGTAATAACATGAACAGAGAATGTGATAACTGAAGAGCAACTAACCCCTGCAAGATTCCATGGCATTCTTATGAAAATAACTGTCCAGAACTGTAAGGGACCTGGGCGAAGGTGGTCTTACCTAGTGGTTGCAGCTGGGCTGAGGTCTGCCCACCAAGGATGGGACTCGCTAGGCCAGAGTTGGAGGAATCACAAGGCCAGGTTCCATAAGTCAGGGTCAGAGTCCAGCTGAGGTTGGTGATCCGAGGTAGTACCATGTTAGACTCAAGAGGCAGGAGTCAGAGTTGAAGTCAGGTTGGAGTTAGAGACCAGAAGACAAGGTGAAGTCCTGTGGCACCTACTCTCCACAGTGCTTACTAGCTGTTACTCTACAGGATCTTCTGGTGGTGTAGTGGTGTTGTTCCCTGCCCTAGACTCTACAGGGCTGGGTTGTAGTCCCCAGGTCCCTTACAAAAAAGCACTCTGCAAGTCTTTCTTCCAATATCTATGTTCAAGTGTCTGCTTGGGACAGGATTGTTGACTAGGTTAGCCACGTGGCTCATGGATGTTCTGGGTGTGGTTCTCCGCTAAGACTGGAGCAATGTTCCATCTAACACTGTACACAGATCCCCTGCCAATAGTGAGGGATGCTGACAGGTCACTGGCTACTTTGCATGTGCATCAAAAAACAGTAACAACCCACTCAGTTATCTGGTCTCTTTCTTGCTGTATGGTGGGTAGTATAAAGCTTGTACAAATTATTGCACTAGGAATGATGGATACTATCCAAAGGGTAGACAACTACAGTTCACACATGTTCACACACTACCGATGACTGTACTGTTTGGGGGGAATCCTTGGTCTTGTAGTTGCGTGACTGGCTTTCCAAGGGTGAGTTAAAAGTATAAGGAGTTCAGGAGTCTCCAGGGACAGGAAAAGCTTTGTTTGCTCAGTTCTTTGATGGGAAGAATGGGAGGCTCTCATCTCTGCCTGGAGGAGGTGAGGTGCAGACCAGAGGAATAGTATGTTGGTGATGCCTCTGATATCTAGTCCCAGGAAGAAGATAGCGTCCATCGGATCATGGAATATCAGGGTTGGAAGGGGCCTCAGGAGATCATCTAGTCCAACCCCCTGCTCAAAGCAGGACCAATCCCTTATTAAATCACCCAATAGATTTTTGCCCCATAACCTTCAACGGCCCCCCACAAGGATTGAACTTACACCCCTGGCTTTAGTAGGCCTATGCTCAAACCACTGAGCTGCAGTTTTACATCCAGAGACTACCTGGGTGAATCCCACGGCTTCCGTGTGGCTGATTTGCATTATGTGTCTGGAAGGTAAAGTCACCAGGGACAAGGAATTTGGGGGCTCCTGTGTCATGTTGGGCAGCAGCTCCATCAGTTCTTCCAGGATGCTGACAAGGTTTGTATCTGGAGATCTGGACACTCCTGGGAGTCCAAGGTTTCTCTTGTCCTCTGTCTCACAGATCATATGGAGTCACACAAATGTTTTTGTTTCTGGGGTGGAGCAACTTTTCTCTCTCAGGTTGCAGGGGAACAGGACTCCAGCTCCATCTCTTTTTCTGGTGCATTCTGGGGGCATATCTTGGTTTGTGTACATAAAGGTTCAGTGAAGATGCTACCCAGATTCCTCCTTTTTCCTGGAGTTCAGTCTCTGTATCCCATGAAGAACCAAATTATAAATCCCACAACAATCTCTCTAGAGTTTTACCTGTAACTCTCAGGTGCTTTTGGTTTTTGTTTTTAATTTTCTTACTAAACTTTGAAGGTAGATTTTAAAATGCATAATCAGGCAAAACTAATTTTTCCACAGCAAAAATTAATGTTTACACCCCACGAGAGAAGTGACGAGTTAGTTCATTATTCTGTGATTCATCAAAGCGAATTGGCTAATCTAAAACCACAGGTGCCCACTAAATTAGGCTCCAGGGGCTATGATCCAGGCCCCAGCCAAATAAACAAAAGTTGCAGCAGAGAAGATGTTGGTTAATGTGCAAAGCGCGGAAATGTAAGAATATTTAATTACCAAACCTTATGCACATACTCCTCCTTTATAATGTCTCCCAATGCAGTCTTGCTCAAAAGCAGCAGGTTGTGCTCATGGTTCACTTTTCTTCCATACGCCCATAGCTTGGTATTTGTACACTGTACTGAACACAAATGAAAGAGATGAGAAATGCTAGACATTATGATACAGTTTCAGGAATTTTCTTTGGCTACTTAAAGTGAAGTTCAAGTGACATTTAATACAGATCTTTAAAATATCCCCAGTAATGAACTGGTAATAACCTCACTTAGGTTTTACCCACCTGATCAAATCATACATGACTAAATTTGCAACTAGTAATTAATTTGGGTGAAATTAGCCTTTTTTCTGCTCAGGGCTCCTCCATGATCAACTCCCAATATACTAATATTTGTTTCTGAGATTTTTTTTGACATACATGTTTTTTTCCTCTCTGCTCTAATGAGAATAACATCACAAGTTTCTCATTTTTGGTACCAGAATTTGACAAATATATATGATTTATTGATTGATTTTACTGTCTACTGATTACAGATATTCTGAATTTGAGTTGTTTGGTTGTGTAACCAATTCACGACTATGGATTTGTTGCAAATGATCCTGCAAAATGCATTGACTTTAATGATGTTCCACATGGCTTAGCTGTCTGCTTGTTCAGATCCCATTGCAGGATTAGGGTCTAAAGAGCTGTTCATATTGTTTAAGAAGTATTGAATAGTAGTAGTAAATATATTTGATAGCACCCAAAGGTTCCAGTTGGGAGTGGGGTTCCCACTGCTCTGAGCACTGTACAAATAAAGAAATATCACTTCCTGCCCAAAAGGGCCTACAATTCAAAACGGAGGCAAGGTAAGGCATGAACATACACCATTCAAGCAAATGAATCTGGTGTGAATTGGCCCAGGATGGGTAGTTACATGGCTTGCAGATATTGTTAACTGGAGTTAGAGAACGGAAGTAGGAAGAGGAATAATCAACACTCATCACCTTTGATCATAAGGGGCTGGATTTTCTGGGGAGCACAGCAGACATGAGGCTTGTGTCTGAAGGAACATAAGGTGGCTGTTCTGATTTTATCAGGGAGTTTTTTTCCCCCGTGCATAAAGGGCAGTGAGGGAGAAGGCGCAGGACAAATAAGTTGGATGGTGGGTGATAAAAGCTACAAAGGGATCAGTGAACAGTGCAATAGGTCCATGAATCTGGATAACCCCTGTCATTTAGTAGATGGTTTGTTCCCTGAAGTATAAGGGTTTATATTTGTTATATATTTATTCTCACTGATATCACTGTGGATATTCTCATAATCCATATACACGTCTGATCCTTTTAAAAGAATCCTAATAGGTTCTTATTATATTTCATATGCACAGGCAATTAGGCGTTCATTCCACTTTAGCATCCTGGGGCCCTGAGGTTAGAGTTATTGCTAGCAGCTCTGTGCATGCTTCTTTTGATTGGTCTCTTCTCCTCCTCTTTCTCCCCCCTTCTCCCACACAGCCTTCTCCTCCTCTGTATTTAGAGCTCTCTTCTTCTAACAATGCCATTCCTCTGTTGGGCAATTATGAGTTCTCTTACCATTGTGTGATCTGACAATAGGATCCTTTTGATGGTTAAAGCTTTCTCTCCCCCACTGCTCATCCCAGTGTGTTTTATTATGGGCTTGTTTAGCTGAAACCTTGACAGAAAGCGCTGCTGGGTTTGCAATAAGGATTAGAGCTGAAATATTTGATTGAAATAAAATAAGAATCTTGAGCTGAATCTAGGATAAAACCTCAACCTCACCTCTCTGCCCCCGGGTGTGTGAAATCTGGATCTGGATGTTAGGCCAGAAGCTCATCCCAAATTCCGATAAGTGTTCATTTGGAATTGAGCCTTTTAAAGCCCACCCAGCATGAGGGTTGGTAGAAAAAAGTCACAATTTGCCATTTGTGTAAGTGATGCTGAAATGTTGATGAGCCAGGGACATTTTCATAAATAGTTTGTCCCATTTTTTCCCATCAGCCCTACTTACATGAATAATTTCATTAGTTTCTGGTTGTCTGATTAATACCACCACCACCAGTCCTAAGTCTGGGGCTTGTTATGAGCCTCCATACAGTCCCTTAAATAGTCTCATGTTTTGTGTAGGACCAATCACACCAATTTGAGCAAATATAAAAAAATAACTTGTTTGTGTTTCATTAGTAGCTAATTGTAGGGGCTGTGAAAAGACAGGACAGAATGACAGATTATTGGAAGTGCCGCTGAGTTGAATGTTAAGCCTCATGAAAAGTGATTAAGGGTGGAGATTCCCAAATTGAGGCAAGTTGAAGAGGCCTGGTTTTTGGAGAGGTTGCTTTCTGTACTTCCTAAAAATCAGACTCCTTTAAGGTGGGGCTTGAAACCCATAGAGATGCTGGCGGGATCCTCAGCACTTCCCATGATGAGGCCTAAAGCTTGTAGGCCTAATCAGCATGTTTCTCTTTTTCCCTATTGTGCTTGAGTTAGACTTCACAGGCCCAGTTGCAGCCTCAAAGTTTTGTGCTCATGCTTCCTGCAGTGTTAAAGCTGGTTTGAGGGGCGGGGGAGAGGGGAAGGCGTTGTAATGTATAACTCATTCCATTTATTTCATCTCGTTTTTTCTGTGAACTGGCAGTGAACAGATCACAATAGATTATTGACTTCACTAGGCTTTGGAGTCTGGTCCAGTGTTTTCACATGTCTACTTTAATTGGAGTTACTCACCAAAAAATATCTGTAAGTGCTGTTTGCTATGTGATTTGTTTGAGACCAACATGCTGAGTGATTCTGATCCAAGCTGTTTTGATTTGACACAGGGCCTTGTAGCCTGTTCATGTTTGCTAATTGGATTACCATAAGTCTTAGAATCAGGTTTTTATTGCAAATGCTCACAGTTATGAATGTGAATTTTTTTTTCCCTTAAGGTTCTTCAATGGTCACTTAAAATTCCCAGTTTCTGCAAACACTAATGCCAGTAAACTCCCTCATTGGTCCATTCTCAGAACAGAAAAAGGGGAGAAACGTGACTGCCAGGTGCAACCAGCAGCAATAAGAGCTGGGTTCAGGATCTAGGGGTTCGGATCACAGAAATTCCCTCAAGACTGTCACTAGATGGGGTGGGATACCACTGAGAACAAACGCCCCCTACCAGAAAATGCACTCTTCCACTATATCAGTTACTGTCTGCAGCTCTGCCCCAACCACAGAGTGTGGGAAGGAAGCCAGGCCAAGCTGGTACATAGTTGTAGCAACTTCAGACAAGCCAGAGAATAGCCTATTGAGCCTGGTCCGAGATGTGTGATCATGTGGACGAGGAAGCAGGTGCTTTGATCATCTCATGAATGTACTTAGTGTGTTCAATTCTCTTTCCCACTGATCTTTCCCCTTTGCAAGAATGGAGTTTTCTGCTCCCCGGTGGGGTTGATCGCCCACGCATAAAAAAGGGCCAGTAGCGCTCTTGTCCAAAGAGCTCATGAGCTGCTGTAGCAAAGGGGTGTCAACTGTGATGTGTCATCTCAGTCTGAAAGGGGGAGATTCCTCCCCTGAATACGAGCAGACCTTCAAGTTGGTGCTGCATGTTTCTTGTCTGAAAATGGAGCACCAGTCAACCAGACATGTAATAGGTTGTTTCATCTGTCACGGGTTTCCAGGTGGACTTGACCATAATGGCATCTCATTGAAGGTCTGGTGGAGCTCTGTACAGTAGCACATACAGACTGGAGGTTGGGGTATAATTCAAGCAGCCACTAACTGGCCAAATTCAGCTTCAGGTCACCAAACTGAGTGTGGTGACTGAATCCCCTGACCGCAGAGCAGAGTTCAGCCAGACCAAACACCAGGGCCAGTGCTGATATGAAATATATTTCCAGTGTCGGCAATGCAGATGTCATCAGCGTAGACATACCATCCGGCCTGCATTTCAGGAAGGATGTATGTGTATATAATGAATAAAAGGAGAGCTAGAACTGTTCCTTATGGAAAGAGATAATGAGGATGTTTAAGGCAACTGATTTTTCTCCCCAACTTGCAGAGTGAAGCTTCAGTTGCTAATCATTTCTTGAATGAATCGCACCATTGCCCTACAAGCAATAACTTGCAGCAGCTTGGCAGTCAGCCTGATGTGCCACATGGTGTCATAGGTTTGCCATCAAATCAATAAGGATTTAAGTAATGTGCTTTTGTAACTCAAATGCATTTCTCTGTATTGAGTCGGGCAGAGGTACCATATCTTGCACGCATCATTCCCTCCTGGACCCAGCCTGAACACATGGTGGGTGAAGCTTGACCAGCTCCTTAAATCTGCATCGGGATGAATCTTTCCATCATCTTGTTGAAAACACACTTTGGATCAGTTGGTAGCTTTTGGGTCTGTCCAATTCCTTGACTTGGGGACAACTTTGACATTTGCCCTGCCCCAGGTTTTTGGGGTTCTGCAATTGTGGGTACAATGATTCAAAAATGGAAGACAGCCAGCTTTTGATTAGCCCAAAGTGAGAGGAAAAACTTGTGGATGTGTTCTAGACCAGGAGCTCTTGCTCAGTAAAAGGAGCCATCGGGGAACGGCCATCTCTCAGCAGCCACCATGTACATTTACCTGTACAACTGAAATCTTTGTCTTGATTAGGAGCCCTGCCATTGCCCACCAGCTGAGAAAGCAGTGGAGTTTGCTGTGACTCAGTATTCTCTTTTGCCCAGGCTAGACTCTCAGCTCAGTCTCTTAATAGTTTGCCAGGCTTTGTAACTGGAATGTGCGAAATGCAATTTTGAAACAGTTCCTTTCCAGCACTCTTGCCTGGTTTGATCTAAAAGGTGAAAAAGATTTCTATTTTTCTCAGAAACCTCCTGTTCGTTCTTGGCAGATTTAAATTCCTGATGTAGTCTGGTTATGTAAGTCAGGAAAGGAAACAAAGGTACTGCCTTCACATGGCGGCCCCTCTTCAGTCATGAAAAGCAAAGCTAAAGAAGACAAAATACAAAATTAGAGCTCAAGGTTTCATTGTAAAAAGAGAGAGACCTAGACAACTCAAAGGAGTCCTCCAGTGGTGTGTCTTTCAGATCCAGCATCACAATCTTGAGATCTATGGTCAGCAGTCAAGGTGATGTACTTCAAATAGCAAGAAAATCTCAGTGCCCAAAAGGGATATCCTCCTCCTGTTGGCCATACAACCCGAAGCTTACGCCATCTTGCTTTGGGAAACACTATATAACCTATTCCAATACTGACACCTAACTATTAATTCCTGGGTTTGCTGTCGTGTCTCATTTCATAGGGCGTTATGGGCAGGCATCCCACATCAGGGAAGGTATTCCAGCAACTCCAGTCTCATCAGGTCCAAATGATGTCATCAAATGGGAGGCTATAAGAGTAAAGGACCTAATTCTTATCTAAAAACCTCCATCTGCCAACTGGCCAACTCCTGTTTTATCCATCTTCTCAGGACCTGCAGTCTATTGTCATGATTCACACCATTCCCTTGGGGATACCCTAGTGATGATCTGAATGGAGTAAGGCTAGAGGACTGGACATTGACAGTCAACCTGTAGATTCTATATGATACATCTCAGTAAAGGACACAGATACAGGATGACTCAAAATACACATGCAGGGAAGATCTGTGGAATAAAGAAAGGACAGATGCCTTTTTTGCATTGCCACTTTTCTGATTATCGTGTCATATTGGTGCTGTTTTTCAGCACCACATTTGATGCAGCAGGATGAGTGACGGAACCCAGATAGCTTCAACGCGGTGTAAGGGTTTATGTCTCATTCAAAACTATTTTAAGAGACTTTTCTTTCATTTAAAGTGTTTTAATGGCACTTGGCCATGTGCTATGGTTTGCCTTAAAGGCAACTTTTTAATGAATTCTAGCTGAATTCTCACAGCACGACAGCTCTGCAGACAGAGGATTGTTCTGCATTAGCTGGACCCTCATGGGACAGCAGACTCTCTAGCTATCTTTCAAAATAAAACAGACTTGCACGCTCCTGCCTTGGGAGCCTTTAAAGAAGCAGATAATATAAACTATGTATTCTGGGAACCTGGACTTGCTCTGTCCTCCTGCAAAGTGAACCAAATGTCCCCCAGTGCATGTGAAATGTCAGTTTATGGGAAACGATAGAGCTACGTGGATTTCCACCACCTGATGATCTGGTGCATAATCTCCATTTTAAGAGCAATGAGAGCCTCATTTGCACACTTGCAAGGAGACCTACAGTAGTTAGTTGCAGTCTCATACATACCGTATTAACCAAACTGTGATTAGAACAATTGGTTAAATATACAGCATAGTCCCCTGAAGGTTAACAGAAGAATATAAATGCATAACAGAAGCAATTGTGCCACCTTGTTTTAGATATAACATAGCACAAAGAGGCTGATTTTACTTCCAAAATAGTGACTAGTGGAATCGGTAGCAATGAGGATCTCAAAGATATGAAAGTTTAGGGGTGCCAACTGTTTTACCCTGGGCCAAAGTTATCAGTGAAACATTGTAGGAATTACAGGGGATTATAAATAATCCATGATTCCCTTTTACCTCCATTCCTTCTCTCTTACGCTGTGCCCTCTTCTGTGCCTATATTGCTATCTTTTGATATATCCAGTGCCCCATAAGCGCAAGTTCCAGGGCTTTTGTAAAACCAAGAGAACCTCAGCTCTGTTCATTGTCTGACACTGGAAGATTAGCACAATTAGGATAGGTAGTTTAGAGGTCTCCTGCCCGTGTTTAATAATGCAAAGATGGGTAGAATGTAACAGCTTTGATTGTCGATCTAAGTGCATTATCTCCAGTCTCAGGAGTCCTCTTGCTGGTGTAGCCAATATCGACTGCCAGTTGATGTTATGGGGAGCTTATCCGCTCAGGCTCCAAGATACCAGTTGTGCTGCTCTTAATGCTGCAGACTATCAATTCATAATAACAGCTTCAGTTATAATCTCAGCAAGAACCTGCTTCCTAGCTATTCCTGGTAAAGTATAGCAATCGAAGCTGTACATAGGGAAACCGACTTGATACAAGCAGGGTTTGCTAATGACGGGCTGAGAGAAGAACAAGGACTCCATTTGAACAAAGAATGACAAATCCTAACTCCATATTAAATATCCTGTTTATGCGGCCAGCATTCTTTTATTGCCAAGCCCCTGTGTCACTCACAGCATTATCATTATTAATTGGTAAATAAATTCAAAATCTAGCATTAATGCAATATTTGAGATTTGAGAAATCAAGCTCTCAAAAGTTTAGGTTTATGTTACTGCTTTAACTCTTCCACGAACCTTCTCCAGGATATTTTGTGGTATAGATCACATAATATAACACACTAAAATATTACATTTAACAAGAAGAAAATAGATAGAAAATACCCTAGATTTTCAAAGCTGACTGGTGATATTTGGGTGTCCAACTTCTGAGATACTTTAAGGGCCTGGTTTTTAGAGTGCTCAGGACACTCTGAAATCAAATCCCTTTAAGGTGTCTTAAATTGGGCATTTAGAAATTAGTCACGAGTCTCTTTTTGAAAAATTAAACCACTACTAAGCAGTGTAGCAGATTAACTTTTGGGCTGTTCAGATTTTTGACAGTTTAATTGCTTAAACTGAAGATCAGTATTTTATTTTATTTCCTACCTTTTATTAGAGGGGGAAAAACACTCTGCTTTAAATCCTTTTGGAGATGCTACAGCATTTTAAATGTGCCTCCTCAGAGCTCAATATCTATTAAATTACATCTGCTTCCCTAGATCACAAACCAAAGTGTTCTAACTCAGGTTCTATCTGAGACATCGTTAACAGGGGTACCCTTAAAATGCTCGAAGTTAAACGTATTATATGAAGATAGAGTGAATGAACTCTGTAAAATGCTTTCCTTCAAATTAAATACTCTTTAAGGTTTAATGCATCACTGTTTTACTGCTAGTGAACTCATGTATTAGAGAGTGATGTTTTCATATTCTCTTTAATCAAAGCTGATTTGGGGACCCCATGTCTCAGTAGAGACCCTTGGTGGGAGTTCACCAGAACTCCATGATTGCTACAGTATGTAAATCATAGTGTTTTACTATGATTTACATACTGGGGGACCTGAAGGGACCTCAAGATGTCATCTAGTCCAGTCCCCTGCACTCATGGCAGGACTATATTATCTGGACTATGTTATCCAGATCACCCTGAGGTCTCCTCCAACCTTAATCTATTATTCTGATTCCTGACATGTGTTTGTCTAACCTGCTCATAAAAATCTGTAATGATGGAGATTCCACAACCTCCCTAGGCAAATTATTCTAGTGCTTAACCACCTTGACAGTTAGGAAGTTTTTCCTAATGTCTAACACAAACCACCCTTGCTGCAATTTAAGCTCATTGCTATCCTAGGGGTAAAGAAGAATAATTTTCTCCCTCCTCCTTATAACAATGTTTTATGTACTTGAAAACTGTTATCATCTACCCCTCAGTCTTCTCTTCTCCAGACTAAACAATCCCATTTTTTTCAATCTTCCCTCATAGGTCATATTTTCTAGACTTTTAATCATTGTCACTCTTCTCTGGACTTTCTCCAGTTTGTCCACATCTTTCCTGAAATGTGGCACCCAGAACCAGACACAATGTTCCAGTTGAGGCCTAATCAGTGTGGAATAGAACAGAAGAATTACTTCTCCTGTATTACTTACAACACTTACTTACAATGTAACAGAGTAACTGCAAATTATATGATTTTTTTATTTTTTAATAAAACATGTCTTAAACGTCTGCATTATGAGCCAATCTACATTCTGCCCATGCACCTTGGAAATCAATTAAAATATAACGGTTGCTTCTTAGAGTCCAATCATTATTACAGTGATGCTGCCCATATGTTTGACTGGAAGGTGATTTTATACCCTACTTAAGCACAGTTGATTTGGCACAAATGATAGAATAAATATGTGATTCATGATCCTAGAGCTGCTATTGCATTTAAAAAAGTCTCTTCCTGGAAGGGAAACACTCCATGTTGCCTGGAAGAGGGGCAGGGATTGCAGGGAATAATAACTTTAAAAGTGTAAGATAAGACCTAATTACTAAAATGTAGTTAGCCCGCACAAAGGGGCTTAGCAATTCTAAAATGAAACAGCAAAAGCGTGCCTGTAGGCCTCATTGATCAGAAAACAATGGCTCTTTCATTAGAATGGAGCTTTCATATCACATGTGCATGGGGGGTTGTTATTACAGAAGAACGACATCATTTATGTAAGCACATGCTTAATTGCCTCGCTTCCAGCATAGCCAGAGAGGCAACTACTTTATGCAACTGTTGGGTTGCTGATAAGAAATAACAATATGCACATTGAAGAAACAGTTGGCTTAGAGAAAGGAGAAGGATGTCGCTGCGTGGAATGATGGAGAGTCAATTGAAATATAAATCGACAACGTCCATCTGGTGCATAGACCACAGCAAAAGGGAAAGACTTGCACACAGTCATAGAACAGAAGAACGGCCATACTGGGTCAGACCAATGGTCCATCTAGCCCAATATCCTGTCTTTTGACTGTAGCCAATGCCAGGTGCTTCAGAGGTAATGAACAGAACAGGCAATCATCAAGTGATCCATTCCCTGTTGTCCACTCCCAGCTTCTGGCAATCAGAGGCTAGGGACACCCAAATAATGTGGTTGCATCCCTGACTATCATGGCTAATAGCTGTTAATGTATCTATCCCCCTGTGAATTTATCTAATTCTTTTTTTAACTCTATCATAGAATCTCAGGGTTGGAAGGGACCTCAGGAGATCATCTAGTCCAACCCTCTGCTCAAAGCTGGTCCAATCCCACCTAAATCATCCCAGCCAGACCATCAAGCCTGACCTTAAAAACCCCTAAGGAAGGAGATTCCATCACCTCCTTAGGTAACCCATTCCAGTGCTTCATTATAGTTTTGGTCTTCTCAGCATTTCCTGGTAAAGAGTTCCCACTGTGAAGAAGTACTTCCTTTTGTTTGTTTTAAACCTGCTGCCTGCTAATTTCATTGGGTGATCCCTGGTATAGATGCATACAACACCTGTTCCTTCTTATACATTGTGTTGGAGCTGTGTGAAGCATTTGCAGCAGATTTATTCAACAAATGTTGTTGTTGTTTCAGTTTGCAAACGGATGTTGATCCTTGTTCTGAATTATTCAAATGGTTTTTCGCACCAACACACTTCAGCCTATGAATTACTCACAAGCCATGTTTGGACAATGTCCCCACCCTTCATTCTTCAATATTGCTGCAGTCTGATTTGCAAGCTTAGTCCTGTGATTGTGTTTCTCTTCCCTAATGGATGAGTGTGACTAAGGAAGGGGAGGATATGACCATGCTACTAAGTCCTTGATTCTTTCAGGAAAGAACGTAGCATTCAGTGCTTTAACTAGGCATTTTAGCACTCCGGGCAATCAAGCATATTTGCAAGCCCTAGTAGAGGCCTGTGCAGGACTGGATGCCATAATAGCAGGAATGGGATACAAATTCAACAAACAATGCGGGAGCAAGGGGGAGAGGGTACTGCAGTCCTCCCACACTGCAAACAACCTGAATGCCCTGGCCAGCAGCTGCCACTCTCACATCTGTGGTGCTGCTGGTAGTGCCGCTGCTAGGCTGACCAGACAGCAAGTGCGGAAAATTGGGACGGGAGTAGGGGGTAATAGGAGCCTATATAAGGAAAAGCCCCCAAAATCAGGACCATCCCTATAAAATCAGGACATCTAGACACCTCAGGCGCTGCCTTCAGAGCTGGGTGGCTGGAGAGTTGCAGTTGCTGGCCAAGTGGCCAGCTCTGAAGGCAGCGCTGCCACCAGCAGCGCAGCAGTAAGGGTGGCACGGTATGGTAAGGGGACCTGTGCGTAGGTTTAGTTTGGTGAGGCGCAGGGAGGCACTGCGTCCCAAAAGAGAGGAGAGGTGTGTGTGTGGGGGGGGGGTCTCGTGGGGTCACATGCCATTTCCCTCCTCTCTTTCTACGAGCGTCAAACTGCCCTGCTGGGCTTGCTCTGTTCAGCCTGCCTGAGAGAGGGGCTCTGTACTTCCCACATCGTACCCCTCCCCCACGCGATCCAGGAACTCAGCGTTATTCAATGGAATTCACCCTGCAGACCAGGAGGGTTCTGGCTCCAGAACTGTAATCTGCCCAAATGTTCACAAATACCAGTTCACACACATTCATCCAGCTGACCAAATACACATTCATCCCCACAGTAATGCAGACACATTCATTTCGTTGGGTATTTAGCCCTCAGAAAGCGGTCACATTTTTGATGTGCATAGCACTGCTGCTTTTTCGGAAATGCTCTGAGGAGTGACAGAACAGAACAGAAAGGGCTGGTGGTGTTTTAATGGGACAATGGCTCCCTTTAAAATGATAGAGGATGGACAGACGTGTGGACTTTGGATTGCAGCTGAGCAGAAATCATCAGTTGCCCACAGCTTCCCTTCCCTGCTCTCATATTAAGAACTGAACAGAGCACATGAAAGGAAAAATATATTCCTCTGGGTAAGTCTCTCTCTCTTAAAGGTATTAATTTAGACAGAAACTGTTACAGCATGCCAGTGAATTTCAGTATGCAGCCCGTGCTATAATAAGAGTAATTAAGATAGTGAAGGTAGTCAAAATATGGTTAACTAAATCCCAGGCATTGTGGCATAAGCTGTTCACTGCAGGAGCCAGGCAGGCTTCTCCTGCTTGCAGCATTATGTTTTTGGCTAGAAGAACTACAACAGTGTTTTGCCTTTCTCTGAAGCATCCGATACCAGCCATTGCGTAAACTGAGATGCCAGAGTTTATGGAGCAATGGACTGATCAGTTACAGCAAATTGCATACTCCTGAGTCTTAATAAACACAGTGTGCTTTATGTCTGAAAACCCGTGGAGATCAGGGGAGGTCCCGGACCATTGGCAAAAGGCAAATATAGGCACCCATCCTTTAAAAAAATAAGGAGGAGAACCCAGGGAAATACAGATTGGTCAGCCTCACCTCACCTCCAGTCCCTGGAGAAATCATGGAGCCGGTCCTCATGGAATCCATTTTGAAGCACTTGGAGGAGAGGAAGGTGATCAGGAACAGTCAACATGGATTCACCAAGGACAAGTCATGCCTGACCAACCTGACTGCCTTCTGTGATGAGCCACTCTGTGGCTATGAGGAAAGCAGTCGACGTGATATATTCTGACTTTAGCGAAGCTTTTGATACAGACTCCCACAGTATTCTTACCAGCAAATTAAAAAGTTTGGATGACTGGATTATAAAATGGATAGAAAGCTGGCGAGATTGTCGGACTCAGTGGGTAGTGATCAACGACTTCATGTCTAGTTGGCAGCCGGTATCAAGCGGAATGCCCAAGGAGTCAGTCCTGGGGCCAGTTTTGTTCAACATCTTTATTAATTATGTGGATGATAGGATGGATTTCACTCTCAGCAAGTTTGTGGATGACGCTAAATTGGGGGGAAAGGTAGATATGTTGGAGGGTAGGGATAGGGTCCAGAGCAACCTAGACAAGTTGGAGGATTGGGTTAAGATAAATCTGACGAGGTTCAACGAGGACAAGTGCAGAGTCCTGCAATTAGGACGGAAGAATCCCAATGTACTGCTACAGGCTAAGCAGAAGTTGTTCAGAAAAGGACCTGGGGATTACAGTGGATGAGAAGCTGGACATGAGTCAACAGTATGCCCTTGTTGCCAAGAAGGCTAATGGCATATTGGGCTGCATTAGTAGGCGCATTGCCAGCAGATAATGGGAAATGATTATTCCCCTCTATTTGCCACATCTGTAGTATTGTGTCTAGTTTTGGGTCTCCACTATAGAAAGGATGTGGACAAGTTGGAGATAGACCAGCGGACAGGGCCGGCGACAGAAATTTGGGGGCCCCCTACTCTGATAGTTTGGGGGCCCCCCCAGCCCAGCCGGGCCCCCTCCAGCCCAGCCGACAGCAGCTGGGGCCCCCCCAGCCCAGCCACCCCCCCCCAGTCCCAGCCGACAGCGGCTGGGGGCCCCTAGCCCAGCCCCCCCCCCCCCCCCCCGACCAGCCGGCGCCCCTCCCCCCCCCAGCTGACAGCTGGCTGCAGCTAGGAGCGAGAGCCCAGGAGCAGCGTGAGCTGCCCTTGCTGCTCCCTCCCTCCCTCCCCCCCTCCCCGGACTGAGCCGCTGCCGCCGGCCGGGCTCACTGCTCGGCCGGGGACACACGCTCGTCCGGAGGAGAGCCGCGCCGGATGACAACGGGTAGAGCTGTACCGGGGCCCCCCTAAAGTGCGGGGCCCAATACAGCTCTACCCGTAGTACCCCCCTGTCGCCGGCCCTGCCAGCGGAGGGCAACAAAAATGATTGCTGTGGCACATGACTTACAAGGAGGGGCTCAGGGAACTGGGCTCATTTAGTCTGCAGAAGAAAAGAGTGTGTGTGGAGGGGGGGGGGGTGGAATTTGATGGCAGCCTTCAACTACCTGGGGTTTCCAAAGGGGATGGAGATAGGCTGTTCTCACCATCTGCCCAGTGGTGGCAGATGACAGAAAAGTAGCAATGGTCTCAAGTTGCAGTGGGGGAGGTCTAGGTTGGATATTAGGAAACACTATTTCACTAGGAGGGTGGCGAAGCACTGGAATGGGTTACCTAGGGAAGTGGTGGAATCTCCATCCTCAGAGGTTTTTAAGGTCAGGCTTGACAAAGCCCTGGCTGGGATGATTTGGTTAGTGTTGGTCCTGCTTTAAGCAGTGGGTTGGACTAGAAGACCTCCTGAGGTTTCTTCCAACCCTAATCTTCTTCTTTACCCTAAATCCGTTGGCTGGCTTTTGATCCCAGGCCTTGTGATAAAAAGAAACACTAACAGGTATCATAATAGGGCAAAGCACCTTGCTCAGCTGGTGGTCTGCAGCTAGCTAAGACTTGAAATGTGGTTCCCTAGATACCCTGCATCACACATTCCATGTCCTAAGCGTTCACTTTGCCCAGCATTCTGGGCTATGATGGCCATCTCGGTTTTAAATCAAGCAATAACTTCAGATTTTGTCATCCTATTGCAAGTCGTGTAATTACATGTACAGTCTTTTGTTTATTTTTCAGATGAGACTATACAGGAACTGTGAATAGAGAACCCCTTGAGTTGATCATACACAGGCATAAAACCAGAGGCATTTCACTTCATGCAGTGGTAAGGAAAACCCATGTTCTGATCCAGATAGTAAGGCCGCAACGCCTATCTGAAAATTCAGGGGTCATTAGCCACAAAGCTCGGACTCCTGACAGCAGCCATGATCTTGGGGCTGGTCCTGCCAGATGCTTTGCATGTTTGACCCCTCTGACACTTTGCAGAATTGGACCCAAGGATGTGAGGTTTGTATTTACCGAGGAACTTCACACACTTCCCAGATCTGTCAGAGGAATATCACTAACTAGTTCTACAGAGCATTTCTGTCCAGACCAAATGTTGGAGCAGTCACTTGACCTTAGACTATGTGCTAATAATAATACATTTATATGCCCACTGGTGCCAGACCAAATAAAAAAAAATGCCCAGAAGTCCTGGCACCACCTCTGTACAAGCGAGGTAAAGCTGGTGCAAGTGAATACCGTAGGTCCTTTAAAAATAGCACTGGGCCCCCCAAAGCAATCCAAAGTCAGTCTGGACAAAAAATCAGAAGGACAGGGAAGGAGAAATATCTCTGAAAATATCCAAGACTATATTCTGTGTGTTTAAATAGATTGAGGTGAAAAGCAGAGCAGTAGAACTGTCCCTTTGAGGAGTTGTTTGGAGCTGTGTTACAATGTTATTCTAGTGCTACTTTAAAGGAAAACTTTACATAATAAGCCTGTGGGTGGGCTGTTTATCTCAGTCATTTACAATAGGATTTAGCGGAAATGTGGGATTGTAAATCATCAACTCAAGGGGGTCAGATTTAGTTCAACCACCCTTTATAATAATCACCACCGAGATGGGTGACAGTTTCCAATCTATATAATATTCCGAGCCTCCAGCTGGCTTCATCTACAAAACAGCAGCCATGTCAGGGAGCCCATTCTCATTCTTCACATGTCTTTATTTGGTGCGAAACCTGTTCCTGCTCTGTTTGCTGCCCCATTGGGATGACACTACTAGATGCTTTGATCAGACTGAGAACAGAAGGAGCAAGTGGAAAGTGAGAGTGTGAATTGGGGAGGGGGAGGAATAAAAACCGCAATGAAACTTGCTTGTGTTAGCATGGATACAAAGTGTCTCACCTTGAGACCTGCACTCATTTATCACTCTCAGGAGCTGTGATGTGCCATGCTGGACTACAAATTGCAAGGAGGTCGATTTAGATGGCTGGTGTAGTAAGGCTTAGTTCTGAACCTTGGGAGCTCTTCTAACTGAACTCATGAAGTCAAGCTCTGGATTAGGCTGCCTTGCTCTCTCTGATGACCCTCAGCAGGAGTGGAGAAAAAAACCAATGGAAACCACAAGCTAGGGAAAAAAACACTTATTTTTCTTTTACAGTGGAAATTTCATTGCTACCACAGGCTTTCTTTTCGTCTTTGCCAGAGCATGGCAGGACATGACTTTCTCAGGTGATGGGGAATGAAGTCTGGCCCCAGGCAGATCCCGTGTGCCGCCTGAAAGTACACCGTAATTGACAGCAACGCTATAAAAATCATACACTTCTCCTTTCTGGAGCCAACTCTAAGGAAAACTGCAGAACTTTGCACCGACCCTCCCTATCCCTATTTTCCTATAACCCATTCTGCTCTGGTTCAGGGACCATATATTAATTTCACTCCATCCTCCTCTCCCATCCAGGGGCACCTCACAGTAGTAAGAACAGAATATGTCCATTTCTGGTGGTGGTGGGGATAATGTTTATGTAGGGCCTAATCCAAAGCCAATTGAAGTTAATGGAAAGATTCCCATTGCCTTCAGTAAGCTTTTGATGAGAACCTTACTAAACACAGTGCTGTACTTCACATAGTGCATGTGAGATGAACACAATCTTCCCTCCTGCTCATTTACTGTGCTCTGTGGGCGAAATCAACCCCTGTGCAAAAGTGACTTCTGGTTGCCTGTACTGATGTACATTTAATGGTGGCAATTCACACACACACACAAATTAAAGAATGAGAACAGTTGTTTGTTTTGTTTTCCTAAAAGTGAATACTTCTCTTCTCTTCAATGGCCTAACCCACCTTTCACTCAAACTGCTGTAAATCAGGAGTAACTCCACTGAAGTGAAGTTATCCAGGTGTAAACCCTGTGTAAGTGTGAGGAGTCCATGGGCCAAGAGTCATCATTCAGCCAAGATTGAACAAAACTTGTTCTCGCTGAATTTAAATTCCTAATCCTGTGATTAATATTGAAATTTTAAAAGTAAATTACTACTTAATGACATACTTTTATGTTGGCATAATATAAAACTTTATTGCCGTGCAAAGATTTGCCAGATAGATGGTGTATTTTTGTTGACGCATCTCAGCTAGGGGTGATACTCAGAATAAACCAGGTTCATATATCAATCGCTTTTCCTTTTCATACATAGGGTCCTATTGATTTTATGATGACCATAAAGAGAGCATTAAAACAAATGTAAGAAATAAAATATGAATGATATCAAGAAATTATCTTTGTAATTTGTTCCAAAGCAAGTTTGTTAGAGATGCAACCATTTTATTCCACCATTTGCAGAAAAAGTTTTCCCAATAATGCATAGTATGATAGCCTTATTCCAGAGACAGTTGTAACTGAGTGCCTTGAATCCATGACTGGATGAAGAACTACTAAATCTTAATGTGTCACAGACTTCAGTTCGGAGTCAGGGGAGCAATGCAACCCGCTGAATTGCCATCACCACCTGTACGGTGTTCCTTGAAGATCTACTGCCCTTGTGAAACCCTGCTCAGTTTTCATGATCTGAAGAGAATCACAGAACAAAATGGGGTCACTCCAGTTCTAGATATTCATTTCACACATCTCATTTGGAACTGAACCCTGCTAGGTGATATCAAAAAAGCAACCTAGAGTCATCTGCAAAGCAAGAGTTTATGAACCACAGCTTCATTTGCTACTCCAAGGCACCACCTAAACCATTTCCTTGGGGATTTACTATATACAACATGGGTGCATGCTGTGATGTATGAAACCAAAATTTACAAGCAGCAGTTGTTTCCTCCCTTCCTTAATTTTGGAAGACAGCTGGTCTCCTCCTGAGTAGCTCATTGAGTTTGGAATCTCAAAGCACTGATGATTTCTGGCACAGGACGAATAGGTAAGCTTTGAGAAGTGTCCCTTCACAAGCTGTTGATGACTCCAATACAATGGGAGCAATGCTTTTTGGTGACAGCATTTTCTTTGTGACCAAAACAGCAGCAGATCTGAAATGAAACACCATCTTTGAGAGATGGCAGTAGGAGCAAGTAGAGCACAAATCATCCTGAGTGAAGGATTTGGGAAGAGATCCGTTAGTCACAGAGAGCGAACTGGCTGTTGCTGACATTGCTCAAAAAAATGGCTTCCAACTCTCTTGCACATGCTAAGTCGACTTCTGTAATATTTTACATACTAATGCACTTTGGTACCAGGCATAGCAAAAATACATCTCGGCTGAGGCTTTCACAGCTCCCAAAGGGACTTAGATACTTCTTCCCCTTTAAAATGAATGGGAATTTGGTGTGAAAATCTTTAATGTGGTGTTGAAAACACCAGCTCTATTCTATAAAGACCTCTTTGGGAAAATACTGTGGATAAATCCTACGGCATTCTATAGTAATTTTAGTGGCCCAGTGCATAGGGCATTGGGCTGCAACTCAAAAACTGAACCCAGATCTCCTGGCTCTGCCACTGACTTGCTTTGAGAAGTCACTTCCCCCTCCCTGTCCCTCATTTTCCACTTCCTGTACCTCAGTCTCTCCTCTCACCCTTTGTCAGTCTCATCTATTTACACTATGAATTCTTCAGGATAGGTGTCTCTCTCTTATCTGTATGTACAGTGCCTAGCACACTGGAGTCCTGATCTCCTCTAGATGCTACTGTAAAACAAATCATAGTTGCTTTTTTCTCTCTCAGTTTTACACTGGTTTAGCTCCATTGTCTTTGCTGCAGTTACTCTAAATTTACAGCCATGTAAGAATGGCCCTTAATGTGATCCTACAGAAATAAGTTTAAAAGTCTATAGAACGTAATTGATGTTAATCGACCATAACCTTTCTGTAGTTTTTTGAATCAACGTATAGAATTCTTTAGCAAGGGTAGAATTCTCTATTAAATGGCACAAAAAGACCTATAGAACAATTACCATTTTACATTCAGTTGTACAGGATTTTTCATTTGGGGTTAGAGGCGAACTGGTATCTTTATCAGAGAGACAGCACAGATCGCTCACCCCTCCTGTGCAAGTCAAATGGCGATGCAAACAGCAGAGATGAAGCATAGCTCAGTAGTAGGGCACTAGCTAGGGATTCAAGAGGCCGGAGTTCAATTCCCTGCTCTATTACAGACTTCCTGTGTGAGCCTGGGGAAGTCACTGAGGTGCAGATATTGAGAGGCATTTAGACACCTAATGCCCTTTGAAATCAATAGGAATTAGGTGCCTAAGTATCCTTGAGAATCTGGGCCCTAGGGGATTTCTGCAGCTGGGCCATTTGGAGTTAGATGCTTAGTACAGCGAGAGAAGGGTAGGGTGACCATATTTCTTAAAGTAAAAATGAGATGGCCTGAAACTCGTCCAAGCCCCCCTCCCACCTCCATGCACAGGGCTCACCAGAGCTGCCCTCCTCACGCCACCTGGGGCCAACCCGCCAAGCTCTGTGCTGCCCTGAGGGTCAGCTCTGAAGGCAGCGCTCCCCACCGGCTGGCGGGCAGCACTGCCTTCAGCTCATATGCCCCTCCCCCCCGGGCAGCCACTGCCAGCCTCCGCTCTCCTGCTGGCGGGCAGCACTGCCTTCAACTCACCCCGTGGGCAGCCACCACCCCGCAGCCTTGCAACCAGGAGAAATGCCCAGTTTGGGGTGAAAAAGTAGGGATGGCCAGGACAGAGCTGAAAAAGGGGACTGTCCCGGCCAAAACAGGATGTATGATCACCCTGGACAAATGATCACCCTGCAGAAGGGGTTTTCTGTTGCGGCAGTAAATCCACTCCGTCAAGGGGCAGTAGCTAGTTCAACAGAAGAATTCTTCTGTCAACCTAGCTGCATCTACAGTAGGAGTTAGGCTGAGCTAATTCTGTTCCACAGAGTGTGATTATATTCACTGCCTTGAGCGATGTAGCTGGGTTGACCTAAGTTTTAGGTGTAGACTAGACCTTAGTCTCGTGCCTTAGTTCCTCATCTATAAAATGGGGAGAATAGCACTTTTCTTATGTTACTGGGGTGTTAGCAGGATAAATACAGTAATGATGGGGAGGTGCTCGGGTACTACGGTAATGGAGAGCATGTATACCTTAGGACAGTGATTCTCAACCAAAGGTATGCGTACCCGTAGGGGTATGCAGAGGTCTTTCAGGGGGTACATCAACTCATCTAGATATTTGCCTAGTTTTACAACAGGCTACATACAAAGCACTAGCAAAATCAATAAAAACTAAAATTCCATACAGATGACTTGTTTATACTGCTCTATATATTATGAACTGAAATGTAAGTATAATATTTATATTCCCAGTCCATGTACTTTATAATTATATGGTAAAAGTGAGAAAGTCAACAATTTGTCACTAATAGTGAGCTGTGACACTTGTATTTTTGTGCCTGATTTTGTAAGCACATCGTTTTTAAGTGAAGTGAAACAGGGACGTGCAAGACAAATCAGACTCCTACAAGGTGTACAGTAGTCTGGAAAGGTTCGGAGCCATTGCCTTCTTAGGCCATATCTACATATCTAAGTTAAGGTAAAACGTATCTACATATCTACAGTTAAGGTAAAACAACCAAGTGTGAAGTCAGTGTGCATTTTATCCCTCCATCCCCTCTTCCCCTCGCATGCTTGGTTTGTTATAATGTGATCCTCCTTGAGACTGGATTTATGGCATATGACACCAATCTGTAACCCAGTAGCTCCCTCTTTATGGACTGTGACTGCCGAGGTGTTTACAGGCCACTCTATGCTGAATGGTCCCTTACAACAGGGGTTTTCAATCTTTTTCCTTCTGAGCCCCCTCAACATGTTATAAAAACTCCACGTGGGGCAGCCTGTGCCACAACAGCTGTATTTGTGCATACCCAGTAGATTAAAAGCCAGGGTTGGAGTTAGGAGGTAACAAGGAAGGCTATTGCCCAGGGCCCAATGACAGAGGGGGGCCCCGTGAAGCTAAGATGGTTGGGCTTTGGCTTCAGCCCTGTGCGGTGGGGCTCGGGTTTGGGCTTTCTGCCCTGGGCCCCAGAGAGACTAACTCCGGCCCTTCTCTCTGGTTGATTTTGGCAGACCCCCTGAAGCTTGCTTGCAGCCCACCAGGGGGCCCCAGACCCCTGGTTGAGAACCATTGCCTTACAATAAGTGCTAATTACCAGTGCTAAACAATCTGTTCCACCTTGCATTTTGCTGTGAGACTGGGAGTTCCCTTCCCAGTCCTGAAGAAGAGCTCTCTGTGTCTCGAAAGCTTGTCTCTCTCCATCAGCAGAAGTTGGTCCAATAACTTGGTCCAATAAAGTTTATTGGAAGTTGGTCCAATAAAAGATATTCCCTCACCCACCTTGTCTCTCCTCCTTGAGAATTAATTTACAACAAACTATGACCACTTTACTCTGGCATGAGAGCATTAATTCTCCAAGGAGGATTAAGTTACAGGGGACTACGGTAAGGAGAGCATCCCCCTGGGGAGAACACACTTTAATTTGTGTGTATTGACTTCACACCTTTAGCTGATTATTCCTAACTTGTGTAGAAGAGCCCTTGAATCAGAAAATACTGTAAGTCAGTTCCCTATCGCTCTGATTAATCCATTGGTTTCATTTTCCTTATGACTTCAGACGGCCTGACTTGGCCGGCAGGATTCATGTTGGTGCTTATGGTGTCAGTAACAATGTCTGACTAACACAACCTTTAGTTGTACTCCTAGATCATTGCAGCCTGGATGTTGTGTCGTTCTCTATTTCATTCAAACCCAGCAGGCCGCGATTGATTATCCAGTAACACCTGTGTAAATGGATTCAATGAATCAATATAGAAATGGTGGCAGTTGCCTTCCTTTCCTTTCCGTACAGATGATTGGATGCCCCGGGTAGTTCCAGCTAAGAAGATCATATTTCAGATTATCCCGGGATTGAATGGCGGTGAAGGGAAGGCAAGAACGCTTGCGCTCTTTTTGCTGCCGTTTTCACTGGCTGGCGGCAGCAGCAGCATTGAATAACATGTGTGCTCCAGCCTTTGACATTCCTCATCCGTTCTTGGTCCTTTAGAAGAATTTGCACTGTCCGTCAGCGGGAGGCTATCCATTGATTTCATGGAGGACTTTGGACGGGCCCTAGTTCTTGCATAAGTGGGGATGGCAAGAGCACATATGCTGAGCAAACTATACTACATGGGTGGTGCACTGCTGCCTTGGTACCAAGTTTGCTAGTGGCAAACCACTGTCCCTCGCCTATGTGCACCAAGGTTTGCAGCTGCTTGGCTGTGCCATAATTTACGGTTGAGGGAATTTTCTGTCTGACATAAACTAAAGAACATAAAAGCCTTGTATAATGTTTTCCGGTGGCAGAGTTCTATGCAGGAAAGGTAGCCTTGTGGTGAAATTCAGGTGATGACGTAGGGTCAGTTCCCCCCTCTGACATGGAATTCCTGTGTGAGTTTAGGTAAGATTGGTAATATCTGCGTGCCTCGGATCTGCAACACAGGGATGATAGTCTCTCCTATTCCCTGACTTCCCTACTGAGGTTGTACATTTTTCTGGGCAAGTACGGCTTCCTGCTCTGTTATATGTATAGCACCTAGCACTAGGACACTCTGATCTCAATCGGAGGGATTAAGCACTGACATAACAGAAATAACATAGCTGCCAACATTTGAGCAGAGGCATCAGCGCTTTCCGTACCTGACTGTGAATTTATTGACGGAGGGCACTTTGAGAAGTATCCGTCAGTCAGCAGCGGCAGCAGCTGCAGCCAGCTGAGATTGTTTTCGACAAGGTTCGCCGCAGAAAAATGAGGATTCGTCAAAACAATGAATTTTCTGTGGAAACATTTTGTTTTTGACTAAACTATTTGGGTTGTGGTGAAAGATAAAAAAAATCTCCAGTTTTCAATAAAAACTTGGTATTTTCCCCAGGGTCATTTCCCGGCGGGCTGCTGCTGAAAGCTCAAGTGTCCCCTCTATGTTCCTGCTGATTCTGTGAAACTGTCCCTCCGACAAGAGCATACAGTGTGACTTCCTTATGTGAGTGCTGCTCTGGAAGATGGGAGCTGTTAAATGAATAGCAAGCAGTGTGTAGTGTCTCCAAACTGGGCTAAAAAGATGAATGCAATTGACTTTTCATTTCAGTGTGCAAAATGTTGCTCTATTGGCCAGACCCACCTACCATTGTTCAGAGTTTCATTCATACGCTTCCTCCAAAGAGCACTTGAATATATACACTGCCACGACACAAGGGAGGAATGCATTATGGATTCACCACTGGTTCCCTGCTCCCAGGATCAGAGCTGAACCCTAATATGCTTTTTTCAAGTTCTTTTCCAAATAAGTTCAGAAGCAGGGGTATCAGTAAGCAGAGAGCTGAACACCTCCATTACTGTTCCTATAAATGTCACGGAATAACCCCGGAGTGCTGGTGCTAACGTACTGAGCCAGACTGCAGGAAATGGGGGAGTTAAGTGCCATTGTCATTCATGAATTTTCCAGACTAATAGTTAAACATAAGAACATAAGACTGACCATACTGAGTCAGACCAATGATCCATCTAGCCCAGCATCCTGTCTTCTAACAGTGGCTTTGTAGGGAATGAACAGAACAGGGCAATTATCGAGTGAGCCATGAAGCCATCCCCTGTCATTCAGTCCCAGCATCTGGCAATTAGAGGCTTCCGGACAACCAGAGCACGGGGCTATCTCCCTGACTATGTTGGCTAATAGCCATTGATGGATGTATCCTCCGTGAACTTATTTAATTCTTTTTTGAACCCACTTATACTTTTGGCCTTCAAACATCCCTTGGCAATGAGTTCCACAGGTTGACTGTGTGTTGTATGAAGAAGTAATTCCTTTTGGTATTTTAAACCTGTTGCCTATTAATTTCATTGGGTGACTCTTGGTTCTTGTTTTATATGAAGGGGAAAAGAACAGTTCCTTATTCACCTTCTTCACACCATTGTTTTATTGACCTCTATCATATCCCCCTTTAGTCATCTCTTTTTCAAGCTGAATAGTCCCTGGTTTTTTAATATCTCCCTATACCCCTAATAATGTTTGTTGACCTGCTCTTTAACTTTTCCAGTTCTAACATATTTCTTTTGAGATGACCAGACTGCATGAAGTATTGAAGTTGTGGACATGCCATGGATTTATATAGTGGCATTTAAGATATTTTATGATATTTTCTGTTTTATTATCTATTCTTTCCTAATGGCCCTTAATATTCTGTTCACTTTTTTGCTGCTGCTGTGCGCTGAGCAGATATTTAGAGAGAGTTATCCATGATGACTCCAAGATCTCTTTCTTGAGTGGTAACAGCTATTTTAGACCCCATCATTTTGTATGTGTAGTTATATTTTTCAATGTGCATTAATTTGCACTTGTCAATATGGACTTTCAGCTGCCATTTTGCTTTTTTTTTAATAATGTCACTACATGTAATTACAAATTTTGTATCCCTACACTAGACATATTCATCAGTGTCTCAGACAGATTTTCTCATTCTCTTTTTTGTGATAGGGTATTTATGATCCCTCTAGGAGGTAGCCTGCTTAGATGTTTTGATGCGGGGATGGGGCCTGGTACTCTCACGACAGAGCCACAAGTGATGCTCCAAGTACTCTGAGATTGTGACCGGTGTGCCTTATGGAGGTGGGGTTTGTGTGTGTTGTCCCGGGGCTCTAGTGGTACCAGATCTTACCTTGGCTCCCAGTTACCCAGCACATCCCGGTCTCTAGTGGGTGGGGAGGAGAGGCAACAAGTGATCTACATGTGTGGCTCTGACCTGCATCATTAGGCACCTAGGTGCATTCAAAAATTGGACCCTTTGTGTATTAAGCTGCAGAATTATGTTCAGGATCTCAAACTGCACAGAGGCCTGGTGAGTTTAGATCTGGAGATTTGGTTCATAGACGAATTGTTCACTGGCTGCTCGGCTGTCAAACTTCCCTGCCTGAGTGATCTTGCACGGCCTTGGTAACCTTGTGAGAATGGGTCTGGTACAGTAAGAGCTGTATATAGAACATTGCATGGGCAGAGGATGAATTAGCCTACATAAAACTGATGATGCATTTTACGAGATAGTAGCGGCATTTAGGGCTGCCTCCTGCTCTGTGAAATACAATGGGAGTTTCACCACTGACTTCCAGGGCAGCAAGATCAGGCCACTTGTCCATGAACATTTCTTGATACTGAAATGTAATACCCTTTGTAAAATGTAATCGTTTTTATAAAGAAGTGCAATACTCTTTCATTAGGAAACAGAACACTATGGTAAAATAATATTAATATTATGTACACGAAGAATTTCAGTAATGTTTTATATGTATAATAAATGGTTAAGAGTTAACAAAGTCCTGTGGCACCTTAAAGACTAACTATAAAGTTTTGAAGCATGAGCTTTCGTGGGCTAATACCCACTTCGTCGGATGCAGGCAGTGGAAGTGTTCACAAACAGGCAGTTATAGAAAAGTAGGTAAGAGCCAGGTGGGAGGTGAAAAGGTTAGTCCAATTAAGCTGAGCCAGCTTGTTATCTCCGATCAGGGAGTGTGGATTATTCTTCTAGCATTTGAATGGGGTGTGTGAACATGGAGAGACGAGAAACAATGTCTGTAATGAGCCAACCATTGTAGATCTCGGTTCAATCCCAGAGTGTGTGTGCTGAATTTGCAAATGAATTGAAGTTCTGCAGTCTCCCTTTGCAGTCTGGATTTGAAGTTTTTTTTCTGCAGTATGGTGACTTTTAAATCTGTAATAGAGTGTCCAGGCAGGTTGAAGTGTTCCCCTACAGGTTTTTGTATATTGCCATTCCTAATATCTGATTTGTGTGAATTTATCCTTTTTCGTAGGGTCTGTCCAGTTTGGCCGATGTACATAGCAGAGGGACACTGGTGGGATATAATGGCATATATGACATTGGTTGATGTACAGGTGAATGAGCCAGTGATGGTATGGTTGATCTGGTTAGGTCCTGTGATGGTGGTGTTGGTGTAGATATGTGGGCAGAGTTGGCATCGAGGTTTGTTGCATGGATTGGTTGCATGGATTGGATTGCAATCCATGCAACAAACTGTTCTGTGGTGGCGGAGCGGAAATCGAACAATGAGAGGCTGGTAAAAATGTCAGGTGTCAGGCCATCATAGAAAAGGACACCCCTCCCTGTGTGCACTTACAACTGTGGATTGCTGGTGAGGGAGGAAACGTTAAACCATCTGATGGAGGAGAAGAAAAGGCTAAGATGAGACATCCTCGGTGTCTGAAAACCCGACGAAAGAAGGAGTTGGAAGTCAACTGGATGGATGGAAATGCTGTGAGGCTCGGAAAGGGAGGTGGCGCTAGAAATGTTGGAGGAGTCAGATTCATTGTCAGCAAGGACTGGTCTCCGAAAGTCGTATCATGCCAGCTAACATCATCACGTATCGGTGTGCTGCATCTTCAGATGGAGTCAAAAGCTACTCTCAAGGTCATCCAGGCCTCTGCTCCCACAAGTGCAAGCAAGGACGAAGAAGTGGAAGAATTTTACCGAGAGCTCACAAGAGCTCTCGCGCAAAAGTCTGCTTACGCTGTCACGATAGGAGATTTCAGTACCAAGGTCGGGCGAGGGAAAGCTGGCGAAAAGTTTATAGGGAGATATGGCAGCGGCAAAAGGAATGAAAGAGGAGAAAGGCTGTTAGTGATGGCGGAAATGAAAGAACCATATGTGGCAGACACCTGGTACAAAAAGAGGACCGCAAGAAGGTGGACGTGGATCATGCCAAACGCAAAGAGCAAGAATGAAACCGACCATATTTTAGTCTATAAAAGGGACATCATCCGAGACATCTATGTGGTGCTGCCTTTCAACACCAGCAGTGATCATCGTCTGCTTAAAGTGAAGTTGATCCTCAACGAAGCGGTGGAAAAGAAGGCGTTACAGATGGCAAACAGGAAACAGCGGCCAAAGACATTCGATGAAGCAAAGCTGAAGAAAGCAATTTCTGGGTTTGACTGGAGCCAGATAGAAAAGTATAATGAGGACTATAGTATCTTTGCCAACAAGCTGAGAGACATAAAAGCAGCTGAAATCAAAAGCCAAAGGAGGCGAAGGGAAGAATCTCAAACGAAACTAAAAGCTTGTTGGAGAAGCGGAGAAGCATGAAAAGGAGCTCGGACAACAATCTTGAGTACTCCGTTCTGTGCAAGCTGGAAAGTTATGCATATATTACTTCGGATTGACTTCTCCAGGGACCGACAGATAAAATAAAGGGGTTTTGGATAGATAGCATGGGGCTTTCTTCTGGTTTTCAACTGGTTCAGGGCGTTCTTCCTTATACAGCAAAGGAAAAGGACCCCCTGATCCTCAGAGGGCCCCAGTCCTTAGGGTAGGGTTGGAAGGACTGGGCCTGCCAGAATTCTGATAAGCTTTTTAGCACGCTTAGATTATTTTATTGTTTTTAATATGTGTGCTTTGTAATGCTCTTTACCGTAAGAATAAAGTAGTATTGCATAGGAACTGCTCTGTGGTTACCTATAACGGTTGACAATTGCTCTCTGAAGAGAAAGCAAGTAGGTATCCTTGGGCAACCTGTCTGTGCTGGGAAAGACACAGAGAAGGCAGGGAACTGTGCAGCCTAGGAATACACTGATCAGAAAGGGGAGAGATGAGGGTCTCCACCCAGAAAGGCAACAGCTGGGGAGTTGAATGTCAAGAGTGGGTGCCCTTGCTGAACCACTGAGGGGAAATACATGTGCAGTTGTCCTGAACTGTGACACTTGGTTCTATCCCTAGCTCTGCCACTGGCTTGCTGGGTGACCTTGGACAAGTCACTTTAACCTCTGTGTGCCTCAGTTTCCCAGATTTAAAAAGTTGGGTGAATACTATTGGCCTTCTTTGTAAAGCAGTTTGAGACCTACCAGAGAAAAATGCTGCATAAGAGCTAGATCAGGGTTTCTCAAACTGGGGGTCGCGACCCCCCGAGGGGTCGCCGAGCGCTCCCCGGGGGGTCGCGAGCTCCTGCCGCCGCAACTCGCGGCGACTAGGGCTGGGGCGCAGCCGGCAGCCCGCCCGCCACCCCCAGTCCCCGCCGCTGGTGGGCTCCCGGCTGTGCGGCGGCCCCCAGTCCCCCCAGCGGGCGGGCTGGTGCACACCCGGCATCCCGCCCGCGGCGGAGACGGGGGAGCGGCGCGTGGACCCAGCAGCCCGCCCGCGGCGGAGACGGGGGGGGGGGGGGCGGCGCATGGACCCGGCAGCCCGCCCGCGGCGGAGACGGGGGAGCGGCGCGTGGACCCAGCAGCCCGCCCGCGGCGGAGACGGGGGGGGGGGGGCGGCGCATGGACCCGGCAGCCCGCCCGCGGCGGAGACGGGGGGGGGCGGCGCGTGGACCCGGCAGCCCGCCCGCGGCGGAGACGGGGGGGGGGTGGCGCGCGGACACGGCAGCCCACCAACAGCCGGGGGGACTAGGACCGTGGTGCATCTGACAGCCCGGTGGGGGAGGGGGGGTGGTGGGGGAATGGTGCGCGGGGGGGGGGGAAATGGTGCGTGAGGGGGCGGCGCTTTTTAAAAAAAATCTGCGGCTTTTCGGCGGAGGGGGTCGCTAGGGGCCCCCGGAGCGCAAAAAGGGGTCGCGGTCTCCACAAGTTTGAGAACCGCTGAGCTAGATGGTATTATTATAATGGATAGCACATCTCAAAGAAATGTATAATAACTCGATATAAATATTTTTAGATAATGCTTTCTTAGCCAAAAGGCCAAGAAGCACATTACAAATCCCAGCTATGTATGCCCAGAAGCTATATTAAGGTACAGTGTGATTTAGCAATGGTATGGACTAGCGTAGCTGGGCACAATGGGGATGGATAAGGTTGGTCTCTCTGATAAAGCATTGCTCTCTTCTCTAGTCGGAATGTCCTAATTTTTGTGTTTTAATATTTCATCCTGGGGCTCGAAAAATATGCGTTGACGTTTAATGGCCTCGGAGTTTGTTACCGACTGTGGAGCTACTGCTAATACAATCCAGTTAAACTGGCTGTGACATTTCCAAATGCACTTCAGCAAATAATAGGAAAACAATATTCTCCGCAGCAGGTTTAGAGCTGAGTCCAGGTAATTCTAACTAAGCCTGTCACTGAGGCCTATAAACACTGGCAGCTCCATGACTGAGCCCTTAGCTTCCCTGTCAGCAGCTCCAAGGCAGCTGCCAAGAGCAACTTTAGTTCCCTTCTATCAGAGGTGAAATCCCAGGCCTCTGTCCTTGAGTGCTTGGATGCTGATTTGGGTGGCGTGGTGCCAAATGTCACAAACGGAAGAGCGTGGGCCAACAAAGAAACACAAAGTAGACTTGCCTGGGAGAATGGTTATGGGAAGAGCCACTAGATTATTCCAAGAGTCTGTGATGCAATATTGTTATATGCTACCGTGTATATTTTATATGCTCTATATTTAGTATATTTGTAATCATGGTATCCAGAGGGCTTTGCCTGCAGTAATGAAGTTCACATGAGCTCACTGATGTTTGAAGTTTTCTATGGTCTGCTGCAAACACTTGTCAATACTAAGCTGGTGATGTCATCGGTGGGATCTGTGCTCTGTTTGCTTTGAGTGAGTGAGAGAGGCAAAGGCGGGGGGGGGGTCTGAACTTACAAAACAGCGTGCTGACACTCTCAGCACCCCAAAAACCCACTCTCTCCCCCCACATACAAACACACGCCCTGTCACACTCCACCCCACTCCCTGCAGCCACTCGAACGCTGGGCTAGCTGCCCATAAGGCACCGCTCCCGATGCCGCTGCAAGTGCCGCAAATGTGGCCACAGCAGTGTGCTTGCAGCTGTCAGTGTGGACAGACCGCGGCGTTTTCCCTACTGCGCTCTCTGAAGGCTGTTTTAACCCAAAGCGCTCTACAGCTGCAAGTGCGCCAAGCCCTTGGACTTGCACTGCAGGGAAATACAATACAGAAGTTGCAGTAGAGCAAGGGTTCCCCAAACCCAGTGAGATCACTAAGAGCTGAAATCACTAAGAATGAGGCCAAGTGGTAGAACCTCAGAACACGGCCTGCATAGGTGGCAGCGAGCGGCAAACAGCGGCTGTGATAACATACAACCAAGGTGGGAAATACATCCTAGGTGGAGCTACCATAAGGTGGGTGCATCATTGGTTGGAAAACTCCCTGCTCGTGGGGTCTCAGAGCCTGGGCCCCAGCCTGGGCCCAAACAGCTACACGGCAATTTTTAGCCCCGCAGCCAAAGCCATGTGAGCGCAAGTCAGCTGACCTGGGCCAGCTACAGCCACGCTGCAGTTCGTTTATTGCAGTGCAGATGTACCCTCAGAGGTGCCCAAACCATGGGGTAGGGACTCGAACCAATTCTATTTTACAATGTTAAGAGAAAGCCCTAGACCATGGGTGTCCAATCTTTTGGCTTTCCTGGGCCACGTCGGAAGAAGATGAGTTGTCTTGGGCCACATGAGTTGTCTTGGGCCACGCGTTATGCCTACTATACACGAATTCTTTGTCACAGTTCATTTTACGCGACATTAGAGTCCTCTCGCTCTTTATCTTATTAGTCAATTTTATCAGTTTTTCAGTTTTTTGGTCGAACTGTTTGCAATTATAATGCGAATTACGAATAATACTCCGTTATTTGTGGGCGTAATCTCATAATGTTGTAAGTTTATGATTTTGTGTTGGGCCGCATTCATAGCCGTCCTGGGCCCACGGGCCGCGGGTTGGACAAGCCTGCCCTAGACATTGAACCCAGCCCCTATCCCTGCTGACGGCACCTAGCAAAAAGGTTACAGGAGGAAAGAGTAAAACCCCCATGATGGACAATAATGCAATACTGAGGAAGTCTTCTCCTTAACCCAACCAATAAGTAGTTGGCTTATTTATTTATCCCGCACAAAATGTCAGCGACAGGCTAACATGACGATGTCTGGATTTGGATCCTTATTATGCTTAGGCTGAGGTTCAGGGTGGAGTCCACACCTGGGCCAAAGCACATATGTCATACTCATGCTATTTCAGCTCCAAATGGCATAATAAAGCTCAAGAGATTGTGCTGGTGTTGCAAGATTCCCCTTGGCTTGTGAGATAGGGAATGGATTCTCACCACTGTGGGCTCTCTCTGACCCAGAGCCAGAAAACAGGAAACTTTTGGAGAGAGCTCTGACTGGGAATCAAAGCCCCAGCCAAAGTCTCCAACCTTCTTGGTGGTGAAGATTGATGCAAAGAACACATTCAGCTGCCCAGTAGTGTCCTTATCTTAATCACTATGTTTAGCCCCTGGGTGTTGAGCAGACCACCGATTCTTTCACAGGCTTCCTGTTTCTGCTGTAGTTAGAGTATTTTTGTTTGGTTTTACACTTTTAGCTATTTCCTCTTCAAAATCCATTTTGGCCCTTTCTGATTTTCCTTCTTGTAGCCTGCTTGAGTTTTATTGGCGTCACTAGGCTCAGATTTAACACATTTGGAAGGATTTCTGTTTTTCGCCTTAAACAGTCTCTAGGTGCTTCACCTGATGACAACTTTCAGTTCCCCTTAACAAGGGGTTTTCTGTGGAAATACACCTCCAGTGATCTGCATCATGCTTGCTCACAAGAACTAACATCACTGCCAGACCCTTATCAAGTATAACCTGGAGCAGCTCCAGGGATTTTAACACATCTTGTTTTACTTAGAGAAAGGCTGGTTTGTAAATTGAAGTCATCTAGATAACACTTGTATTGATCTTTATAATTGAATTCCAGAATTTTATACACAGGCAGTTCCAATGAGATGTTTTTCCTCTGCCTTTTCAGTTCAGCCTCCTAGGGAGAATCCTGTATGAAAAATGTTGTAACCCATGCGTGTCTTTACGGCTTTGAACATAATTGTCTTTAGCCTCATTAGCCTCCTTTCAGTATCAGTGTGATCAAGGCATCTGAGTTTTTCCTCTCAAATTAATTTGTGAATGAGGCTCACAGATACCTGTGATTGCCGGATAAATGTTTCCTCTCTCTTGAGACATGATGTGTGAATCTGCTGTTAGTGAGTAATGGTTTCTATAGCAGTGAGATCCACACTAATCATGCTCATCGGTAGTACACTAGTGAGTCCCTGAATTCAAGATAATGCCAAGCTGGGAGGGGTTGCAAGTGCTTTGGAAGGTAGGATTATAATTCAAAATGATCTGGACACACTGGAGAAATGGTCTGAAGTCAATAGGATGTAATTCAATAAGGACAAATGCAAAGTATTCCACTTAGGAAAGAACAATCAGTTGCACATACAAAATAGGAAATGACTGCCTAGGAAGGAGTACTGTGGAAAGGGATCTGGGGATCAAGTAGATCACGAGCTAATTATGAGTCAACATTGTAACACTGTTGCAAAAAAAGGCTAACATCATTCTGGGATGTATTAGCAGGAGTGTTGTAACCAAGACGTGAGACGTAATTCTTCCGCTCTACTCTGCACTGATTAGGCCTCACACTGGAGTATTGTGTCCAGTTAAAATTGGAGAAAGTCCAGAGAAGAGCAACAAAAATGATTAAAGGTCTAGAAAACATGACCTATGAGGGAAGGTTGAAAAAAATTAGGTTTGTTTAGTCTGGAAAAGAGACGACTGAGGGGGGACATTATAACAATGTACTGTGGCAAAGCTTTGGCCTTGTCCCTGTGGGTACTGCACTTCCAGGTGGTTTGTGCTAGCCTCAAGAGGCTCATTGTGATTAATTAGGGGAGGTAGAAAGGGGGTAGCCCAGGCCCACCCTCTACTCTGGGCTCCAGCCCAGGGACCCTAATAGTATCAGCTAAGATGGCTGACCTTTTAGTCACCAAACACAATACAATTCCCTGGGCTACTTCCCCACAGCAGTCCCCGCTTCTTCAAACTTCTCTTCACCTTTACCTCAGAGTCTCCTTCCTTGCGTATATGTTGTCTACCACTCAGTCTCACCAGCAGCACAACCTCCTCTCACAGCTCCTGACATCCACCCCCACCTGACTAACTGGGAGGGTTTTTAACTGGTTTCAGCCAGTCCCTGATTGGCTTCAGGTGTCCCAATCAGGCTAGCTATTTCTACTGCCTTCTAGAATCTTCTTAATTGGCTCCAGGTGTCTTGATTGGCCTGGAGTAGCCTTTGTTTGGCTATCCAGGGAACAGAGACCTGCACATCCTGAGGCTGATATACCTGCCTTCCAGCGCTCTCCTCTACCCTTCTGGTCTGACTCCGTCACAGTACATAAAATGTTGTTACAAAGTGGAGGGAGAAGAATTGTTCTTCTTAACCTCTGAGGATAGGACAAGAAGAAATGGTCTTAAATTGCTGCAACGGAGGTTTAGATTGGTCATTAGGAAAAACTTCCTGTCAGGATGGTTAAGCACTGGAATAAATTGCCTACGTAGGTTGTGGAGTCTCCATCATTGCAGATTTTTAAGAGCACCTGTCAGGGATGGTCTAGATAACGCTTAGTCCTGCCACAAGTGCAGGGGACTGGACTAGATGACATCTCAAGCTCCCTTCCAGTCCTATGATTCTAAGTTATAAGGCCATGATATTTCATGATTCATACTTCCTTCATGGGGATGAACTCACATATTTGTGCCTGCTTGAGACCGCGGTTTTATCCTGAAATGAGCAGCTGCAAGAGAATATGGAACTAAACTGGGAGGTTTCAGATGAACTCATTCCAGATGCAGTTACTTAAGTCACCGATGTATTAGGGAAAATATCTCAGTCACTACAGTGATGGGCATGATATAGGCAGGGAAATGGGCAGTTGGCTATTTCAATCAATGGTAACATTTTCCAAGATCCCATTTTCAATAATAACTTAGGGCCAGCTTTGTAAAGGTATTTAGGCACCTAAAGATGCAGCTAGCCCCCTAATGGGGTTTACAAAAACTTCTAGTTGACTAACTCCCATGAATTTCATTGTGTTTCAATGGAGCTGGGCTGGTTTGCACCAGCTGAAGATCTGGCCTGTAGCCCCCGGGTGTGACCCCTGGATATTGCAGACCCAGGGTTTCCCTACCAGAAGCCTCACTACAGATGTGCTGTTTCTAAATGAAATTGGGCCCTTATCTTCCATCCAACTGGAGGGAACCTCTCAGATTATATTTCCCTTGATTTGTCTGTGTTTTATAGCCAAGGCTGACCTTGTTCTTAGCAGTGACAATCTCAGTGCCATTACTCCTGTCCTATAGCTCAGATGCAAGACTTCCTGTTAGCTACTCTTCATGTGGATGCCATTTGAGATACTGCCTTGACTTCTGAATAAGGCTAAGATTTTGTCCCAGAGATTTTTAGTAAAATCATGGACAGATCGTGGGCAAAAAAGAAAAATTCAGGGATATCCGTGACCTGTGGGTGACTTTTACTAAAAATATCCGCGTCCAAATGGGGATCTGTGGGTTCACACACGGCTGAAGTGGGGCAGCTGTGCAGGGGCTAGGAGCCGTCCGCAGCAGCTGGGAGCTGTGGGTACCCCTGCCGCCTGCAATCCAGGGGTCCCCCCACTGCCCTTGGGTCCCGGGAGCTGTGGGATTCCGCCTCTCATGTCAGCTGGGAGCTTCAGGGTACCTCCACCACTCACAGCTCTGGGGGCCCATGGCAGCTAGGAGCTTGGTGGTTCCTCTGCGGCTGTGGGGACTGGGAGCTGTGGGCGACCGCTGCCGCCCACAGTGGCCGGGAGCTCTGTGTTCCCCGCCATTCTCAGTGGCTGGGAGCTCTGGGGGCTCCCCACTGCCTGTAGCAGCCAGGAGCTCGGGGGTTCCCCCACCCATGGTAGCTTCAGGGGCCCCAGCACTCTGTGGCAGACAGGAGCTCAGGGATTCCCCCGCCGCCCTCGGCAGCCAGGAGCTCCGGGGGCCACCAGAGGCAGCCTTGCATCTCCCGACCACCTCAGGCTGAAGTCACAAAGGTCACTGGAAGTCACGGATTCTGTGACTTCCGCAGCCTCCGTGGCTAAATCGTAGCCTTACTTATGAATGCTAGAGAGGAGGTGGCATTGTCTCCCTGGCTCAGTTTGATCTCAGAAGGCAGGAACATTGGCGGGAGGAAGGGGGAAGATAACAAATGAATGGAACCATCAAGATGTGCGCATACCAGAAATGAATAACCAGCTGATCTTACCACTGTAGCCTTCTCATCCCCCATTCCCCCGCTCCCATCGGGCATGATCCAGCTCATGGGGAATCTTTCCATTGACTTTGGATCAGGCCCGTTGCTGGTTTACTCTCACTCACGGCGTTACATCTGGAGTTAGAGTGTGAACTCTAGTGGAGCAAGTTGTGTCGTCTGGAGTTGCTCTGTAATGTGCCCCAATCCTTTTTGTTTACCCATTAGGAAATGCACTTACTGCTGAATATAGCTGTTTAAGCCGTAGCGCCTAGGGTAGCTGTGACCTTTTCTGCCAGCCCTGGTGAACCACCCTTGCACCGGAGCGGTACGCTGGAGAGCTTATGGGGACCCACCCGGGTGTTAGAGTATAGAGGGCCTATTGGCAGACATGGCTTCAGTTTGTCCCACTGAGTATGATGGACCTGGCATGCCACACAGGATCTGAAGGGGGGTTGGTTTATAAGAGGGCTCCAACGACTTCATGTGGGGAGATAATCAAGGCCCTTTTGTCATTGCTGAGCGATCAACACACTTTCTGCATCTGAAAAATTGTCCGAACTCTTCCTAAGCAAACTACGCAGAAGAGGCTGTTTCATCAGTGCTGGGCCACATGTTCAAATTCACTTTTTGTCGTCCTTTAATCCTTCTCCAGCCCCTCCTTCGCCCTAAACAGATTCCTCAGAAATAACGCTCTGGGAAAAGGCATGCAGAGAAATAACACTCTGGGAAAACATAACATTCAAAACATCATAACATTCAAAAACCAGTAGGAGAAGACTTCAATCTTCCTGGCCATTCCATTAAAGATTTGATGGTTTCAATTTTGAAACAGAAAAACTTCCAAAACAGACTCCAACGAGAAACTGAGGAACTGGAATTAATTTTCAAATTGGATACAATTGACCAGGGGCTAAATAGGACTTGTGAAGGGTTCTCTCATTACACTTAGGGCTTGTCCTCACTGGGGGGGGGGGGGAGAATCAACGGCAGATACGCAACTTCAGCTACGTGAATCACCTAGCTGAAGTTTGCGTATCTGCCGCCGACTTACCTCTCGTCCCCACGGCGGCGGCAGTCGGCAGCGCGCTCCCCCGTCGACTCTAGCTTGCGCCTCCCAGCGAGCTGGAGTTCCGGAGTCGACGGGGGAGCCGCAGGTGATCGATTTATCGCGTCTTAACCAAACACGATAAATCGATCACCAGAAGATCGATACCGCACCGCGGGAGTGAAGACGAGCCCTAATTGATTGCATTTCCTGAGTTAATTTACCTGACAGAAATCCATTTCAAAAGGCATTTTTTTTCTCCTATTGATAATGGCCCATCTATATTTAACAGCCCTCTTAGAATTGGCATGCTAATGTACAATTTTTTTTCTTTCTTTCTGTGTGTATAAATGCATTTTACTTCTGTTCCATTCTATGCATCCGACGAAGTGAGCTATAGCTCACGAAAGCTTATGCTGAAATAAACTAGTTAGTCTCAAAAGTGCTACAAGTATTCCTCACTTTCTTTACGGATACAGACTAACACGGCTGCTATTCTTGAACCTGTCACTATGGGAAAAGGTATGCAGCAGATCACACACACTAGGAGATGACTAGAGATTTTTTTAAGGTTTCCATTACGAAGTTTATCTTGTTTTAGAATAATCATCATCTTCCTCATTGTCTTAGACTTCCCTGTGAGTAATAAGTAAGAGTGAAACAAACCAGTCTCTTCATGGAATCTCTCTAAACTGGACAAGAGACAGATACAAGGAGATAAGAGAAGAGAGATGTCTTTGTGTCATTCATTTCTATTAGTTTTTTGTTCTTTTAAACTGTTTTAATTAGAACATTGGCCACATTTTAATAACCCAGCAACCTGTCACTGCTTGTGCTCAGAGAATAACATTTCTCCTGAACCGTACCCATTTCCCCTCTTACTGCTCCAGTGAAATCCTCTCCTTATCCTGTGGAGCTGTGAATGGCACCTTGCCAGTCATGGAAGCAGTCTCAGAGCTGTCTTACTCCTGCAAGTCAAATAGGCTCATGGTGGGGAGTTGTGAGAATAGTGAGATGGAGTCGTCCAGTAGTGATCTGGCCAGGCCCAAACACTATTATAGGAATATGTTTACAACCCTGTCAAACAGCATCAATGGACCCTGGGCAGCAGGTCCCTTGACAGCTGTCATTTCAGTGCACTCCCTGTTAGGAGGTGCACGGGAAGAAGGCCTCGGCAAATGCCTCTTGCAGCATGTAACAACTTTATTAACTTTACTAACTTAGAGCCAAAACTACATATTTGTATGGACCAGTAGACAGGGATCTTTCTATTAATGCTGTGTGTGTGTGTGTGTACAGCGAAAGAGAGAGAGAGAAATCTCTTTTATATATAACTAGCAGAAATACCCGGCGTTGCTCGGGTCCATTGGAGGGGGGTAGGAGGGAGACAGCTGAGCGAATGCGGGGTCCGTTGGAGGGGGGAGAGAGCTGAGCGAGTGGGGGGGTGTTGGAGGGGGGAGGGGGGAGAGAGCTGAGTGAGTGCGGGGTCCGTTGGAGGGGGGGAAGGGGTTGAGATTTTAAAATTTTTTGATTCTTACCTGAGGGGGCAGAGAGCTGAGCGAGTGTGGGGTCCGTTGGAGGGGGGAAGAGGGGAGAGAGCTGAGTGAGTTTGGGGGCACTTGGAGGGGGGAGGGGTCAGAGAGCTGAGCGAGTGGGGGGTCCATTGGAGTGGGGGGAGGGGTCAGAGAGCTGAGCAAGTGGGGGATCCGTTGGAGTGGGGGGAGAGAGCTGAGCAAGTGGGGGGGGTCGTTGGAGGGGGGAGGGGGGAGAGAGCTGAGCGAGTGAGGGGGCAGTTGGAGGGGGAGGGGGCAGAGAGCTGAGCGAGTGCAGGGTCCCTTGAGGGGGGGAGGGGGGAGAGAGCTGAGCGAGTGCGGGGGCAGTTGGAGGGGGGAGGGGGCAGAGAGCTGAGTGAGTACAGGGTCCCTTGGAGGGGGGGAGAGAGCTGAACAAGTGTGGGGCCATTGGAGGGGGTATTATTACATCGTAACTATGTCACAGAGAACAGCAGGTGTTAACCTGCTGCCCAGCTGATGTTAATGGGCTTTAAAGAATTTCACCCCTAGGGGGTGTAAGAGGTGAGATTTGAAAATTTCTCGATTCTTACTCTGATTAGAACCCTAAAGCCTTTAACTGTACCAAATTTCAAGTCTCTAGCTCAAATGGTGTGGAAGGAGTTAGGGAACATACATACATGCATACACACACGCATACACCATTTGACTTATCTATATATATAAAACACCAGCAACTACCTAGGTGGGCATGTAGTTTGCCTTTGCCTGAGCACGGGTTATAAAATGGCTATTCCTGGTCTTTGTTGGGCAGTTCTAACGTGATTCTGTGGAGATAGTTTTACTGCCACTTTCTCTAAAGCCTTTGGAGAGTGAAGAAAATCTGGAAGGACTTAGCAAGAACAAGAACAGCTTTGGAAAGAAATAAACTAGACAATTTAAGAAAAGAAGAGTCGGATGCAGTAAAAAGAGGAGAGGGGAAGAGGTGTATTATAGGAGGAAGAAATTTGCCTCTTTTATTGGCAGGCGGAAATCTTCAAATATCTCCCGGTGCTCCAAAATCATTCCTTCAGCAGAAAGCATTCATGAGTCCACTTCTACCATCCTTATACTCAGTTGCCAACCCCTGACATTAAACAATCATCAGCCAGGCCCTCCAAAATCATAAGATTGCCTTAAAAATCATAAAATGTTTTTTTTTAAATGAACAAACCAACATTGCGGTTCTTTCTCATCATCTGCTGTTGCCCTCTTTAGTGGTCACATTTTCAAGCTTGTTTCTGCAACCAAGAGGGTTAGAAACCCCCTTTTTTGTTGTTTTTAAATGAAAGCTGAGATTCTCCCCTCATGCCATGAAGTCAGGACATAAAAAAAGCAACACATTTTTAAACGTGTCATGAGAGTTTGCCACACTGCAGTAGTACCTTACTCACCAAGTAACCCCATTGAAATCTGTGGGCGTATCCACATAGTAAGGTAATAGTATGACTATGGGTAGCAGAATATGGTCCCTTATTAACAATGGCATTATTAGTATTCAGTGGTGATGGGATCTGAGTGCTCAACATGAGACACCTTATAGGGGTCTGGTTTTTAGCAGGGTAGGTGCACTGCCTTTCTGAAACTCAGATCCCCTTCTGGTGTCTCAAGCTGGGCATCCAAACTCCCTAGTCACTTCTGAAAACCTTGACCATCGTTATTTGTACTGGGCTCTGTAAAAGACAAATAGAAAAGCCTCTAAAAGCTTACCAACTAATGTTAAGTCTGATGCAATGCATTGTGGGTAATACGCACTAGGGAGGGGAGGAGAATGTGTAAGACGGGCAGTATGTGTGGCAGTAAGAGAAACTTTAATGATAAATTAATGTCACTGCCGTATAATTTTATTCATTTGAGTGGTTTGTTTTTAATTTTAACCCAAAACGACAGGATTTTAATTTAATCCCCTGCAGTGCTGGGAGGCTGCTGAGATGTGGTAATTTTATACCCTCCAGATATGGCCTTAATACTAAAGCTGTGAGAACACAGCCTGTGGGCACTTAAAGCAGACTTGCTTTAGAGTTTCCTTTCAAGTCAGGTTTGTCAAAGGAGTTATTAAGCTTTCTGAACTTTTCTAGCAAATCTAGGTACAGTTTCAAGCCAAGCTGGAGTATTTTACAGTTTGGTGGTAAAAAAAACAGGCAGAGTCGTGACAGCAAAACCAGGTGAACCACGATTTGTTTTTGCTTTACAGTTTTTGGTTCATTGTGATTTGGAACTTTATTTTATTATTTGCCCCAATGAGTTTAGACTCTAAATAGATCGGATGGACAAAAGAAGGATTGGTAACTCTCCTTTACAGATGGGGAAACTGATTCATGGAGAGATGAAGGAACATGCCTACGGTGACACAGGAAATCTGTGGCAGAGCTGGGAATTGATCTGTTGAGCACCAGTTTCGTCACTACAAGACCATCTCTGTTTTCAGCAGAGGACGGTCATTGTGAAGCACAGACATTGTCACGATATTAGCCACTTCTGTGATTGTTAAGGTAATTACTGATATCTTGTCAATGGACGCTGTAACTAAAACCAGATTCTGCCATCAGAATACATGAGGCACTAGAGCACTTCAAGGAATAATGGTGTGGGATCTGCTTTTGCACTGCTGTCTTTGACCGGTGAGTCATTTGTAGCCCTCCTGCCAGATGGCGTAGGAACAAGGGTTCTCTTTTCGCCCCTGAGGGGAGAGGGTGCTTGAGTGATGCTCACCGGTGTATCAGTGCCGTTTGTCACTGTCTCTGCCGCTTTGTGTTGCTGTGCGACTTGCTATCACTGTCCCTGCCACTGTTTGTCACTGCCTCTGCTCACAGCTGCCACCCCCACAGCCGCCTCCCATGGCAACACGGTGCTCTGAGATTCCACCCCTTAGCCCCGTTCTCAGTGATTTCCCTGGGAACCGGGGAACCTCTCTGCTACTGCCTTTTCCATAGCGAGTGCTGAGAAAGAACCAGGATGCTCCCATGAATCTAGTCAGCCCCATCTTTGTACACGGGTGGAGGATCAAGCGGCTGGCAGGACCTTTTAAACAGACCCACATCACCGGCTACAACAATCTGTCCCCACCTTTCCTGCCTCTTTCTAAAATGTGGTATCCCTCTCCCTTGCTTAGTGAGTAAGACTAAGCCAGGGTGACCCCCTCCATCAGCTAATGCTGTGTACATTTGCTCATACAATCAGGATCACAACATCCATGACCTCTGCGTTCAACACAAAAGTCAGTGGTATCTCAAAACAGCCAAAACGGATCCCTTTGGCAATCAGGGGCATCCACAAGGCGGGGAACCCCCACAATATACATCTAAAAATGTGTATTTCTGCTTCAGCCCTGACTATCCACTGCCATTCACTACTCCAGTCCTGGCCACGCACTGCTCCAGACTCAGCCACTGACCCGGGCCCTTGATCCAGCCCCACTGGCTGGCTGCCAGCCGCTTTCTCAGCCCCGGGCCACTGCTGTAACCTGCCCCTCCAAAAGCAGTTACATTTAAATTCCTACACATGTCTCTGTTGGCAGTACTAGTCTGTCTGCTGATCCCTAGGCAGAGAAGGAGAGTCTACTCCAGAGGTCTTTGCTCACTGTTGGTCACTAAGGGCGTGTCTTCACTGCAGCGGGGAGAGATCGATATTTTGGCGTTCGATTTATCGCGTCTCGTCAAGACGCGGTAAATCAATCGCCAGCGGTGCCCCCGTCGACTCCGGAACTCTAGCTCGTCAAGAGGCGCAAGCTGGAGTTGACGGGGGAGCGCACCGCCACCCGCTGCTGCCATGAGGACAGCAGGTAAGTCGGCTGTAGATACGCTGAAGTTGCGTATGTACAGCCAATCCTCCCCCCCCCAGTGAAAACCCACCCTAGATGTCAGGGGACAGCTCATTCAGACCCTGCTTACACATGTAACACTGGCAGCACTGACTGAGAGGTTGGTAAACAGATCCTACCCTGAGAGGGCTGTGCTCCTGTTTTATTCAATTATCAGTCATTCACATACAAATGGCCACTGGAAGCTCCATTCTTCTCAGTGCCCCAGGTACCACACCAGCTCTGCGGTGTATATAAGCGCTCCATCTCCAGCAGCGGGACTATTACACATCATAACGCGGCAGGACTTCAGGTAATTTCGACACCCTCTAATAACAACAATACCCTGGTGCCCCCCCCCATCCCAAGAGAATCTATTAAGAAGCGCAGCCTGAGGCTGTATTCGCTTTTCTGCTGAGACCCGTCCACTCTTTATTTTGATTTTAATAATACAAGTGATGTCCATATTCAGGACCCAGGCACACCAGCTCTTAATGAATATTACAACACAACTCCAGCAGCATTAAAACAATCCGACAGGAATGCAACCAGACACTAGGCTGAAGCTCTTTTCTGGTCCTTCATGGTTCTGGGCCGCAGGCTGTCAGCTACTCCAGAAAAAAACCTTATCCCACAAATTATGGCTTTTTCTGCCTCCAAGGTCACCAAAACTGGGGCTATTTTGGACCAACTCGGGGAGCAAGTTCCAGAGCCCCGGAGCCCTCACAGGAAACACCCGGTCAGCAACCCCCTCTTCTTTCATCATGATCCAGCCCCAGTGTCTCTGCTGCTCATAGCTGCGGTGGTACGGCATGAGGAGAGAGGCCCTTATGCTGCTCTCTTTACCTTGCTTCAGGTTTCAGAGGTTCTGGGCAGGGCCGGCCCACAACATTTTGGCACCTGAGGTGGGGAGCTCAAATGATGCTCTCGTACTCCCTCGTTTGGGCCAAAACTTTGAAAGGTCTCTTGTGCCCTCCTTCCTCCAGCACAGCACTCCACCATCTCTGTGCATCTAGAGCACAAGTCTTGGAGGACTATCAGGGTGCTTGGGTTCTATTTTTTCTCTGCCTGTGTGCGAAGCCACTTAACCTCCATTTGTAAAACAAGGATAATAATAATTACCCTCTTGAAAAGGGTGTTATGTGAAATTTGTTTGCAAAGTACTTTGGGAGAGAAAGATGAAAGGTTCTACATATTAGATTGGGGTTTGTTGTTTTTTTCCCCTAATTTCAAATTGTGTGCCAGTTTTTCCTTTCTGTGAAAGAAAACTCATGGGAAATTTCATCAGTTGTAATTTCCTTTCTCCTTTTAACCCTTGGGGAGGGGAGGAGGAGTCTCAAGAGGTAGAGGTGACTTGTGCAAAATTTCACAGACAGAATCACTTCTGCAGTATATTGAAAATATAATCCTTAAAATTCTAGATTATGTATTGTAAACTTTTTCTTAGTTATAGAGCATCTAGTAAGGCTGAATTCAGTTCAGAGAACTGGATTTGATTCTGTATAATGTTAGCATCTCTGGAGATAATAATTTATCAGATAAGTCGCAGTTTCATTTCAGTAAAAGTCTTTATGTCTATACAAAACACATTGTCATGTCTCCATGGAAAAAACTAACCAATATGAGAACAAACTAACCAGGACCAGAGTGGTAATTGGATAAAGGCTTTTGACTGGTCATTTGAAATACATAATTCAGAAGGAGTGAATTGCAATCAGTCATTTTAAATAACATGATTAACTGTGGGGGGGGGGCGCATGAATGTACGCATGTCATTAGACTCATTACTCTGCCAATGTTTTCAGTTTAAACACAGACTTATCACCACATTCCTCAAAGGTAACATTCATGCCAGTTTTAATTATCTCTGGTAAAGCAAGACTCAACATTATAAGATAGGTAACAAATAGTTGTAATGAAAATGAGGAATACGTGTAGCACCTTAGATATTAACCTGTTTATTTCAGCATAAGCTTTCGTGGGCTATAGCCCACTTCATCGGAGCATAGAATGGATGAAACAGAAGTAAGATGCCCCCCAACCTGAAACAAATACTCACCGGCAACTACACACCACACAACAAAAACACTAACCCAGGTACCTATCCTTGTAACAAATCCCGATGCCAACTCTGTCCACATGTCCATTCAACTGACACCATCATAGGACCTAATCACAGCAGCCACACCATCAGAGGCTCATTCACCCGCACATCCTCCAATGTGATCTATGCCATCATGTGCCAGCAATGCCCCATTGCGATGTACATTGGCCAAACTGGACAGTCTCTACGCAAAAGACTAAATGGACACAAATCTGACATCAGGAATCATAACATTAATAAACCAGTAGAACACTTCAACCTTCCTGGCCATTCTATTAAAGACTTGAAGGTGTCAATTTTAAAACAGAAAAACTTCCAGAACAGACTCCAACGAGAAGCTGATGAACTGGAATTAATTTGCAAACTGGACACTGTCAACCAAGGATTAAACAAGGACTACGAGTGGCTTTGTCATTATACTAATTGATTGCATTTTCCTAGTTTAGTCTCTTTTACAGATTCTTATCAACTGTCAGACACAGATAAGAAACCCTGGACCCTGGAATTCTGCAACACATCAGAGTTCAACCTCTGTAGAAAGGGTGCTGAGTAGTCAGCTGCTCCACTTCATCACTGATGGTATACAAAAAATCAAAACCAGTAGGATTTTATTGAAGGGGACAAGGCAAAATGCCGTATTTATTGTGACTACAAAAAGAATGAGACTAGGCAATCAGTTATAGCTAGAACATTTCATTTTCTGTCATATGTATTTGTTTATTCACACAAAGTTCTGCAAGGCAGTCATAGTCACCAGCCTGGAGGTTGCTCATGCCAAGTCACTGGCCAGGTAGCCTGGGCACGAGAATGGAGCCGAGTTTTGTCAGCTGTGCATCTGATGGTCCTGGAGGGTGGTTGCAGAATCAGACTCAAAATCCTGAGTCTTTAGGATCCGTTTCTATAGGAATTCATTCCTATACCAGAAGTGGGTATTAGCCCACGAAAGCTTATGCTTCAGTACTTTAGTTAGTCTTTAAGGTGCCACAGGACTCTTTGCCACTTCTGCAATAACAGACTAACAGGGCTACCTCTCTGATTCTATTCCTATACCAGTCTATGGAATCCGCTTCATTATGCTGCTTTTACGTTTGAAGTGATGATTAATCACTGTTCCACGTTTGAAGTGATGTTTAATCAGCAAATGGAACATCCATGACAGCTTGGTGTTATTTTGTTTTTCCGTTTGCTCTGGTGCTTGGGGGTGGATTGTGGATTCTGGTTTGCCCTCGGGGTCGGTCATTTCACGCCATGCATTTTTTCAGCCCGTTGATGTCGGGGCTGTAATTCTCAAGCTGGCACTTTTACCATTCATTTAAAATCACATCCACCCTCTATTTCCCCTACCATATTTTTATGACATTTCTATTTTATTATTTATTTTTGAACATAGCACTTCTATAATTACTGGGGCATGACAGGCCTCAATAGATTTGTTTATACCACTTGCTACACAGGAAAAGAGCAACAAACAAGATAAGAAGTATAAAGGATGAGAACACAACAAATCTTATTCTTGTTTTCCGGGGGAGAGCTGTTTTTACAAAGTTCTTATTACTCTTTAGAACAGATTCTTACAGGTGAGAGGTTTATTGCAGGGGTGGGTGGGTGAGATTCTGTGGCCTGTGTTGTGCAGCAGGTCAGACTACATGATCATAATGGTCCAGTCTATGTGTCTAAAGTATACTGGTACAATTAACACCAACCTTGTACATTTTACTGAGAGGCAGTCCAATTAGCACAGCCTTGTTATGTGAGCTGGGAAACACTTCTTGGGTTTGTCTTCACTACCCACCGAATCGGCGGGTAGCCATCGATCTTCTGGCGATCGATTTCTCGCGTCTTATGAAGACGCGAGAAATCGATCGCTCGCGGCGCCCCCGTCGACTCTGGAACTTCAGCTTGCCGGGAGGCGCAAGCTGGAGTCGACGGGGGAGCGCGCCGCCGACTGCCGCCGCCATGAGGACGGACAGTAAGTCGGCTGCAGATATGCAAACTTCAGCTATGTGATTCACGTAGCTGAAGTTGCGTATCTGCAGTCGATCCCCCCCCTGTAGTGGAGACCAGCCCTTAGTCAGATACATAACATAACTTAGGGCCTGTGGTTTAGTTATGCTTGTTATATATTAAAAAGAGGCATTCATTTCTCTTTGAATACAACAATACAACTACCTGCAATCCCACACATAGGGAAACCAAGTCATTGGGAATATTATCTCTTTCTTGTATCTGATCCTGGTACCTAAGAAATAGACCTTATCTGTGGAAAAAGCCTCTAATTTACATAGAAATGTGCCCTCTGTTTCTTTTCCTCCCCATCTCTAAAATGAAATGAAGAGAGGTCTAGTGTGTGCGAGAATAAGGCATATTGTCTGACTGCCCTAACAAAATGGAACTAGACAAGCAAGTGCTAGAGCAAGCTGTGACTCAGAATGTTTGTGCTTAGTAAAATACCACAAAGTGACAGTCAGCATAACTAACACAGGACTAAATGGCTGTAATAATCAAGAGATCCCATGCTACTGCTGTAGTATTAGGAAAGAAGTTTCTGTAGAAGTGGCCTGGTTTAATTTCATGAGTGGTTACCTTTTTGTGTTGTTTTGTTAGTAGAGCGAAGTGGCTGTTATATGTAATTTTCCCCCCTTCACGCTACTAGATCAAATCTGGCCTAGATCCCAGAGAACTGTAAAATGAATGGGGACCTCAGTCCACTTCTCAGAAGATGAGTATCTAAAAATATTGTTGTACAGTAGCACTACATTCCCTGTTGGTCTTTCAAAGAGCCAATTAACAGTTTCTAATGGCTTAGGGATATTCCTGGCATGCTGCCCTGACTTTGCAGCCTCTCTGAATAAGAAAAAGGACTTCAGTTGCATAGTCGGGCGGAGACATTTGCTTCTAACAATTCAGTGGTTTGTGCTGGGGCATAATTCTTTTTTAAAATAGATCCAAACCCTTGAGACCTCACCGTAAGTAGCGATGGGCACCAAAGATGACAGCTGCTTCGACTGTTTTCCGCTGGGCAAGGATGCGAGGCAGGAGTAGTGATCAAGATGATAACTGGGGCAGTTCAGTGCTCTGACTCCATCATGTCTATGGCAGTGTGAAGCAAGTAACATTGCACCCAGATGATAGGCAGGTATTTTTATCTCCTGCATCTTCTTTCTGAATTTCGACTTTCCTCATTGACCTCATTTCTCTTAGCAACTGGATGGCAGGAGCTACTTATCTTTTTATTGGAGCATGCAGAGTATGGCAAGATGGATCACTTCTGAGCGACTGGTCAGTATGGCTCAGCTATATTTTTCCCATAACCTGCACGTTTTGGAAATAAATGGTCATAAAATATTCTGCTCAGAAAATATAAAAGGTCGGCTCTTCAGGAGGTGTAGCGCTGTACACCATTGAAATCAACAAAGCTATGAAAATGTGCATCAAATGAAGATTTGACCCAAAATATTGCTTTTTTAAAAAAACCACTGCCCAAGGAAAAACAACGGGGAAGGGGCAGGTGCTTACAAAATGTATGTCGGCTATCCAAGCCAAGAAGGTCTCACAAGAACAGTGTCCCCAAGAAATGACTGACCCATTTGAATGGATGGCCACGTTAAACAGCTGCAAATTAAAACAATATGCTCAGATTTTACATTATTGACACAAGACCAGTAATTTCATCATTGGCCTTATTAAGGCATCTAAGCTTTCACCAGCTGGGCATAATCAATTTAAAAGGGAGAGAGAAAATGTTTATAGTCCTCTTTATAATGCAATTGCTCTGCTGCATGATAATCCATTGATAATCCATCAAATGTGACAGCAACTCTCTTTTCTACACTTACCTATTTAAGTTTCATAGAGGATTAGATTTTTTTAAAAAAAATATTTATATAAGAGCTTCCCCTGTGGAAAGTAAAAATAACATCTCTATTTCCGCCACTCGGAGAGAAGAGTGATCTGGTGTGGTCTCATAGCGATCATCTGCAAGGGACTGATGTATTATGTTTGTCCCTGGTGGCCTTGTACTCTCCATACCTGCCTGTGTGTTACTCACTAGGGATTAGGCCAGTGTTTCTTTCATAGCTGGGGATCTGCCAGGTTTTGCATTATGAACATCATAACTTGGTTATAAAAACTTGCTCCAGACCTAAACATTGACCCAGATGATTTCAAGAGCGTGGGTTTTTTGGAGAGGAGTGGGGTAGGGTGAATGAGAATCCTCTAGCTGTGTGCAACTAAAACTTCAATCCTGCAGTTGGATCAGCAGTGTCCAGCAATCGCTTGGAGCCAAGGAGGTTGATCGAGGTTTGTGTCCTTCACTGTCTGAGTTCTAACTGATCAGCATTGCCACGGCATAACAAACAGTTCCAGCTGGCCCTGGCCAGAGTTTTTAAAGGTATAGTTTCCCATATCTTCCTTCCCCAGCCAAAGAGTGGTACTCTGTCCCCCTCTAGTGGTGGCTAGGCCAGCATAGAATCATAGAATCTCAGGGTTGGAAGGGACCTCTCGAGGTCATCTAGTCCAGCGGTCGCCAACCAGTGGTCCGTGGACCACTGGTGGTCCGTGAGAAAATTTTGGTGGTCCCTGGAGAAATTTGGACATTATTTGCAATTTTTAGGAAGATAAGTCCCTAGTAAAGGCTTCTTATTTGATAGCACTTCAAATCGCGAAAAGTAGAAAGCCCTATACGATTGGAGAAGAATTAATTAAGCCTTGCTTGTTACAAGCCTGTGAAGAGGTTTTGGGGAAACAGGCTGTCCAGAAACTGAAAGTAATTCCTATGTCCGCTAACACTGTGAACAGCAGAATTGAAGACATGGCCAAAGATATTGAAAATCAAATGATTGAAATAGTGAAAAATTCAACGTTTTATTCAATTCAACTCGACGAATCAACAGACATAACTAACAAGGCAGTTCTCCTTTGTTTTGTGAGGTTTGAGTGTCAAGGAGAGCTAAAGGAAGAACTCTGTTCGCTCAACTTGCTGGGTAGAACAACCGGCTCTGAGGTATTGAATGGAAGAAATGTGTTGGGATATGCACAGACGGTGCCGCAAGCATGACCGGGCATCGTTCGGGAGTTGTTACAAAAGTGAAAGATGTTGGACACCCAGACATCTTGTTTACTCATTGTATTATACATCACGAGCAACTTGCGGTGAAAAGAATGTCTCCAGAACTGCACGAAGTACTCTCTGATGTAATTAAAATTGTAAATGAAATTCGGCACAAAGCGCTCAATTCTCGAATATTTGAGGCACTTTGTGAAGAAATGGGCTCTCGATATACTCATCTTCTTCACGCTGAGGTGAGATGGCTGTCGAGGGGCAAAATACTAACCCGATTGTTCGACCTGCGCCAAGAAGTCAAGTTATTCTTCCAGCAGCAAAATAATTCGAAATTCCAAGATCTCTTGTCCTACGATGATTGGCTAGCCAAGCTTGCATACCTGGCAGATATTTTTTCACTGTTAAACGAGCTAAACACGTCCTTGCAAGGACAGCTTACGGACGTGTTCACACTGCGAGGTAAAATGGATGCATTTCAAAAGAAAATATTGCTGTGGCAAATGTGGTTGGCTGAAGAAGATCTGCAAATGTTCCCAAATCTTGATGAGTATATGAAAGAGGAGGATGTCAACCGACAGGTAATAACCATTGTTCGACAGCACTTACGGTCGCTCACAGAATCTTTTGGCCATTATTACCCAAAGGAAGAGGACCCCAGACATGGCAATATGTGGGTAATGGATCCATTTTCGGCGAAAATTGAAGATAGCAATTTGAGCATGAAAGAAAAAGAAAGTCTAATCGATCTATCATCCGACGACAGTCTCAAAGCTAAATTCCACTCGTCCTCATCAAGACATCATTTTTGGCCCTCCGTAAAAAGTGAGTACCCAGTGCTGAGTGAAAAAGCCATCAAAATTTTGATTCCATTTGCAACAACCTATCTGTGTGAAAAGACATTCTCATCTGTTACGGCAATCAAAAACAAGTACCGCTGTTGGCTTGAAATACAAACGGCTCTCCGTGTTGCAGTGACGTCATTGGAGCCAAGAATCCATAAACTTATTTCAAACAAGCAGCAACAAATATCACACTAATAATTTTGTTATAATTAAACAAGCTTTAATAATTTTGTTATAATTAAACAAGTGCATTTCATATTAATGAAATGGAACTTTTATGATCATTATTTTATAGATGTTTGTACCTTTTTAAAAAAATTCATGTTAGTGGTCCGCGGGATTCAAAATTGTGAGTTTAGTGGTCCGTGAGGTCCGAAAGGTTGGCGACCACTGATCTAGTCCAACCCCCCTGCTTAAAGCAGGACCAATCCCCAACTAAATCATCCCAGCCAGGGCTTTGTCAAGCCTGACCTTAGAAACCTCGAATGAAGGTGATTCTACCACCTCCCTAAGTAACCCATTCCAGTGCTTCACCACCCTCCTACTGAAAAAGTTTTCCCTAATATCCAATCCAATATCCATGGGATTAATGAGCCTACTACAGCCTTGGCTGCAAGAGAAAAGTCATTTAGCTCATGCATTAGAGCAGGGGTGGGCAGGGCTTTGGATCCAGCCCACGAATTTGCCACCCCTGTGGTGCTACCACGTCCCTGCTGCCTCTGGGGGAGGGGGAGCAGAGGGCTCCATGTGCTGCTCTTGCCTGTGGATACCTCCCCCAAAGCTCCCATTGGCTAGGAATGGGGAACTGCGGCCAATGGGAGCTTCTCAGGAGGGAACCAAAGGCGCGTGGAATTCTCTATCTCCCCCTCCCCCCAGGGCTGCGGAATTCTCTATCTCCCCCATATCCCGGAGCGATATGGGGGAGAGGGCAGGCAGATAGGGAGCCTGCAGGGCAGATATGGTCACATCAAATGCCAGGAAACAGCCGAGATGTTCATCTACTTAATATGAGGGCACATCTTCTGCTTTCTTAGCAGGGGCAGGAATTTTAAGGAAACAACAATGGCGCACCAAGGAGACAAACCCCAGTAACGTGGCTCTCTCAGTGACCGGGCTAGCGGCACCTCTGCCCCTTTGCTGATCTCTGACAGCATCTACCTCAGATCTGGGGCCTCTTGTCCTTACCTGTCTTGGGCTGGAATCTTGTGGTTCTTCCACTCTTAGACCAAGAGCTGTCTATTCTACCCTGTGAATACCAACTACTTAGTGCTCTGCAGGTAGACATAGCATTTGCACATCGTAATAGCTTGTCATTTCTGGTCTTGTGTCTGTTTCTACCGGTAGGCGAGGGGGTAGAAACTACCAGCTACCCTCTGATAACCGAGCACACCATCTTAGAAATCCAATATAGGAATCCCATTTCTGGGATACAGATCAATAGTCGGTACTGAGCTCCACTGCATTCATCACAATAGTGGAGCTCCTTTAATATAAATGGAGCTACACTCCTTACCATTAGCTGTGGATCTGGCATCACTTATTTTCATTTATTGCAAGGAAGTATCTTACTGATTAAATTTTATCCACCAGGAGTAGGATTCCAAACTTCTTGTGCATATAAAATATCTACTTATCTGAGAACTTACTACTTTGTTGCTCCTTTACCTTGACTCTATTGATCCTAAATCAAAATAATTAAACTGCAATACACATTTATACTTTACTCCAGAGGTCAGCATTACAGAGTAAAGCAACTCTGTTTCCAAGCACAATATGAATTAACAGTTTTAATCTTCCTTGATGACATCCAGTTGTGTTGGATGTTATCTGGGATCCTTGCCAAGAGGTGGTTTCAAGCAACTCTGTGATCAAGTCACTTGAGAAATGCCCATGAGTCAAGTCTTTCCAGGATAGTCTCCATCTCCAAACCTAGGATTTCTAATCACCGCCTCAATGTTACCATTGTTCATTATTTTATAGCTCTAAAAAGTGTGCTAGGCTCTGGGAGCCAGTGTGCTTGCAGGAGACAGAGAGACAAGGTTCTTGCTTCAGATTACTCTCATGTATTGACATAGAAATACTGTCACACATTTGCCTGCAACTGGTTCCATGTGGACAGAGCCCCACTGACATCAGTGAGGCTGTGGTGGGTTTAGGGATCTGAGCAGAGTTAATCAACCATCAGAAAAGTTGGTAAAAGTCAAGTATATGAAGGGTGTAAAGGCCAAGGAGAGAGCGGTATTATTTAAGTGGGCTGGGAGAGAACTAACGATCCTGGAATTAAACTAAGAAATGGGAAACTGCCTAAAAGTGAGATCTATTTGGCTGAGGAATTTGTCTCTCCAAGGGAGTGGACACTTCGTCACTTGGAAGACTTAAAACTGGACTGAGCCATGATTGTACTGTATGGATCCCGCGCTAGGCTGAGACAGGGACAGGCTGGTCTGCACTCATGAACAAGCTCATCTCTGATCTCTCTGTTTCTGTGAAAATGTTTTCTAAACATTGTTTCCAGTGACATTTTCTCCATAAAACTACAATTACTGCAATCCCTCCGAAAGACTCTTGTCTCCTACACGGGTTACAAGAAAGCCGCTGACAGATGCCCCAAGCTTGCCATCTGTTCTATTCCAGCAGGCCGCCCTGTGCCTGCATAGATGAGCATTCAGAATCTATTTCTCTACTTAGCTATTTACTGTATGCTCCCCATGAGCAAACTGCTTATTTATGGGGAAAGGAGGAGAAAAAGACATGAGAACTGGAGTGGAGGAAGAGGAAGGATGGAATTCTGAGCACGTGGGAGGGAGGGAGGGAGGGATAGCTCAGGGGTTAACTGTTAAACCCAGTTGTGAGTTCAACCCTTCATTTAGGGATCTGGGGGAAAAAATCTGTTGGATGATTTAGCTGAGGATTGGTCCTGCTTTGAGCAGAGGGTTGGACTAGATGACCTCCTGAGGTCCCTTCCAACCCTGACATCCTATGACAGAATCCCTGGGACCCTCCTTGTGGGTAAAGGTGGTCTAGGTGAACCACGAGGAAGCATTTTGAAATCAGGTGCCTGGAAGCTTAGAAAAGCACCACCTTTTCTCTTTAAACACTTCTTGGGCCAGAATCTCAGCTAGTGTAAATCACTGCAGCTCAACTGAAGTCAACAAGGCCATATAGTCATTATAAACTGGTGTAGCACTCGTGGCTTTCTCAGACCCTTTTTGAACCAGAATGCCGTATTTAGTGTCCAGCAATTTCAAAGTCCGCCAATTTCCTGCATCCCTAATTTCAATTTCCCTGCATATATGGTCGAGGCAGCAGCAACAAAATAAACTGGGGACTCTTAATGAGTCAGAAGGGTCATCATTATTTGCACTGAGAGATTCAGACAGCTAGTCTGGAGTGCACTTTACTTGACCTAATGTTGTTCAGCAAGATTGGTGTCTAACTCCTAAAAGGCAAGCTGTAATAGGGTGACCAGACAGCAAATGTGAAAAATCGGGATGGGAGTAGGGAGTAATAGGAGCCTATATAAGAAAAGACCCAAAAATCGGGACTGTCCCTATAAAATCGGGACATCTGGTCACCCTAAGCTGTAACAAGTCTCTGGTAACTTCTGATACCTTGGCTGGTCCCTCAGGCAGATCAGTCTGAATCTCCTTCCTTTCTGTCCAGGGAGGATACACAGAATGCATAGAAATAGGGACATCGGGGTTAGTCTCTGTCCAGTATAGGATGGCAGAGCTGTGGCCTCCTCTGAATCCTCCACAGCATGTTTAATAGCCGCCATTATGTTCATTGTATATGTGAGGAGAGATATGGAGGCCAAGATAAGTGATACGTCCCTTAGCTCACTTGCATGGCAAATTGCCTTGTAATTCATTTCATTGGAGTCCATGGAGGTTGCGAAGTTGCTGCAGGAGTCAGAAAAAGTGTCCACTAATGGGGGATAATTTTAGGAATGAATGAATTTACCTCCCTTTCGGGGTTGGAAGACGAAAGGTAGCCCCGGATGAATGGTCCATGTGAGCTCTTAGTCAGCTAGTCACATCCATTTACCGAGAGCTCCTGAGGCTATGACCAGTGTTTCAAGGAGGTCGGCAGCTACAGTGCTGATGTACTAGACTAGAAACTGTGCGGGATTTAGGGGGAGTGTAATAGGACTTTAAGATCACAGGGTCTTATTCACCTCTATAGATACTCCAATAATATGCAAATAGGACCATGCTGAGGCCATGGTGGGTCAGGCCAACAGACTGAAAGCCCAAGGTACTTTAAAATGAAAGCTACATATTTCTGTGAAAATACATCAGAAAGCTCCCTCTGCTGACCCTGGTGCCCCGCTGCAGGCTGAGGGAGATTGTCCTGTGAAAGAAGCCTGCTGTCATTACATACAGACCGCCCTGTCTCTGAGGAAAACAACATTGACTACTTTAATTTCTCCATAAGGGAAGAAAAGCACCTGACCTATTTCTCCAGCCTTAGGAACCCATGTGTGCAGATTGAACAACAACGAAATAATCAGCCCCATAAAAACATTCCCTCTAGGCTTTTGTAAGTAAAGCAAGAAGAGCCAGCGAGAGGAGACAATGAGAGCCACCACCACCCCTTTGTGTGGGGGCATCTGGCATCCCAGCAACATGGTCTCAATAGCACCGGAAGGAAGAGCCACCTCGATTTCATGTTGATAGCATTCTACTCTGTAACAACCATGTGGTATTTGTAGGGGTAAGGATTGCAGCAGGCACCACATGTTGTGCCCCATCAGCTCCCAGGATGGCTCAAAGGCCTTCACAGCCTTGAACGGTAATGCAGGCAGCCCCAGGGAAAGTACAGGGCATGTGTATATCACCCCGATCACCCTCCTTGTGGTCACAATAAAGCTTCCAGGCAAAGTACGGAAAGGCCACTTGGTCTCAACCAAGAGCAATCGCCTCTGTCTACAGTTACAGCAGCAAAACAAAATCCCTGATTGCCCAGAAGGTGGGCTGGTAACCCTCAAATTCCCAGTTTGACCCTGCATCTCTAAACATTAGTCTCTGTCAAATAACATAGGGCCGAGTCGTGCCCCTGAGATGCATGTGTAGAGGGGATCTTCTGTGGGCCGACCTCCCTGTCCTATAAGGAAGCAGGGTCAGACACTTCTGCAGCAGCATCCCAACTCTCCCCTGGTCCCTACACCGTGTCTTTGGAATGGGATGGGTGAAGGGTCATGCGTGTGTGCACGCACTTTCTACTCACCTGGCCTGCAGAACTGAAGGTGGTAGAATATTATTATTTGTATCGTGGTAGCACCTCACAGTCCCAGTCCTGGATTAGGATCCTGTTGTGCGAGGCACTTCACAAGCATAGAACAAAAAGCTGGTCCCTGCCCCAAGGAGTTTACAATCTCTGGATAGCGCCAGGCCATAGCAGACACATGGCGGTTCTGCGCGGATCTGCTGCCACACCTCTCAGGATCCACCTATAGTAGGTCTGTGGGAACTGGTAGACCGGTTGGCCTATTCTGATTGGTGGGATGAATTTCACAGTGATTTCTTCCCCTTTACCCCCTGCCCGCAGTTTTTCCTGAGGGACTTAGTGATAAGGCCAATCATGTCTGCCCTGTGGCTTCGAAAGATCCTTGTGCAGTCCTGGGTCACTTGCACCTACTAATATTTATTCACCAGTCTCTTACTACACCTACATCTTAAATCTGATGTGAGTATATCACAAGATATAGTGGCTCCCTTCAGAGGATCTCCAAAAACTAAACTACCGAATGAGATGTAATGCCCTGTGAAATATGGCTCACTTGAATGGAGTCTGAACATAGGATTTCTAAATGACAGATGATTCAACCTCCAGCTAATCCAGTTAGAATAATCATCATGGGAGGTAGCATGGCATATGCTGATCTAATTGTGGAGTGGACTCTTGAAACAATGGCTCACCTTCATCTAGTTTTAGAAATAAATAGATGTGACGTGACCTGCTTCGAGCACTATCATTTTATCCAAGGGACACTTCACTTTCATTAGAATTGCAGCTCACACACTGCAACAATTGGAAATGTCCATTTGTTGCTTAGACATCAGACTGGATTCCTCTGGATTCTCCAAATGCCAATCAATGTCACACCTGGGACAAGAGAATCAAAACTCCTTTATCACAGTCTTATGACAAGTCAGAGGCAAAGTATTTCTGGACCTGCCTAAGATCAATAGACTTGGCAAGTAATACCCAAATCCTGCTGAGGATATCTTATATCCTCATGGTCAGTAGGGGCAGAATGATAGTCCTAACCAAAATGTCCTCTGATCAGCATTAATAATCCTTTTTTACATCATTTTACAAATGAAATCACTAGGGCTTCCCAGATTTGAAAGATAAAATGGGCACAGGGTCCAGACCTGTCCTTTTAGTAGACACTTGGGTTTAATAAAGAAGGGCACTAGTCATAAAGCCTAGATGAACATCTAGCTCCAAACCCCCACCAGAATTCAGGAAGCTTCTGAACCAGAGTCCCACCACTCTGGTGGTCTTTCTTCCCTGCCTCCTATATAGCCCTGGGGTAATTGGGCTAGCAGCTGGCTCTCAGTCCCCAATTAGGGCAGTCTCTTTTCAGCCAGCTCCACTGTATTCAGCTAAATGAGGCTGGTGTGGCAGGGGGCTGATTCTGCAGTCCTGCTCAGTGCCTTGTCACAAGAGGGTTTGAAGGACTGATCAGAGCCCTTGCTGGAGTTCAGGGTGATCTCTGGTAAGCTTATTAGCATGTGTATCTGTTCTTTTATTGTGTTTAATGTTTTCTCTGTAATGTTTTCACCTTAAGAATAAATGTGCTTGCTTAGAAAGAGCTGTGTGTTAATTTAACTGTGCTCCATTACACTGTCTGTAGCCTCTCAAGAGAAAGCAAAGCAGGACTGCTTAGGCAGCCTAACTTGCTGGGGAATTCACAGTGTAGGCAGAAACCTGCAACCTATAAAATCCCCAGTCAGGCGGGAGCCAGACATGGATCTCTACTCAGGAGAAGTGATGGCTGAGGGGTCAGGAGCTTAGAGGGGGAACATGGGTGCACTTGCCTTGAATTGTGACATCTGCTTTTCCTTTATTAAGTAAAAACCTTGTTTTTGTGGAGATTGGTTGATTTGTTTGTTTGGTGGTTAGAGGTTTTGGGAGTGAGGGAAGGGTTATTCAGTCCCAATGTCCTAAAATAGATTTTCTTAATCTTAAAACAATTTTTATTATTTGTTTTAACTGCAAGAACAAAAAAGTGTAACAAGACAGCATGTTCTTTCACCCTGTAAAACCTAACCAAAGCTATAAATGCAAACGAATACAGATAGTAAGGGACATAACCTTCTACATTAGTGTTTTACATCTGATTATAATCCTCACTCCAATTCTATGTATAAAATCAAAATCTAATTGTCTATATCTGCTGATGAACTTGTCCTTTCTTTCCTTCCCATCTGCTTGTGGGCAGATGTAACACACGCTGTCTTTGGTTACGCATATTAGTAGGAATATAAAAATATCAAAAAGTGAAGTGGGAAAACAAGACCCAAAATTCTATCTTAGGCAAATATACAGGCCTGAATACCATATTATCATCACTACCACTCCTAACACTTGTTATCGGGGAAGGCCTAGTATGACACTCTCGCAGGGAGCAGGTATGAGCTAGGGCACTGAGCAGTTAGGTAATTTTGCAAATGCCCACCTGAGGAAATTTGGTCACCATGGCAACTTTACCAGCAGAAACTTGGTGCCTGCAGGTTTAGGCAGCTGAGCAGGGTTTCTGAGGATCCCAGTGGTACCTAAATGTTGGCACTTAAGTCCCTTTGTGAATCTAGCCCTTAGGACCCTAAGGCCAAGTCTCTACTACACACTTTCTTGGGCATAACTGCATTGCACAGGGGTGTGAGAAAAATCCACACCCCTGAGTAATGTAATATCATGACCTTAATTGCCATGTAGACAGAAACTCTCCCGCTGACATAGCTACCACCTCTTGCGGAGGTGGAGTTATTAAGCCAATGGGAGAGCTCTCTCATGCTGGCTTAGAGTTGCATTGGTGCGGTGGCTGTAAGACGACGTAATGCAAGCGGACTTAATTTTGTATTGTAGGCCTACCCTGGTTGTCTTGAAAGTTTCACCCCTTATTTGTATGGCTCATCGAAGAAAGCAAGCCGCAGAAAGAACAGTTACTTACCTCGTAACGTTGGTTCTTCGAGATGTGTTGCTCATGTCCATTCCCATATGTGTGTGCGTTCCGCGCATGCCCGGTTCGGAAAGCTTTTCCACAGCGGTACCCGTAGGGTCGGCAGGGGCGACCCCTGGAGTGGCGCCCTTATGGCCATGTATATATGCCCCTGCCGACCCTCCCCCGCTCAGTTCCTTCTTGCCGGTACTCCGACAGAGGGGAGGCGGGTGGGATTCGGAATGGACATGAGCAACACATCTCGAAGAACCAACGTTACGAGGTAAGTAACTGTTCTTTCTTCTTCGAGTGCTTGCTCATGTCCATTCCCATATGTGACTTACGAGCAGTCATCTCGGAGGAGGTAGAGGAGTACTTTGAGTACCTGTTAACAGGACCGCTTGTCCCACAGCTGCATCCTCCATCGACTGCTGCACGATGGCGTAGTGCGAAGTGAAGGTGTGCACTGAAGACCACGTCGCTGCTCTACAGATGTCGACGATCGGAACGTGCGCCAGGAACGCTGTGGATGCGGCCTGGGCCCTGGTAGAGTGCGCCGACAGTGCTGGTGGAGTAGCATTCGAGAGGTTATAGGACAATTTGATACAAGAAGTAATCCAGGCCGAGAGGCACTGAGTAGAAATTGGTAACCCCTTCATCCTTTCTGCCACTGAAATAAAAAGTTCTGGAGATTTACGAAAAGGTCTGGTCCTTTCTATGTAAAAGGCTAAAGCTCTCTTGACGTCCAATGAATGAAGCATTCTTTCCCTGTTATCCGCATGGGGTTTGGGAAAAAACACCGGTAGGAACACCTCCTGATTCAAATGAAAGGGCGAGACTACTTTGGGCAGGAAGGCCGGGTGAGGACGTAACTGAACCTTGTCTCTATGGAAGATCGTGTAGGGTGGTTCAGAAGTGAACGCCCTAATCTCAGAGACTCTGCGTGCCGAAGTGATTGCTACTAAGAATGCGGTCTTCCATGAGAGATAAGAAAGGGGGCAGGAGGATATGGGTTCGAACGGAGGTTTCATTAGGGCCTTCAGAACCAGATTGAGGTCCCAAGGGGGGGTTGGTTGACGTATCTGAGGATACAACCTCTCCAAACCTTTAAGGAATCTGCTAACCAAGGGGTTACTAAAAACCGAATTGTCATCAACACCCGGATGGAACGCCGAAATAGCGGCCAGGTGTACCCGAACAGTGGAGAGCGCTAATCCTTGCTGTTTCAGCTCAAGGAGGTAGTCCAGGATAGTGGAGATAGAAGAAGACAGGGGATCCACCCCCTTGTTCTGAGCCCACAGTGAGAAGCGCTTCCATTTGGCAGTGTAGGTTCCCCTTGTGGAAGGTTTTCTGCTACCCAGGAGGACCTCCCTGACTGAATCCGAGCACTGAAGCTCTGCTGGGTTCAGCCACGGATATACCACGCCGTGAGGTGGAGGGACTGGAGGTTGGGGTGCAACATCCTCCCGTGGTCTTGGGAGATCAATGTTGGTGACAGAGGAAGTGTTATCGTCGTCGGCACACAGAGAGACAACAGGGTCATGTACCAGTGTTGCCGAGGCCAAGCTGGCGCTATCAGTATGACCGATGCTTTGTCCTGACGGGCCTTCGCCAGTACCTTGTGGACAAGGGGGAACGGGGGAAATGCATAAAGCAGACCCCCCGTCCATAGAGTGTGGAATGCGTCCCCCTCTGAACCTGGGCTGAGGTTGAGGAGGGAGCAAAACCTGTGGCACTTCCTGTTGGCCTTTGTGGCGAACAGGTCAAGGCGGGGAAACCCCCACCTTTGGAAAATCGAATGGGCAACATCGGGCCTGAGAGACCATTCGTGACCCCGAAATGAGCGGCTCAGGGAGTCCGGCAGTACGTTCTGAGCCCCCGGAAGGTAGGCCGCAGTGAGGGAAATCCCTCTGGGAATGCAAAACTTCCAAAGGGCGAGGGCTTCCTTGCACAGGAGAGAGGAGCGAGCACCACCCTGTTTGTTTATATAAAACATCGAGGCTGTGTTGTCTGTTAGAACTGACACGCTCTTGCCCCTCAAGAGTGAGTGGAACGTCTGGCATGCCAGGCGAACTGCTCTGAGCTCTCGAACATTTATGTGGAGAGACAGCTCTTCCTGAGACCATAGGCCCTGAGTCGTGGTCTTCCCCAGGTGAGCTCTCCAACCTAGCGCAGAAGCGTCTGTCACCAACGTGATGGATGGCTGGGGCTTGTGAAAAGGCACCCCGCTGCCCAGAGATCTGGGCTGGAGCCACCAGTAAAGGGACTGTCTTACCTTTAATGGTAGGGTCACCACGAGGTTGAGGGGGTCTCTGCGCTGGTTGTATACCTTCGCGAACCAGGTTTGCAGAGGACGGAGATGGAGTCTCGCAAATGGCACCACGTAAGTGCACGCCGCCATGTGTCCCATCAGGACCATACAGTTTCTTGCTGTTGTCATGGGAAACCGAAGGAGTGGTCGAATAATGTCCCCCATGGCCTTGGCCCGAGAGGGAGGTAGGAAGGCTCTTGCACAGCGAGAGTCTAGTATCACCCCAATAAACTCGATTCTCTGAGTAGGAATGAGGGTTGACTTTGGTACATTGAGAATGAGGCCCAGCTTTAGGAAGGTGGCTCTGATGAACGTTATTTGCGTCAGAAGCAGCTCCCTTGACTTTGCTCTGATGAGCCAATCGTCCAGGTAAGGGTAAACATGGATGCCGTTTCGTCTGAGGAATGCTGTGACTACCGCCATGCATTTCGTGAATACCCTTGGAGCTGAGGAGAGGCCGAACGGCAGAACGGTAAACTGGTAATGTCGGGATCCCATCACGAACCTCAGGAATCGTCTGTGACTCGGGATGATGGAAATATGGAAGTATGCGTCTTTTAAGTCGAGGGCGGCGAACCAGTCTCCATGATCCATAGCGGGAATTATGACAGCCAATGAGAGCATGCGAAACTTCAGCTTCTTTATGTAGGAGTTGAGGCCTCGCAAGTCCAGGATGGGGCGAAGCCCACCTTTGGCCTTCGGAATAAGGAAATAACGGGAGTAGTAACCCTTGCCCCGAAATTCTTGAGGAACCTCCTCTATGGCACCCAAAGACAAGAGGGTATGGACCTCCTGTTCTAGGAGTTGCTCGTGAGATGGGTCCCTGAAGAGGGACGGGCACGGGGGGTGGGTGGGAGGGAGAACAGAGAATTGGATAGAGTATCCCATCTCTACCAGGCTGAGAACCCACTTGTCCGAGGTGATAAAGGACCATGCCTGGTAGAAATGGGATAGACGGTTCACAAACGGGAGGGAAGCCATGGAATCGGAGGCTGGCTCGGCGTCCCCGGGCGCATCTTCAAAAGTTCGGCCTGGGCCCGGGAGGGTGGTTGCTCCCTGGGCCTTGGGACTGGCGGGAAGAGGATCGCTGCCGCCCTCTACCCCCACCCCTTCCGCCTCTCCTTGGTTGGTCCCTCCTATAAGGGGGGCCTTGGAACGTCCTAGCTGGCGGAGGTGGAGGTGGCCTGAAGGGCCTCCTTTGTCCCTGAGGAGTATGCAACCCCAATGACCTAAGCATAGCCCTCGAATCCTTCATTGATTGGAGCTTTTTATCTGTATCAACCGCGAACAGGCCTTGTCTGTCGAACGGTAAATCCTGAATGGTGGCTTGCACCGGTGGTGGAATGCCCGACACGTGCAACCACGCCCCACGACGCATGGCAACTGCTGTGGCTAACTGCCTGGATGCCGAGTCCGCCAAATCTAAGGCATCCTGGAGAGCAGCCCTGGAAACCAGCCTGCCTTCTTGGACGACCGCCTTAAACTCCTGGACTGATTCCTTCGGGAGGGCCCCTTCAAACTTGGACATAGCCGACCAAGTATTGTATGCGTAGCGGCCCAGGGCGGCCTGCTGGTTGGCTATTCTGAGTTGCAAGGCCGCCGACGAGTAGACCTTTCTTCCCCACAAGTCTAATTTTTTGGAGTCATGGGACTTAGGGGTGGGTCCCGTCTGCCCCTGACGCTCCCGATAGTTCACAGCGTCTGCGACTAAAGTGCCCGGCGGGGGGTGGGTGAAGAGGTATTTGTACCCTTTCCTGGGTGCGAAATAGCGGCGCTCCACTCCCCTTGCTGTCGGTGGAAGAGAGGAAGGGGTCTGCCACAAGGTCTCCATAGTGGATTTAACTTTCTTCATAAACGGCAGAGCTATTTGAGGCGGTAGATTAGAGGAAAGGATGTCCATATTGGGGTCCTCCTCCTCCTCTTGGACTTCCTCCGTCTGGAGGTTCAGATGCTGGGCCACCCTCCTCAGTAGGTCCTGGTGGCCCCTGAGATCCATGGGGGGCAATGACATAGATGTGCCTGCCACTGCGTCGTCCGGTGACGAAGAGGAGGAGGCGGGCTGGGGGTCGGCTACCTGGGGGTCCTCCTGAAACTGCTGCTGGTAGGCATCCCTATCCTGCTCCTCGTGCACCTGGGATGCTGTACCGGATGGTCCAGGCTGCTGGTCCTCTCCCATCTCAGACTGTGGCCTCGTTATAGTAGCGGACACCGGGCCCCTCGGTACCGAGGGCAATGAAGCTACTGAGGCAGGGCCCTGAGCCTGATGGTAGGCAAAGGGCGTCCAAAATGGCTATGGGTTGGTAGCCTGTCATCTCCGTATTGTCGGTGCCGACGGTGCGAAGAATGACGGTGCCGTGAGTGGTGCCGTCGAGACGAGCGGTGGCTATGCCTTGACCTCGAACGATAAGATGATGCGTCCGACTCGGAGGAATACTCCGACTGGGACCAGGGCGGTGCCGCGCCATCCGGTGCCACCAGTCTACCGTAGACCTCCGGCTTGCCAGGGTGCATGTAGACCTGCGGTGCAGGGCGGACCGGTGCCGGGACTAACGGTGCCGAGGGCACAACTGGTGGCTGGAGAGAGGGAGCTGGCGGTGCCGGCGCCGCTGCCAGGGGCGGTACGGACGGTGCGGCTATACGGGGGACCGGTGCCGGGACGATGAAGTCCGGTGCCGGGTCCGTGGTGAGGCCAATAAGGTCCTCAGCGACGACGAACACCTCCGGGGTGGATGGGATCTCGAGCCCGGGTGTCTCGCTCTCCAGGGGGAGTCCCTCTTCAGGGGAAACTGCCCTTAACTCCGGTGCCGCCGGTGCCGGTGTGGGCTCTAAACGGGGCCGCCTCGCGCGCTCCGGAGCTGCCAATACCCCTGAGGGATCACCCGTGGACCTACGCACCGGGGAGCGCCCTCTCGACTTCTTAGAAGGCACCGGGGATTGAGACCGGTGCCTTCTAGATGAACCTGCACCGTGCCGGGGGGATCGGTGCCGGGAGGACTTCGCGGTCTTCGGTGCCGCGGTACCGCGGACCGATGCCGGTGTGCTGCCCGATGCCGACGGTTCCACTGGTTGCAGGGCGGACTCCATTAGGATAAGTTTGAGCCTGGAGTCTCGCTCCTTCTTGGTACGGGGTTTGAAGCCCTTGCAGATGGTACAGCGATCTGTTTGATGTCCCTCGCCGAGGCACTTCAGACAACGAGAGTGGGGATCGCTGATGGGCATGGGCCTCCCGCAAGCTTTGCACGCTTTGAACCCTGACGCTCCGGGCATAACCTGACGCCAGGGAACAAAGAACTAACTAACTAACACTATACTATGCAAATAACAACGCTAACTACTCTAATTAACTACACAATAGAACTATCTAAATACCTAACTAACTAACAACGAGATAAGGATACCGCAAGAGAAGAGCACTGTTCCAGCAACCGCCACGGACGGAAAGAAGGAACTGAGCGGGGGAGGGTCGGCAGGGGCATATATACATGGCCATAAGGGCGCCACTCCAGGGGTCGCCCCTGCCGACCCTACGGGTACCGCTGGGGAAAAGCTTTCCGAACCGGGCATGCGCGGAACGCACACACATATGGGAATGGACATGAGCAACACATCTCGAAGAAGAAGTGAGAGTTCTCTGTCCATCAGGAGGCTGCATGAATGGCAGGGTGATGTGCAGTTTCTCTCTCTCACCAAGAGAAGTTGGGTCAATAAAAGGCATTCCCTTGGCCCTGGTCTTTCTAAGGGCTTGTCTATACTTAAAGTGCTGCAGCACTGCAGCTGCACCCGTGTAGCTATGGCACTGTAGAGCTTAGTGAAGATCTGACATATGACGACAGGAAAGCTTCTCTTGACACTGTAGATGCTCCACCTTCCTGAGAGGCAGTAACTATGGCAACAAGAGAAGCCCTCCCATTGATGTAGCTCTTTCTACACCAGGGATTACACTGATATAACTGCATCGCTTAGGAGTGTGGATTCCCAACACCCCTCAGCAACTAAATTATACCAACCTAAATTTGTAGTGTAGACCAGGACTAAGCCTCTGAGTCATTCTAAACAATTCCCTACTCTCCTTTGTGCTTAGACCCTTCAGATCTTTGTAGACTGGTGTCATGCTCCTACCTTAGTAATCAGTTTGCTTCGCTAAATATATTTTTATCTTTTAAATTTTCTAAGTTTAACCCCTCTGGACCTTTATAACGTTCAACCTAGTCGCTCCTCTCTGATCTTCCTCCAATGTCTGATATTGTAGTGCTCGGAATATTCTAAGTCAGGTCTCTGCAGAGTCTTCTAAAGGAAGGCACATTATCTCCAGGTGTTTTGAAGTCTCAGCATTTGTGGGTTTTTGGCAACCATACTACTTTACAAACACATCTGCTGCAGTTTTCTCCCCACTTGCACTCCAAGTTCTCTTTCGGCATTAGTTTCTCAAGGATTTTTTCCTCTCTTTGCAGATCTTCCCCTTCGATTATTGTTCTCGAGAAGCATTAGTTTGCATTTTGTCAAGACATGCCTCATTTTCTTAGATAATCTGGTCACAATAAGTGTCCATCCAAAAGTGCTCCGAGCATTTTTACAGTAATTAAAACTACAGTATCAAGATCAGACAACACAAACATAGTATAGTATAGTGAGCTATCCACATGCTTCCATCAACAATAAGAATCCCACTAGACCTAACACCCAAAATTCCCCTCCACCCTTCAAGTCACACTCCATCCTCCTACCCTGTTCCAGATGCCTGAAAGAAGACAACCTTGGCGCAATATCCAGAAAGTTAGTAAATCCAGACCCTGGCAGACTGAGTTGGAGAAGGAAATTCCAAAGCTTAAGAGCCTTTATGGAGAACAACCTGCTAGAAGTACCCTCTGAACTTGGCCCAGTGTTTGAACTTCTCTACTGTAGTTCACTTAGTATTCTTGAAAAGCGATCAAGTTTGTAAATCCCTCTGCACTTGAGATGTATCTGACCATCTCAATTCCATCCTCTACCTAATATATCACCGCCAGCCAATTACCAAAACTACATGCACATTCTATACTCCGATGTCCCAGTCAAGAAGAAATCATTCTGCTTTGCAAACAATGAAGAGTCTCTCTGTTCAGGATTACAACCGGGGACCGGAGCAACCTCTGACTTAACTAAATGCATTTTTAAAATATTTGTGTTAGCAACATTATTCACGCATGACATTCCATCTGAAAGTGCCGCAGGATACATTGTATGGTATATTGTAAAATGTAATGAGCAATATTTCAGTCTGAAAGGAGCCCTGCAATTGTTGATCTCTGCTGCATTTGTCATCTGAATTCATGTGGAACCGCCGGCTTTAATTTTTCTTCTTAATTGAAATGTGCAGAGTACTGCCCCACAAAGAGGAGCCGTGGTCATTGCAGTCGGATCTCAGGCTGTCCAGCGTTCTTGGCCGTGTTGGGAAATTGCACGTGGAGGGCTCAGTCCTCCACGTCACAAAGGATTGAAGTCAATGTGAGCTGAGAATGTCCAGCACTTTGCAGCACCCAGCCATTACTTACTAGGGGCTCATTGAGTGCCCTGGGATTCTTTTCAGGGCCTGTCTAGTTTTGAATAATGACAATGGGTCAAGCAGACAGAAGCATCCTGCATGTAATTCTAATGCTGCAGAGAAACTATCTGAATTTCAGAGCTTCAGTGTGGACCACTCTGTGCAGATTGTTTTCTACTGAATGCTCTGCCTTCACTCAGAGAGTTCCCCTTGACTATGTAATACCTATCCCATATTCCCAATGGAAAGTCTGGGCACCCCTGTGCATCAAAGATCCACCTGGCAGATCAGAGAATAATATTCTACCCCAAAAATTAAGATGGATGAAGCTAATGTTTCCTGCTGCTAATCCACCTCTCTGACAGAGATTTTTGGGGTTGCTTTTGAGGTAGGGTGACCACACAGCAAATGTGAAAAATCTGGACAGGTGAGGGGTAATAGGAGCCTATATAAGAAAAACTCCCCAAAATTGGGACTGTCCCTATAAAATCAGGACATCTGGTTACCCTATTTTGTGGGTGTGCATGAGCAATTATCTTGGTAACCATATCTATATATATAAAAGTCAAATGGTGTATGTGTGTGCGCGTGTATGTATGTTCCCTAACTCCTCCCACACCGTTTGAGCTAGAGACTTGAAATTTGGTACAGTTATAGGCTTTAGGGTCCTAATCAGGGTAAGAATTGAAATTTTTTCAAATCTCACCTCTTACACCCCCTGGGGTGAAATGCTTTAAAGCCCATTAACATCAGCTGGGCAGCAGATTAACACCGGACGTTCTTTGTGACAGTTATGATGTAATAATACCCCCCTCCAACAGACCCCGCACTTGCTCAGCTCTCTGCCCCTCCCCCCTCCAATGGCCCCCCCACTCGCTCAGCTCTCACCCCTCCCCCGCCATCCAACAGCCCCCGCACTCGCTCAGCTCTCTCCCCCATCCCCCACCGTCCAACGGCCCCCACACTCGCTCAGCTCTCTCCCCCCTCGCCCCCTCCAACGGCCCCCACACTTGCTCAGCTCTCTCCCCCCTCAGGTAAGAATTGAAAATTTTTTAAATCTCTCCCCTCTCCCCCCCTCCAATGGACCCCACACTCGCTCAGCTCTCTCCCCCCTCCCCCCACATCTAAATGCAAGAGAATGAAATTAATTAGACAAAATGAGACTTCTGAACAAAATTTGTATTAATAAAAAACATTGTAGTCTTTTTACATCCCAGTTTCCAATTACAAATTCCCCAAGCAACGCCGGGTATTTTTGCTAGTAAGCAATAAATGCGCAATTGTAAGGCTCAGTGGCGCACCGTTTCCAGATTTTGGTGCCTCCATGTTTGGGTGCCCAATTCGAGACCTTTAGAGCTCGATTTTCTGAGATACTGAGCACCCCCTACTCCAGCTCCCATCCATCTGGAGCCATCGGTGATCAGCATGGCTGACCCCCAGCCACGGGAGTCCCAAGTTGGAAAAACAAACACAATTAGAAGCCACTTTTGAAAACTGACAGTAATAACTTCCAAGGATGAGCCACCAAACCTAGGACATTAATTCAACCTCTGAAATGGTTTGGATTCAAATTCAGGGGAGGAGCAAATCCATGTGTCCAATTAATAGCCAATTTCTATGTGAGTAAGATAAATGCCCACATGCCCCCTTGCAAAAAAAAAAAGAAAGAAAAAAGAGAGGGTTGTGTAATTAGCAACAAGCAGAATTTAAATAACAAAGAACGTTAGCATCTGGCATTCGTGTAGCTCAGAGAGTGCAGTTGCTGTTTTACTGGTTTTACTGTTACTTGTTTAATTAAAACCTCACGACAAAACATCTACATAATCTATGCATCGTGAAATGCAACCGTGAGATGGACTGAATGACTCGGAGGATGGACTCTAGATCCTTTCATCTCTATGGCACCTTCAGTCCAAACTCAACCCAGGTGTCAGTGGTGACCAGAAGCTGGTACCAGCTAGGGACTGTTGAGCAGCTTATGAGTCGGAGTTCTCACTCTTGAGGGAAGCTCCATGCCACAAAAACAAATGAACCTTTCTTGGCAACCTCAGCAGAGAGTTAGAGACTTGAATGGGCCTAGAGACTAATAACGGGATTTTCAATAGTGCTCAGCATTGGCTTCCTCTGTCATTGCTGGGAGTTTTACCAAACACCTCACTAGGAGCAGAATTAGGCCAATGCTAAGCACTGAAAACTCCCTCTCATCCTGGAGTTTGTCCCTTCCGCTCAGATTTTAAGAGGCTAGTGGGGAAAGGAAGGGAAACTGTCGGCGCTTGCACTTAATCTGTGGCCAAACAAAGGACTTCAGTCTCCAGTGTTTCGCAAGTACCACAGTTGCTTTTTGTTTTAAAAGGAGAGAAATTCTGTTAGCGAAGCTGAACATAAAATTTATGCCTCGGGCTGTAAACAGGCTATTATTATGAGGATTATTACTACCCTATGTTTAATTTCCATCTTTCTAGTGTCTGTCTGTGATGGATGCTGTGACAAATTAATCCTTCCTCATGCAGATGACTTAGAGAGCACAATAAAGTAATTCTGTTTCTCTTAGCCATTACAGTAAAATCTCCATTGCTCAAGTAAAGCGGAGTCTCATTATCTCATCTCCCCAATTACAGTCTAGAAGCTTAAGTCAGAGAGAGCTGGAATAATCTGTGGCTGAGCCTGACAATGTAGGATGGCTTGAGCCAAAATACATGTGTATTTTCGGAGGTATTAAATGGATTGGCTGTTCGGTGAAGTAACTGGGCTATGTTGTTGTTATAACAGGTGAATTAAAGTTCAGCAAGAAAGACCTGCAGCAAAATATGATTGGACATAATAAAATGCCAGATGATTTGACTCTGCCTAGCATTTCAATAAAGTTTCAGACTGTGTCGGTTGATAAATCCAATAATAATGAGTTTATTGTGTCCCAGCCTTGAGGAATTTTGGGTTAGTACTTGTTCCTAGACAGTCTGGTGTAGATCTCCATGTGTTGTGAAAAAGTAAGGTATTGCATTTACATGCTATCTAAACAGATCTCTGTGGGTCACTGTGATGGTGTGCTCAAAGGACCGGGTGATTTAGTGGTTAGCACACCTGATCTTCAGTTCCTTGTCTCTCTGTCGGGGTGGTAGAGATGCCCAGTTCCTGACCTCAAGCCAGGAGAGTTTGGGACCTTTGATCTTAAGTGGGCCCTCCTTCTCCGCTGGGTTCCATCCCAGGCCCCTGTGGGAAGTAACACCAGCGGGGTCCCTCCTGCAAAGAGTCTAAGCCTACCACCCTGGGCTACTTCTTACCTATGCCCCTATAATCCAAACAGTCAATAGCTTATGTGGCAAAGCCCTGGCCTTGTCCCTGTAGGTCCCACACTTCCAGGTGGTTTGTGCTAGCCTCAGAGGCTCACTGTGACCCTCCATGTAGCTCTTCTCTCTCTAGAGACCAGGTCACAGCCAATTGAGCCATTTTCATCATAAACCAGTGAGGAGAAGCTATCCTTCCTGTCACAGTCTCTGTTGTCTCCCAAACTCAGGGATTAATTAGGGGAGGTAGAAAGGGGGGAGCCCGGGCCCACCCTCTACTCCAGGCTCCAGCCCAGGGACCCTAATAGTATCAGCTAACATGGCTGACCTTTTAGCCACCAAACACAATTCAATTCCCTGGGCTACTTCCCCACAGCAGTCCCTGCTTCTTCAAACTCCACTTCATCCTTACCTCAGGGCCTTCTTCCTTGCATATGTTATGTTGTCTACCACTCAGTCTCACCAACAGCACAACTTCCTCCCACAGCTCCTGACATCCACACCCACCTGACTAACTGGAAGGGTTTTTAACTGGTTTCAGCCAGCCCCTGATTGGCTTCAGGTGTACCAATCAGGCTAGATATTTCTGCTGCTTTCTAGAAGCTTTTTAATTGGCCCCAGGTGTCTTGATTAGCCTGGAGTAGCCTTTGTTTGGCTACCCAGGGAACAGGGACCTGCTCATCCTGAGGCTGATATACCTGCCTTCCAGCACTTTCCTATACCCTTCTGGTCTAACTCCGTCACACTTAACAAAAGCTCCAACTGAACAAGGCCCTGAAGGACCTGCTGGTTCTCAAAGGGGTGGTAGTTGCAGAAGGCACTGCTTGTGGGCCTGACATGCTCTGTGGTTCCCTCTGAGGCTCAACTTTTGATCTTGCTTCCCAGAGTATGAATCTCTCCTGCCGTCTGCCCAACACCCTTTGCCTAGGTTTCTGAGCAACTTTTACCCTGCTCTCCAGGTAGAGTGTTCTGGGAAGGCCCAGAGAGGCAGGGATACCTGGGCCTCGCAGTGCCTTTTAACCCCTTCGGGCCCAGGGTGGGGTTTGTACACCCCATCACAGTGCCATGTGCAGACAGCAAGCCAAAGACCTATGTTACCGTTATTATTTGTATTACTCTAATGCCTAGGAACCTTACGTATGGACCAGAAACCCACTGGGCTAAGCCCTGTACAACACAGAACGGTGCCACTTAAGTCCTCAAAGTGGTGATGCAGAGGCCTTGTGCGGTGTATTTTCACAGCAGATTTTTCTGTTTTAAACTGGTGTGTGTGTGAGAGAGATTAATTTGGTTAAACATGGGTGAATTTCCCCCCGGTGAGACTGACTTTTACCCCCTTCCCCCAACACTCTCTTGGTGCAATAATTGCATTGGTGGCATCAGTCAGCAGTGGTCCCTCTTCATGGTTTGAGTAAGTTATGCAGTGCTCTCCACTCACAACTGCACACTGAGTGACTGGGCCTTTACTTAGCAATATCATCTGCCCACTTTCAGACTTCACCAACTTCCACTCCAGCTTTCTCAAACTCTCAGGCTGGGTCTTCAATAGAACCTCTTGCCGATATAGTAATGTCAGTGAGGGGAGTGGGTTTTTTTTATACCACCCAAAACCCTGGTGTGGATGCAGTTATACCAGCAAGATGCTGGCATAGCTTATTTCATTTGGGGAACTGGCATAAGCTATACTGGCAAAACTACTTTTTGCCACTATACGATGTGTCAATACTAAAAGGATATACCAGTATTGCAATATTGAAACAATTTTCTAGCATAGACCTTCATCTCCCTGGAAGTCAGCAATATCCATAACGCCAGACGTAACAATGAAAAAAGCCACATTCTCCTTCCATTTTGCCAAAGTGCTGGTCAAAGTTAGTTGCAGCTTTATCAGGACCATATTTTGGTGAAATTACAAATAAAGTTAAGTGCAGTGTGGTCGTAGCTGTATTGGTCCCAGGATATGAGAGAGACAATGTGAGTGAGGTAATCTTTTTTTATTGGGACAACTTCTGTTGGTGAGAGACAAGGTTTTGAGCTCCATGGAGCTCATCTTCAGATCAGTTTGTAAATAAGGTTGCCAACTCCAGGACTCAGAAGAACCAGCCCCTGACACACACACCCATAGTCCCCCCAAATACCTCAGCCCTTCAGGGAGCCTGGGCTGGGATGGTAGAGAAGGGAGGGTCCCTTGAAACCTCTGAGAAGTGGAATGGACCCAAAGCTTGCCAGCAGGGAAGGGTAAGGAGCCCCTGTCTCCTCCTCACTGCTGCCCCTTCCTCCTCTGTGCTCATGAGCCTTGGGTTTTTCTATTTTATATATACATACAATATGATGGGGACTAATTTAGCTACAACTAATCAGGAAAAAGACCTTGGAGACATCCACGCAGGGTGCAGTGGCAGTCAAAAAAGCAAACAGGATGTTAGGAATCATTTTTAAAGGGATAGAGAATAAGATGGAGAATATCTTATTGCCCTTGCATAAATTGTATAAATATTCAAGCGGTGGGCAAACATTTTGGCCTGAGGGCCACTTCAGGGTTGCAAACCTGGCTGTGCCTCCCCAAACAACCTGGTCCCACCCCCTATCTGACCCCCTCCCACTTCCCATCCCCTGACTGGCCCCCTCAAAGCCCCCAACCCATCTAACCACCCTGATCCTTGTCCCCTGACCACCTCCTCCTGGGACTCTCTTCCCCTAACCACCCCCCGGAACTCCACCCTTATCTAAGCCCTCCTGCTCCTTGTCCCCTAGCCACCCCTTCTGAAGACCTCCCACCCTAACTGTGCCCCCAGGACCCCACGCCCTGCTCCCTGTCCCCTGACTGCCCCAACCCCTATCCACAGTCCCACCCCCTGACAGAACCCCGGGACTTCCATACCTATCCACCCCCCATTCCCTGTCCCCTGACTGCCCCCCGGGACTCCCTGCCCCTTATCCAACCTCCCTGCCTTCCGCCCTCTTACCATGCTGCTTAAAGCAGCAGCCCGTACAGAGCTAGAGGCACTGCCATCCCCTCCTCCGAAGAGTGCTGCCCGCGTGGCGGCTGTGCTGCGGAGCGGGGGGAGGGCCGGGGTCAGCCTCCGCAGCCAGGTTTGCCCACCCCTGGGCTATTATAAAACCCTGCGCTTGTTTTTATTTGTTCCCCTGTCCCATGAACATGCGTCCATGGGTGTAGAGACTTTATTGGACCTGTTTCAGGGATGGTGCCTAGCTGTCCACTGCTAGGAGTCGGCGCATGGTTGTGACATGGTCAGAAAGGCCCAACCAGCCAATCAGAATGTGTCTGTGGACAATCCAGATTCCACCCTAATAGCCGCTCTCTGGAACTGTAACGCTATGTCTACACTACAGCTTATGTCGGCCTAATTTATGTTGCTCAGAAGGGTAAATTACCCCAACATAAATGCTATGTCGGCAGGAGAGTTTCTCCTGTTCACACAGCTACTGCTGTTTGTTGGGGACGGAGTTGTTAATCTGATGGGAGAGCGCTCTCCAGTTAACCTAGAGAGGCTACATTAGAAAGTGCAGCACAGCTGTATCAGTGCCAACTGTGCCGCTGTAAACTCTCTAGTATATCCATGCCCTAATTCTCTCGTCTGTCTGTCTTAGGGCTTTATACTGCTGCCCATCACTATAATCTGAGGACCTTCCATCTAAAATCAATGGCAAAGCAAAACTAAGTCACTAGTGGACTTCATGGTGTCTGGCAAAATTGTTACTGGTTTAAAATTCATAATGGAGAGATTTTACATACGGTGGTTACAGGCTCGTTAAAAGCGCATAAAAATTAGATTTCTAATGAGGCCATTCAAAATGCACTGAACTGCATCTATTGACTACATCTCTCTGCGAACATCAAGACATGAAAGTGTCTCCCGGGATTAACGTTGACTACGGAAAATGCTGTCAATATTTACCTTTTGGGTTAATGAAATCTTATTCTCCTCAACAGAAGTTAAAACCTGGTGATTAGTCATTTTTAAAGCGATCTGAATAAGAGAATTACTAGAGGAGATATGACCTGCCTGCCCTGTGCTCAGAACCCACTGGGAAAGATTTCTTATTTCCATTCAAACTGACCTTGAAAAGCTCCAGCAACAAAAAGCAAAGGAAATTAAGACAGAGGGAACAATTGGGAATAATTGTATTAATTAGAGGTGGTCCAAAGTCTTTTGATTAAACAGTTTTTCATCAAAACTGATGAAAATGAAACTGAAACGTTTTGTGAGAACAGTGATGACAAGTTTCATTTCAATAGTGTCATTTAGGTTCATTTCATTTCAACTTCTTAGATTATATTCATTTTAATATTCTATTAATATTCTATTTATAAGTAATGTGTGTTATATATTACATTTCTCTTTTTAATAAATGATAAAAGTTCAAACCAAATGAATTGAAGCAACAGTACTGATACCAAATGTTGCTATCACAAGAACATTTTTCAGAGTTTTTATTTCATGGGACACTTCATCTCTTTGTTCCAAATTGGAAAACATTTTTCTTTTTTGGAAATGTCGGAATTTCTGGTAGAACAGATGTTCCAGTTCTCAACCAGCTCTAACAATAAGAACAGCAAGATCTCATGTAGCACTTTTCATCAGTAACTCTCACAATGCTTGACAAATGAAGGAAGGGTCATTGGCCCCATTTTGCACATGGGGAAACTGAGGCACAGAGGGGCGAAATAATTTGCCCAAGATCATTGAGCAGGCCAGTGGGAAAGCCAGGAGTAGACGAACCCAGACCTCCTGAGTCTCAATCCAGTGCAGTAGCCACTTGGCCACATGTCTGCTTATCATTGTAAAGGTCTGAATTAAGTCTACAGGCACAGAGCGAGTGAGGTTTCAGGCTGCTGACTCTCTGCCATTCATTTGCTCCGGTGTAGTAATGAGGTGCAGAGGCCAGAGCCATGTATAATCTCGTGTCATATTTACAGCAGTAACTAGAGGAAACCTATTTCTTCCCATAGCTCCCTCTAATGAGGTGGCCTCTGTTTACTCAGGCTGTAGCATAGTGGGCCCAGGGAGACCCCAAATAAAAGGGCTTTTAGTGCTCAGTAAAAGTAGTGCTATTTTAAGATGGTGTGTGTGTGAGAGAGAGTGATTGATCTGATTAAACAAGGCAACTTTTCTGAGTGACTCATGGGGGAAGCCGCTCTGGGATAGATCATCCAGATAATCTTAGCTGCCTGACAGCCTGTGCAAATTGTTATCTGCAGATCCAGCTGTTTCTATCTCTCCACTGCTCAGTAGGTTCCTTTATTCTTGAATAGATACAAGTGAAATGATGAGAGAGAGAGAGAGAGAGAGAGAGAGAGAGAGAGAAAGTGGGGAAGGATGAGGCCGTAGACATGAATAGCAAGCCACATTCTGTTCTCAGTTACTTTAGTGTAGTTCTAGTGTAACTCCATTCACACCAATGGAGTTATTGCAGGCTTAGGCTGATGTCACCGAGAGCAGAGTCTGCGCTACTCTTCTAACTGTATGCGTGTGCATGGCAAAGGAGAATGACTTGAGGATAAGCTGTCTCCCCAGGAGCAGTGTTGCCAGCAAACTGCTGATATCAAAACAGTAGTAACTGCTGTTCTTGCTCCTCTAACATCATTGGCATATTAGCATTCTAGGACTTTTCCTTCTGCTTTGACAAGTGTGAAAATGAATGAACCTTTCAGATATGTTTGTATGCAAATATAATGTTGAGGAATGGCACCTAGACATAATATTCAAAACCAAGCTTTGTAAGGGCTAAAATCAGACTTTGATGATATATTATTTCAGCGGGGTCTGGCATTTGACTTCACCCTCCTGTCCTAAGCTGGTGTGTAGTGTGCTCTTAAAGGGGCGGTTGTGTTCCTTCTAAGTAGTGGCTGCATTTCAGTGACATCGCCAGTAATTCAGACATAGAATGTGAAGTGATTAGGAATCTTTAGGTATGAACTCGTGGCTCTTGTGGGTGGAATTAATGCCATTATTTCAGTTATTATTACAAGCAATTATTTGGCACCCGCCTCTGTGGCATCTGGGCATGAATAACTTTAGGCTGGAATTTAGAAGATGGTTTCTAATAATCAGAAGAGTGACATTCTGGAACAGCCTCCCCATAGGACTAGTGGGGGAAACCAACCTAGCTAGTTTTAAGAGGGAGCTTGAAAAGTTCATGATAATTTGATGGAGTTGTCTGTGATAGCAGGACACTGGACCCAATGACTCAGGAAGTCCTTTCCAGTTATATTTGCTTATGTTCCTAAACCTTGTGTGTTTTATAAGACTTAAATCCAGTCAATGGCTGAGAAGGGAACAGAATTAAGGACTTCCTGGTTCTCTGTAATGTGCCTAAAATCTGCTAGTTTGTGTGGCACCGTTGCTACATCTAAACTCATTTTTTTACATTACCACATCCTTCCTTATGAATAATATTCAATTCCTAAAATTTTGCACACACTGAAATTTCAGGGATTGCAAAACACAAAAGAAATTCCATGCACATTTCCAATTCAACATTTTCACCAACTTTTGTGTGCTCTGATCTTGCTCACGAAGCAACCTTCCGATCAACCGTTTTAATGTTGTCCAGTCTGATAGTATTCTATTATCATACTTGACAACATTCCAATTGAAAATCGACTCTGCAGAACCGTATTCATTTGTAGCCAAACTAGAATGATCCGATGTCCAGGCAGTGTTCCAAGATCATCATTGTTAGGACACTCTGTTGGAACTTTTATGCCGAATTTTTCAAAAGTGAAAAGTGATTTTGAGCCCTTCAATTTTTGGATGCCCACCTTGACACCTACATTTTCAAAGAATGGATGCTGAGTACTTTCTACTCCTCTGTCTTCCAAGAGAAGGTATCAGAGTCAGCTTCTACTGCCTATGCGGCTGCAGAATGTTCTTTCTAGGGGAAAAGTCAAAGCCCCATCATTTGAGAATGTTTAAGATGAGGGTCCACATCCTCAGCCGGTACATATCAGCATAGATCCATTTCAGTCAGGTGAGCTACACTTATTAACACCGGCTGAGGATCTGACACTGGACTAGATGTTCTGTAGACACCAGTCCTGCATGGTCTAGATGACTTGCTAGGTCTTTTCCATCTCTAACTTTATCCCATTTGAAAAGTTTTCAATATTATTTTTAATCCTTCTAGACTTATTAAATTATTGAGAACAGGAGCATATGGCAGGAGAATAATGAATGGAAATGGATGTACTATGTCCCATCAGAAATGTTCTCGTGATGGCCATGAACAGTAGATGACTTTTGATCACTGCATTGCCCACTGAGGAATTCAATGGAGCTGTTTCTTTGAGAATTTAAGAGAGTTGCAGAATAAGGAAGAGAGAGTGCGAGAAGGTAAATTAGAAGATAGTTAGTGGCTGAGATATGTGCCCAGGCATTCAACAGCTTTGAATAAGATTGGTCCATTGAAAGGGAAGAGTAACAAAATAGTGCTATTTATCTCAACCAATTTTCAGCTCCAGGTGGGCACTGATAATTATTACGGAGATGTTTGGGAAGGAATGGATCACTGGTGTGAATTTGGAGCAGGAATAAGGCATCGTGGTAAGAAAAACATCACCGGGCGCCCCTTTCCATGGTTGTGCTATGTCTGTGTGTGTTGGGCATGGGATGTGAGGAGAACAGAAAGTGGTTTATATAAAGTCTTGCCGAGAATTGCACTGGAGCGCAGGAATTGCTCCCTCCTTATTTCTCTGAAGGAACTCAACACTCCAAAGAGGGCAGGGAGGAGGCACCCTCCCATTCCCCTGTCCCTCCCCACCCCCCCAAAAAAAAACACCCCATCCCCCTGACCAAAGGAGTTGGCTGGCCGTGTGTGAGGATAGTAATGGATATGTAGTAGCAGCCATGTAGCTTCAGCATGGGCCAGGTCAAAAGCTGTAATGTTGCAGAATTAACATGGCACACATTAACTGACGGTCTTAAAGGTAACGGTAAATGGGAATCATCTTTGAGTGGGTATGTTTCTAGTGGGGTCCGCTGCTGGAATAGTGTGTCTAGTTTTGGTGTCCACAATTCAGGAAAAATAATGATGAACTGGAGAGGGTTCAGAGAAGAGCCAGATGAATGAGTAAAAGATAGGAAAACATGCATATGCTGATAGATTCAGGGAGCTCCATCTATTTCGCTGAACAAAGAGATGGTTAATGGGTGACTTGATTACAGTCTGTAACAGGAGTGGGCAAATGTTTTGGCCAGAGGTCCACATTGGGGTTCCAAAACTGTATGGAGGGACAGGTAGGGAAGGCCCCTGCCCTCTATCCACCCACTTCCTGCCCCCTTACTGCCCCCCGAGACTCCATTCCCTATCCAACTGTCCCTGCTCCCTGTCCCCTGACTGCCTTGACCCCTATCCACACCCACACCCCCTGACAGATCCCCCGGGATTCCCATGCCTATCCAACTGCACTCTGCTCCATGTCCCCTGACTGCCCCATATCTAACCCCCGCTGCCTTCTTCCACCCCCTTACCATGCAGCTCAGAGACCAGGACTGGCAGCGTGGCTGGTTCTGGCCGCGCCGTCACACTGCCCGGCAGGAGCTCACAGTTACACCACCCAGAGCGCTGGCGGCATGGTGAGCTGAGGTTGCAGGAGTGGGGGGACAGTAGGGGAGGAGTTGGGGGCCAGCCTCCCAGGCTGGGCAGAATGGTCCCGCGGGCCAGTTGTGGCCCGCAGGCCATAGGTTGTCCATCTCTGGTCTATAAGTACTTATATAAGGAACAAATGTTTGAGAATGGAATCTTCAAATTAAGAAACAATGGGATGGCAAGATCTAATGGCTGGAAATTAGAGCTAGACAAATTCAGACTGGTGAGGTAACTTATTTTAGCAGTGAAGTGATTAACCAGTGGAACAATTTACCAAGCGTTGTGGTGGATTCTCCATCACTGGCAATTTTAAAATCAAGATTGCATGTTTTTCTGAAAAGTGTGCTCTAATTCAAACGTGAATTATTACTATGGACTGTGTTGTACAGGAGGTCGGACGAGGCGATCACAGGGGTTTCTTCTGGCCTTGGAATCTATGAATCTATTAAAAGTCCATTGAGGTCACTTGGAATTTTGCCACTGATTTCACGAGAGCTCCAAGAGGCGTTCTGTCTTCACGAATCTAGATCACTGTACCATCCCTTTCTTAAGGATGGGGCCTAAAGCACAATCTTGCCCTTGGACCTGAGGATCAGAATTACAAATACTGGGCAAAGACAAGTATTACTTGTCTCCTAAGTATCAATGTCTCAGGACTGAGGGGAAGTGTGAGGAGATGAGTCATTCCTGTGCTAGGCTCCAGCCAATCCAAAAGCCAAGAACTGGTCATGTGGCTCCCAAACCAGTTATATAAGACCCCCAGGAGGAACAGCAACTCAGTCTGTTCAACGTCACTCCAGGGCTTGGAACTCTCTCCTGCCTGATGGTGGCAACAGACTCCCCAAGCCTTAGCTCGCTCCAGGCTTGCTCTTGCTCCAGCCCTGTTCCTAGTCCTGCTCCAGCCTTGTTCTTGCTGCTAGTCTTCTCCTAGTTCTGCTCCAGCCTTGCTCCAATCCTTCCCGAGACTCCTGATTCCTGACCACTAGGCCTGACTGCTCCAGCTCTAACCACTAGGCCTGACTGCTCCAGCTCCGACCACTAGGCCTGACTGGTCCAGCTCTGACCACTAGGCCTGACCATCTCCATCCCAGTTTCTGACAGTTTAAGCAAACTCACCCTGGTCAGATTCAGTGTCCAAGGTGGATTCCTACACCCACAGGTGCCCTCCACAATTGAAATGAAATCTCCAGGCAACCTTGCCAATGAGATGTCAGATCCAGTTCAGGGTCTCCAGGACCAAGTGGCCCAGCTATAAAGGGAAAATGCCTTCTTTCGCTCTCAGGTCCCAGTGGTCTTGGGCCACTCCACACCATCAGCCATGACAATCCAAGCCCTGGGCCTAAAGATCCCACTACTGGAGAGATTTGAGGGGAACCATCAGAAGTTTCAAGGGGGCCTTAATCAATGCTGTTTGCTATTTCTTTTGTGCCCATCAATGTATCCAAATGCCCAGACCAAGGTAGGTGTCGTCATCAGCCTATTGACAGGTGATGCACTCAATTGGGCATCACTACTCCTGGAGCGGAAAGACCTGAATCTCAGTGACTTGGACAAATGTGTTCGTGTCTTTTCACTCATGTTTGAAATGTCGCCCTGCAGTCACTCAAACGAGGCCCCCGTCTCTTTGCGGCCTATCTCACTTGCATCACCTGAGTGGAAGCACAGCCTGGAATGAAACAGTGCAGATTTACCATTCCTGTCTAGCCCTGAACGATGAGATTAAATATGAACTGACCTGGGTTGGTTTCTCTCCCCCCCTCCATCTTGGTTCCGGGGCAGGAAGAATATGTGGTGAGACAGATCCTGGCCTCTAAGCTCCTCGGAGGACCACTGACGTACCTAGAGGTCTGGGAAGACTATGGCCAGGCTGACCATTCATGGAAACCAGCTGGTAACCTACACACACCCGACCTCCCTCATGAATTGCCTCCCCATAAGCCTGGCCCAAAGACACTGGGGAAGCACCCGCAACATGGAGGGTAACGTGAGATGATGAGTCATTTTCATGCGAGGCTCCAGCCAACCCACAAGCCAGGAACTGGCCATGTGACTCCCAGACTAGGTATATAAGACTCACAGGAGGAACAGCTGCTTAGTCTGCTCAGTGTCACTCCAGGGTTTGGAACACTCTCTTGCCTGACAGTGACAACAGACTTCCCAAGCCTTAGCCTGTGCCAGTCTTGCTCTTGCCGCTGTCCTGCTCCAGTCTTGCTTCAACCTCGCAGATGCCTGATTTCAGCTTTGACCACTAGGCCTCATTGCACCAGCTCCAACCACTAGGCCTGACCATCTCCATCCTAGTTTCTGACAGGAAGTTTCTCCTTGTTGATATGGCACTGGAAGGAAGCAGGATATGGTAGAGAAATTACCCCTTCTTCATTGACATGCTGACAAAACTGATGTCAGCCTTTAAGGGCCAGGTTGCAATACCTCCAACTAACATTGAGAAGTATTGTAGTAGAAGACTATTCACAGAATAAGTTGGCACTCATCATTAGTAGAGATATCAAAATCTAGCTGAAAGTGATGCAATTTTCCTTAAGACACCAGGGTACATAGCAAAAACTACTTCCTCCATCTTCCAGTTCCTGTAGAATGGTAGAGGATATGAACCGAATGCTCTAACCAGTCCACATAGACTCACAAGAAGGTTGAGTCCCAAAGAACTGGATAAACTCCTGTAAAATAACCCTGAAATAGACTTAAAGAGCAAAGACATATGTTCAGAGAAAAAAAACCACTGAATCTTTGGAGACAACTGTCTGCCTGATAACTACAGGCTAATAATGAAAGCAGACTTCTGGCAGAGACTCGGTGGATTAAATATCCAGGGAAGAATGCAATTAAGGCAGTTGTTTAACAAATGGAAGCCTGGCTGTCAAGTTATTATTCTGGAAATGTATTTAGAACCAATTTTATCATGAGTAGATCATGGAAAGAAAAACCAGGGGAATCAATAGGCTATAAAGTGAGCATTATCTTTGCATTGCATATGCATATGATATTCTATGAAAGAAGGAATGTCTGTGCTGTGTCTAGCATTTTAAATGCTTTGCATACCGGCCTGCCAGCTCCCCACCCCCAAATTCCTGATCTGTTCACACCCAACTGGGTTAGGCATGCAGTGAGCACAACAACCAGACTGGGCCCTTCAGGTAGAGGAGTGCATGGTCTGGGGATCCTGCTAGAACTTGAGTGTGAACTAGGCACTGAATAGCTTGGTTGTGTCAAGACTAAGAAATTGTGTGCATGTCCACAGGCAGAAATTTTGGTGCCATGGGCATTTAGGTGGCAGCCCAAAGGGGATTTTGGGGATGTTGGTATGGTACCAAAATGATGGGTTTAGGCATCTAGGGTAGCAGTTAGGCACCAGTCCCTTTGTGGATCTAGCTCCTGGTTGATCTCTGTGCCTCAGTTTCCCAACTATAAAATGGGGACAATAGTACTTCCCTACCTCCCAGAGGTGTTGTAAGGATAAATACATTAAAGATAGTCAGGCTCAGTTCTATGGCGATGGGAGCCATATCAGTACCTAGGATAGCTAGACTGTACGGGCATATAAAATCATGCACTTTCTAAGTAAGAAATTCATGCCTCCCTAATTCCCTTCATCCCCTATAGGCACCTTCGTGGCATTTTTAAATTCCCTCAGGTTTCATTATTCTTAATGAACTGTCCATTTCCTAGGAAAGGCTTCTCAAGGATTCATGAAAACTTCGCAAATGATGATTAAAAAGTGAGGAAAGAACTTTGTCAAATTTTGGGCAGAAGAATGGTATCACCCACTTTACGATATATGTTTTAGTACAAAGACAGGCTCAGCGAGATACCAATGTAATCGTCCTTTTCTGAATGCATTAAAATTAGCTTGAAAATGTGTTCTGCCCCTGTGGTCATTGTCTCTTGAAAAATTCTTGTTGGATGAGGTCAGTGTCATGTTTTTTAGAAAAGTAATTAGAAGTTGAATGGAATGTTCAGAGCAAGCTATAATTGACTAATGCTGAAGCATTAATTAATAAGACACTTACACAACACTTTACAGCTATCAGCTAGCTAATCCTTATGTGATGTAGGTTGGTATTATTCCCATTTCACAGATAAGGTAACTAAGGCACAAATTCATCCCTGGCATAAATGGGTCTTGAAGTGAATAAATATACACCAGGGAAATTCTGAGCAGATAATTTAAGGGTCCTGTCCTGCAATATGTTGAGAGCCCTGACTTGAGAGGGAGCAGACACCACTAGGCTGTGGTAGGAAACATCTAAAGCCAGATCACAGATCAGTGGCATCACAGGGATTCAGGCTCAGATTTTCCTGGCTTCCTGCCCTGTTGTCAGTCTAGTAGACGACACTGATTATCTAGTATCCAGGAGTCTCCAGTTGAAATTCTGTCATCGTCTGTACAAATACTCTGTTCATTTTCACCTTATAATAGCAATAGCAGCCTTAACACAGAGCGTGCCCGGAGATTAATCACCATCTAAATTGCAGGAGGGTAGAAGATCTAGAAATAACTGATGGGACCCACACAATGTCACAATAGATGACTTTCCCCTTCAGGACAAACAGTTAAAAAGGTCAGCCGAATCACAGAATCATGGGACTGGAAGGGTCCTCAAGAGGTCCAGTCCTCTGCACACAAGGGAGGACTAAGTATTATCTAGACCATCCCTGGCAGGTGTTTGTTTCACCTGCTCTTAAAAATCTCTAATGATGGAGATTTGACAATTTCCCTGGGCAATTTATTCCAGTGCTTAACTATCCTAGCAGGAATTTTTTCCTAATATCCAACGTAAACCACCATGCTGCAATTTAAGCAGGCTAAGGAGAAATTTTTTTCTCCCTCCTCCTTGTAACAACTTTTTAGATAGTTGGAAACTGTTGTCATATCCACCCTCAGTCTATTCTTCTCCAGATTAAACAAACCCAGTGTTTTCAATCTTCCCTCATAGGTCACATTTTCTAAACCTTTAATCATTTCTGTTGCTCTTCTCTGGACTTTCTCCAAATTTGTCCACCTCTTTCCTGAACTGTGGGGAAGACTCCCACAGTCTTTCATTCTGTCTACTCTGCCGTCACAGGTTGTGATTGGCACTGACAATCACTGACAAGTACTGACGCAGGTAAGCTGTGACAGTGCAGGGCCCAGCGTGAGCTGTATCATACCATCCTGAATCCTAGGTCATTACTCTGGGGGCTAGCCCAAGCCGCTGCCGCTTCACTGCTTCCGTCCCTGAGCTAGCTAGGGTAGCACTAGCTTGGGTATGTCTACCTGAGCTGCAGTCATACTCCATGCAATTCAAGTCGAACGTGTCCTCTGAGAAAAAGTAGTTTGTACTGGCAGAAAAGTGGAGTTTCACCACCAATCGAACCCTCTTCTGCTGCAATAAGGGACATTGTTCTATGACAGGAGGGCATGCCACACTCTTGGGCTTTGTCTGACATTTTATTGTGTACGCTATACGCTGATTACCCCAAAATTTGTGTTGTATTTTATGGGGAAAAGCATCAACATTGTGTCAGCTATTTTTCACCTGCGCTCAGGGCTCCATTCTGCCAGGTGCTGAGCACTCTGGGCCCAATCCAGTAAATTGCCTAAGCATGTGCATAACTTTAAGCACATGGATAGTCTCATTGACTTTGATGGCACCATACATGCGCTTAAAGTTAATCATGTCCGTAAGTGCTTCGCTTTAGTGGGTCCTGAGTGGAGCCAAAAAGGAGCTAATAAAATGTTGATGTTTTTCCCCACAAAATACACCAAGGCTCTCATTTATATAGTGTATAAAATAAAATGCCAGACAAAGTCTAAGCGTCACATACCAGCACTGAAGTTATCCTGAAATTAACAGACACAAATCCCTCCTGTGTTCCATGTCATTGTAACACCAACAAAATTAGATGGCAGGCTGGCTGTGAAGAAAATGAAATCCATGCTGACAGTCAGCTTCCTCAGGACTCTCAATGGCACATCTGCATGCGTCCTTCCCAATTCACTGCCTCCGGGCCAATTCCCATCAGCCATGTCTTACCGCGGAGGAAGAAAGTCCAACCTAGTAGTGAAGGTCAGAGCAAGGCAAGAGGCTTCCTGTTTCAGTGCCTCTGTTTTCTCTTGCTCTGCTGCTAATGTTGGTATTGCGGAGAGCTGACTCTATGCCCTGGGTTTCCATAAACAAGCAGTTCCCATTAATGGAGGTAATGTATTTTATTCCTGATTTCCATGAGTAACCTGGGAAAGGGAAGCAGGTACCACAATTCAAGGCTCCAAAAGTAGATACCATTTTGTTTATACTGCCCTTCCCCAGACACACACACACACACACACACACACACACACACGTTTGTGGCTATTTTAGACAGACTAGGAACTGCCACACATTGAGGGGCAAGAAAAATGACCGTACAATGCCCCAGCAGTGCAAGAAGATCTCATGAAATATGGACCTGATCCTGTGCTCATAGAACAAGTGACAAAGGTTCCCACTGATTTCAGTGGTGCAAGGTCAGGATTTATGGGGCAGATTCTGCTACCCTGAACTCCTACTGAGTAGTGTCTTCAATGGGACTGCTCACAGTATGAGGTACTAATCAAGGCATCAGACTAATAATAATACCAAGCTAAAACATAGTGCTTTTCATTATTAGATCTCAAAATGCTTTATGAAGGAGGTGAGTATCGTAATCCCCATTATAGGCATAATGAGGTTACAATGATTTGCCTGAGGTCACCAAGCAGTAGAACCAAGAATAGAACCCAGATCTTCTGAGCCCCAGTCTAATGCATTACCCACAGGAGCTGACTTTCATTTTTATGGGTGGGGTGCTACTCCCACTCCACCCCAAGACCCCAATCAGCCCCTTCTCCCAAGGCCCCATGCTCTCTCCCCTCTTCCCATCCTGCCCCCTCCCCCAGCACCACCCACTCATTGCTGAACAGCTGATCGGCAAGGGACTGGTGGGTGCTGAGTACCCACTATTTTTTTTGCATGGGTGCCCCATCCCCGGAGCACCCACGGAGTTGCCATCTATGGCACTGCCCACTAGGTTACATTGCCTCTGTTACAGTAACAGCCCTGGGCCACAGTCAGGAATAGGAGCTCATAGTGCTGTACAAACACATACTGTCAAGACAGTCCCTGCCCCAGAGAGGTTACAATTGATATAATGCAACGTGCACTCCTTAGAGAGGAGACTTTATCAGCCCTTTCGAGAGCAGAGGTTTTGCCTAGGTAACTTTCTATCTTCTGTCCAGGGCTGGCGACAGAAATTTGGGGGCCCCCTACTCTGATAGTTTGGGGGCCCCCCCAACCCAGCCGGGCCCCCCCCAGCCCAGCCGACAGTGGATGGGCCCCCCCCCCAGCCCAGCCGGCCCCCCCCCCAGCCCAGCCCAGCTGGCGCTCCCCCCCCCCGCCAGCTGACAGCTGGCGGCAGCGGGAGCGAGAGCGGCGTGAGCCGCCCTTTCTCCCCCCCTCTCCCCCGGACAGCGCTGCTGCCGCTTGTCCGGGGGAGAGCCGCGCCGCCTCCCCGCCCCTTCCCCGCTCTCCAGGTCCGGCGACAAGGGGGGACGACAACGGGTACAGCGGTGTACCGGGGCCCCCCTAAAGTCGGGGGGCCCGGTACAGCTGTACCCGTAGTACCCCCCTGTCGCCGGCCCTGCTTCTGTCTATCCCTCCTGTGTTCATTCGTAGGTAAGTTTGCTGCATATGTCACCTTGGTCTCTCTATATAATTGGCTGTGGGGATTAGCCCCCACTGGTGTAGTGTAGATTCTATCCTCTGAATTCCTGTACAGTTCTTCTGTACAACACCTGTTTATTTGGACTGTGTGCACGGTAACCCAGTGCACACAATATTTCCCTGTGCCCACCCCCTATTGTAATTAAAATGACTTGAAGCTGCATTGATGACCCCCACGTTTGTAGATTTTAATGCACTGGATTGGGCATGTTGTCCAAACAAACTTGAATTTGCTAAGAAGTTCGTCAGCTCAGGGGCAGCAGAACTGGGGTGGGGATCAGAGCTCCCACCGTGGAGATATTGGGGGAGGAGGCAGATCTTTGATGCTGCCTCCCCCTAGTGTTTTCTGGCCCACTGCTATTGTGGCGGCGAGGTGGCTATGGTCAACCCCTTTACACATGCCGGGGGCTGGGGGTGGGGAGACAAGAGTTGGACCTGGAGGAAGGGCTGGAGTATCTCCTGCAGTGCAGGAGGTCGGGCCAGCCTGGTCCTACCTTCCAGCACTTGCAGGTCCCAGTGGAGACCCCGTCCCGTGGGAGGGGAAGAGCATGTGCGCACAGCTGCCGAGGTGGGATGGATGACAGGCCAGGGCACTGACATGTGGGTGAGTGGCAGGGAGGCATTGATGTACAGAACACCAGTCACCCAGGAGAGAGGGGGGAGCACAAGGCACTGGCCACCAGCTGCCCCGCCTGAAGCCAACTGCCCCCACCCCCAAGTCTCAGTACTCCCCTTGCTCCCCCTCCTATCCTTCCACCACCCACCCATGTAACCATGCCAGCAAATGGTCTCATGTGAAATAGCTAATGGCAGCAACTCAGTTATGAAAACAAACTCTATGACTTGAAGTCATCTGGATGAGGGATTTGTACAGATTTCTGCCTTGGATCTGATACTCTCCATGGGCATGCCTGTACCGCTCCGTGATCACAACAGCCTCCAGAGCACAATAAACCATCAGGACAGAAAACCCTCGTCAGACCACAATGCTACAAGAAGCAATCACCATGACGGTTCAGCTGTCTCCATCACTCATGTGTCTCCATACAAGCAGGAGTGTTTCTCGTTTGCCTGTGCACAGCGGAGCTAAAAGTGGAAGATAAATACATAAATTAGCAATTGGAAGAAGCAGCACTCTGTTTAATTTGATCACAACACTGGAAATTGGTGGTGTGAGTGGCACAGAACATACTTTGTTAATCTGCATGCTCACTGTCAGTGGATGTTTAGTTTAGTTAAGTTTGTATTCTCTGGAGGGACAACTTTTGAAGCGGTGTTTGAGGGAAGAACAGGCTGTACATATTTTGTTTTAGGTGAGAGAATGCAGTTATCTGATTGTTCTCCCATGCGGAGATAGTTTTCCTTTAAGCAAAGAACCCTACCCTAACTAAAATATCTCTGTCTTATATGCTCTTGCTGTCCAGTTGCTCCTTACTGATTATTAGGTTCATGGACCAAGTCTTACCAGTTGTCTGTGCAACTCAAGGATTTGACAGGCACTCCCAAATCATTTCTCTAGGGGTTCATAAAGGCAGGAATTATAAGGGTTATGTTCTTTTGCAGGGCATAAGCCAATCACTAGGTGAAGTAGGGAAGAAAGTTCCTCCCTGCTACATTTTGTACAATTAGAACCCAGTACTATTCCCACTGAAATCAAAGGGGTTTTGCAATTTGAATTAATCGAGAATAGGATTGCCTTGTGTTAGAGGGCTTTCCCTTCACCCTTTCCCCTGGTTCTTGTCATGCAGCCAGAAAGCAGACCAGAAGTCTGAAGTGCAGGCAATGGGATGTTTATTGGAGTTAGTTTCCAGGAAACATGTCCATAACTCTAACGCCGGAGAGCCTTGTTTCCAAGTTTTACATTCCACCCTTCCTTAGTAGGCATAATTATACCCGTAGTGTACCCTTCCGTCCCACCCCTTATCAATTATGGTCATGTTCTGTTTTGGGGGGTCATGAGTCTGGGGTCTTTGTTCCACCTCTTTTGTATCCCATTGGAGGGGTAAGGAGCAAGGCCTGGGAGTTTTGTGCCTTCTTATAAATCAACATGGGAGACAGAATGCTCAGCCTAGTAAGACCGCTAGTACGTCCCAGCATAGGCATTCCTGTGTTCTTTAGCATATACTATGAAAAGGAAAAATTAAACAAACACAGATCTTCAGCTGGCAATGCTCAATTGACCTAAATGGATCTAAACCCATTTACCCCACGGCGGGATCTGGCCCCTATCAGAAAAATCAACTTGAGGTCCATGATTTCTTTTGCAGTATTCAGTTTACTGAAGCAGTTTCGCAGTTTATAGTCAATCTCCCACATAAATCAGTTTGAATGGATGAACTGTATAATAAGAAGCTATAATTTAGGAAGATGCCACTTCATACATATGCATCACACAGCAAGTTAAATTACATTAAGATACCTCTACCAAGATCTGAAATAATAGTAATAAAAAAGGGTCAGAGACGGATGTTACATTAAGGTAGACAGTTCTTGTGCAAATAACTTTTGGCAACATACCCTTTTATTTGTCCTTCAGAGTTTCAATTATTTAAAATATTCAGTTATATAAAATAACTACCTGAGGGGAAGCCAGTAGCAGGCAATCGGATATAATAGGAATGGACAAGTTATAGAGCCTGGTTTAAAGCCCCCCTGCAGTCAATGGAAAAACTCCCATTGACTTCTGTGGCTTTGGATCAGACTCATAATACCTAGAATAGACTAGAATAGAATGTCTTGAAGCTTCAAACCATGGTCAATAGAGTATTCACCAAATGATAACGCAAATCATAAAATATATCAAAGGAAATGGGTGTAAAGTATCTTCTGGCTGAGAAGTTGTTGATTGTTTAGAATCAGGGAACTGCTAGCTAAGAGGGACAGAGGATCATATTGAAAGTATTGTTTGAAATCCATAATCTGACTTTCTCGATGTGCCGTGGGACTCTTTACATTTAAAAGGGACAGACTGGGAGGCCAGTTTAAAAACTGTGCACAGTGTGAGTGAACCTGCAGCGTGTCGTATGGAATTATGACTATCCAACACAAAAGGTATTTTGGGGTGTGCACAAAAATGGCCGTGCAGCTTTTCAGAGTTTCATAGTATTTACGGCCGGAAGGGACCACTAGGTCAAAGGATGCTTTCGCTTGGTTTGTGTTTTATACAGGAATGCTCCTCAGCTCTAATGTGCATATATCTGTATTGTCGTTCAGGTTATTCTTCTACCACAGCTTTTAATTTCCCATATTCACTTCTCACCTCTGATGGTCACTGTACACATCCCCTGCTTGTCCTTTGCTTAACAGAAACAGGTGACCCCTTGCACAGTAAGCCTCTCAGTGTGACCCTCTTATCAATTAAAAATGGGACGGTTAATTTAATTTAAGGGGGGTTGGGGCTGTCAGTCACTTGGAGCTGTCAGCTTGTGACTCCCCATGTCACCAGCTTGCAATCCCTGAGGGGTCACGATCCCCAGTTTGAGAACCTCTGGCTTACACTATATCCTTTCTTCTACACATTTATTTTAGCAGCTACTTCAAAATGTTCTGTCCCTCCCCTGCCAGCTCCATTTGCCGTCCATGCTATTGAATGACTCCATCAGAACGGTGCATCCAGTTCTGGTGTCCGTGATTCAAGAAGGATGCTGATATAAGGGTTCAGAGAAGAGCCCCAAGAATGACCGAAGGACTGAAAACATACTGTATAGTGATAGACTCAGGGAGCTCAATCTAGTCAGCTTAACAAAGAGAAGGTTAAGGAGTGACTTGATCACAGTCTATAAGTACCTACATGGGGGCCAAAAATTTGATAACTGGCCCTTCAACCTAGTAGACAAAGATTGGTGGGAGCAGTTATCCCTTGAAACGAGGATAATGTCTGCCGGGAGAAAAGTCATTGATGAGACTTAAGATGGCCGAGTAGTCCAATTCACGCTCTACACATTTTTCTACATACATGACAGGTGGTTGCTTGAAGAGAGCATAACTGCTGGCCGGGATGCTGTGTCCTTTCCTTCCTCCTCTGCCATTTCTCAAACTCTTGAGCAAGGCGATTCTCTTCAAAACGGGGAGAGACTTGGTGTATGATGTGGAGCAATTGCAGTGTATGGCCAGCCAGCTCTTCCCAATTTGTGGGATCAATGGCTCCATACATAAGATATACTTTCAGGGTGTCCTTGTAGAGCATTACCTTTGTCCCTATCAAGTCCTCTTACCATGACTACATTGACAAAAGAGGACTTGCTTCAGAAGACGAGTCTTAGCCCTACCCACACAATGGCCAGCCCAGCAAAGTTCACATCTCATGATCTTCGCCTCAACACTGGTGATGTTACCTGCAGAGAGAACGCTGGTATTGGTGTGTTGATCTCCCCATCTGATATGGAGGATCTTCCTAAGTCAGCGCTATTGGTACCACTAGCAGACAAAGGTAGAACAAGAGCCAACAGTTGGAAGTTGAAGCTAGACAAATTCAGACTAGAAACAAAGGGCAATTTTTTAAACAATGAGGGTAAATAACCATTGGAACAACTTACGAAGGGTTGCGATGGATTCTCCATCACTGGAAATTTGAAATCAAGACTGAATGTTTTTACACTGTAGGCTATAGCTACTCCTTCTGTGCTGAAAATACGGAGCAAGGAGACAGTTGACATTGAAAAGGGACAAAGCCCTCTAGGCTAACCTGATGAAGAACCCAGCTGCCCATCTCAGCTGTCAGCATCAGTACAAAGTGACAGCGGGAACAGCGGCATCTCTCAATGATCCCAACCCTTTGCAACCACAGGCTGTATCACGCATCATGTCAGCACTGCTTCCATTACCTGAAGTGTCCACCCATTTCAGTGAAAGTAACCACTAAAAATACCCGTCTCCTGCTGGATGCCCTCTTCCTAAGAGCAGATTTTTGCCCAAATATCTCGGCCAAGGCTTCCCCCTCTTCAAACACTCTCACCCACGCACATGGTGCATGCTGTGTGCATTAGTTAACCCCAGCGGCATAAGACTTTCAGTGCCCCTGTATTAATACAGGACCAAATTCTGCTGTTACTCATAATCCTTGCCAGCCCAAGGGGTGTACTTCAGGGCTGAATGTGGCCCATAGCCCACGAAAGCTTATGCTGAAATAAAGTAGTTAGTCTCTAAGGTGCTACAAGTATTCCTCACTTTCTTTATAGTCTATAAAGCACTTTGGGAGCTGGAAGAACTTTATAAATGCAAAATAATCTTATTGCTTAGCACTGAACCAGAGTTTAGACATCCCTTATTTTGAGGGATTTCCAAGATCAGCCTTCACAAGCAAGTATCTGGGGTTCCTGCACTCTTGATGGCTCAGTGTAGCCACTCTATTTACTGCCTGGTCTCTCTCCTTTGGCAGCAAGATCTGCGGGAAAGACCCTGTTCTTTTGGAGCTTGACAGTTGGTGTCCACTAACGTTAAGGTCATACTTCCCCGCTGCCTGCCAAGCCCAAGGACTCTTCCAGCAACACCTCACCAGTGTCAGTGGGAGTCATGCGGCCCCTGTGCAATAGGCTGGAAAATGCTCAACTCAGAAATCTTGGGGCAAAATATTCATTCCTGATCATGCTGCAGATGAGACCACTGAACCCTCTGTAAATGCAGAATATGCAAGGGAGTGAAAGGGGGATGCTTTCCAGGATGTAGTCCTTATAAAATCTACTGTTGTGCAAATTAAGACTCTATCATGCTTTATTTTAAAATCTGTGACTGCACGGGCACTATGCTAATGAACCAAAGTGCTATTTCCTTTGTGCCACTAATCATGGCCTTTGTGCTGTATTCTGATCACTTGTCCATGGGCAGCAAAGACCACAAATATGGTTGTCTAGTAAGAAAGTGTGGTTGTCTCAATTTTGTCTTACTCTCGCAGGTAAATTAAAATGAAATATTGTTCCTGCTGTGGTGGTCTGAAGGGACTGCTCTGCCTTCTGCTTCCTCTGTCTTCATAGGTGTGCGCACAGGGTGTGCGGGGTGTGCCCAGTCACACCCTAATGTCTCCCCCCAAAAAGTGGCTTTCAATGCAGCGTGGGGTGCCTTTAAAATAAAAAAATAAATAAAATTCCCTGTGTGCACACCCTAATGAAATGTACTGCACACGCCTATGTCTATCTTGATCTATTTCGTCAAAGTTTCTCATTTTTATGCCCTTGTATTTAGTGTGTCACTCTCCCTTCTCTGCATGCTTAGATTTGTCTTTCCTTTAATGTAAATTAAGATGTCATCGCCACTACCAGGCTGAGACCGAGTCAGAACTGAAGTGAGACTGTAATAATTTATTTCAATCTTGAGTAAAAAGAAATCTGAAATCATATATTAAATTGTGGATAATGCCTACATAATTTGAAATCTGTATAGATTGGCACTAAACTGGTTGACTTTCTAGCAAAAACAGCTGCTTTTGATCTTTCTAATGTGGTCTCAAGCTTACAAGCGTTATCCCCTGTATTTAAAACTAAAGTACACTGTCTCCGCTTAGTTAATCACTTCAAAAGCTCTAAATATTGCTACACAGCCTACTCTAGCTTGTCTGGAAATTAAACTGTTGCTTTTCTAGCAAAATAACTGACTGCCTTTGGTTCAACAAGGACAAGTGCAGAGTCCTGCGTTTAGGGTGGAAGAATCCCATGCACTGCTACAGGTTAGGGATCGACTGGCTAAGCGGCAGTTTTGCAGAAAAGGAGCTGGGGATTACAGTGGACGAGAAGCTGGATATGAGTCAGCAGTGTGCCCTTGTTGCCAAAAAGGCTAATGGCATATTGGGCTGCATTAGTAGCAGCATTGCCAGCAGATTGAGGGAAGTGATTATTCCCCTCTATTTGACACTGGTAAGGCCACATCTGGAGTACTGCATCCAGTTTTGAGTCCCCAACTACAAAAAAATTGAAGAGAGTCCAGCAGAGGGCAATGAAAATGATTAGGGGGCTGGGGCACATGACCTATGAGGAGAGGCTGAGAGAATCGGGCTTATTTAGTTGGCAGAAGAGAAGGGTGAGGGGGGATTTGATAGCAGCCTTCAACTACCCGAAGAGGGCTTCCAAAGAGGATGGAGCTAGGCTGTTCTCAGGGGTGGCAGATGACACAACAAGAAGGAATGGTCTCAAGTTGCAGAGAGGGAGATCTAGGTTGGATAATAGGTGAAGCTATTTCACTAGGAAGTTGGTGAAGCACTGCAGTGGGTTACCTAGGGAAGTGATGGAATCTCCATCCTTAGAGGTTTTTAAGGCCTGACTTGACAAAGCCCTGGTTCGGATGATTTAGTTAGGGTTGGTCCTGCTTTGAGCAGGGGATTGGACTGGATGACCTCCCAAGATCTCTTCCAACACTAATCTTCTATGATTCTATATCTGACAATAGTCAAAAAGCCCAGACCCAATCTCTCTTAGAGCAGAGCACATTAATGTATGTTAATGCATGTCAACAGGGTACCCAAGGGCAGCTAGAGCATGTTAGGCTAGTGCAGAGCAGATTAACACCCCCAACTTGCTGCAAATTTAATGCAGACAAGTCCTTAGACTCAGCTCAACTGTGTACTTGACCCTGATCCTGCCTCCTTCTCCCAAAGCATTATTGTGTGGCTCACATCAGTTATAACCACCCACCGACCCTCTGTTTGGCATCTCAGTTCTGTTGCTCCACTTAGCCCCTCTTCCTTTCATGCCCCCCTTCTGATTGCAAGCCCACTTTTATCGCTCTCCTTTCCACCGCCTCCCTGACAAATGGCAGCTCAGTGCAGCCCATCCCATACTCCTCTGTTGTCCTTGCCTGACCCTTTCCTTGCTTAGATAGCTATTCAATTTGTACTGTGCCCCTCTCAGCAATTGGGATTTTTCCCAGCCTGGATCATCTCTAATTTTTATGATTCTATGGTAAAAGTTAGACTCCAAAAAAAGTACTTATAAACCATGTCCCTTAAAATTAAGAGTTCACCATTTATCTGCCTCTGGAGGATGCAATCCATTTAGAAATGTACAATTTACGGTACATGTGCATTAGCTGTTCACTGAGGAATACCATGATGATGCGACTTCCCCTCATACACCTTTGAAACTGCTCAAGCATCCCAAATTCATTTGTATCAAATGCTGTGTTCAACACAGTGTAAAATAGCTCTGGACAAACTATACAAGTTAATGATGCCAAAGAGAAATCTGTCCCGTGGAGAAACAAACTAACATGGGAACATAAATGCACTTCATCAATTTCCACCTACATCACCTTTACCACTGGGCTGACAAATAACAAAGAGCCACCAAACTTAATGAAACATGGAGATCACCACTCAGATGGATGTATTGTACTGAACATGGCTATCAGAATTTTTTTAAGGGTGGAGAGTTGCAGTTAGGACATTTATTTATATATAACATATGTGGATGGAACAGAAAATGATCTCAATTCAAGTATCCGGAATGAAAGCAGAACGAGATGTGGGGCACGTTTCTACACTTGGATTCTGACTGGTTGTTTATTCTCCTTACAGATACAGCTATTTTCATGGCTGTAGTGAATAAGAATAAGAAGACACTATTGCTGCTCATCTGCTAAGAACTGAGTTTAGCCCTATAAGAAGTTGTACCCTAATTTAAAGGCACTCAACCGTTAGTGGGAGTTGGGTGGAGAGTCATTGATATTGATGGACGGGCGATTGTGCAAGAGGTGGGAGGAGGGATGAGTGCATTGTGTTGAAGGAGCTGAGGTCATGGTTAAAGCGAGGGAATGCAGACATTGAGCGATTAGAGTAGGAACAGCACTTAATGAAGGCAAGATCAATGGGTGGCCATTTTGATGAGCGGGGGAAGCTGAAAGTCAAACAAGGAGGTGAATATAAGAATCTTGGGCACCTTAAAACATAACATGTTCACAGCATCCAGTGGTATCCACACAAGAAATATAAAGTGTGTGTAGAATGTGGTTTGAAATTTCTATCTAGGTGTGGGGAGTACAGGAGTGTTTCTGAGGGATGGGTTTGAAAAGATTTATTGCTTGTCATATCTCTCCTCCCAGACACTGTAATTGGACTAATAACAGCTGGGAGGCCAAAGAAGAAATCCAAGGAGACTTAGAATCATAGAACTGGAAGAAACCGCGAGAGGTCATCTAGCCCATTCCCTTTAACTTAAGGCAGGACTAAGTATTAGCTAGACCACGCTTGACAGGTGTTTGTCTAACTTGCTCTTAAAAATCCCCAACGATGGCAATTCCACAATCCCATGGGGCACCTGAACTACACACTATTGTTTCTGTTCCCCTAATGATCAAAAACCCCTTGGAGCCAGGCCTTCGCAGCAGAAGGTTATTATGTAATGACCCTGAAGCCAGTGATCTCAATGTGCAGAACGGCATAATGAGAAATGTCTTCACAACTGAACCTTCCTTTTAAGAATCTCCGTCCTTTACATGCATGTGATTCTATCCTCTATTGTTCCCAACGTGTCTTAAGATTTTTCTGCCGGTGTGCAGCTTGTCCATGAGCAGTTTAACAGTAACCTCTACCAAGTGGAGCATATTCCTCGTTCCATAATATGATCGAACAAGGGGACAGAAGCTAGAAAAGAGGCTAATCCCATTCTATTATTTATTGATATTCTGGTTGTACCTAAAGCCCGCAGTTGAGACTAGGGCTTTAATGCACATACCCATGGTAAGAGACAGTTCCTACCCCAAAGAATTTACAGACTAGGCAAGACAGACCAAGGGTGGGAGATGAGAATGGTCGTAATCTCTATTTTACATCTTGGGAAGTAAGGCACAGAGAAATTAAATTATTTGCCACTCAATGAAGCCAGGAACTGAACTGCATCCTATGCCAGTGTTTCAACCACAAGGTCTTACATCCTCTTTGTTCTGTATCTACTTCCTTACTTGTACCCAATAATTAACTTTCTGAACCAGCTGGTTTAACCAACCTTAAGTGTATATTTAAAGTTAATCATGCCTGGTGCTGGCACCCCTAACTACCACCAAAGCTGTCTTTAATCCTTCAGTGTTTATTTTTTATTTGTAATTGTTCAACAAAAACTAAGAAAATAAGTTAATCACAAGTTGTTTGCTACAACTATGCCATTGATTATTCACCTCGAGTGCTTGGGCACCTGAACTACACACTATTGTTTCTGTTCCCTACATGGAGAGTGGAAACTATTGTGGCAGGGTGCTGGCCAGGAGGGCCTGAGCCAGCCCTGCTGCCCCTTTAAGAGGGAGAAAAGCCCTCTGCAAACCCCCGGGCAGGAAGGCTAATTAGCCACCTGAGGTGCAGGCCAATCAGCCTGCATGAGTTGCACCTGGCAGCCTCCTCTGGGGGATATAAGGCTGCCAGGAAGGAAGCCCAGAGTGTGGTGGTGGTGGCATGAGCTATTCAGAGCTGAGTGTGTTGTGTTTGAGCTATCAAGAGCTGAGTGTGTTGTGTTTGAGCTATCAAGAGCTGAGTGTGAGTTGTATGAGCTATCAAGAGCTGGGTGTGTTTGTATGAGCTATCAAGAGCGGTGTGTGTTTGTATGAGCTATCAAGAGCTGTGTGTGTTTGTATGAGCTATCAAGAGCTGTGTGAGTGTGGTATGAGCTATCAAGAGCTGTGTGTGTATATGAGCTATTCAGAGCTGTGTTTGTATTATTGTATTAGGGGCTGAACTATATAGAGTTTGTAGAGCCAGAACCTGTGGAGCTATTGAGAGCTGTAAACTATAGAGGTTGATAGAGTTGTAAACTGTAAGTTGAAGAACTGTTTTAAGCTGTATATATTGGTGGTGGGGTCCTGCACTGTAAATTAAAGAGCACTGTTTGGAGCAAAAAGTGTTTCCTGCCTGTGTTCCTGCGGAGGGGTGAGAGAGCGGACTGTCACACTATATAAACAGCTGGTAGTGTTGCCAGTTTATCAGGAGTCACAATATGGGACTTTTCATAAATCCCCAGCTCCTGGAGTCATGTGTTTATGTGAGAATCTCAGCTTCTATTTAAAAAAATGAATGTATACTATTAAAGAAAAGGACTTGGGGTCATAGGATGGGCTAAAAATTTGGACCCCTTCTTATTTCTTCAGAATTTGTCCATTCTGACTTAATAAAGAACTTACCCATATACTATTAGCCTTCTTTTTCCAATTTTGAAATTCAGTCTGAATATGTTTCCAGCATTTTTGAACTACGCTTACCACTTCCTAAATCATCCAGAAATGATAACCGTACTCAGATTGTCTTTACAAGTTCATGATATCAGCAGGATTAGTTAAAGTGCTTTACTTCTTCTCTCCCTCCCAAATAATTCTGAGATCAGACAGCTCACTGCCATAAATTTCATATAGAAGATGTAACGAGCCTAGAACAAGAGATAGGAAGTACTCAAGTCTGACAATGGAAATGTGGCCACCCCTTTGTGAACTGAATATGTCCTCTAGAGTCCATTATCTCATTTTATTACAGTCTCAGTTAAAAGCAGTAAATACCATTGAATTCAGACTTTTGGAAACACTTTACATGATATCGGAAAGAACTATTTGAGGATTTGGATGTGATCCTACTTTTATATGAGCCTAAGCCAGAATACAGCACAAAGCAACAATTTTTCATGCACCTCCGTAACTCATGAAATTATGTCTTGTTCCTCCTCTTACTGTTAAATGATAAGAGTTTCTACTTATCACTTTTTCACTGATAGATCCCAAAGTGCTTCATCAAAGATAGTGATGCTTACCTATTCCCATTTTGCAACTGGGGAAACTGAGGCACAGAGAGGTTACTGTCTGCATTGGGTCACACAAGCAATTCAGTACCAGTGTGGAACAGAAACCAAAGAGTCCAATTCACCACTGTGCCATTTCTGATTTATACTAGTGTAACTATTGGAATCATTATTTCACTAGGAGGGTGGTGAAGCACTGGAATGGGTTACCTCCTGTGCCAGCCATAAGAGACTCAGAAGTCTTATTCATCAGCTCCTACACCTGCGGCAGGGTCATCGTAATAAATAACCCCTTGTACATATGCAACATCCTTCTTCTGTTGAACCTGAAACACTTTACAAAGGAGGTGGGAGGCTGCACTTTACAGATGGGGTCGTTGAGTGCAGAGAGGATAAGTGATTTGTCCAGCGTCACACAACAATCCACAGCAGAATGAGGAGTAGAATCTAAATCATCTAACTCCCAGTTCCATGCTCAGTACACTTTACTACAGATACCCTGATGTACTGTAAGTTGGAAACAGTTTCTAAGCATCACTGCCTGTCTTTGTCCATTTAGCTATGTCTTTCTAAATGCTTCAGTTTTGATCCGACCTGCAGTCCATCCCCTCTCTGATCATCCTAAGGCACCTTTTCAAAGTGGAATCCGATATTCTTTGTTTCTGTCAGGCTTAAAGAAATGCTGTCAACTTGTTTATGCTTCAGCATGAACCTTCCTTAAAGGAAGAAAGTATCCCATATGACACCCCCAGAGGTTGTTGTTAAAGTTCAGAAAATGTTTCATGAAACTTTTTGTTGGTATTTTGTTGGCAAAATGCTATTTTGTTGAAACCCAAACATTTTGCGGAGATGTATCAATTTTGAGGACATGTTCAGGAGTCCAGTGTGGGCTTTATGTGCAATTCGAGAGGCAGAGAGAGACTAATTGAACCCCGATCTTTCTGATCTGAAAATGAACGTTTTGACAAATTCTGTTTTGTGAAAACTTTTGAAAGGTTTGGGTTTTTTTTTCCAATGCAGAATGAAAAGAAATTCTGAAACCTCAAAAGTTGTTGAAACATGGAATTGCTATTCCTGGACCACCTCTAGATAGTATGATATTTTCCATACACAAAAAGCAACCACATAATTTCAGTCAAAATTATCTTTATTGTGTATTAAGAAAACAGCAAACAAGAAGGAACAAAAGTAAAGTATCCTGCAGAGAGTAGAGTATTTCTTTGCTGGAATGGTCTGTGATGAACTGTATACAAAAGAGCTGGCTGGATCTGTAGACAGATGTTATGTCAATGCAAGAAGGATTGGAGCAGTGCTATTTATGAAGTGGGCTTGAAATAACCAACACATTGCTCAGCCATCAAAAAATCCTGCACGTATTAACAATCTGTGGGCAATAACAACCATAGCTGATTTTGAACAAGTCAGCTATAGTAATTAAGAAAATCTCCATGGTTAATTATTATTCCTCTCGCAATTTTTTATATTGTTTCTTTTAGTTTCAAATGTGAAAGTCCCATAGGAGCCTATTTCTATTGCCAAAACTAATGATGTACATTAAAGTAGACCCTAAAGGAATTCAAATATATGTTACTATGTTCTGTGATAATCGCATCATTAAAGTGGAGACAAACTGCTAATATTCGAGCATGCCAATATGAGCCATAGAAACCCCACTCTTCTGTATATAAAAATGAGCATGAGCAGATGGAATTATAGTATTTAGAATTGGTTCTACAGGGAGTTCTCAAACGGTAGCAAGCTTTGTTATTGCCATTCATTACTGAGGCCTTTTGTTGACTGCATGAAGGAAGCCATAATTACTAAGTGCTCAGCAGGCTGGAGATTACAGCTATTCCAGAAATACTAGGACCCCTTACAAAAGAAGGGAATGAAATTCTTTTTTCCAGTGCGTGGATTTATTCTGCAGAAAGATCACAAAGTCACCAGGGACTGAAGGACTGAAACCAAAGTTATCTGCACTCCATTCCCACCTACAGCACCAAGATGTAACATGCTGTTGGTGAGTTGAGTATTCTGTTAGCTAACCATGAACATTCAGATCTAGCAGGTTTGGTTCTCCTTCACTTAAAAAAAATGATTTCAGCGAAGTCACTCCCAATTTATACCTTTGTGTGGGAGAGGAGAATAAGGACTTGTGGTTTTGGTTCTCTGCTTATTAGCCAGCATAAAACCTATAACTATTGCTGCATAAAAACTATAACCATTGCTGCATCAGGAAACAAATGTGAGGCCTTAATTTGCAACCCTTACTTAGGGCAGGTCTACACTAACCACCCGATCAGCAGGTAGTGATCGATCTATCGGGGATCGATTTATCGCATCTAGTCTAGACACGATAAATCGATCCCCGAGCACTCTCCCGTCAATGCCGTTACTCCACCACTGTGAGAGGTGCAGGTAAAGTCGATGGGGGAGCGGCAGCAGTTGACTCAGCACTGTGAAGATGCCGAGGTAAGTCGACCTAAGTATGTCAACTTCAGCTATGATATTTGTGTAGCTGAAGTTCCGTATCTTAGGTCAATCCCCCTCTCCCTCCAGTGTAGACCGGGGCTTAGATAAGTCGTCCTCACTCAATCAAGCAAGTTTCAGTGGGACTATTCAGGTGAGAAAGAATTACCCACATGAGAGGGTTTACAGGCTCTTGCTAATAACATTGTAGCAGAATAGCTTGACAAATCATAAAAATGGAAGAAATTTTGAAGCTACTTTAAGGCTCAAAACACTTGAAAATAAATTTAACTTATGGGACTCAGGGACATGTGTAAGTCCTCATAGGATTGAGGCATTAATGATTTAGACCTTCAAGTATGACATTCCACCTTGACATTATTGGAACTTTGATTTCTTTTCAACAAGACAAATTGGGGAATGGGACTCAAATAAATTACAGGACTCAGTGCTCTTGATTAGTATGTGAAAAGGGTGATTGCAATGTTCAGTGTTCTCCATCTTACACTTTGGATAATGCAATATGTCACCAAAACAATGCCCTGTGTTACTCCTCAGTAATTAAGAAATAACATGGCTGGTTATATTTCCATCTTTCTTTCTATTCTGAAAAATAAACACTTTTAAAAACATCTTCTCCTAAATGGCTGCATGATTATTTTATTGGATGACTTTCAGACTTTCCTCATATGGGGGAAAATGAAATGCTCCATAGAAACTCTATTGAAAACCTACTGATTGACATTACACTCCATAAATGTGCAATACCCAGTACAAGGAAGGTCCAAAGGTAATTAACTTTCCCACTCTGGTATTACATTATTTAAACTATGTAATAACACCAGTCTGAGCAGTAATTGGATTTTAGTCAGATGACTCCTTGAGTAAGGTACTACTCAAAGGGTGAAGATGTCAGGGTCACATTTTCCAAAGCATCTAAGTGTCTTAGGAGCCTAAGTCTGATTTAAGGTCAATGGAACTCAAGATCCTAAGGCCCAAATACACAAAGGTTTTAGGCACCTATTTTCTCAGTGGCAGATAGACCCCTAAACACCTGGTGCAATCTGGTCCTAAGTGCTTAGATCATTTTTGAAAAAGAGATCTTGGCTCATAAGTCATTTGGGTGCTTTTGAAAATCTTACCCATTCCACATAGTGATTATACGTCATTTCGTTGTTTAGTATAGTGTCATTTCTAAGAAATTAATCATTTCATTGAATGACATCAGCTGCGTGATGAAAACTTGACTCTTTCTCCAGCCACATAACAAGGGTCTGCTCCCATTGCAGTCAATGGCAACATTCCTACTGCTGTCAGATGAATTAGACCACAAATATCTGTCCCTGTTTACTGATAGAAGAACTAATACCTTAGGATCTCCCATAGGCACAAATATATACTCTGGACACAACATGCAAGCTACAAGGTCAAAGAACAATAAGAAAAGCATGTGATGAAGCACAGAGAAATAGAATCATAAAAAAAGACAGCAAGGAAAGAATAATTCACCAATAAAACTGTTAGTGAGCTAACTGGATATTCAAGGGGACTAGATATCAAACACTAGGAAAATAGGAACACTTGCCCTACCAAAGTGCACCGGAATCATTCATTCATGACATCTTGCCATTTTTTGTGTAGATATTACCCTGGAAAAGCGACAACGAGTCTTGTAGCGCCTTATAGACTAATGGATGTTTTGGAGAATAAGCTTTTGTGGGCGAAGACCCACTTCATTAGATGACCCATTTCATCAGACTCTGGAAAATGCTGCCTTTTTTCTCCCCATTATATTGAGTTTATTCACTCTTACTAACACTCACCTGTGATGATTTGGGAATGTGTCTGTACAACATATGAATTCTGTGTGAGATTAGGAACTCCCCGTATGTGTCCTTCCCAAGCTGCAAACTCCATTTTCAGGGAGTGTAACAGGGTGGCTTGCCCTGTGGACTGGAGCTAAGACAACTTAATTACAGAATGAGCCCACCAGAGGGGAATCAGGCAAATTCCCCATAAAGAGCAGAAGAGGGCTGTAGTAATGGGAATTTCACTGCAACATCCTAGTAAGAGCATCAGGAAAATGGGACCCTTTAAAGAAAACAATATTGCAAGGTGAAAGAGTTTATGGTGTCCATTGCTTGGCAGTCATTGACTCAGCAAGTGAGTCTGCTTTGTCATAAAACACAAAAAGAAGAAGTAATAGGATTGAGAGCCGGGATTAAGTGTTGATAAAGCCCAGCTGGAGAGAGAGAGAGGCAGAAAGCTCAGAGTAGGGAAGCCTCTCCAGTCAGGGAGAGACATTTCTTAAGCAGGTATGAGACAGACTGACCCAGGGGAAAACTTAAGATACTGGGTAGGAAGCAGGGGTGAAAGTAACTAGAGGCACTTACCGGTACGGTTCTGGGCTGGGGGCCAACTCTGCCCCTGGAAGGGGCGTAGCCTCATGCGGAAGGGGTGGGGCTGGGAGACAGAGCCAGCCCCAGCCCGCCCTATACCGCTAAGTCCCTCCCTTCCCCCCGTAGCGGGTAGCAGCCTGCACCCCCGGGTTCTGGGCCCTTTCACCTCTGGTAGGAAGTGGCCCAGGGAAAACTACAGCCCAGATAAAGGAGCGGACCTCAGTGTCCAGCACAGGGCCCTGGTCTGGAACCCAGAATAGAGGGTGAGTCGACATTCCCCCTAATAGCCCCAAGGAAGGTGGTGGACAAGCCCACTACAAGGATTACCAAGCCCAGCAAGGGAGCCATAGGCTGAGGAATAGCCCCAGCGAGAGCAGAAAAAACTTCAGTTTAAGATGTTTTTTGGACTCTTAGTTTGGGTAATTGTGACCGTGAATGGAGTGGACGTAAGGCAGTGACTCAGTGGGAGGGCAGAGTCACTGTAAGAAAAACAACACCACAGTGCCAGAACAACCATCAGCAGCCTGGTGCTTGGGAAGTATGAGCTGCTGCATCACACCTGGCCACATGAGGATGCCTAGCAGTGAGTGAATCCATTGAAAGAGGGCTAGTTGTCTTCTCTGTGCTCACTTTACCTCCAGGGTGGGCTGAAATGCCAAGAGAAGTGGTGTAGGGCTGACAATGGAGGGTCATTAAATCGGGATAGTCCTCTATTGAAAGGCAGACTCTTTAGATAATTAACTGGTTCCCAACTGTGAGAACTGGTTAATTAGGAGAGGAGGCTTGGCAACGAGGTCTCATGAGGAGGCAAATCTAGGAGTCAGCTGACAGAGGAGCTGGGAGGTTAAAACAGGCAGGAGCTGATGTTTTCACCAGTTCAAGCTGAGGACCTGCATGTGGGAGCCTAACAAGGCTGGGACTGACTTACACAGCTGGAGGCTGTTTGGGAGCAGTCCAGGTTGAAGGCTGCAGCAGCCAGGCATTGGAACGGGCACCCGAGGTGCCATGGCAGGGGTGACACAGCTGCTCAGTGGTCTGGGTTGTACCATGGTAGGTCACGCTCACTCCTTTGGGTGGAATTCTGGGAGATGGCATCTTAAAGCCATGGGTGGAGCCTGAGGAGTCAGCGCTGGTTCCAGAGGCTTGGCAGTGGACCGATTGGTTGTAGCTCTCAGCACAAGGTGCTAGGTAGAGGGTCTTCACCCTGAGAGTGGGCCCAGGGACCCCAAGGCAGGGAAAATGGCTGGGCTCTGTTATCCAGAGGCTTAAAACACATGGGACCCAGTAGCTTGATACCTATTGAGATGTAGGGAAGCTTTATGCATGGCGGGTGTGGGGTGGGATTCAGTGTCTGCATCCTCTCATAGCACTCTGGTGCACCTCCAGCAGCAGGAGCTCATCCAGATCTCTGACATACCCTCTAGTTTCTCAGGCTCGGGTTCTCAAGGGCATTTATGCCCCTTGGTGTTACAGCAATACAAATTCTAGTAACAACAAATCCCTCTGCTCAATGGGAATTGAGAACATCCAGCACCTCCCGGGATCAGACTTAGTCAACACAAAGATCCTTAAGGCCTTGGTGCTGCATTCATGCTCTGGCCTCTTCGTTGTCTACCCCTCCCTGACAGAGTCAGGCCACTGGCTCCCCTTCTGTTAAAGACATTGCACATGTCCCCTCCCCCTTCCCACAAATGTACAAACAAGATGCTGAGGTCCCTTGCTCGGTTTCCTTGCACCTTGGGTACTCCCAGCGCCCATTTTCGATGCAGTCTGTGGTCTGGCAACCCGGCACCTGTGAATCTTTGATGTGGTTACAGCTTTAATTGCACACCTTAATGGGCAGTCTCAGGCTCCCCTTAAGGAGTGAGCCTGGAAAGCAAAAGATGCAGATAAACCAGTGAGTGCAAAGGAGCCTGTTGAATGGCGCTGCAACTCTGTCAGTTCACAGAGGCTCCCGATACTGTACAGGGCCTGATGGTGCCCAGGCCTAATGCAGCCGTGCAGGAGTATAAGGGGTAGTGAGTGCCACACACATCCCTACCCAGCCAAGCTAGGGGGGCTCTGTGCACCCACTATTCTCCCACCCTGTGGACAGGAAGGGAAGGGGAGACCTAGGAAGTGGGCGGAGTCTTGGTTTTGGCCCACCGCCCTGTCCAGGACTTTTGGTAGCTGGAAAGCCTAGAAGCGAATTACTTAGAAACAGGCATTGCCATACTGGATCTAACTATTGGTCCATCTAGTCCAGAATTTTGTCTCCTACAGTGGCCAGCGCCTGATGCCTCATAGTAAGATTCAAGCAGCCCCACAGCAGGCAGATGTGGGATAATCTGCCCCCCCCCCATTTTAATTCCTGAGATTTTTTTTTAAACCCTGTACGTGAGATTTCCCCTTCCAACCTGTTTGCATTAGCTCTTATGAATATTCTTCTCCATGTAGATGTATGGTCTGTCTTTGAAGCTTACTACGTTCTTTGCCTGGATGACAACATGAGGCCATGAGTTTCACAGTCTAATTACAGTAAAACCTCCATTTAACGGACTAATTCGGGTGAGGGGGTGTCCATTAAATCAAAAAGTCCGTTATTTAATAATAAAAAAAGAGCTGTCGGAGCAGCAGCCCGCCCGCTGCAGGGACCCGGGCGGCAGCCGGCAGCCAGCCCGCCAGCGGCTGGGACCGGGGCAACAGCCGGCAGCCAGCCCGCCAGCGGCTGGGACCGGGGCAGCAGCCGGGAGCCAGAAGCCAGCCTCCTGCGAAGGGGACCGGGGCTGCAGACTGGAGGGGTCGCAGTCTGATATTGATCAGAAATTTTGTCCGTTGCATCCGAAGTCCGTTAAATCGAGGTCCGTTAAATCGAGGTTTTACTGTACACATTGAATGAAAAAGCATTTTTCATTGGTTTTGAATGTGATACGTTTCAATTCCATTCGGTGTCCAGTTTTTGTGTTTTCTGTTCCAACCAAGGCAAGGGATGGAATGGTGTCTCAGACACAGTTTGTTCCCAGACTCCTCCTGGGGAAGTAAAGCCATGTGCTGCCCCTTATGCATGGTTTTGCCACAAAAGTCTCAATGTAGCCCTTGGAGAATAATGCTACTTTGAGCTGAGAAGGGTTCCATGCAGGTGGAAGAATCCATGTAAGGATCACTGAAACAGATATTTCTGGGGTGGAAGCAAAGCAGCCATCCTGTTCCAGCAACACAACACAACCAGTTGGGAAAAGAATACTATTTTCTCTCTCGAAGCTATATGGACAATTGTTCAGGATGAGCACAATTGCTCAAGATAGGATTTCAACACTGACTGTATTGAATTGAATTGCCATGGCAAGTAGGAGCCCTTCTTATAGACCAGACCCCCCCATTGTGCTCGGTGCTATACAAACAGAATAAAAAGACAGACCAAGGGAGCAAGGAGACACAACTGAATCAGGCCATGTCAACTAGCACCATGTCACTGAAATTACCTAGTATTGTTTCTGACTGCAACACTATAAGTAGGAAAATAGCAGATGACAAGTAGGGAATACTTTTGTTCACACTCAAATAACCTTTTTCATGTAGGCATGTGGATGTTCACACAAAGATCCACCATCTCCCTGCATATCTGTGTGAACAAAAAAGTTGTTTCCACTGATTCTGGGGTATAATCAATACCAATGGGCCACTACCTGGTCAAGCAGAAGACTTTTTTCAGGATTCAAATGACAATCCGCGGACTCTGTTTATGCAGTATTCAGCCAGAACAACTGCAGAGTAATTAAAGAGCATCTAAAAATAACAAAGCAGGGACTGGTTTGTACACTTGAGTAAGGGGAGTGGGGAAAGAAAACATGAGACCAGGTGATATCATTTTTACAGATATTGGGTTAGTCTCCCTTTGTTTGAGTGGGATATGGACCACTACGGGTTACCTCAATACTAGGGGGCTCTGGAGGACTGCGGGAATGCAGACAACGAATGCAGTTAACCCCAGTCACCCAATTCTGGACACACAATACAAGTGTTAGTTCCCTTAATGGAATCCCCACCACATACTGATCAAATGTCTGGCTGAACCCACTTAGGAGGGCAGGGGGAGAGGATTCCAGCTTGAAATCACAGGGGCTTTAAGTTGCAGCTGTCAAACAAAACTGGAAGACAGTTAAAAACCTGAACCTCTGAGGAGTCAGGAGGGTCTGCAGAAAAACAGGCTGCAAGTTGTCCCCAGGAGAACAGAAAAGGGGCAGGGAGGGTCTTAAGGATAAGTCAGGCCTACCTATTTGCATGAGGTAAATGCTTAGGTGAGGTCAGGCACTATGCATTTAGGCTTTTGTTGTTTTAACCCTGGTGTCTTTACACATTCCTGTGGCTTAATAGATAACACGTTGTTCTGAAGAAGCTGTTCTCTGGCACTGTGTTTACCAGGTGGTCACAGCTTCCAGAAGCAGTAGATATCCGGGATCAAAGCCAGTTCCTAGAATCATAAAGTATCTGGGTCGGAAGGGACCTCAGGAGGTCATCGAGTCCAACCCCCTGCTCAAAGCAGGACCAACCCCAACTAAATCATCCCAGCCAGAGCTTTATAAAGCCTGACCTTAAGCACCTCTATGGAAGGAGATTCCTCCACCTCCTTAGGTAACCCATTCTAGTTGGTCCTGCTGATATAATAGGGTTGATTAATGGGGTGCTTTAGCTTGGTGATCTAGTCTAAAAGTGGAGTGAATCACAGGATCTTACTCTGGGAGAAGTGCAGGTGTGGGCGTGGTCAGTGCATGAGCCACCTATTGGGGGAGGCTAGCCCCCAGCTCTGCCCCTTCCACTCAAGGCCCCGCCTCTTCCCCCCCCCTTACTGGAGCCCAGCATCCGTCCCCCCCAGCCACTGCCCCTCCCTTCTTGGTTAGCTCACCCAGTCCCAGAGTACCGGGAGGGCTGGCAGCGTGCGGCCACAGCCTCCCCACCCCCCGAATACAGGGACAGAGAGCGGCTGCAGCTTCCCCAACCCTGCACAGAGGGACTGGAGCTGCACATAGAGCAGGAAGCAGAGTGGGAGGCTCTGGGGGCGCAGCATGGGTGGGGCCATGTCTGGCTGTTTGGGGAGGCTTAGCCTCCCCCAGCCTATGGTACCCGCTTCCCATGGGGGCGGGCCTGTCTCTTGAAAGATGCCCACAAAGAGAGAGATTAAAGGAGCGGCTCGCCCCTGAATTGTAACAGGGACTGTGTAGAGTTGAGCAATGGTGATACCGAGCTTGGTGGCCTTGGAGTCCTTCCGAGGTCATTCTGGGGCATCAAACCCATTTTTTAGCCTGGCACCACTTCTGACATGTTTCCCTGAAATCCCCTCCCCATGCAAATGTGACTCCAGAGCTAGAGGAAGGCAGCACTGGGAAACTACAACGATTAGGGATTCAGTGTAGGAGACCTTCAGGGAAAGTCTGAGCTTGCACCGAACTAGAGGACAACACATGGATAGATTTCTCTCTCTGCCGTTTCCCAGGACTGAGTAATATTTAAAAACAAAATCCGGGATAAAGACACATGTTGCTACTGTAAAGCCTGCGCGTATCAACAAACACATTCCCTTACAATAAGCACACTTTCCGAAATCAGGCTGGCTTGCCACCAGGGTATTTCTGCAGCTAGGAGGCCACTTTATACAACCCACAGTTTATGGTATCCCTTTCAACCTAGAGTTCATTACTACCAAGCCTTCCTGCAACTAGCATGCTACCTTGTGAGGGGCATAATTCCATCCCAGCAGATGGCCAGGAGAGTTGACGTGCCAGCAAAACCAGTGAGCTAAGCAAGTCTGAGTATTAGGAGGCTAGATTCCTCTCCAGGAACTTCAAACTATGAGCCTGTGGGAGGTGTCTATACATATGATTTAAGGGATGTGCCAACTGCCTCGCGAGCTCAGGGGCAGATTTATTTTAAAGATGGCAAAATAGATCCTTCAGCCACTTCATGCTGAGTTCTCAGACTGGGTGAAATAGGATTATTAGTGTTGAGTGGAGAAGGCAGAGAAGCTTTGGAATAAATCTATTCATCCCCAGCGGCTCATCCACAGGAGGGGAACTGCAGATCCCTGCAGAAATACTTACTCAGCCTGCCTCGGAGCTGCCTCTAGAACCACAGGGCTGCTGCTCCTGCAAAGATGAAGCATCATGTCTAATTTGTGCTGAATACCCCAGATAATCTTATCAAGAAGTGCAATCGTCCAGTGTTTGGGGGATTATTTGGGGCATATTAGTAGTGCTCTCCCAGGGCGTGGGTGTTTCCCCATTCTGCACTCTGCTTTTTAGCAGATTAGAATATTCCTTTAGTGCTCATCAGTTTTTAACTGCCCCGCTTCCACCCAACATACCTGTAAACTACCGACATCTGACTTAGGGCCAGATCCCCTGGTTTGGCTGAACTGTGGTTGGGACAAGACTGGGGGGCAGGGGAGATGTCTTTATACCACCTTTGTTTTTCCTTGATCATTGTGGGAACTAGTCCAGCCCTCAGCATAATTTAGAGCACTCTCAGGGGCTGTTCTGGCTGCGAGAGATGACCAAGGTGTAAAGACTCCTCAGAAATGCCTGCTTCCCTCCCTGGAAATGTCCCTTGTTCTAGGAATAGTAGATCTCACTATCAGGAAATCATTACAGAAATTCAACCTCCGTTTCTGTTCTTCACTTCCACCTAACTAACTGAAAGGATTTTCACGCTCAGTAACCCCAGGATCTTCTGCCATTCCTCAGCAGGATTCCAGCAGACAAATATGCCAGTCAAACACTCCGTCCTCCTCTATGGGTACGTCCACCCTACCTGCCAGATCGGCGGGAGTGATCAATCCATCGGGGGTCAATTTATTGTGTCTAGTCTAGACGTGATAAATTGATCCCCGAGCGCTCTCCCATCGACTCCTGTACTCCGCTGATGTGAGAGGCACCGGCGGAGTCGACGGGGGAGTGGCAGCAGTCAACTCAGCACAGCGTTGGTAAGTGGATCTAAGTGCGTCGACTTCAGCTACATTATTCTCATAGCTTAAGTTGCGTCTCTTAGATCGATCCCGCCCAACCCCACAGTGTAGACCAGGCCTATGTGAGAGGAGAGTCAAAATGGCTCCGGCTGCTCACTGACATGTGTGAGGCAATTTCCAAAACCAGTGCTTGACAAGCCATGTATGAGTCACAAAGAACGGCACTGCCTTTGAGTTACCTTGCTGGGAGCATTCAGTTCGAGGAAGTCAACTGCACTCTGGCTCTTCAGATCTAGCATTCCGGCAGAGAGCTAGGAAATGTATTATTTGTACTCCGTAGCGTCTAGAGGCCTGGGAGTACAACAGATGCCCGACATGCTAGATGTGTTCAAACACCGAACAAGCTTAGAATCTTAATAGACAAGAGTCATAAAGGATGGGAGGGGAAACTGAGGCATGGTGACGTCCAATATCACATAGCAAGACAGTGGCAGGACTGCAAATAGACCAGCTCTCACCCACGTGCCCTATCCATTAGACCATATTGCCTCCTGTAGGTGTGCATTTTAATTTTTATTTCTTTTGGTATCTTGTTTGTGGGGCGGGCGCTAGCCATTAGGCGACCTAGGTGGTGAGGAATTAGTGGGCGGCATATTGATGGCCTCGGTGGCAATTTGGGGGCAGCTCAACGCCTCTTCCACTGTCAGCGGCAATTCGGCGGTGACTGCTCCTTGCCGATTTGGCCGCCGGCAGCAATTTGGCGGCAGCTCAACACCTCTTCCGCCCCAGGTGGCAATTCAGCAGCAGCTTCTTGGCAGTAAGGAATTTTTTTTTTGCTTCACCGCCTAGGGTGGCAAAAAAACCTGGCGCCCGTCCTGCTTGTTTGTGATAAGCTGGAGCAGGTGTAGCGATGGCGCCCATGTGGACAGCAAAGCTCTGAGTGTAGACTGTGAGTAGGAAATGAAGATAGTCCAAGTTCCATAAAATGAGAGGGAAACTTCAGGCTGAACTGTAAAAGCGCAGGTGGCTTTCTCAGGCTGAATGACACAAACTAAGGAAGTGTAAGGCAGTGCTCTTCTTTAGACTGTGACATGTTAGCTCTGGAGGTTTCGTTTTGTAGGTCGGTAAGCAAAAGTCTCCACTTCTGCTCTTGCCTCCTGTAGAAGAAGACATAAGGCTTTTTGCTGGCATAGTCATCAGCTGTGAGTTTAGGAAGAATAAATTATCTTGTATAGGAGAAGGTGATATAGAAACTGACTGGGCACAGCCTGCTTTTGCCCTCAGGATACAAGATGAATATGTAGGATCAGGGTAGATGATTGACCATGATGAAAAATTCAAATGTGACACCCCCAGCTTGATTTTGGTTTGTTTTGTGAGGCCATTTCAGAAACAAATGGTTTGGCACCAGGTCAGCCTGGAGTAACAAGCGTTCTGTACAATTCACTTCTTGAACGGTCTGTGGGACCAAGTCAAGTCATTGCTACACAGCACAAGTGGGGGTTGCAGGATGGAGCCCTATGGGAGTACAGTAATAACTGAACACGAGAACACATCTCAATCCTCAGTTTAAAAATAGAACGATTCCCAGCTCTGATGCTTCCCATTTGCTTTATTTAGAATCATCTGGAGACTCAGATCGTCTCTGTCTCTAACGAAGAGTTAGCCTGGCAGATATTTAATCTGACTGTCTGGCTAATTTTATTCCTGAAAGTTAATACTCTGTTGTCTAGGTCTGGATTTCTTCAATGAGCAGGCTAATACATGTCATGAGGTGATTGCCGGGTGGGCCAGGTTCCTTCGCTGACCACATAAATAGTAGAAGCAGGGAGGAAGGAAGCCAGAGAACGTAGCAGTACTTTAAAATAAAGATTTATCAGTATTTATTTTACCAGAGTTTTACACCCAATTTATTTTTTAGTCCCAGATCCCATAAATTCCACATGCTCTGAGTTTCCCAAGTGCAATTAAAGCCTTTTTCCTTGTAGGAATAGAAGGGGAGGCAGCTTATGTCCAAACTCTCTCTGGATCAGAACTTTTCAAGGGTCTGTTCTGTTCTCCAGTCTTCTGTCCTCCCCTGTTCCTGGGCACCACTCTGGCCTTCCTGGGTCACTTGTGAGTCTCCATCCTTCCAGCTTTCACATCGCCAGCCTTCAGGATGCAACAGTTAGTGCTGGGTGAATAGTGGATTTTTCAGTTTTCTGGTGAATCTGAACGATCGGAGCTAAAAGAGATTTTCGTTTGAATCAAAAACAATTTTTTAAAAGTTTTTGGATAAGTTAAAATACAAAAAAATGATTGCAGGTTGAACAAAACATTTCATTTCAAGCTATTTTAAACATTCAACATAATTCAGGGTTCTTTCTGCTTTGATTCCCATCTATGAGCTCAGCAGCAACTATGGGGTTCGTCTTTCCACCACTTTGTCTTCGACCAGCTTCACAGCTTTGTTCATCTTTAAATCTTTTTGTTGTTTGTCCTTCCCCACTGTGTCTATCCAGCACATCATGGGTCTCCTCCCTCTGTTTCAAGTTCCATGCACTCGAGAGTGCATCACCATGTATAGTATCATTTTCAGATCCCTTTTTGACACATGTCCAGACCACCTGTCCTCTTTTTTGACTCGTCTGTAACAGTGTCATTTCTTGCCCTATCTGTTTTTGTATCCTTTGTTCATTGTCTGCGCGCTTGAAACTCTCGGTATTTCCCTCAGCTGTTCATTTCAGCCATCGATATCTTTTGTTTGTTGGCTTTCCTCATGCTCCAACATTCCAACCCATACAGTAGTGTCAGCAGGACAATTGCCTCATACGTGCTGAATTCGTTTTTATCAAAACGTGTTTAGACTTCCAGATCTTGCAGACTTTTCCAAAATATAGGAGTTGCTAATACAACACTACTTATGTCATTTTCATAATTGCTATCCTGCAATATTAATCCTCCAAGGTACACAATTTTTTCCAGATATTCTAGTTCTTTGTCTCCAACTTTGGTCTTATTCTCTTCCTCTTGTCTTCCGATGGCCATAATTTTTGCCTTCTCCATACTGATTGTCAGTTTGAATTTTTCTGCTTCCTGTCTACCTTTCTCAGTTATTATCTGTCTGTAAATCCTTCTTGGGCAATATCATCTGCAAATCTAAGGTTATTCACTGTCCTCCCACATAACACAACTCCTTCTGTTTCATCTTTTGGTGCTACAGCCATTACTGCTTCCAGTACCACGTTGAACAAAATTTGCCATAGCATGCATCCCTGTCTCACTCCCAGCGGTGTGAGGAGGAGCAGCACTGATCCCCCACTGCTCACTCAGATTTGGCCCCTCCATCATGACGGGGGGGGGGGGGGCAAATTGAGTGATGTGTTGAGTGAATGATGCTGTGACATGGTGCGTGGAGGTCACAGCGCCACTCAGATTTGGCCCTGTGGCCACTCCATCACAATGGGGAGGCGACAGGGCCAAATGGAGTGAGTGGCATTGTGACCTGGTGCCCGGGGGTTGCGGCGCTGCTCACTCAATTTTGACCCTGCAACTGTGCCACCATGACAGAGTGGCTCCGGGGCCAAACGTCAGCTGCACCATGACCTACCATGCATCAGGTTCCAACACCACTCACTCAGTTTGGCCCCTCCCCCTTCCCTCCATTTTGGGTCAACTGAAACATTTCATTTTTATTGTGATTTTTAAAATTATTATTTTGTAGTCTAACATATAATATCATTGGGAATATATAAACATCAGCACAAAATGTCATTTCAAAACAATGTGTTTTGTTCAGAAAATGTCCAACTGCGATGTTTTGACATTGTTGGAACTTTTCCCCATGGTTTTGTTGAAGACAAAATTCTGACAAAATTGGCCCAATTTCCCAGAGTGTTTTGATTTGGAGGGAACTCCACATTCCAACTGGATATTGTTCCACTGAAGGTTTTCCAGCCAGCTCTACAGGGGGCTGCTTTAACTTGCCCTAGGAGTCAATTTGGCTTCCAGCAGCCCCAAGGAGATGAGAAAAGATGCCATAAAACCTCGAGTGGACACCTCTCCTGATCCCAGTCCCCAGGTGCATCCCAGTCTGCTCTGACACACCCATGGATTCTGGTCCTAAGGGTTTACTCCATTCATTTCCCCACATATACTTTAAACTAACACTAGGGTGACCAGATGTCCCAATTTTATAGGGCCAGTCCCAATTTGGGGGTCTTTTTCTTATATAGGTTCCTATTACCCACCACCCCCCAGTCCTGATTTTTCACACTTGCTGTCTGGTCACCTTAACTAACACTAGATCTCTGGTTTATTTCAAGATGTGGGGGTGCTAAGCCAATGGGCGCTTTCCTTGAGCGTTAACTGTGAGTTCATGCCCTCATTTTCATAATACCATCACGACTAGAAGCAAATTAAAATAGCCCTTCAGTCAAACCGCAAGTCTCAGCTCTGTGCCAGCCATGAGGACGTAGGGCAAGATCCCGTCATTCTGAATTGCTGGCTAAATAAATACTCAGTGAGAGCTTTGAATCCTATCCAGCTGGGCTGCACACGTCTCCGTCTGTGCAAGAAAGGATTTCTGATCTTCTCTTTTCTCTTTAAAATCTCTGCTTCTATCCAAAAATAAACATGAAAACACATGGAATGCGCTAACTGTAACTGGGCACAATGAGGAAGCACCCCTGATATTTCATTACTCTAAGGAAGAAAAACAATGAGACGCCAAGTCCTTGAGTGCTGAAGTTTCCTTCTCTTAACTAGGATGCGTACACACCTCCTTCACCCGGACCTCCACCCATGTGTTTATTTCATCCACCTGTCGTGAACCAAAATGGTAAACTCTTTGGGGGCAGGGACTGGCTCCTTAGTACATATCTGTATGGGTCCTAGCACTAGAGGGGCCCTGATCCCTGTTTAGGCTTGTCTGCAAGATAAATAACAATGTAATAATACAAATCGGGCCTCAGAAAGAAAGCCTTCGTGACAATGAGATTGTTATCCTCAAAAGGTTGTATGTTTAATCCTGCAGAAAATCAAGTGATGGTTTAGCTTTCACTCTTGAAGAATTTGAGAGGGAACTTGTTTTTTTTTAATGGAAGGATCCAACTGTCACTGAAGTCAACATAAAGACATCCATGGATTTTGGATTGGGATTTATTGGGTTATCTCAGTTCATAAAAGGAATATGGATAGCTACAAACTATAAACCATCCCAAAGCCTGTATGTTTCAAAGTTACAAATTAAGGGCTAGAGTCTCCCATGTTCTGGGTCATTCCGCCTGGAGCAAAACATCTTTAAATCTGGCCTGGCCAGCCCAAGGCACAGAGCCGGCATAGTCACTCGGATGATACACTCCTCCTGATGTTAGAGGCTGTTGCAAAAGGGGGTAGGGCTCCCTTGCACCCATCAGTCCCCAGATGCCATATCCCTTGTGGTCACCGGCATGCAGAAGACTGGAGGAGCACATCAATGGTCATAAATCAGGGAATGACAAAGATGATGTTAGACCACCTCTGCTTCCCCCTCCCCCCACACCCATAGTGGATCTCTGTGCTCCCCAGCCATGATCAAGGGCTTTGGGGGTTTTAAAAAGCCATTCCTCCTTCACCCAAGTTCAACGTTCTTGGGCATCAATAGAAACGACAGCATTATAAAGCATCCTGCTTCCTGTTCACTCCAAGTGGCCATGATATATACAAGGAAACGCAAAACTTTGAATTGAGGAGCGAGCACATAAAGATGCCTTTAAGTTCCCTTAGTAACTATCCAAATCTGAATCCGCCCCATGCTCTCAGGCAGCAGTTAGGGCACAAATAAGACCCCTGCTATCCCTGTCTATCGCGCACTTTGTTGGAGTGGCTGCCTTGTTGTGTTTCTGTCACTTAGCTCTATCGCTCAACTCTCAGCCGGAGGGACCAGCTTTCCATCTGGTCCCTGCACCTTACCTGTGTGGCTTGGGTGACCCTAGCAGGAATTAAAATTCCCATTGGCAGCACTGGAACACAGGATCCTCCCTACCGCATCAAGGTGCCGGCTCCAGGGAAAGACTAGGAATGATCGGATTGTTTGACATCCCTAATAATGTGAGCCTTCGCAGTGATGAGCTCATCTTGTAAGGCAGATTCAGGCTTTTGAAGTGTTCTCAGAGGAATGATGTTCCGTGGAGTGTACCTTATCAACTAGCGTGAAATCACCAGCATATTTTATAACTACTTATCATTCAACAGCCTTCTGTTTTAATGTGGGCTTCTGAAGAACGTAGTTTTGCATGCGGGGCTCTCTTTGCTAGGGGACAAAGTGTACTGAACGATGATACTATTTATGTTGTGTCTACTATCTCTGTCTCAGAGCTGACTCTCTTCTTTTCTCCTCCACCCTTTGTACCTCTTAGTCATTAGTCCAGCATCTGCTGAAAGTGGATGATGCATATACAGTAGCAACTCCACGCAGAACCAGATATCAGGTTATCCTGATTTTGGGGGATAAACATGGACGTTCTTCTGAACACACTGATGCACATCTAAGGTATCTGACAAATTGGTTATTTATTCTGTAAACATGCTACATAGCCCCTGGCCAGACAGGGAATATGATCTGAGACCACCAGGCAAACATCTGTCAGCTAAGAAGTGGAGCAAGCTACCAGTTGGCTTCTCACTGAGAATAAATGTGCACAACCTCGTTACAGAAGCACGGATTTATAAATGCCTCCAGAAGCATAAGATGGTGGGGCTGGGAGTTTAAGTGTCTGCACCTATTTAGAAACGAAGTCTCCACTCACTGCTAGTCCTTTTGTGGATCAAAAAGGTCTCCAGTTACTTTTCAGTTTGTCCTCTTCATACACCCTGGATGATGTAGCATATTAAGAAAAATAGCATCCGATATGTGCCTAAGTAAAGTATAAGGCTATTGGGAAATACGCCCTTTGTGGAATTCATGCAAATATTTCTTCAATTTTGATCTGAGGAAGTTCATACTCCTGAATATGGCTTTGAGTTTCAGCTCCAAACAAGCCCAACATCTCAAAGAAATATTCAGTCTCAACAGGGGAGTTTCAAGTAAATTTGCAACTAAAATGATGTGATGCAGTAAAGTTCAAATTACTTTAGTGCAAATTCACGTTAGCTCAGGCTAGCTTGAAAATACCATGCATGTTAGCAGAGCTTCCAGTGAGCCTGCTCGGAGGTTGGTTTGTGACAAACCCTGAAACCAAGTGGATGCTGCAGAGCGTTGGGTTTTCATAGAATCATAGAATCTTAGAATATCAGATTTGGACGGGACCTCAGGAGGTCATCTAGTCCAACCCCCTGCCCAAAGCAGGACCAACCCCAACTAAGTCATCCCAGGCAGGGCTTTGTCAAGCCGGGCCTTAAAAACCTCTAAGGATGAAGATTCCACCACCTCCCTAGGTAACCCATTCCAGTACTTCACCACCCTCCTAGTGAAAAAGTGTTTTTGGGGAAGCAGTCACAGCTGGGGCCATGCTCTGGAGAAAGAAGGACTAGCTGCCTGGGAGAGAAGGGTACCTGAGTAGAGAGTGCTGGGGAAAGGCAAGAGGAGCTGGGGAGCTCCAGCCTGGCAACTCCCCAGGCTGCAGGCCTTGTGCAAGGCTGAAAGAAGCTACTGGAGCTGCAAAGGTGCAGTCCGGGGCTAGGCAGAGGCAGCTGGTCCACCCCCCCTCGCTAATGATGAGTGACCATGACAGACTGCCTTAACTGCTGGGTTATTGGCTATTTTGGGGTGAGCGGGTGGGTTGGTCTGTCAGTCGCTTTAAAACACTTCAGAAGGTCTCAGCTTTTTCTTGGTGAGGAAAGAAACCAAATGTCAAAACCTCACCATTTTCACAAAATGTACTTCTTGTTTCCTGGCCAGCCCTATGTAAATTTCCAGTGCAGAGTGTAAACTCTTTGTGACAAAGCCCTAGATCTTGTTAAATGAATGTACAATGCAGTCAGGCACTATTGCAATCTACTCATAAATAATAAGAGAGCTGTCCAAAGATTAATGGGAAAATTAACTATATTATTTTGCACTTAAAAACGTCTTTAGTTTAGATCAAGTTTTGGGCATCTTGCATCGAGTCTTATTTTATCTGGAGCAGTTGGCTCATCCCTAAAGATTACAAAGATTTCAATAGATCTTTCAAATGGTAATGAGGGGTTCTGGACACTCTCCTGGCCTTGCTGCAGTTCCTGTGTCTTGAATATTCCTTTGTTTTGTGCCATTTTCTTCATAGTCTTTGTCACACATGAGAGGGGAAAATGGGAATATCAAGGTTGTTTGAAAACAATGAGGAGTCCTTGTGGTACTTTACAGTCTAATAAATTTATCTAGGCATTAGCTTTTGTGGGCTAAAATCTACTTTATCAGATGCATGCAATGAAAAACGTATTAGTCTCTAAGGTGACACAAGGACTCCTCGTTGTTTTTGCTAATACAGACTAAAATGGCCGCCCCTCTGAAAGTTGTTTGACTGGTTGTACAGCTGAAGAAGGGCTAAACCTTTGATGGGTTTATTAATATGGATATTAATAGGCTTCAATGTATGGAGGTGAACTGTATATACATTTCCTGATGCTCCCCTTCCCCAAATCTCTGCCTGCTTGCTGAAAATGTGAGCTTCTGAGGTCTCCATTCTGGAATATTTGGAAGGTGCCTAGAACATCCTGTGTGCTACCACAGCATGTAGTAAATGATCGTGGTGGCTAGATTGTGCCATTTAGGCCTAGGTCTGTGTTGGGACAATAGGGAGCCAAGTGGAAGTTCAACAAGGGATACTGCCTCTGGGGAGCTGAATCCCTTTCTCGGATGCCTGATGAACCTGGAGAGTTGCAGCTTGATGATATAGTCCTCCCCCATGATGCACCTGGCTCATGATGCACCTCCCCCACTCTGTGCACCTCTCAGTCATGCTGCTGCAGTGATAGCAAGCAAAGTATTTTGGAAAGAGTAGAAAAGGGTAAAATAACACTAGATTGGTGGAGACAAGTCTTACTTGTTTGAGTTTCAATGATGTAGCAATCTCAGCTCTTCCTTCCGTACCTACCTCTAGACCCCCCTGAGAGAACACCAAATACCCCCAGGACAGACAACTACAAGTTTGACTTTTCAAGGCCTTTACAGAGCTTATTCTGCACTGCACAGAAATGTCTTCATTTTTCTATGAATAACTCATAGACTTTAAAGCCAAATGGACCATCATGATCATACACATCACAGGCCACAGAGCCTCACCCATCAATTCCTGTAACAGGCCCATAACCTCTGGCTGAGTTACTGAAGTCTTCATATCTTGATTTAAAGATTATAGAATTACAGAGAATCCACTATTTACTCTACTTCGAACCAGCAAGAGATCTGTCCTCCCGCGGCAGAGGAAGGTAAAAAAATCGCCAATATTTAAAAAGGGCTCTAGAGGTGATCCTGGCAATTACAGACCAGTCAGTCTAACGTCCGTACCGGGAAAATTAGTTGAAACAATAGTAAAGAATAAAATTGTCAGACACATAGAAGAGCATAAATTGTTGGGCAAAAGTCAACATGGTTTCTGCAAAGGGAAATCGTGTCTTACTAATCTATTAGAGTTCTTTGAAGGGGTCAGCAAACATGTGGACAAGGGGGATCCGGTGGACATAGTGTACTTAGATTTCCAGAAAGCCTTTGACAAGGTCCCTCACCAAAGGCTCTTACGTAAATTAAGCTGCCATGGGATAAGAGGGAAGATCTTCTCATGGATTGAAAACTGGTTAAAAGACAGGGAACAAAGGGTAGGAATAAATGGAACTTTTTCAGAATGGAGAGGGGTAACTAGTGGTGTTCCCCAAGGGTCAGTCCTGGGGCCGATCCTATTCAACTTATTTATAAATGATTTGGAGGAAGGGGTAAACAGTGATGTGGCAAAGTTTGCAGATGATACTAAACTGCTCAAAGTAGTAAGGACCAAAGCAGACTGTGAAGAACTTCAAAAAGATCTCACTAAACTAAGTGATTGGGCAACAAAATGGCAAATGAAATTTAATGTGGATAAATGTAAAGTAATGCACATTGGAAAAAATAACCCCAACTATACATACAATATGATGGGGGCTAATTTAGCTACAACCAATCAGGAAAAAGACCTGGGAGTCATTGTGGATAGTTCTCTGAAGGCATCCACGCAGTGTGCAGCGGCAGTCAAAAAAGCAAACAGGATGTTAGGAATCATTAAAAAAGGGATAGAGAATAAGTCGGAGAATATCTTATTGCCCTTATACAAATCCATGGTGCGCCCACATCTTGAATACTGCGTACAAATGTGGTCTCCTCATCTCAAAAAGGATATACTGGCACTAGAAAAGGTTCAGAGAAGGGCAACTAAAATGATTAGGGGTTTGGAACGGGTCCCATATGAAGAGAGATTAAAGAGGCTAGGACTTTTTAGCTTGGAAAAGAGGAGACTAAGGGGGGATATGATAGAGGTATATAAAATTATGAGTGGTGTGGAGGAAGTAAATAAGGAAAAGTTATTTACTTGTTCCCAAAATAGAAGAACTAGGGGCCACTCAATGAAATTGGCGTGCAGCAGGTTTAAAACAAATAAAAGGAAGTTCTTCTTCACACAGCGCACAGTCAACCTGTGGAACTCCTTACCTGAGGAGGCTGTGAAGGCTAGGACTATAACAGGGTTTAAAAGAGAGCTGGATAAATTCATGGAGGCTAAGTCCATAAATGGCTATTAGCCGGGATGGGTAATGAATGGTGTCCCTAGCCTCTGTCTGTCAGAGGGGGGTGATGGATGGCAGGAGAGAGATCGCTCGATCATACCTGTTAGGTTCACTCACTCCGGGGCACCTGGCATTGGCCACTGTCGGTAGACAGGATGCTGGGCTAGATGGACCTTTGGTCTGACCCAGTATGGCCGTTCTTATGTTTTATGTTCTTAATCCCAGGGTCTCTGCTCGTCTGTCTGACCTGGAGGGAAACTCCTTCCTGCCCCCAGATATGGGGATCAGTTAGACCTTGAGCTTGTGGACAAGATCCACCATCCCACCTGGGAAATAATTCTCTGTAGTAACTCAGAACCCTTGGCATCTAGCGTCCAATGTCTGGCCTTTGGAGATATTTACTAATAGCAGTTGTGGATGGGTCATGTGCCATTATAGGCAACTTCATCATACCACCCCCTCCATAAACATATCAAGCTCAGTCTTCAAACGAGTTAGGTTTTGTATCCACACTACTCCCCTTGAAAGGCTGTTCCAGAGCTTCACTCCTTTTATGATTAGAGATCGTCATCTAAGTGCAAGCCTAAACTTGTTGATGGCCCATTTATATTCATTGTTCCTGTGCCAACACTGGCCCTTAACTAAAATAACTCCTCTTCCTCCCTTGTATTTATAGAGAGCAATCAAATTTCCCCTCAGCCTTCATTTTGTTAGGATAAACAAGCCAAGGTCCTTAAATCTCTTCTCATAAACCAGGTTCTCAATTCCTCTGATCATCCCAGTAGGCCATCTCAGCACCTGTTCCCGTTGGAATTCATCTTTCTTAAACAGAACTGCTCACAGTATTCCAGATGAGGTCTCACTAGTTCCCTTGTACAATGCCAATAACACTTGCCTATCTCTATCCTATATAATAAAAGGCCAGGGGATGTTTGTCCGAAGCCGTCATGCGCAGTAGAGATGGCCCGGACGAACAGCATTCTGGGAGTTGTAGTTCGGCGGCACAAGGTGCAGGGTTTACAGGAGAAAGAAGACTTGGGTTACCTCAGGTTATGGTGGAGGGGGCACGGCAGGATAGGAGATATCAGTGGGGTGGGTGGGGAGAATGGCTGGGGGGCAGGGTTTACCAGAGGACGCGGGTTACTAAGGGTTCCCGGAAAGGATGGGGGCAGTGGGACTGGGGTTGCTGGGAGGGGTGGGCGCAGGAGTTACTGGGGATTACTGGGAGGCACAGTGGGACAGGGGTTACCGGAGGGCGCAGAGGGACGGGGGTTGCCGGGAGGGGCGGATGCAAGAGTTACCGGGGATTACCAGGAGGACGGAGGGGCCGTCGCAGGTTACCGGGAGGGATGGGCCCAGGGGTTACTGGGGATTACCGGGAGGACGGAGGGGCCGTCGCAGGTTACCGGGAGGGATGGGCCCAGGGGTTACTGGGGATTACCGGGAGGACGGAGGGGCCGTCGCAGGTTACCGGGAGGGATGGGCCCAGGGGTTACTGGGGATTACCGGGAGGACGGAGGGGCCATCGCAGGTTACCGGGAGGGATGGGCCCAGGGGTTACTGGGGATTACCGGGAGGACGGAGGGACCGTCGCAGGTTACCGGGAGGGACGGGCACAGGGGTTACGGAGAACATGGTGGGACAGGGGTTACCGGAAGGTGCTGTGAGGCGGGGGTTACTGGGAGCGGGCGCGGGGGCTACCGGGGGGCGCAATAGGACTGGGGTTACCGGGAGGGGTGGGCACCAGGGTTGGCGGAGGGTGCAGAGGGACGGGAGTTACCGGCACAGGGAGCTGAAGGACTCAGCTCCTCTCCCCCGCAGTGGGAGGCAGTTCGGGCGTCACTCCAGGCCGGAGTCACTCGGGCGTCACTCCAGGCCGGGGAGCCCCGATCCCCCCCGCCACGAGGGGCACTGCAGGCCTCGGCCCCCCGGGGGAAGGATCCCGGGGGAGGGTGACATGGGAGGGCGAGCAGGGAGGGGGGTGCAGGAGAAGGGAGTGGATGGGGTGGCCTGGCCCGTGTACACGGGCTGTTACACTAGTAGGAAATATTTTTCCTAATGCATCTGAGGATTGCACTTGCCTTTTTAAGGGCTGCATAACACTGTTGGCTCATAATCATCCTGTGATTAACCGGTATATCCAGGTCTTTCTTCGCCTCTGTCATTTCCAACTGGTAAATCCTCAGTTTATAACACAACAACTTGTTAGTCCTGAAGTACATGACCTTTCACTTCAAATTATTAAACTTCATCCCATTTCTTTTACTCCAGTTTTCAAGGTTTTCCAAATCTTCGTGTACAATACTGCATGTAGGCACAATCATTAATGAAAATGTTAAATAAGATCTGCCCAAGACTGAGCTGTGAGGAAGTTCACTAGTAGCCCTCCCCTTCATGCCTGACAGTTTACCATTTGGTATGACCTGGTCTAGTCTCCCCTTAATCTGTTCTTTATGCAGCTTTTCTCAATTAATCCCCATCGTCTACAATTTAACTAATCATTTCTTATCTGGAACTGTGCCAAATGCTTACTGAAATCCAGATAGATTAGAGCTACTGCATTTCCTTTGTCTTCTAGAAAATCAGTTATCTTCTCAAAGAAAGAGATCCGTTTGGCTTGGCGTGATCTATCTTTTCTAAAACTATGCTGCATTTATCCAAATGACCTCTATGTTTTACTCTCTCCTTTAAAATTTGTTATAAGACCTTGATACGACTAAGGTCAAACTAACAGGCCTCTGGTTTCCCGGATCACTTTTTTTGCACCTTCTTAATTATAGGTACTGTATGAGGAATTCTCCAGTCATGGGGCATAACCCCCAAGTTCACATATTCATTAAAAATCCTTGGCATTGGTCTTGCAATTTCATGTACTAATTCCTTTAATATTCTTGGAAAGAAATTATCACCCCCACTGCCCACCCCATTTGGTTCCATTAAGATGTTTGCGTTTGGCTTCTCTCTCTGATGTGATCATTTCTACTTCCAATTTTCTACTTATGTTTAAGTTCCCCAGGTCTGTTTAACCGTTCTTGTTTATCACCTATCTTTTATTTTTAGACTCAGAGAGCTTTAGAAGAGTAGCACATAATAGATCCATAGACCTTGAAGCACCAAGGGAGAGATTCTCAGAAAACCTTGCAAACGCATGTTTCTGATGCTGGGGAACAACACAAAGCACGCCGGGGTAGTGGCTTTACAGCATCCATGCATAACGGGCTTTGTAGAAGAAAGTGTGAATGAAAATGCTTGTGATATGAACAGACAGACCCGTTATCAAGGCTGCCACAGAGCAAACCAATGAGTGCTGTTTCCCAGCATGGTGTATATTCTCTGTGTCCAGGTCTCTGTCATCCCCATTCGTTATCTAGGTGCTGGTTGCTCAACCTGGGATTAGCAGGTTAGCAGATTGCAAAGAGCAGGCTGCAGGACTTTCAACATGTTCTGCCCCCATGGGAGTGGCTGGCTCATTGCTTTCATATGTTTCATTGTTTCCCCTGAAATATCCAAGCGTGGCAGTGATACACCTTGCTTGTCGCTGTTTGCACTCTAGGAAACTGTTATTTGTGTGATCTGGTACTGAATACAAATGGGCTTTCTGCCTTTCCCCACCTGGATCTGCACATTTTGTTATCAATGTCATTATAAAGCCTACCCCATACCATTGCCCAAAACATAAGGAGGCAATCGGAGACACAAGGCATGCGAGTGGGGCATTCAAGAGGCTCAATCTGTGCAGCAAATGGAATCAGAGTTGACTGCTTGTGATACTCTATTATTTAAACAATGAAGTTGCAGTCTTTAACGGCAGCCCCTGCAAACTCCTTTTGACATAGAGATCAAGTATAATTTCAGTTATCAGAACTCCCACAATACAAACCTCCTTGTCTAAGGAACCGTCACTGTGTTTCTTTGGTCTATTGATTCCCAGATATCTGAATATCCAATTAGCCAAACATATTTGCTGCCACCCAGCAGTGTGGACAAACAGGATTCTCCTATAATTTAAAGCTTGCTGTATGTAGAGTTGTAGCTGTTAGTTTGTTCTTTCTGATAGTACAGGGTATTTTCTGCTAAATGACGTTTCCCTTCACTCCCACCCTGTGTCACTCATGTGCTGTAGTAATGACAGATTCAGTCATTAGGTCAGATACACAGCTGTGTTGCTGGCACAGCTCCATCAGAATCAATAGAGCTGCAGCCGAGGGAGCTAGTCTATGTATTCCCATTAATATTTTACTATGTCATAAATAATCATTATTTTTGGACAAAGGCTGAATTGTTTATTAGCCTGAGGGATTTCTGTGCAGAAAGCAGCTGCGACAGTATAGTTTATTTTGCTGGCTATGGGCCTAGTTTTGTAGGGCCTTCCAGTTTTCCCTGTCAGGACTGTTAGAAGTGTCCCTGGTCTTCTTTCTTTTTTCTTTAGCATTCTCTCTGAGATAGACAGGGTAGCACATTCAGTAACACAGCATCATCTGCAGCAAGATTTCATCTCCCATGGAGGGCTATGAAGATTATCGTATCCTTGCCCTTTAAATGGTAGCCCAGTGGGCCAGCTTACTTCTTTTATAGTCACTGCTTTGCATTTTATATTCTGGTGTATTATATTCAGCTGTAATGCAAGGAAACTACAGGCTTGTGTACTGTAAGACATTGACTTCAGTAGTTTGCATGAGGCTTGAGGCCTATGAACTTTGGCACAGATGAACTTAGGTAACTCATAAGTTTTGGAAAACTGGAATTAGGGGGGATTTTTTTCCATAATGACATCAGCCAACCACCAAACACGAACAGACACCAGCATCTGGAAAGTTTTGGACGGAACATCCTACCACAAGAGAGCTATAGCAATGAATTGACATATGTGATAACGGGGGTGAAATCATCAATATTCTAACCTAGAGAAGAAAGACACCTTAACATTGGCAAAGGGAGGAAATACAAGTAAGAGAGAGGGGAGACACACCTTCTGAATATGCATTAGACATGGTGACATCAGCATAACATATTATAAAAGTGGCACCCCAGCCTGGGGGCAGCAGGAGAGAGAGATGTAGCCCTTGGGAAGGGCCAGGATGATGGCCACTGGTGAAGATGAGGAAGGGGACGGTGATGAGGAAGATAAGGGCTAACATTCAGGTTGTTCTGCAAGGGATGGTCTGAGTATGGATGTTCCGATGGACTTTCTGTATTACCTCTGTCTACCTTCCTGAGTAAGAGTGTGACTTAGCAATGTATGACTTTGCTAAGGATACAATCTCAGCAATACAGCACTTATGCGGAGCGACAGTGGATTCCATGCTCAGCAAAGGAGGCATCTAATCTAGCAATGTAGTGGACTAGGTGCCAGGTAGAAAAATGAGATTCACATAAGTTCTGTCCCCGAAGACCCCAAACTCTCCCTCCCTGGATTTATCTGGTATCCTCCACATGTTGAGTGCATGAGGGGTGTCTTCCAGGAGGATGTTCCTGGTCATTCTGCAACTGGAGAAGACCTGTGCACAGTGCCCTTGCAATGTGTCCTAAAAATGAGGCTCACCTTGCTATCTAAACTCTGTCTGCAGCCCTTCCACCAGGAACCTTTTACTCCCAGCCCCAGCTATTTTCACTTGAGGACCTGACCAAAACGTCCCATTGATCATAGCTGTGGTAGGGGATTTAGGAAAATGTGGCTATCGAGAGAGCATGTCTGAGTGCTTTGAAGATCAGGAGAAACTCCTTGAACCAGACGATCCAGCATTAAAGCCTGAGCCAGCTCCCACTGAAGTCAATTCATGTCTTTCCATTGACTTTCTGGATGTTGGCTCAAACTCTTGGACTGGGAACCAGGGAAGAATTTGGAACACCGACATGATGAGCTTTCTCTAGTTCTCTAAATCACTAACCCTATTTCCTTCAGTGTTGTGCTGTTCCACAGGTTACTCAAGAGAGGACTGTAGGTCTGGTCTCTGATCAGCTTGCTCTGAAGGCCTCTTGTGTACTATATGCTTTCAGAATCACTGCAGTCCAGTTTCATTGAGTAACACTATCCTCATACCATCTGTACTTACTCCATCCCAGATAATGTGGTGCCTCTGTGAATTTATCTTCATGAAGCCATCTGGTTACCATGATCCTAGATTTCCTGGTGTCCAGAAGTGTCCCTGAATGTCCAGTACAAAGTTCACAGTATAGGACTGGGGTAGATTGGGTATGTAAATTCCCTCTTTGGCCGTGTGAGAACAGAGCTAACGCCTTCTGCATTTATAGGTTTGCTGGCAGAACTCTTTGTTATTTGTGCTACAGCTTCCCCAGTGATTATATCTGGAACAGAATCTTATCCAAGTCCTTATCATTAATCAACTAACAGCAGCAAATAAAACAGATCTAGAAACCAATCTACAAAAAAGAGAAGTGCCGGGTGATATTATGAGCTCTCTGCGCAGCGGATGAAGTCAGCTATCTGGTGTAAATCCGGTTTAACTCCACTGAAGTTAATGGCAATAGTCTGGATTTACATTGTGTAACTGACAGCAGAATTTGGCCTCCCATTAGCTACTATCCAGTATCATCTAAGAGCTTGTAAAAAGAACAAGCTGTCAAATGCTCTTTTCCTTGTTCATTCACTCTTCTCTAAACGTTTCTCCTCAACCACCAAAGCAGTGCTGGCTTTCTATTGAATTCCCAACAGCAGCCAAAAGAAAAGAAAAGAAAAAGAAAAGAAAAGAAAAGCCAAAAGAAAAGAAAACAAAAAACAAAAAACAAAAACAAAAACCAAATATAATACCCCTGAGAGAGCACAATGTATGGCTCCCTTCAGCAGGCTCCAGTAATTCTGAGACAAAGATGGCTGCTTGATCTCCCTCCCATCAGGCAGAGTTCTTAGAAACACAAAGGTGCCATCCACAGGAAACAGTGGCACCACAATTTGACAGGTACACAAGCTACAGAAGAATATTGCATGTAAAAAAGGCTCACTGGGAAAACACACATTCAGCTTGTCATGGGAAATTAACGCATGCAATGGCATTGACTAGGTCCAAGCTAAAATTCCCTTGAGAGAAATATGTTAGGGGAAACATTGTAATAACACACTGAGCTGTGACTGTACCTAACCACTTTTAAACTCTGGTTTGATTGCCAGCTAAGTGTGCCCCTACCATGGGGGTCGAAAATTGTGGTCTAATAGCTTGTACCTTCTTTCTGTCTTTCCCAAGCCCATTGGGAGGAAAACTGCACATGGGAAACTGAACCGAGAGGGCAAACATTCATCCTCCTGAAAAGTGTGACTAAGGGGAGATGCAAAACAACGGCTGGGCAGAGCCAAGCAGACTGCACCACACCCCGATACAGTTACAGTCTAGTGGCTACATCCATTGCAAAACCATCATCTAACATGCCTCAGTGTGGCAACCATTAGGATCAACCAAGAATGATAACATTCAAAAATACTTCAATCTCCCTGGTCACTCAATAGCAGACTTAAAAATGACAATTATTCAACAACAAAACTTCAAAATTTTATTAAGACTCCAATGAGAAACTGCAGAACTGGAATTAATTTACAAACTGGACACCATCAAATTAGACCTTAATAAAGACTGGGAGTGATGGGAGTGGAGTATTTCCCCGATATTAATTTTCCCCTGTTACTCACACCTTCTTAAAAAGAACAGGAGTACTTGTGGCACCTTAGAGACAAACACATTTATTTAAGCATAAGCTTTCACACCTTCTTGTCAACTGTTTGAAATGGGCCACCCTAATTACCATTACAAAAATGATTTTTCCTCCCTTGGTATTCTACTGTTAATTGAATTGTCTCGTTAGAATGACCCCCACACACACACTTTGTAAGGCAACTGCCATCTTTTCATGTATTGTGTATATATACCGGCTACTGTATTTTCCATTCCATGCATCTGATGAAGTGGGTTTTAGCCCATGAAAGCTTATGCCTAAATAAATTTTTTAGTCTCTAAAGTGCCATAAGGACTCCTCGTTGTTTTTGCTGATACAGACTAACACGGCTACCCCTCTGAAACAAGAAATCACTGGTTACCAGTGAAATATGCCACCAGGGAATGGCAAGGGGGGACTCAAAGAGTCCTGTAAATATTCATAGAAAGGAAGTCACTGATAACCTCTGATTTTAGATTTGTACATGAGCCTATTTGCCCCAGACACCTGATTCATTCTGAGAGTTATCCTTCTCCAATGAGACCTATGTGGCCAAACAAAATGGCTTCAATTTTGAATGTCTAATGTTATTATTATTATTTATTTATTTATTATTATTATTTATTCAGAGCCCAGTTTTGCAATAAGCTGCTCATGAACAATCTACAGATCAAACATTATTTGCGGGAAGATTTTGATTAGTTATTTTGAACAATAAGTAATCACAGCCTGGTCACAGTCATTTTGCAAACAGAAACATGAGAACGAATTAATCTTTTAGGACTATTCACTCATTTCTATAGAATATGCTTTAATTTTCATCTCTCTTTTTCTTTCTGTCTCTCTCTGAACCGCCCTAGCCAAGTTGCTGTTAACCTTCTTTGTCTTTTCATATAAAGCACTGACTTTGTTTCTATTTTTATTTGACTGACTAATACCTTTGTGGATTCGGTGTCATTAATATCCCCTGGCTGTTGTCTCAGTGCCAGATCAGTGAGTTGTTTGTCTTTCCTGTCCACGGATCCTCTTCGGAGGCAGTCGATTTAGTTAACTATACATTTGTCAATTGAGTCATTAATCTATCGGAGGGAAGAGCATCTTTCCACAAATTCCATATTAACTGTTTTGTGGAAATGGTAGGCTTGGTTGGACTTGCAAACTATACTTTCTGGCTCAACATAGATACTTGAGACATAGCACATGTAATTCATTATACAAGAAAACAACTGTAATTTCTGATTGATAGACAATAGTGAATTTGTGGCTGTGTAAGACAATGGACACAAAAGGTAGTATATGGCTTTTAATCTGTGGGATGGCAACTAATACATTTTTTAACAGAAATCTTGGTCCATTTAATGGAGCATGTCATAGTGCACGAAGAGTCTGATTTGCATCACTTTACACTCCACTTCTACATTTGGCCCACTGACGCAACTAGGACCAATACTTGGCCTCACACTCAGGGAGAACAATGGTTAGTCACAGCTATGACTATCCATTTATTATTTCCTATTGCCTCTGAGTGTTTGAGGTGCTTCGGAGAAGTGCTTGCAATGTAAATATTTTAAATGCTGTCATAATAATAATGATAAATAATAATAAGATGGGTGTCTATCATGCTGATCATTTTGCCTAGATATTGTACCTATTTTCCCTCACTCTTCATCTATCTTTGGGTACGTCTATGGCGGGTAGTGATCGATCTATCAGGGATCGATTTATCATGTATAGTGCAGACATGATAAATCGATCCCCAAGCGCTCTCCCCATCGACTCTGGAATTCCACCTCTGCGAGAGGTGGAAGCGGAGTCAACAGGGGAGCAGCAGCGGTTGACTCACCGCCGTGGGGACGCCCAGGTAAGTCGACCTAAGATACGTCAACTTCAGCTAAGCTATTCACGTAGCTGAAGTTGCATATCTCATTGACCCCCACCTCCCAGTGTAGACCAGACCTTTGTCTTTTAGAATATATACACTTGGAGGCAGGGATTGTGTCCTCCTATTATTTTTATTATTTGATTGTTTCCCCAGTCTGGCTCCTCTGTGTTTGAAAGGTGCCTAGAACATTTGGAACACTATGGTAATGTTAATATTTACACGCAAAACACCCTGCATTAAAAGAACATTATTAAGAATGCAAAGTGAAACACTAAAGAAATCATTAATGTCAGAATTCAGGTTGCCTGTGCAACCTTTATTTGGCCTCCTTTTGTGTATGCATTATAGAATCATAGAAATGTAGGGCTGGAAGGGACCTTGAGAAATCATCAAATCCAGTCCCTGGCACTATGGTAGGACCAAGTAAATCTAGACCATCACTGACAGGTGTTTGTACAACCTGTTCTTAAAAACCTCGCATGACGGGGATTCCACAACCTCCCTTGGAAACCTGTACCAGAGCCTAGCTATCCTTAGAAAGTTTTTCCCAATTTCTAACCCAAATCTTTTGCGCTGCAGATTAAGCCCATTGCTTCTTGTCCTTCCTTCAGTGGACATGGAGAACAATTGATCACTGTCCTCTTTATAGAAGTCCTTAACATATTTGAAGACTTTTATCAGGTCCCTCTTAGCTTTTTTCACAGTGGCATCATATTGTCAACTGATATTCAATTTATAATCCACCATAATCCCCAGATCCTTTTCACCAGCGCTATCACCTAGCCCTAATGTAGCCTTGAATTACATGAGGAAGACTTTGTAGCACCTTAGAGACTAACCAGTTTATTTCAGCATAAGCTTTCGTGGGCTGCATCCAATGAAGTGGGCTATAGCCCACAAAAGCTTATGCTGAAATAAACTGGTTAGTCTCTAAGGTGCTACAAAGTCTTCCTCATCTTATTTACGGATACAGACTAACACGACTGCTAATCTTAATCTTGAATTACATGGGTGTGACGGGTTGGGATCACAGAAACCCCTTAGGAGCTACCACCCGATGTGCCAGGGCTACTCCTGCCTCAGTTTTCCTGCTCACACAGCTTAGGACCTCAGTACCCTGCCAGGTCTGAGCCACGTCCCTAACAGCTGTGGGCCTTCCTGGAAACAGCCAGGAGGTATTCTTACCTCTGGCACTCAGATGCTCAACTCCCAATGGGGTCAAACCCTGAATAAAATTTGTTTTGCCCTGTATAAAACTTATACAGGGCAAACTCATAGATTGTTCACCCTCTATAACAATGATAGAGATATGCACAGCTGTTTGACCCCCCAGGTACCAACACGTACTCCAGGTTAATTAAAAGTAGAAAGTGACTTTAATAAAGATAGGAAATAGGATTTAAGTGGTTCAAAGTAGTAGCAGACAGAATAAAGTGAATTACCAAACAAAATAAACAGAACACGCAAATCTAACACTATTACAGCAAAACACCTCATCCTCTGTGAACTCCTTCTTTCAGGCTAAACTCCCTGTTAGCCTGGGTCCAGCAATCACTCGCACTCCCCCGCTGCGCTCACGGTCCTCTGTTCCAGTTTCTTCCAGGAATCCTTGGGGGGTGGAGGGCTGTTGCTTGAGCCAGCTGAGAAAAAAATGGAGAGTCTCTCCCAGGTTTATATAGACTTCTTCCTGTGGGTGGAGAGCCCCTCCTCCTTCCTATGCAGAGTCCACATGGCCTCTCGGAGCACATGGTTCAGTTGCAGGCCCAAACCAGACTCCCCTCACCACCAGCCATGCTGCATTCCTCAGGAAGCTCGGGTGTGGACGGGAGTCTACAAAGTTCATTGTTTGCTTGATTGGTTCTCAGTTGGGCTTAACTGAGAATAGTTTTTTCTCAGAGAGCTGTTCAGCTGCTTTCCAAAGTCCACATACAACCAACCAAGCACATAGTCAATATTCATAACTCTGAATACAACACAGACACATACATACAAACAGGATGAACAGATCCAGTGGATCCAGTGGACCTTCACAGAGATATAACTTTTTAGCAAAACCATATTCCAGTAACATCATACATATATTCACAGGCACACACCCCCATAAAGCCTTATGGGGTACACCGTCACAATGGGCATGTACTATTTTTTCCGCTTTATCCGTGCCTCGTTCAGTGCACATATGGACAGTGCTCACATAATGAGAATCTATTCAATATTTTGTTTTCTCCTCATTGTTCAATAGGTGGCCCCAGGCCTTATTTGCTGCATGCTATTCAGACCTTGTTCTGAAGACAGAATTAATTTCCTTGTGGGCATTTCCATAGCACTCGTCACTGTAGTATCTGAATGCTCCAAAATATTAATAAATTTATCTTCACAACACCCATATATATGCATGTAAGGCAGGGGAGGGGGCTGTTATCCCACTTTCATAGGTGGGAAACTGAGGCACAGAGAAATCAGTGTCAGCAGTTTCCATTCATTTTGGATGACGGATTTGAGGCATCTAGGACCTGATTTTTTCAGAGCACTTTGCATTAAATAGTAATGTATATGTTCAAGGCACAGCTCCCAGTCACTTCAGCTGCAGGGGTGAGTGCTCAGGTCTTCTTCAAATCAGACCCCAGGGTCTCAAGATGAGCACCCAGAAAATGAGGGCACACAATTAGTGGTCATCTGTGAAAACTGTGGTTTAAATGACTTTACTAGCAACATGCAACAACTCCTTGGCAGAGGCTGGGATAGAATCCAGCTCTCCAGGGCAGCATTCAGCTAACTTAACTAGGAGACCCTCCCTTTTCTTCCTGCAATCCCGTGCCTTATTAACTGCACACTATGAGGTAGAGATCCTACAGACAACAGTTTCCTGCACTACATGGAGCAGAGCAGGTCCAGCCTGTGCACTGAATGAGGCATGGGACTGGTGGGAAAAAAATTGATTGTGTAATGAAAGACCGTATCATAGTGTATATGAATAAGATTGCCCCATCAACCATCATTCTGGTATTTTCCAACTTCTGAGTGCTTGACTTTGCAACCTAAATAATGGCACCTTGTCCCAACCTATTCCCCCTACCCACCTTTGGCTGTTGTCTCTTCTTCATTCAAATTGGGCAGCGTCCCGCCTCATGCTGTGTGGACCCGGCACGGGCGGCATTGAGAGCACTGGAACGACAGGTTCCTTGCTCTCAGTTCAGGGACCCAGATCCAGCCTGGCTTGCAGCAACCCAGAGCTACAATTACAGGAAACAACCCACTCAGCTTCAGGCTGGAGCATGCTCAGTTCAGACAGGATCTCCAGGGAATTTAGCTGCTCGGTGCTAAGAAGTCTCTCCTGAGTATGTGTGAACTGTATTTTTTTTTATAGGCTTATAACATGGTCAAATGGGAGCAAGTTTTCCAAGGGATGGCTAAAGGCCACCTCACCTTGCTAAAATTCAAGTCCCTGCTCCAATGTATGAGTGTGCCATAACTTCTCAAAGGAAAAAGTTGCCAGCATTTTGAACAAGGGAAAAACAACACATTTGCCCCTGGCCTCGTTCTCAGAAACAGAGACATTGTTTTGTCTGAAAGATTCCAAAAACGTTCCACCCAAAGCAGATCCCCAGCATGGGAAAATGTCATCCTTGCTACCAGCCGCGCCTGTAACAAGACCCATCTCTATCAATAATCTACATGCTCCACCTTCTGAACAGAAACAGCCCACTGTGCCAACGTGTGGCACGGCATGTACGTTGACTGGCGATGAAGTTAATTTCACCTGGCAAACTTCAGGTAAAGTTAACCCAGTGCATAGTGCTCAATAAGTGCTAATGGATTCTCAAGGCAAAGAATCATGCAGGAAGACCCATTGTGTGGAGAAAATATTCATTTACTGCGAATGTGCAATTCTTATTGCCTATTTAGTGAAGAAGGGGCCAAGTTTAATCACAGATTTATTTTTTAAAATCTATTCACGATGGATCCTAGGAGACATCTGGCTGGAGGAGCTTTGGGCTAGTTCTGATTAGCATTGGAGAATGCATGTCAGAGACAGATGAAATGAGAATGTGCATAGTAATTTATTGTAGGCCTGGTGGAAAACACTCCGATAAAATGGTTGCTTCCCCTAGGAAGTTTTCCACCAGCGTCTTGCTTTGCAAGCTGCTCTGCTGCTTCCAGCAAACTATCTGTCAAGTGCAGAGAGGAAGAGGAAAGTCTGGCGGTGGTGCCAAGCGTAAACATCAACCAGGGTAGGCAGTTGCATTAATAAAGAGTAAACACCCAGCTCGTCTGGCCTAGCTGCTTTTCTTTGCAAAGCCCATTATAATTACAGAGTGTATATTAGCTTCTCTACTGTGTCCTAATGCACCTCATCCATTTTAACCCCAAATTTACCTCCCTCTCATACACATTGCTATAGTCTCACATTTCTTTGCAGATTTATTCCTGCCAGTTGCTGGCAATGGGAATGTGAAGTCTTAGAACTGAGGTTATAAAGTTGGAGTGGGGTGTGTGAAGCTCCCTACAACGTTTCAAGTTTCCCTATTCTGCCACCCTTTGGCCCAGTCCTGAAAGGTACTAAATATCCTTCAACTTCAAATAAAGTCAACAACGACTTCAGACCAAATGCATGGTGTCGGCCTTTTCCACTGTGACACAGCCAAAGGCCATGATCCTGGGAGGGTGAGCCCCCACAACTTTAGCTGAAGTCTTCATTATTGCCACCATGCTTGATCTACTGTATGCTGGGTAATAACATCAGAGGACTCTATCTGTGAAACCAAACTGGCTCTTTATTAAGAGAACTATTTATGGAGACGCTGTAACTGCATCTAACATTCCAGCCAGGTGCACACAGACTAACTCCCTGTTGCCTCCTCTAAACTCCTCCCTCCTGTAACCTGGGCACCTTCTTACAAGTTCCAGACAGGTTGCTAAAATTACTGATAGCTGGCTTTATATGGTGTGAAGGGTGCTCAGAACTTTGCAGGATCAGGGCTTCTGTGGTTGCATCCCAATTAAGAAGGGCCGATACTACAAATTTGGTGTATGAAGCCGGATTTAGTTTAATGTTGGGTTTGCTAGAGAGGCTGCTTGTGGGTAGGCAGAACAGGCAAAGACTCCCCTTATATTTTCATTGTTCTACGAGCTGAGGCAAGCACCACTTAGAATAAGGGGAGAACAAATAAATAACAGAAGGGAAAAAACCCAACTCAGAGAGAGTTCCTGTCCTCTCTCTCTCTCCTCTGCTTTCCAGCTTTTTTTCTGTCTTATTTGGCCAGGCCAAATCTGAGTGACACTGTGATCCTATGCACCAGGTCACAACATCACTCACTAAAATTTGGAAGGGGAGGGTGTAGGGCTGATAGGCCAGGAGGGACAGGGGCATCTGTGTGGTAAAGAGGAGGGTCGGGGTAAGTCCTCCCCATGCTTAAAATGGTGTTCCATAGCCCCTGATATGAATTTATTTAAAGGAGTAAGAATACTTAACATGAAAGCATTTTTCTGAGGAGAGGCCTAAGGAGAAAGAAGTATGTTGGACTCTCAGTGAATATATGGCTGTTGGGCTCTCAGCTCAACTGACATATTCACATGGATAAAACATATCAAAATATCTGTTTTCGAATGAGAAAGCTTGAAGATTTCAGGGTCGCTACAGCATCTTAACTTTGAAATGTGGCAAGGGTGCAATTTTCCGACCACTATTCACACATAAAAGTCTAGTTTGTCAGTTTCCCAAGGAGATTAAAAATCCGCCATGGCAATTCCAGTATTGAGAAAACAGGCTTTTCAGTTACTGTTGTAGTTAGTGCCTGTTAACCACCCTCCCCCGCAAGTCCTTCAGAAATGCCAACATCATCATCGGATGTGCTGGGTCTTCCCATAGGATCATACAAACACTAGTCTATATGGTAGGTTCTGTACCACTTAAGGAGCCTGCAGGATGAAACAGCCTCTGCTCAGGGCAGTTGGGTAAATGTTCTCCATCTTCATTGTAAAAGGCTTTTGATTTTAAAATGAAACTCAGTTTTTGAGTCTGTAACAAAGAAATAAAGACTTTGCCGGGGTGGAAAACTCCATAACCTGCAGCAATTGATATGCAGATGCTCGTAAAATGATGTTCATTTATTACAGTGCATGTCACGCCAATAGTGATATTACTGTGGAGTGATCATCAGGTGATTATAGGTATCCAGGAAAGCGTGAGAGAAGTGGTGAACTCCACCTTCTATGCTCTGAAGAATACGATAAATACTACAGGGTGGAATCCAGGCCCCATTGAAGTCAATGGGAGTTTTGCCATTGGCTTCAATGGAGGCAGGATTTCACCTGTTGTGTTTGCTGTTGCATAGGAATCCCCATACCAGATTCAGAGAGGTATCTGTGTTAGTCTGGAATTGCAGAAGTGACAAAGAGTCCTGTGGCACCTTAAAGACTAAATAAAGTATTGAAGCATAAGCTGGCATCCGACGAAGTGGGTATTAGCACACGAAAGCTTATGCTTCAATACTTTAGTTAGTCTTTAAGGTGCCACAGGACTCTTTGTCACTCATACCAGATTAGATCAAGGGCCCATCTGTGTAGTCACAGTCTACTGTCCCTGGAACTGGCCAGTACCAGATGTGTCAGAGGAAGGTGCAAGAAACAGTGTAGTGGATGATTATGGAATAAAGTGTCCAAGGAGTTATTTTCTTTCTGACCCACTTGTCAGTTGGCTTGTACCCTGAAGCATGGTTTATATCCCTTATAAAAGTTTCCCCTATTTAAATGTAATTGTGGGTGTTATTATTCATATAAATGGCTAGACTTTATTGGATCTCACAAAGTTCTTGATCTCAGTGATGTCTGGTGGTAGTGAGTTCCACAGGACAATTTGTGTTCCTTTCAGTTACCTTAGTCAGTATTTGAAGGTGTTTCTATCCCATCACATTAAACCTCAGTCATAGGAGGGAGTTGATGGCTCGGGGGAGGAGGGGTTGCTGTACTAAAGCCTTTCTACAGGAGGTGAATGGTTTCAAACTAGGCTGGATCTCAATGGAACAAAAATTGCTACCTTCTTATGGCTGTGTGGCAGCCTCTATGAAGAGTTTGTCTTGATCCGGTGTGTAGTGGACAATTGTCCACACAACAGAATCACCACTATAGTTAGGTGCCTTATCAGTGTCAGGATATAGGCCCAGGCCTGGACGATTACACAGACTGAACCACTCGGGCACAAAGCTGCTTCCTTCAGGTTACAGCTGAGACTCAGCATTGCTTGGAGACCCATTTGCTCACATAGGCATTGTAGGGCACTTGGACCTTGGGTCAGTGTGGCAAAGTTGAGGAGAAATGTGCATTATAGAGGTAGGATCAAGGAGTTTAACCTGTTTAGCTGACAAAGAGAAGGTTAAGGGCTGACTGGATCACAGTCTCTAAACGTGTACCAGGGGAATATAGATTTGATAATGGGCTCTTCAGTCAAAGAGACAAATTTATAACACAATCCAATGGCTGGCAATTGAAGCTAGACAAATTCAGACAGGAAATAAGGTGTCATTTTTTAACAGTGAAGTTAATTAACCAGCGGGACAATTTACCAAGGGTCATGGTAGATACTCCATCATTAGCAATTTTTCAATCAAGACCGGATGTTTTTTGCAAAGGTTGTCTCTACTTCAAACAGGAATGAATTCAAGAAAGTTCCCTGGCCTGTGTAATCCAGGAGGTCAGACTAGAGGATCACAGAGTCTGGCCTCAGAATCTATGAATAAACTCTTCTCAGGAGGCACTCAACACCTTATAAAACCAGGCATTTTCCTATGGCCATTTTACCAATAGAGCTTTTTGAATTATGATGGAAGGGGGGAAATTGCTGGTAGGAGATGTGAGTATCAGCCTGAGGCTGCTTGGAAGGCTGCCAGTTTTCAGAGCATGCAAATTAAGATCATTACATAAGGGTTTCCTTAGCAATCTCCCAGGCCGCTCATGCTCGATGCCTGAAGCTTGATTTTACCTGCGTATTGTGCATAGGACACATTTAATCCGATTTTATAGGGCTCATTATAAGTTGTTGGTTTTTGGTTGTTCCCCCTTACATAAAGGATTTTTTGTTAGTTTGCTACAAAACAGGCAGGGCCTGGCTGGAAGAGTCATTAGTTACCGTCTGCTACAGCCTCGGGGCGTTGGCCACTAAGACATTTCATGCTGGGAGACTAAATAATGATCTTTAAGCTCCTAAAAGGCTGATGTCCATTGCAAAACATGGTCCAGAGTCCGGGCTGGCCCTCGACTTTTGCAGTCTCTATGCACAGTAAGACGGTGTCTTTTACTGCATAAAACGGTGTACTTTTTTACATCAAGGTTGCCGTCTCAAGGTAAAATCTTAGGGCAGGCTGTGGCGTTAGCAGACCAGGTGCCAGCTCACGCCAAGGCCCCTACGTCTCAGTGAACACGGACAAAGGCAGAACTGGAAACCGGTCTGGCTCACCTGTGTGCTTGAATTGTTAGAATAGATATTAAGTTCCTAATAATGTGGTTAGGGTTTGGACTTTCTGATATGCTTGTGACTTGCTGCATGCACTAATCTCACTGAGGCTTGGTCTACACTAGGGGGAGGGTTCGACCGAAGATATGCAACTTCAGCTACGTGACTAACGTAAGATGAAGTCGGCGCATCTTAGGCCGACGTACCTGCCATCCTCATGGCGGCAGCGGTCAGCAACGGGCTCCCCTGTCGACTCCAGCTTGCGCCTTTTGCGAGTTGGAGTTCCAGAGTCGATGGGAGCACCTTTGGCGATCTATTTATCGCGTCTTGATGAGACACGATAAATCAATCGCCAATAGATCGATCACTACCTGCCGATCTGGCAGGTAGTGAAGACATACCCTTGGAATCAGGAGTGCATGTAGGGTGATACGCTCCAGTACCAGCAAGAGATTTTCAGCGGGTACGGGGTACGGGAAAGACTTGGGGAGGCTAACCCCACCCCCACCCCTCTGGAGAGGGGGTAGAGTTGCATTCTGCTTCTTAAAGGCGCAGAATGTGGCTGGGGGGGGGGCATTCATTCCTTATATGGTTTGAACAACACAATACATACGCTAACAAACCTAAACAAAGGCTTTGTTTAAGTTTGTTCGCATACATATTGTGCGGTTAAGTTGGTCAGGAGCCCTCAAGCAAAGAGGGGTGGGAGGGATGGAATGTGTTTAAACAGTGTTTTTGATTCTTGCTCCAGCCTCTGAACTATGAACATCGACTGATGGGAGCATTCTAACCAAGGGACTGGGGACTTTAAGGTAATCTGGTGCCTTCATATTTCCTTGATCCTTTGTAGATGGACTTATGAGTTGGATATGGTACAGAGACTGTTCTAGCCTCATTGATTGCTGACTTCTCCCTTGCAAAGGGCAAAGATTAGACATCTGCTGACTTTCTTACTTGTGGTATAAGCAACATAGCCCTTGCTTGAGTGGCCAAGCTGCAGCCAGGAGGGGTCCGACCCACTTTGGTTTAGTTTGGAGAACAGGGGCAGATCAACAGCAGGGGTGGCTCTAGAATGGGGGGCCCGAGAGTGGTCCAGCAGGATTCAGCAGGGGGATCTGGTTTGGGAATAGAGGTTCAGGAGGGGCCCTGTTCTGATAGGCAGTGGGGAGGTTCAGGTCGAGAAGGATCGGTTCATAGAGGGGTCTGATCTGGTTCAGGATGGATGGGGATCTCGGCCAGTCTGGGGGTTTGGGGTTTTGGTCTCGGGGGGGGGGGGGAGGGGAGGGATCTGGTCCACTTTGGTCTGATAAGGGATGTGGGTCTGGTACAATTTGGAGAGCTGGTCTGGTCTTTTGGGGGGCACAGATGGTTCTGATCCTTGTCTCTGTGCCACTCTACAAGCAAGACTAGTGTGAATAATGATGCTGTGAACAAAATGTCTGAACGTTTTCCATATTTTTTTATTTTAAAACATATTAAACAGTTTTTTAAATCCACCCCAATTTGGTAGTTCATCTGAGAAATGTGAAGGGTGAGATAGTGTGATGGTTACTTTCAGTGAGAACAGCACAGATGTTTTGGCTTTTATTGCTGTTTTTGCCCACTCTGTTTTAGTTTGTATTTTTGTTTCTTTTAGAATTTATTTGATGTGCTCTTGTTTGTTTTCTTGTTGCCCGAGGGCTACCATTGTTGGTACCCTCATGACAGCAACCTCAATCTGCAACTTGAACTTGCAGCTGTAACCTGTGTGTTGTGTCAAAGACAACTCCTATGTCAATCTCCTGTCTTTTACAATGGTTCCCCACAGGGGGCCCACAAAACGTGAATCCACCATGACAGGTCCTCTCATCTCTCCATGACTTTCTCCCGGTAAGTTTTCAAAATGCCTCACGAACTTTACCCATCCTTCTTCCATCAATCTGGCAGTCACGCCATTGAGGTGTCATGCTCTCTTTCAGAGGAGGGGCACACACACACTGGGGAGGGTGGTGTTCCAGGAGGATTTTCAGAAGGAGATGGATCACACTGCCATTTTTCATTGTGCCTAATGAATGAAATCAACAAGCACTGGGGTTTAACAAAGTGGGTGATCTTAACAAAGTGGCTGATCTAATCCCTCTCTATGCTGGAGTGGAGCACTGTCGAACCTACTTGGAGAGACTCTTGCTTCTTGACTCTAAACAAGCTCTCCCTGGCAATGTGTTTACTCTTCCGCATTCAATAACTGCTCAGAATCTCAGCAAATTAAATCACCCTTTGAGGAGAGGTGCTGTCAGCTGAAAAGCCGCAGAAGAGCTTATTTCTTCAGGTTTAATGAATGAGACTGGGTCATTGAATCAGAAATCGCCACTGAGATCAATGGGTATTTCTGCTTAAAAACTGATGGTACAATCTGACCCAATATTGAGGCAAGTACTGCTCTAACTGACAATGGTGTGAAACCAGAATAGCTTTAACGAGGTCAAATGAGTTACTCCGGTTGACTCCAGCATAACTATAAGCAGACTATAAACTGTATCGCTTTCCAGTAGATTTGGCATGCACCATTTTTCCCTACATAAGCATGCACTGTTTTAATGATATGTTTCATTATGTTATATACACTTCTTTTCACCTCTGGTGAGACCTCTGCTTGCATACTCCTGGTTGGGTCATCTGCAGGGACTGAACCCGAGAACCTGTGATTTGAAAGCATGAGTCTCTATTCTAGACTATTATCAGAGGAGTAGCCGTGTTAGTCTGGATCTGCAAAAGCGACAAAGAGTCTTGTAGCACCTTATAGACTAACAGATTTTAGGGATCATGAGCTTTCGCGGGCTAAGACCCACTTCTTCCGATAAATGGTGTGGAAATCTCCAGACGCAGGTATAAATATGCAGGCAAGAGAGCAAGGTAAATTCAATTGTGGGGTGGTGAAGCTCACTTCCACCAGGTGATCTGGAGGTGTGAATGCCCAGAGAGGAGAAACTGCTTTTGTAATTGGTGAGCTATTCACAGCTAATATTAAGTCCAGACCTAATGGTGTCGGATTTTCAGATAAGCTGGAGCTCAGCAGTTTCTCTTTGAAGTCTGGTTTTGAAGTTTATGAAGCCCATTAGCTGGAAGTGGTAGTAGAATCCCAAACTGCTATACATGTTCCATCCACCAGAGGGGGACATAGCCACACCTGGCCAAGGTGTTTCATATACATGTTGTGAACATAAATCTGGGCATATACTGCTTTGTTATATTTACATTCACTACCATAGTCCCTAGACTTCCAATGGAAAATAAACACACCATGGCATTTGGGGTAACAAATGAAGACATTTACAGCCAGATTCTGATCTTACTCGTGCTATTACACTAACTCCATTGTGACTCAATTGATGATACTCCTAGTTTACACCAGTTTTACTGCCATCAGAATCATGATCTAAATGTCCAGATTTTAGTGGTGTCCACTGCATGTGAATATTGTGGCCAAGATTTTAGCAAATGGAGGCTTCGTGTTAGGCTTTTAAGTCCATATTTAGGCACTTGAATAAGTGGCCTGAATGCAACTTTAAGATCCTATTCCAGAAAAAGTGTGTGTGTGTGTGTGTGCGTGCATGTGTGTGTGTGCGTGTGTGTGTTTACAGCAAGGATAATGTAAAACCAATGTAAGTGAGATCAAAAATATCATTATCTATCTGTATCTATCTGTATCTATTCCTCCAATTCCCCCTTTGGCTTTTGGAAAGCTGATTAATTTCATCTTTGTGACTGAAAGGTCTGCAGGTTTCTGCTCATTTAAAATACCATTACCTGCCACCGCATGAATCTAATTTAAAGAGCTGAATCCAGGCCTATTAATAACATTCCTTGCATGCCTCAATGATTCCAAACAAACCATATGCTAATCATTTTGAACTGTTTCAAGATCTTTTTAAAATCTCATTAAGCTGGCATTAGTTGGTCATATTAAATCCAGTTACTTTATATTTTCTACACCCTTCACCTGTTAGCTAATTAATAAAGATAATATGGTCCTCTTTAGTCTCATATTTATGAAACCTACTAATCAGCTTCTTGTCAGTGCAATGGGCATATCTGTATACTTAATCTTCCATCTCTGAATCAAAATTCTTTGTGTAGATTAAATCTGCAATAGGCATGCACTCCATATTCTGCAGGGTTAATGCTGATTGGGTATTACTTATCTTGTGGTTGTGCCCACAATCGGCTTAGGCGCTGTACATTTTACAGCTTGGCAAACTCAAACGGAGAGAAGTGACCTATCCAAAGCTGCACAGCAAGTCAGCCGCAGAGCCAGATAGAACTCAGGAGTCCTGATTCACAGGCACTCACTAGTCAACCATGCCCTGCTTGATTCTTGCCTTCTTGTTCTGAAACCAATAACCAGTGAAGTAACTGGGAATGCAAGGGGTGGCTAGGTCAATAGATTAGTAGTAAAACTGTTCAAAAAAAGGGATGAGCATGTTTTGTGAAAACATGGTGTCAATTTTTGAAAAGTGCAAAAAAATTGGGTTTGATCAAGTTTTTAATGAAATTTGTAATTTTTCCAAACAACGACCAAACAAACCCGACAACAACCAGTCCCCTGGTTACTTTTTCCACATTTTTCTCCATACTCTCCCTCCTGCCCCCAGTTTTCCCAGCAGACAATTTTAAAAGCCATTTTTTCATCAAAATATTGTTTTGGCAAAACAAATTCAATCAGTTCTAGTTAGAGCCAGCCCACACCTGTGATGTCAACGGTTCACTCTCAGTTGCTGGCTAGCAGTTCTATAATATTCCAGAGCCAAGCAAGCCTGGGGAAACCTGTGCTACTTCTTGCCTACACATGGAATTTGTCAGGAATAGCTATTCCAGAATAACTATTCCTGACAAACTCGGGGCAGGAGCAGTGACCTCAAGAGAGGAGGGATGGGAATGAGGACAGAGGCCATGAGGGATGAGAGAAGTCACGTGGGATGAAAAGCGAGAAGTCTGGACAGAAGAGAAGAGTTGATGACAGGGGGTGTCTGAAGTAAGAGATGCTGGAACAATTTTTATAATGGGGGTGCTGAGAGCCCATTGAACCAAACTGTAAATCTTGTATATCACAGAAACCACTTCAAGCCAGGGGGTGCAGCAGCCCCTCTCCCCCCCCCCCCTCCCCCCAGTTCCAGCACCTATGTTGGAAGCCCTGTCCTTGTGTATCTGTGAAGCACCTTGAACCCCTCAAATGCTGGGGAAGGGTAGAGCCATGACATTATTCTTTGGCATGGCGGTAACTCAGGAGGCAATAAAGTGTCCTTCAGTAAGAGGCCCATCTCTTGTGGCTTGTTCACCAGCCCTGATTTTTTGCAGATGGTCATGCTCCTCCTATTGGCCCTGTTCCTGCCTCCTATCAGGCAACCCTCCTCCAACGCAAAACAACTGCCCGTAGTGGAAGGAGTCTTGAAATTAAATATGATAATAATAGGTTATTCCCCCCCCCTGCTGGCCAAAACTATATAGGTCCATTTTCTTCGTCATGGGTGGACTCCACTGGAGATCTTTCCACAGTGAATGGGAGGAAGTGCCAATCTCTAAATTAATGTCAGGCTAAGATATATGGTTATATTCATTTTTGCTTCCCACTGTCTGTTTAGGTGTGATAATTTGTCAATTTCTTCACCTCTTAGATCAGGGGCCTCCAAACTATGGCCCGGGGGCCGGCTTCAATTTGGCTGGCTCTCCATCTGAGCAGGCACGCCAAGCAGGCACGTGGAGAAGCCACTGCTGCCCCCCCCTCCGAGCTGCTGCCCCATATGCAGAGGGGTGAGTGCCCCGTGGCAGCAGCCAGAGGAGTAAAGGGGGAGGGCGCAGTAGCGGCTGGAGGAGCAAAGGGGGGGATTTTTCATATATTTTCGTGTATTGAATTTTGTCACAGTTGCTTCGGCCTGTGAAGCCCCTTCAAAAATCTAATATGGCCCTCTCTCATAAAGTTTGGAGACCCCTGCCTTAAAGGAATGCAGGCTTCTGTGTTCTGCCTCTGTCCCTAATTCAGCTGGGATTCCAAGAACAATAAGGACTGTGATTTGGTCATTCACTTATCCAGGACACTGAATAGCATCTTAGCTGTAGGCATTTTGGGAAATATCAATTTTGTTTGGAAACTTACACCCCTTAGCCAGTAGTTCAAAAAGATTTAAAGGCAAATGTCTTCTCCCTTCTTGTCTGGGTCCAAGCTTTAAAGTGTGATCAGTCACAACTCAGGCCTTGGGTTCCGAGGAAGGTGTCCATGGTTTCAAAAATTGCTTTCCAATCTGTCATTGATTTGTAACCAGTTGAACGGAGATTACACTCTGATACACGTTTTCTATACAGTCCTTTTGACTAGAAGTAGGCAGGAGGATTAATATGACAATGGATAACTCCCTAAAAATTACTTCTTAGAACTGTGTTTTGGGATAGATCCCATCATGTTGGAAACTCTCCAGCTCATGGAAAGCTTGGTTCTCTATAGCAGGGCTTGTAGTCAAACAACTCATATTTGATCGATGGATAAGCAGACAAGGAGAGAAACTTCATGTAGCGACTTGGCTGACCTGGCAACTAAAAAGCAGGTAACATTTTGGAGAAGACAGAGCTCACACAAATGTAAAAAGATTTGGTCTGGGTTTGATTAATTCCAGTGGATGGAAACAGAGATATTGCTCTTTCCCCTTCTGTGCCTCCCTTTTCCCCACTTCTTTACTTTGTTGTTGCTGTTGTTTTTAACCGTTGTTTTGTCCTAGCATTGCTTTTTGTTATATAATAAACACCTGAATGAGTCAGACTAAGACATTTGAAGTTGAGATGCCTTCAGCTCAACCCACTATGTAGACAGTGTCCTTGTTGGCAAACGGCAATTTTCTTCAAGCCAATACCCAGAGGATTTGATCTGTCAGTGCAGATAGGAAACTGCTAAATGCCAATGATCTGATAACTAGTCATGAGCTCCCTCCCTCTACCTACCAAAACCCATTCTTTCGCCACTTTTACTAATTAGGAGTAACAGACTTGACTACGTTCCCTAATGTCTCAGCCTGAGAACCTTCCACCTCACACTCTGCTCAGGAGTAAAGCATTGTGAAGAACTATGGGGCCAAGAAAGTGCATTTCACTGCCAGAGCTCATCCTTCATCTTCATGACTATTTTACGGGCTGCTGAAGCCCTAGGCGGAAATCCTGGCTCCATTGACGTCAATGGCAAATCTCCCATGGACTCCAGTGGGGCCAGAATTTCACCCCTGGACTCGGGTTCAAAGTGTAGTTCTTTAGTCAGGCTGTTCCTCAAAAATGGAAGGTGGAGGAACGGATCTGAGAGGAAAACTCTATGGCTAGGTCCTAATTCCTTTCAATAGAGTCTGTTAAATAGAATTATGTTTCTGACCCTGTTATTATTAAGTCCCGGGCTCCCTTCCACTGCGAGATACAAGGGAAGCATCCCCAACAGCAGAGTGTGCACTGTGTTCTCTGTCCCCGGGGCTGGTCCACTGTAACAGCCTACTACTGCTACCAAGCAATGGAGTTACTCCGTTAGCGCTAGTGGTAGAGGTCTGCACTGTGATGCGGAAGGTTTCGGATTCAGAACTTAACCCATGGGGGAGTAACGGTTATTTTATACAAGGGACAGCAGAGTCAGAAGAGGGAAAAGAACAACTCAGTGGCATGCTCTCTGTTTCCTCACACTCCTCTGTGGCAACTCCACAGCATTGGGTCTGCACAGCTCAGGGTACTGGGGGACTATGTGGTTGGGCAGGGTAGCCTCTGCTCCAGATGGCTTTCTCCCTTACCTCTGTGTGCTGACCTGTGAAATGGACTCAAAACTACATATAAAGAAAAGAGAAACTGGCTAATCCAAGCTGAGACAATAACTCAGCACTCAGGTACCACAGAAGCGGGTGAAAATAGATATGATAGAAATGAAAGTTTGGCTGGATAGATGAATAGAGAAAAGCAAAATGGAAGCAACCAACATAAATACGCTCCCACCGCCAGCAACAAAGGCATAGAAAGGGGTTTCTGTAGGTGGGTGGCTGGCTGGATTCCTGTTGAAATGATTACTTTAATGCTGCTGAGATTTTTACTGTATTTTCAGTGATGTGTTAGGATGCCTAGAGCCTTGGACGTACACCTTTTTATTATTTTAAATCTAAATAAGTAAAACAAACAATGAAAAGTTCAGAAGATGTTTAAGTTTCTCTCAGGTTTAATAGTCTGAGGGAACATGGGTACAAACATTTGTTCTTTCTAAAATAAACCATTTTTGACAGTGACCTTTGAAGGAGAGAGGACTTGTGAAGGGTGTTCAGACCCAATGCAAGGAACTTCCATTGAAATCAATGGGGATTATGTGCATTGTACAGCAAGACTACAGGATGGCGAATGCTGATTCCTATGTGAATTGAAATAGGGCTGACAGTATGTATTTGAATTAGAGAGGGACTGGACAGCACACAGCGATACATTGTCAAATTTCATATTGAAAGGCACCATGTTTGAAAACGTTCTAATTGATAACCGCAGCGTCTACAAAGGAACGGGCAGCAAGAGGAGCGACTGAAAGTGCCTGCTGCTTTCTAACCACTGCCAGCTCTTCTAGGAAATAAAAGTCACATTGGTGATCTTGGCTCAGTTCCTGGAGGACAGATGTTTATGTGAGAAAACCACTAGGAGAAGTAGCATTAATTGGCACTCATGTTAGAAAGCTCAGCAGAATGGTCAAGAACAAAATAGAGCTTTCCAACCAGGAGACCTTCATAAACAACCAACCTTTCACACAAACAGATGTTACTAAAATAAGACAGGAGATCTACATCACACACTTCACCTCTCTACAAAAGAAAAAGGACTGCAAACTATCTAAAATCCTACCTCCCACATGGGGCCACAACAGTGGTACTCCTAACTCACCCAGCAATATTGTCAGTCTATCCAGCTACACACTCAGTCCGGTAGAAGAGTCTGTCCTATCTCGAGGACTCTCATTCTGCCCCCACCACCTCCACAAACATGATACAATTCTGCGGTGATCTGGAGGCCTACTTTCGCCATCTCCGACTCAAAGAATACTTTCAAGACAACATGGAACAGCGCACTGATACACAGACACCATCCCACCAGCAGCACAAGAAGAAGAACTCCACATGGACTCCTCCTGAGGGTTGAAATGACAGTCTGGATCTATACATAGAATGCCTCCGCCGACGGGCACAGGCAGAAATTGTGGAAAAACAACATCGCCTGCCTCACAACCTAAGTCGTGCAGAACGCAATGCTACCCCCAGCCTCAGAAACAACCCTGACATCATAATCAAAGAGGCTGATAAAGGAGGTGCTGTTGTCATCATGGACAGGCCTGACTACCAAATGAGGCTACCAGACAACTCTCCAACACCAATTTCTACAGGCCACTTCCCTCCGATCCCACTGAGGAATATACTAAGAAACTGCACCATCTACTCAGGACACTCCCTATACCTACACAAGAACAAATTAACATACTCTTAGAGCCCTGACCAGGATTATTCTATCTATTACCAAAGTTCCACAAACTTGGAAATCCTGGACACCCCATCATCTTGGGCATTAGCACTCTCACTGAAGGACTGTCTGGATATGTGGACTCTACTCAGACCCTACGCCACCAGCACTCCCAGCTATCTCCATGACACCACCGACTTCCTGAGAAAACTACAACGTATTGGTGATCTTCCAGAAAACACCATCCTAGCCACCATGGATGTAGAGGCTCTCTACACAAACATCCCACACAAAGATGGAATACAAGCTGTCCAGAATAGTATCCCTGATGATGCCACAGCACAGGTGGTTGCTGAGCTCTATGACTTTATCCTTACACACAATTATTTCAAATTTGGTGACAATATATACCTCCAGACCAGTGGCACCACTATGGGCACCCGCATGGCCCCACAGTATGCCATCTTTATGGCTGACCTGGAACAACGCTTCCTCAACTCTCGTCCACTCATGCCCCTTCTCTATCTATGCTACATTGATGACATCTTCATCATCTGGACTCATGGGAAAGAAACTCTGGAAGAATTCCACCATGATTTCAACAGCTTCCACCCCACCATCCACCTCAGTCTGGACCAGTCTACACAGGAAGTCCACTTCCTAGATACCACGGTGCAAATTAATGACGGCCACGTTAACACCACACTATACCGAAAACCTACCGACAGCTATGCTTACCTTCATGCCACCAGCTTCCATCCCGGACACACCACATGATCCATTTTCTACAGCCAAGTACTGAGGTACAATCGTATTTGCTCCAACCCCTCAGACAGAGACCAACACCTACAAGATCTTCACCAAGCTTTCTCAAAACTACAATACCCGCACAAGGAAATAAGGACACAGATCAACAGAGCCAGACGTGTACCCAGAAGCCTACTGCTGCAAGACAAGCCTTCAACTACCTGCCAAGTACTGAGACAAATGTCTGTGGTTTCTTTGCTAACGCCATAAGCACCCTACAACTATGTGAAAACAGGAGGGTTATTTCATGTGTTTCCATTAGTATATAAGCACATGAAGAGCTGAAGGCAAATCTTAAATGAAATATTCAAATATTTTGTCTTAAAAATATAAATTTGTAACTGTAATGTCAGATCAAAGAGGCAGTTAAAACTACTACATGTAATGGATGTCACATTGGCAGAAGATTTAGTGAATCCATTTTTTCTACATCTTGAACGAGTGCTTCTTAGAACAGCTGGAGCAGTGGTCCTCAACCTGGTGTGCCTGTACCCCACGGGGTACACAGAGGTCTTCGAGGGGCTACATCAACTCATCTAGATATTTGCCTAGTTTTACAACAGGCTACATAAAAAACCTACTGAAGTCAGTGCAAACTAAAAATTCATACAGACGAAATGAAAAGGAGCCAATTTTCCACTGTGACACTTTTATGTCTGATTTTGGAAGCAAGTATTTTTCAAAACCCTGGGGGTACACAAGACAAAGCAGACTCCTGAAAAAGGGGTACAGGAGTCCGTAAAGGTTGAGACCCAGTGAGCTAGAGCGCATGTGAGGAAAGTCTAAGGTAACAGATCAATAGTCTTGGATGAAGAAATAACTATAGCTGAGTCACTGAGTAACTGAGACCATAATATAATTCTGTTCAGCATCCTCTAGGGAGGGATCCAACCAAAAATTAGCCTTGTGACACAACACTTTAGAAAGCAGGATTAAAAAAAAAAAAAAGATGAAGCTCCTCTAAAGAGGCCTGAAAGTCAAAAGAGAGAAAATCAAAATCTCCTGACTCAGCATGGAAGCGATTTAAGCACAAAATGGCCACATTCGCCTTCAAACAAAACAGGAATCAGGGGAGGCAAAAATAAACCCAGCAGTTCAAGCAGTTATTTGAGCCAAACAAGTATCCTTCAAAAAATGGAGCATGTGAGGCAAAGCGAAATCAAACAGGAAAAGAGGAAGAGATGGGTAGGGTGAATTGCTCGGCAAAACATTGTAGGGGGATGGCAGGGTCTAGGCTAGGAAGTGCTATAGGACATGCTTCATACCTTCTCTATTCCTTAAGCACACAGTGCAGGAAATGCTACAATTCAGCCCTTTCTTTTTTTAATCTTTGCAATTGACCTTTAAGGCATTTATTTCCTTAGAAGCATATTTACTGACATTTCGGCCCTCACGCTTTTTTAAAGCCCTCTGGTTCCACAGGAGCACCTTTGCGAAATGAATATTATTTGAACGGATTATGTGGGTGATTGGAGAATGGGCATGGAACTTGGGAAGCAGCCTTAGAAACCGCAACCTGCAAAAACAGTGGCATGGAAAGGGACCGATCCCAAGCCTGAGAATAAAAATGGAATTTAAAGCAGGGTGTAGAAGTCGTAGAACTTGATCTTTACAATACACATCTAGCCCATTATTATCAGGGTCTTTTCAGTGTTACTGTGCTGAAACTGAGACTAATGTAGCATCAGAAACACACCAGAAGTGTAATACACTTACTAGGGAAAGGAAGAGCTTCCTGTCAACTAATTAAAGGGCCCAGCTCTGATCCTGCTGAGCCAAGGGCAAAAACGACACTGACTGAACAGGATCCAGTCCAGGATCATTTTTCTGCCTTCAGACAAAAACCGTTGATGGTTCATCAAAACGCCAGCTCCACTGATAAGATATTGGGGTGGCTTAAATTCCAATTACAAACCAAATGCCTAGTTTGTTAGAATGACGTAAGAGTCATTTCACATATATCTGGAGATTTCAGCCTAAAACAAACTCCACACCTCAGGGTGCCCCTCTGGAGTCCCTGATGTCCACTTAGAACCTTCAGGTCATTAGGTGGCACAAAGCATAAATCTTCCAAAGCAGCAGTACATCTCCTTCCTCCCATCCCGCCACACCTCATCTGGGAGAACATCCCCAGAGAGAGAGACTTTAAGCACGTTTAATGTTAAACACGTTGTGACGGTGCTGTTCCTGGTGGGATCCAACTGTGAGTGTCGGATCAGGACAGATTGCTTCCAAAAGGGCAACTACAGCCCAAAGCTGGGGTTTTTCCACACTAAGGCAAACCAAACCAGCTAAACAGAAAAGACTTTGGTCTCACCCCACTGGCTAACCCCAAGTCACACAAGCAATCCCCTTAAGACACTCCAGATTCCCAGTATCACCACCACCAGCCACCTGTCCTGGGGACCAATGGTTATGAAAACCAATACCCCAAATAAAGAAAACGGTTCTCCCCAATTCCAAGGAATCAGGCCCCAGACCCAGGTCAATATACCAATCAGATCTTACCACAAATCACGCTGTAGCCAATCCTTTAGAATCTAAAATCTAAAGGTTTACTATAAAAGTAAAAAGGTATAGGTGAGGGTTAAGAATGGTTAAAAGAAATCAATTACATGCAGTAATGGCATATCTCTTAGCTCAGGCTTGCAGCAAAGGTAGAATAAACTGCAGGTTCAAATCAAAGTCTTTGGATGCATCCCATTTGGGGGATGGGTCAGTACCATTGTCCAGAGTTCCCTGAGTAGCAAAGTTCCATCCAAAGCTGGAAACAAAGCAGGCTGAAGACTGGAGGTGAAAGACAAAATGGGGAATGTTCTTCCAGGCTTTATAGACTTTTTCTTCTGGGCCAAGACCCTCCTCCTTCTTTTGCAGAGTCCGGTTGCAAAATGGAGGCTCACAGTCACAAGGTCCAATCACCAGACTTCTCCAGGATTCAGTTTCTGACCAGGCAGTGACATTCCTAGAGCAGCTCGGGTGTGGACAGGCATATACAAAATCCATTGTGTGGTTGATGTCCCTTAATGGGCCATCAGGCAGCCCCAGCCTGTCTGAGCCTTCACAGGAGCCAAGCCTAAGCTTGAAGTACAGCTTGAAGCTTTAACTTTAGTTACAAAATAGATACACACATATGGAATAGATACACACATATGGAATAGATACACACATAAGACACCTGTTATGACCCCCTTCACATAATATTTCGTGCACCCATTGATCTACACGGTACCAAACTATTTCAGTACCGTGACACACGTGCTTACATCCACTGAAGTAAACAGGACTTAAGCATGTGCTTAAAGATACGCTCATGCTTACGTGCCTTCCTGAGTAGGGATGGACTGAAGTATGCGCTACAAGTGCTTTCCTGAATCAGGGTTTATGTCACCAGTCATGGGACCACTCCAGCTTAACCCCACCCCAAATGGTATTAACTAGACTTTCCACCCAGGCACTGTGGAACCCTTCTTTAAGGCGTGCCCATGCGTGCTAGCTGGATGAAGCTCCCCGGCCGGCCTGGCTCTGAAGTTGAACTGCCAGGGAGCCAGGAGAGGAGCCCGGTTTTGGGCACAGAGCCAATGCACAGCCACAAGCGGAAGGATCTGCCTGGATCTCAGAGCACTGCCTGGTTCCGAGGCAGAACCCCTGGTCTATTCTATAAGATGACAATGTCCACAAGGGAAAGGTGGCAGGGAAACTCAGTGACTGGAGCCTCTTTTAATACATGGTGATGATGCTTCAACTAGTCTCTGAAATTCCACAGCCTAACAGTCTTCACGATCATTTCAAGCTACGGATGTTTCTTCATTTTTCTCCTCCTTTCCACTTACATCACTGTTGAAGTGTAATTGCAAGTGCTAGCTTATTGATGAGGGTAGAAAAAAACAACCCATGGTGCCTGTCTATTGTCAGAGTGGGGAAAATATCCAAAGAGCCCCAAGTTATTGAACATGACCCTCCATTATTTCTGGAAATCGTTACATTCATTATTAATAGGAGCCCTCAAGCTAGCTTTCCTTACCAGCCTTATTATTATGTACTTGGTTTCAGATGTCGTTGTGTGCCTTTTCCATTGAGCTCTCTCTCTCTCTGCACAGCAGATGTGTGCACCGCTCCTTTCCCAGAACTGCCATTTTCAGACCTAGTGTAAGCAGCTTTGCCTGGTCAGGTAGGTGCCTTTCCTGACTTGAAATAGAGGAGGAGAAAGTGAGGACAGAAAATGCAGTTTCCTTTGTGCAACATTTCTGGCAGTGCAGAGAGTTCTTATATAAGAACATCAGAATGGCCCTACTGGGTCAGACCAAAGGCCATCCAGCCCAGTATCCTGTCTTCCGACAGTGGCCAATGCCAGGTGCCCCAGAAGGAATGAACAGAACAGGTGATCATCAAGTGATCCATCCCGTTGTCCATTCCCAGCTTCAGGCAAACAGAGGCTAGGGACACCATTCCTGTCTATCCTGGCTAATAGCCATTGATGGACCTATCCTCCGTGAACTTATCTACGTCTTTATTAAGCCCTGTTATAGTCTTGACCTTCACAACATCCTCTGGCAAAGAGTTCCACAGGTTGACAGTGCACTGTGTGAAGAAATATTTCCTTTTGTTTGTTTTAAACCTGCTGCCTTTTCTTTTCATTTGGTGACCCCTAGTTCTTAAACCCTAGTTCTTGTGTTAGTTCTTAAACCACAACTACTTGACTCAGACATCATCTCTGAACATCATTTTGTTATTAATACAGCGGATTAATTTAAATAATCAAACTTACTTTCCCCTGTTTGTGCTCTGTGTTTATTAATATTATTTATTTGTACTGTGGTCGTTCCTCTGAATGCCAGGCATAGCCCAGCTGTGCAAACACAAAACAAACGAAGAACAGGCCCTGCCCCAAGGAGTTTACAATCACAGAATGCACGTCACTCAGTTTGGACACTGAACCAAGGGAACTACTGAATGTGAAGCAAACGTATAAATATTTTCAGGCTTGGGGCTTTAAAATACCCACCTCTGTGCCTGCAAGTATTTTATCTGTCATTGTTACACGACCTAACCTCACTTTGGCTGCACTCACACTGTGTGGCACCAACTGTATATCCCACGCTGATCCCACCCGGAGACCTCCTCCCATCATGCTGATCGGTATTGTCTCGTTAACTTCTGCTCTTGGGAGGGTGCTGAGATGCACAGATTCCAAGGCCATAAGGGACTACTGGGATCTGCTAGACTGACTGTCTGTGTAACACAGGCCGGAGAACTCCCCTAATCAATTCCTTTTGGAACGAGTGCATATCTTACAAGGAGAGGTTGAGGGAACTAGGTTGTTTATTCTGCAGAAGAGAAGAGTGAGAGGGGATTTGGTAGTAGCCTTCAACTACTTGAAGGGGGGTTCCAAAGAGGATGGATCTAGACTGTTCTCAGTGGTACCAGATGACAGAACAAGGAGCAATGGTCTCAAGTTGCAGTGGGAGTGGTTTAGGTTGGATATTAGGAAAAACTTTCACTGGGAGGGTGGTGAAGCACTGGAATGGGTTACCTAGGGAGGTGGTGGAATCTCCTTCCTTAGAGGTTTTTAAGGTCAGGCTTGACAAAGCCCTGGCTGGGATGATTTAGTTGGGGATTGGTCCTGCTTTGATCAGGGGGTTGGACTAGATGACCTCCTGAGGTCCCTTCCAGACCTATTTTTCTATGAGTCTATGATCTTTTAAAAACATCCAATCTGGCTTTAAAAATAGCCAGTGATGGAGAATCCACTGCAGCCCTTGGTAAATTGTGCCAATGATCAACTATCCCCACTGTTAAAATATGTCCACCTTATTTCCCTGCTGTATTTATCTAGTTCCAATCTCCAGCCATTGGATTGTGTTATACCTTTGCTAGACTGAAGAGCCCGTTGTCAAATATTTGTTCACCACATAGGTACTTATGTCCTGTGATTAAATTAACCCCTAAGGGCTAGTCAACACTGGCGCTTTAACATAGCTTGTGTAGTCGCGGCTTGTGTAAAAAACCCACTACCGTGGCTCTGGTGTGGCGTTCCCAGTGCTGGTGCACTGTCTACACTGGCACTCTACAGCGCTGAAACTTGGGGGGATGTTTTATCACACCCCTGAGCGAGGAAGTTGCAGCACTGCAAAGTGCCCATAGACAAGTTAGACAAGCCCTAACTTTCTCTTTATTAAACTAACTAGATTGAGGTCCTCCGGTCAATCACTATAAGGCATGTTTCTAATCTTGTAATCATTCTTGTGCCTCTTTTCTGGACTCTGTCCAATATATCAACTTCCTTTTTGACATTTCCACTATTGGCGCAGTCCAATAAGGGACACAGAACAAAATCGAATTGAAAGCTCCCGGCTACAGTCAGGTACATCTTTAAGTTCTCATGCACTAGTGCAAATCCTGATGTGTTTGAGTCTCCTGCCCAGTCAGTGAATCTTTACATTCCACTAAAACACTGGGTTTCCCTTTATTTATTGATTTATTTATTTCCATTTTCATTAAAACTTTTCTATTAATAGTGAATGCACAATTTTTTGTTACCAAAACAAGTTTAGCCCAGCAGGGCTCCTTGGACACACACTTCTCCTCTGGGGCCAAGCAGGCAAATTGAAATAGAAATAACAGCTGAATAAATAAAGGGAGAGCAGAGTGAGGAAGCAGAGTTGCCTTGTGAAAATGTTTCCCACTAGAGTCCTAAAGAACATTAGGAAGAGGCTAGCGTTTGAAAGAGCTTCATTGGGTTATCTAAGCTGGATACATGACCTGGTTCACCACTGCACTTCACTGCCCGGCTCTGTCCAGAGTGTAGAATACCTCCCTATCAGTGAATGATGACGTGATTGTTCCCCTCTATTCGACATTGGTGAGGCCTCATCTGGAGTCCAGTGTCCAGTGTTGGGTCCCACACTACAAGAAGGTTGTGAAAAAATTGGAAAGAGTCCAGAGGAGGACAACAAAAATGATTAGGGGCCTGGAGCACATGACTTATGAAGAGAGGCTGAGAGAACTGGGATTGTTGTCTACAGAAGAGAAGAGGGGGGGGGGGGGATTTGATAGCTGCTTTCAACTATCTGAAAGGGGGTTCCAAACAGGATGGATCTAGACTGTTCTCACTGGTACCAGATGACAGAACAAGGAGTAATGGTTTCAAGTTGCAGTGGGGAAAGTTTAGGTTGGATATTAGGAAAAATGTTTTCACTAGGAGGGTGGTGATGCACTGGAATGGGTTACCTAGGGAAATGGTAGAATCTCCTTCCTTAGAGGTTTTTAAGGTCAGGCTTGACAAAGCCCTGGCTGGGATGATTTAGTTGAGGATTGGCCCTTCTTTAAGTAGGGGGCTGGACTAGATGACCTCCTGTGGTCCATTCCAACCCTGATATTCTATGATTCTATGAGGTGCAGACTTTACCCAAGACCCAAAGGGAGGGGCACACACTCAAATTATTCATGCCGGGCAATTCAAAGCTGGTGGGATTCCTTCACTCTAATGGAAATGCCACTACTGCCTCCCTGGGGTGAGCCTTGATTTCTGATGGCAACCACTTCTTCCACCAGTGGAAGGGGGACACCAGCTTTGCAGGCACATCGGGGGGAAGGTTGCCAGCTGAGGGGGATGGTTACTCTTGTGTATGTATTTTGTAGCCTGACCCAAAGTTGAGTACAGTAAACCCTCGATTTAACGGACCTCGATTTAACGGACTTCGGATGCAACGGACAAAATTTCTGAGCAAGTCTGATGCATTCCTGATCCATTTCTGGCGGGCTGGCTGCCGGTTGCTGCCCGGCTCCTTGCAGCCGGTGCCCGGGCGGGCTGGCTGACGGCTCCCGGCAGCCGGTGCCCGGGTCCCAGCAGCAGGCGGGCTGCGGAGCTGCCGCCCCGACCCTGTGGCGGGCGGGCTGCTGCTCCAACAGCTCATTTTTTTATTATTATTAAATAACGGACTTTTTGATTTAACGGACACCCCCTCACCCGAATTAGTCCGTTAAATCGAGGTTTTACTGTATATACAATTGTAACTTGAGGATTAACCGATTCTTGTTCCAAGATCAGGCCCAGTTAAATTATTGTAAAATTATCTTATAATTTGGAAACCCCGATGTGCACATGTGGAACACTCACACTATAGCATTGGTTCTCAAACTGGGGGTTGCAACCCCTCTGGGGGTTGCGGCCCACTTTTGTGGGGGTCGGGAGCCCCGATCCCGGGGCGGGCTGCCCGCCCCTGCCCCGATCCCCCTGGTGGGCTGCGGGATCCAACCCCAAGCCCTGGGGCGGCGGGGTGGCTGAGCCCCGGGGCGGCGTGGCAGCTGAGCCGCGAGCCCCAGGACGGCTGAGCCGGGAGCCCCAGGGCAGCGGGGTGGCTGAGCCTGAGCCCCGACCCTGGGGCGGCGGGCCTGAGAGCCCTGAGGTCCCACCCCAGGCAGAGTGGCGCGGCGAGCCCAGGTGGCAGAGTGGTGGGGCTGAGAGCCCTGAGCTCTGACCCCGGGGTGGCGGGCGGCTGGGCTGCGAGCCCTGGGCAGATCGGCGGGGACGCCAGCCCCGACTCCGGAGTGGCGGGGTGGGGAGCCCCGATCCTGGGGTGGCAGGTTGGCGGTGCTGCAAGCCCCAACCCCAGCGCAGTGGTGGGGTTGCGAGCCAGGAGCCCGACCCCCAGACTCCAGTGCCAACAGGCGGCTGTGAGCCTGAGCCCCAAGATTATGGTAAGTAATCCCTGATCCCAAACCCTTCTCGGCTGAGAGCCCCTGCACTCCCCACCCCCGATCTCTATACCAGGCTGTGAACCCTGACCCCCGATTGTTTCAGGTCATTAATTACTGTCAAGTATTAAAATAAAGATTTACTTAAAAATAACTTTTCTAAAAATATGTTTCACTCTTGACTGAAAAGCAGGGACAAAATTCATTTTAAGCAATAGGGTTTAAAGCCGGTGTTTAACAGTGTTAAATATCAAAAATGTGTTTTTAATTTCTAATGGGGGGTCGCAATCAGAGGCTTGGTGTTCAAAAGGGGTCACCAATACAAAAAGTTTGAGAACCACTGCACTATAGGAACCCTCTCTCCCTCTCCACATATATATATACACACAAATAAATGATTTATTAATAATTTATCAAAGTTATACACACACTTAAACTCAACAGGCAGATAGAGATCATACAGAAAGTACATTTGAACGGTCATAGTTACACCCTAGAATGTTAACCATTATCTGTCTCACCACCGTCACCGTCCTCATCTTCCCATCATTCTGGCTGCTCCTACGGTCTATATCTTTCGAATTCCTGCCCCTGGGGTGTGACTTTTATAATAGGTTATGCTGACATCACCATGTCCAATGCATATCCAATAGAGGTCCTTGTTTGTATTTCCTCCCCTTAAGGTGACTGTTTTCTCTAGGTTAGTATATGTATGATGACAGGTTTCAGAGGGGTAGCCATGTTAGTCTGTATCAGCAAAACCAATGAGGAGTCCTTGTGGCACCTTAGAGACTAAATTTATTTGGTCATAAGCTTTCTGGGCTAAAACCCACTTCATCAGATGCATGGAGTGGAAAATACAGTAGGCAGGTATAAATACACAGTACATGCACCTGATGAAGTGGGTTCTAGCCCACAAAAGCTTATGCCCAAATACATTTGTTCATCTGTAGGGTGCCACAAGGACTCTCCTTGTTTTGATAGGTATGATGTTACCCTATTAGCATACACATCAATTGATGTCCGTGGCACCTTTGGGGTCCCCGATTCTGTCCAAAACCTTCCAGATGCGGGTGTCAGCTGTGGGAGGCGGAGGTGCGGATCCCGGATAATATTCCCCCTCTTCCAGGCTGATTTCCCTTCCCTATAACTTAGGAGTGACTTACCTTTCTCTATGCCCCAGGTTAGAGGCCTCAAGCTTCCCGCTAGCGGCTAAAGCCAAATCCTGGCGGGTCGGTTGCCTGCATTGCTCCTCAGTGGAATAAAGTGGAGTAACGGAGCAGTGACCCAAGTCCACGGAAGTTGCCCCCCTGGGCTCCCGGTTCTCTGCCGGGGGCTCCCGGGTGCCCAGGCCGGACCGCCTCCCCCTGGGGAACCCGCCCCCCACCCTGCCCGACCGCTCCTGACCCCGGTGCCGCCCCCGCGGTCCCCTCGCCGCCCTTGGGAGCGGGGCTGCCTCCCGGGGCGCCGGTGTTCCGGGGCGGGGGGCGCTGCGCTGGCTCCGAGGGCAGGTCCCCAGCGGAGGGTGCCCCCGGCGGCCCCGCGGGGAGGGGCTGGCCCGGCAGGAGGCGGGGAGCCGCCGCTCGCTTGCTCGCTGCCCGGGCTGGCTCCGGAGGGGATGCGCCCGCCGCGGGAGCGCCCCGGGACCCCCGGCCCCATGCGGGGCCCGGCGCCGCGGCGCAGCGTCCCGGGAGCGGCGGCCACCGCGCTCCTGCTCCTGCCGGTGAGTGTGTGTGTGTGTGTGGGGGGGAGAGACACGTGCCAGGCCCCTCTCCGGAGCCGCCCGGGGGAGGGGGGGGGGCTGGGATCGCAGGTCCCCTCCCCCGGGCACAGTCCCCCCAGCTCATCCCCGGAGCCCTGGCCCGGGACGGGCAATCCCCTCCCCCCCCCCCTTCTATACCGCACCCTCCCCCCCGCAACGCCGCCCTCTGATCCACCAGCAAAGCCAAGAGCCGCTGCTGGGGTCTCAATTCACCTGCTGTCTCCCACAGAGACACCCCCCCCCCGCGCCTCAGTTAATCCCCCCTCCGGGAAAATCCCCCCCCCCCCACGGATCACCCGCAAACCCTAAACAGAATGATCAGGACCCCGCCCCCCATGCAGCTCAGCCCCCAAACACCTCCCCAGAGCCACAATTTATTTCAGCCACTCTGCCCTCAATTCCCCCACTCAGCTAAGAGCTCAGGATTTGCCCCCCTCCCTCCCTCCAGGATGTAGACAGTCCGCTAGTAACTTTCTCTAGTGACCATCCTGAACTATAAGTGATCAGAAAAGCTCCCTCCTCAAATAATCCTCCCGTCATTTTTCAGTATAGTCACAGTGCCCTAACAAGCTGATTTCACTGCAGTATCTTTGATAGGCTAAGGCAGGGATTGCTGATCCAGCTAACTCTGCTTTCCTAATTCCTGGTTGTGGAGTGCCGGTTACATTCTCCCAGTAGGAATCAGAAATAGCATTTGGGCCAATTCAGTAAGGGTATGGTTAGACTGGGGCTGTTTTAGCGCTAAAACCCTTCTTTAGCGCTACAATAGCACTGCCAGGACACACTTTCAAGGCACTTTTTGTGCTTTTACTGACGGTTTAAAGCGCTTCTGGTAAACCTCAAAACGAGAGGAATAAAGCTTTTTGCGCTGCCATTTTAGCGCAAGGGTTGCAATGTGCACACCCCTTGCGTTATAGTGAGCCTCCAGCCTCCAGCATCCTGGCCCAGAATCCCCATTGCATCCTCTCTGGCCACCATTTAAAACTCTTCTGTCCCGTCCTCAGGTGACCCCCATGTCAGAACCCTCCCCCATATTCATATAAAATTCGGAAACCGGGCCGCTGCTGCGGCAGGGCTGCCGGGTCCCCTGCCGCTGTGGGCAGCAGGGCTGCCGGGTCCCTGCCATGGCGGGCGGCAGCCCGGCGGCGCTCCCAGCCCCTGCCCCGGTCCCCGCTGCTGAACCCCCGCCCAAATAAATGGTTAGGGAAGGGAGGTGCAGAGCCTGTCAGTTTCGGAAAAGAAACTGACAGCCAGAAGTTCCCTCCCTACACTAAGGTTCCCAGTCCCCCCTCACCCCACTCCTTTGCAAAGAGGGTTGCACCCAGCTGAATGCTGAGATACCTGCCCTATCCCGCAACTGCTACTGCCGCCAAAAGCGGGACAAATGTGTACATTCTTTGGCGCTAGAGGGATTTAATGTGTACACCCTCTAGCGCAACACCTGTAACGCTAAATAGGGAAGCGCTATGAACAATAGCGCTACACCCTGTAGTCTAATCATACCCTAAATGTTTGCTCAGAGTTTTTCCCTGGGCAGGATTTACATGGATTCCCCCCTCCCCTCCCCTTTAAAAATAAGCATCCCATACTGCAAATGCTTTGCTGGGCTTTAACTTTGCCGGCCAACTTCCTTCTCCACCCTCAAAGCGCATTAAACTGTGACCTGTAATCCGCAAAGCAAATTTGGGGGATTAAACCCCCCAATGACTCTGCATTGCAGTCCCCATGGTGAAAAAAAAACAGAGGTGACCACTCTATCTTCTACGGCTCTAAGTTCATCTTTAACATTCCTTTAAGATAAATTTGTTGCCTCTCGCTTTGTTTTCTATTTTTATTTAAATATTCAGCCTCTCCCAGGGGAAAAAAACCCCACCATGTATGTATGCAGAAAATTGTACAATGGAATCATATGGTTGATATTTGTAAAGTGCACTGAGAAACATGTATTGATATTGGAAAACAAATCGGGGAAGATTCGAGCATATTATTGAAGTCTCTGACACCATGCTCTCCTTTCTGAATCCCGGAAGCATGTCTTCATGCCTCCTCTCCTGACCTTTGCCTTCCATTCCACACACCTTCCCAGACTTCTGCGGGGCTACATTTGCCTCTCCTCTCTAACCTCCCAAACTCTAGCCCAGCCAAGTATCTGCAGTCAGGTCAGTTTTCAGTTATACACGTTTATATTGTAAATGTTGCTTTTTATACAGGTAATAACTGTTTCCTTTTTTGAATGCTCCCACCGATCCACCCCCAACAGTCAAATGCACTTCTTTTCAGCCAGGCTAATAGAACAAAGCAAATCTGAAGTTTCTAGGCTAAGCCATTTTAGAGATATGATGAGCCCCCCCAAAAGTGTTTGTTTGTTCTCAATAGCAATTGACAGCCAAATTTTGAGAACACCATGACTTTGGATTTATTTTCTTTTTTGTCAAACTTCCCCTAAGTACATAAGTAAATAATATTAAAATGTAACCTAGGATGAGGAGGAGAATGCAAAATTTCAGGAAGATAAGTTTTTTGGGGGGAAGAAGTTGAGTGCATGTGTGTGTTTCTTGTGGGGGGCGCTGAGGTTTGTGTGTGTAGAGAACTGGTTTTATAATGGAGAGCTAACTTCTTCCTTAACTAGGGAATAGCTGCTGCCGCCCCAAAATAATAATGAATACATGACACTTACAGGTGTTTTTGTTTTTTAAATCTCTTGATCTCAAAGTGTTTCACAAAAGCGTGACTCGCTATCCCTGTTTTACAGATGGAGAAACTGTAGCACAGAGAGGTTATGACCAACAATTTCAGACTTTGGCTCCAATCCAGCAAAGTCCTTTAGCACATACTTAACTTTAAACTGAAGTTAGAGGACTATTTGCATTTGGAAAATTAAGTACCTGTGTAATAGTGTGCAAGATCAGGACCTTATACACCTAAATAAAAGTGGCTTGATTTACAGAGAGGACTGAGCAATCAGATTTCCACAAGAGTTGTGTGTTCTTAGCACTTCTAAAACGAGGTCACTTCTGATATAGATTTGGGCACACCACTTAAAATGGATGGTTTAAATAATTTATCCAAGGTCACATAGCAAGTTAGTGGTGGAGCTGGGAATACAACTCCATACTTATGTTTTCTAACAAATTCTTATATAGGATGTGCTAGAAATGTTATATACATAAAGGCAAAGAAAAGAAGAATAAAAAATGGTGATTTAGTCCGTGTGATTTTTTTAAAATATTTTACACATGGTTTTGGGGAGAGTTTTCATTTTAAAACAATACAACAAAGCAGTTTTTGAACCAGAAGAGAAAACATGATGGTTTGTTAAACTTAGAACTGATATGACCTCCTGTTACTGAAAAACAGCCGTGGCAATTTGAACAGTAGCTGGTAAGTGATGGTAGTTTAAAACTATTCTTAGACTGAAAGCCAAATTTCAGTCTAGGTTTGAATTAATGTAAAATAAGTGTTTTATAATAAGAACATTGGCAAGTACTTAACCAGCATTGCTATAATATTTTGGCAGGGTTTTCCTTTGTAGCCATAGCAGAGCAATTACAGCGCATTCACAGAAAACAGTTTTAAGTGGGGGAAAAAATGTTTGCATAAATCAATCAGTAGTTTTCTTTTAAATGTTTCAGTGAATGAATGAAATCCGTGGGTACGCTTAGCCAGGGGGGGGAATAACCTTTGCCATTTGTCCTTGTGAGGTGCCTGCAAAAAATCTATTACCACTTGCAGAGAAAAAATAATTGATAAACCCTCTAAGTTCTTCGGCTCCAGTCTTGAAACTTGATCCCCCTATGTGAATCTTTATGCCCAAGGGAATCCCACTGATATCAGTGGAGCTCTATTCAGGAACATGATTCTATCTAGATCGCTTTGTGGGGTCAAGGACTCTAGCGCCAGATTTGTCCTCACCCCCACACCGTACTTTCAGCCCCTATTGCTATCAGAGAGTCATTATGCATGTGTAGCTGAGGGAAGAATGTTGCCCCAAAGGTGAATTCTGCATTATTCTAAGGCATTTCTAAGCTTAATTATCATCCTTTCATGTGTTAATGATTAGTACAAAAGTCTGCTATGAATCTGATTATTTAGATTTCTGAAAATGATTCACAATAAAAATGAGAAGTTAATGGGATACTGTCGAGTTAAAAAAAATCACATTTTGACCCCCAGTTATGACACCTGAATGTATTTTAGAAATATAATACTAGCGATGACCTTTTCACTCTGTAGGTAAGTTGTTCACTTTCTGATTTTTGTTCTCAGCTCCGACGGTATAAATAGACTAGTTAGCTTCACTTTGGAATCTGGTCAGTTTCTAATTCATGGCACTTTAGGTCTTTCTACACTGCAGCTGGGAGCGAGACAGCCAACCTGGGGAGATGGACTTGCACTAGCAGGCCTCCAGTTAGTACACCCAAAATAGCCATCTGGACACTGTGGCTCAGGCCTGACTTGGGCACTCAAGGGGCATGAGAGACCAAACTCCAGCCCAAGCTGCAATGTCCATGTTGGTGCTTTGAGCATCTGTCTACCTGGGCTGGAAGGCTCACTCTCCGTTGCAGTGTAGACTTACCCGTTCAGCTGTCATGGTGCTGCCATGTTTGGATTGCAAACACAGCAGGGAATTTTTGTAAACTGTCTCCTTTGAAATAAAAAAAAAAGACAGCTCTGCCATTGGGCTAAGGATTTTTGCAACAGCTTATTCTTCCTCTCGGTACCTATAAACGGAATTAAGTGGGCCTTGCCCTGTTACGCACGTGTCTTTTTCTACCCTCTTTTTCTACTAACCTACACCAGTTTGATCAGACTTCTATTCTGCAGCTTTTGCCCTTTAAAGGCTAACTTGATTCTTGCACGGAAGGAGTTGGAGCTGTCCAACAAAACACAAAAATCCCGAGCACTTCCTGATATACGGTGCTTTAGATCTGCAAAGCATTGCATCAACATTAACATCACCCGTTCCCCTTTCTATATGGGCTGCAAATCGAGCCTTGGAAGTTATGCATTTTCATCTAGATTTTCTTATTAACCCACCAATAAAAATATAAGTAATGTACTTACTGATAAGTGTTTTGTATCTTGGTAGAGTTGAAAATATCTGTATTATTTTTGAATAAGGTTAAATTTGGATGAGCAGTCTTTTCTGAAGAGTTTCATAAACTTAGCCTTTGCAATTGGTGGGAGGGATAGCTCAGTGGTTTGAGCATTGGCCTGCTAAACCCACAATTGTGAGCTCCATCCTTGAGGAGGCCATTTAGGGCATATGAGGCAAAAATCTGTTGCGTGATTTAACTGGGGATTGGTCCTACATTTAGCAGGGGGCTGGACTAGATCTCCTGAGGTCCCTTCCAACCCTGAAATTCTATGATTGTTACTAAGGATGTATAGGTGAATAAACAGAAGCTGGTCAGTTAACAGTGTAGCAACTATTGAATAAAAGAGTCATTGGTGGTGAAAATTTCAGGTTAATGTCATCAGATGGTGTCTACATTTATGCAGATTATATCTTCATTTTCTGAAGGGGGGAGGGGTTGATAGACATTTCTTGCAGTGTTCTTTTTGTTGATTAAAAAGGGCATCTTAGCACCTCATGCTTCCTAGCTAGGTAAATCCAGTAGCATTCTGCGTCTGCGGGAATTTGGATCAGACCGTACAAACAGAGGTCCTGTCTGCTCTGTGTGCCTGGACAGAATTCATGTCACTTTGGACACGTGTGATTTGGGGATGCTAGTGGGTTTTCCATGTTGTCCCGAAGGGCTGAGTCTCATGATTGTCCAGAGTGAGTTGCTGAGCTGCTCAAACATGTCTCATTGTTGAGGCTGGCAGCCCCATTGTAGAGCTAACTATATAGAACACTTGGAATCTGTCATCATTTTGGAATGGGCTAATTAGAACCAATGTTTGGGATACAATTCTGTGTGTTTGCACCAAACAAAAAGACAATGCTCTTGGCATTTTTGGGTGCTGAAATGTACTCCTTTGACAGCACAATGTAAATAGTGTAAGACAATAAAACTAATTAAAACTCTGTAAAGTTCAGAGTAATCCTGACTGAATTACTAACAGCTCTCTTGATTGAGTTTGTGGGGAAAGTAAATTGTGACCAATACAGATGGAGTTTAAAAGACATTTGTTCTCCCACTGAAATATTAAACTTTTGTCCTGCTACTGCTAGTTTAATACGTCAGGGCTGGAATGCAGCCATCTTCCCCCAGGAGCTGTGTGGTAATTTGTACCTGGGATGATGGAGGTAGCCTGAATAGAAGATTTCTGCATTGGGTTGGGTGGAGGCTGCCTCCTGCTGGGATGTCTTTTCAGATGGAAAGGCAAGCGGAGTGGCTGAAGAAGAGTTGAATTGTTAACAGTGCATTTTGCAGAGCAACCTGCTTTCCTGATCAGTGTTAAAATGCATGTGGACACCAATGACAGCACCCTGGACAGGCTTGGCTTTGCACTGCACTCTTTAACTAATTGTGCTTCCAGAGGGAAGGAAGACACTGCTCCAGTAACATAGGCTTCTCTGGACATAAATTAGCCATTTTTATATTTAATTGGGCAGTTGCTCTGAGCAGCTCCTTTAGGGTTTTGTTCACCTCTGTGTGTTTCAGAAAGCGGGGACTTTTCTTCAAGTGAGCACTTGATCTCTTTGTGACTGGAGAGCTTAGCATTAATGAGGTTAAATGCTGTCTTTGATTTAGAGGAATTTCTTGAATTAATTTCTTATTACTTGGTTTATTAAAAAAAAAGAGAGAGTGAAAGTCCTTCCGGATTTGAGTCCTGCAGATCAAACCTACAAGATAACACATCGCTCTATACTAAAGCGAGATTTCAGTGAAGCTAAAATATATTTTTAAAAGGGCTCAAGTTAGAAGCCAGGCCACCTCTGGAAACATTATTACAACCAATAGGAATTTTGCATATGGAATAGTTGCAGCTGGGGGCTTTGAAAATGAAAAGCATCAGCTGATTGATTAAAACATAGGTTGCATGCGCATGTTCTAGTTGTTGCCTCTTGTTCCAAACAAAGTGTAGGATAAAAAGGGGTCATTTTAAATTGTTGGATGCCAAGTAATTTTATTTTAAAAATGACCAAATATGTTTAGTGTAGAGAAACAAGAAATGGTAGACTCGTAGGAACTGTTTCTCTTATTGCCAGTTCAGGGATGTGTCTCCCAGTATTTTACATACGTAGGGGACACGACAATTAAAACAAAGCAAAATAATCACAATTTTTAACCATGGCTCTTTTATTATTAAAGAAAGGTGGGGAAAAAAGCATTAAACTAATACCAGTGACAGAACACAAGTGCTAAACTACTTACTTCCATTACAATCTCATGTGTGTGTTTCTCTGGAGAGTTTTACAAGACTTTGCACCTTTGAGAATGAATGGCTTCTGGGGTGTTCTTTGTTTGGGAAGTTAAGACCAAAGTATATTTCCTAAATGTACTGTGAGCCCAGCTTAGTATCTCATGGATGCGTAAACTGTTTATAAGTGGGCAAAATAATTTGTCAAAGGACAGGTTGGTCCTGTTTGGCATATCATCGATAACTTCAACAGTTTATACTTGGGCAATCTTAACTACAGCCTATAAAGCTGAAGGAAATATTCCAATCCGTTACTTAGAAGAAGCCATTTAACGAGCTGCCTTGAGACAGGCCAATGACAAATATTAAGAATCTTTAATTAAATTCCACTGTTTACCAATGTTTAGCTCCTGTATCCTCTCCAAGAATACTAGGTCTAACCATTTGTTAATTAATAGGCAGAACAGTTATTATCTTAAGTTACAACAGTGTTTCCATATCCTACTAAAATCTTTACAAGAGTTTTAAATCTAGTCCTTTGGCAGTGTCTTAGTTCACTTCTCAACAATCCATGTTGAAGTCCTGCTGAAGTTTTCCTTGGGTTGGTTTCTTCTCGAGTCTTTTCTCTGCTTTTCTTAGTGGTCTGTTGTAGCTTACTTGGGGAGATGTGTGTGTTTGAGCATGGTAGCGGGGAGTGTGTGAGATAGGTGCCCTCATCGGAGCTTTCATACCCTTCTTCCTGTTTTGATAAAACTGTAGGACAACACACCTCCTTCAGGCTTGTTTAGATTCAAAGCTGGTTACTGACCTTCTTTTTTTGGTTAAGTTCCTTCTTGGGTTGTCCTTAGGAGCCTCTTTATCATATGTAACAAAGAGTCCTGTGGCACCTTAAAGACTAACTAAAGTATTGAAGCATAAGCTTTCGTGGGCTAAAACCCAGTGCTGCTTGCATCCGACTTTCGTGGATTAGCTTCTGTGGGCTAATACCCAGTGCTGCTTGCATCCGACGAAGTGGGTATTAGCCCACGAAAGCTTATGCTTCAATACTTTAGTTAGTCTTTGAGGTGCCACAGGATGAAGTGGGTATTAGCCCACGAAAGCTTATGTTTCAATACTTTAGTTAGTCTTTAAGGTGCCACGGGACTCTTTGTTACTTCTGCTATTCCAGACGAACACGGCTACCTCTCTGATTCTTTATCATATGAATATGTCGTTTATTAATGCATATGTGCATCAGGGTTGTAATTCTTTCTTTCCAGTTCTATTTCCTGTGTCTTTGTGGCATCGATTCACAGAAGATCCTTAAGTTTAGAATTTAACTTTCTTTGTATTCAATCCATTTTCTCCACTATTCCTTCAGTTTTATTAGAGCTTATCAATTCTCAAAACAATCCTTTAAAATTAAATAATTCTTAAATACTTTAGCTTAAATAGTTATTAAAGAAATTGCTGATTCTGTAGGACAAATTTTGGAAAGATGATTCTTCTTGTTATCCTGAGTAGGGTGAAGGGCTGGCTTGAGCACTGCCAGTAATTAATTAAGTTGTCATTAATACAAATATTCTACATTTAAAAGGATTCTTACATGAGTAGTTCATTTAGAAAGATAATTAGAAAGCATTTTACCATTTACTTAACAATGATATTAGGAAATTACATTAGACACTTTGCATTTAGTTAAAATACTTGCAAATATGCCATTCAAAATGATTCGCCATTGAAGAAATGAACAAAGGTTTAAAACATTTCCAATGACACATTTTTTCCTAGAAGCTATTATGCATGAAAACTGTACAGCAATGATAAAATTCATTTCTTTGTGGGGGTTTACTTAGTTTTTCTTGGGAGGGTGAAAAAGCCCATGTCACACCTAAATGTATTGCTCTGACAACACATCCCTACATTTGTTTTCACAATCACATCCTTTCCTAAAACATTCCTGTTTTTCACAGTTTGTTTTCTTGGGTCCAGCTTTACCAAACTGGCATTTTACACAAGAGTTAGCTGTCCTGTTCTACATATGAAACTCTTTGTCCTTATAAATATGGTTTTATGGCAAAGAAGGATGATCTCAATGATATTTGCCTTGTTTGGGGGGTGACAGAAAACAGAAATTTCCTGCAATATTTTTAATCAGCCTGAATGTTTTATAAGATAACTAACTAAAACATACACAGGTATTGGTGTACTTCCAAGCATCCTGCCTTTAACATAGTAGCTATATCTTAATAGTCAATAAAGGTGCAAACAAATTTGTAACAGCCTAATATTAAAAAAGTTGTAGTCATTTTATTAGTATCATTTTCGCATTATCATTGAGATCTTTCCACCACAAAGGGTGGTGCTGCATGCATTGTTCTTTACTGCCGATGCTGAATGGACCTCCACCAAGAGAACAGAGAATGGCAGGTCATGGATGGGCTGCAGGAGTGGATAGCTAGGATTAGGAGAATTTCACATCATTCCCCTTCATACACACACACACTCAAGGGAGATTTTCTTCAACAGGTAGGAGGGCCAGATGCTATGTTACATTACATGCTATGAGTACATCCTATGGTTGGATCCTAGAGGTAGCCATCGGCTGGTGAACCCCATTCTAATGTAGCATGATTGCCTGAGAGTTGGGGGAGGAGAGTCACCAGGGCCACATAGCTGGTGTAGAAATACAGGGTTTCTATTTGGACGACTTTGACATCTGCAGAGTTTCAGAGCCTGTCCAGTGGCCTGTTCCAGTGGGAAGCAGGGAATCCAAATGTAGCAACTGAAAAGGGGAAGAGGAATCTTCGGTTTGTGAAAGATCCGAAATGACCCTTTTCACAATCCATTAGAGATGCACAGAGCTCGCCCCTTTGCTAAGATTTCTGAACAGAAGCACCTCCAATCCCATTCTCTCTGAGGGGATCCTCTCTTAAAGTGTTGCTGTCAGGAAGTAAGTGGATTTGAAAAGCTGAACAAGCTCTTGATAAACAACTTTCAATCTAGAAACCTGCTAAAGTGATTGTAACAAAGCCTCTTTTCACTTTCTGAGAGTGAAGGACCTTCTGGAAAGTTGATCCTTGAAGACTATGATTATTGCATGTTTTGTGACCTAAAACCATCCAAAATATTGCTTTGGACAGAGGGTAGTTGATCTTGTTTTGACAAAAATAAATAAATTGCAGAGGTCCCAAAGAACTGTTATGATTAGAGATAGGAAAAAACATTTAGACAAAACATTTTTCCCTGCAAAATGCAGTTTTGGTGAAAAATGCTGAAACGTTTTTTAACTTAATCAAATTGTTTCAGTCGAAAACAAACATTCTGAAGAAGTTTGAATGTTTTGTTTTGACATTTTTGAAACAAAATGTTTTGTCTTTTCACAATGTCTTTTTGTTTAGAACTTTGCTTCCATTTCAATTTTTTAAAGGTAATAAAAAGTCTCAAACAAAATGAAATGTTTCATTTTGGGTCAAATAAAGTGTTTTGTTAGAGGATCGTTCTCTGAAAATTTGAGTTCAATGCACAGCAGAAGTCAAAAAGCTAACGGTATTCCTCCTCGGAGAATTCTGTGCCACTGTGCGCACGTAGAATTCATGCCCCACGCAGATTTCTTTGCTTCCCAGCAGAAAATGACAGAGAAGCAAAGGAAAGCCACAGGAGCGGTCATGTTCCCCTTCCCAGCAGTGTGGGTGCGTCATTTTGGGCACCTGGAGCAGCCAGCAAAGAGGTAAATCACTGTATGGAGAGAGAGCAGGGCTGAAGACACCCTGGCAGGTGGCTCCTATCCTGCTCTGGGCTCAGCTGCTAGTCCTGGCTAGGCTGGGGTAGGGGGAAGATGGGACTTCCTCTTCCCCTGCAAGGAGTGACCAGGGTCAGGACCAGGGCCAGGTCAGATCCACTCCCAGAATCCTTCCCCAGATGTAGGAAACTCTGCCCTCTGCCCCCAGTTTTCCGCACCATTGCTCTCAACTGCAGAGGGATGGGTTGCTGTAGAGGGAGCTGCTCCCACCATCTGCCCAACCTCCATGCACCCAGAGGCTCCTTTCACCCAGACCACCCCCTGCTGAGCTCCCTGCACTCAAACTCCCACCCCACTGAGCCCCAACCAGCTGCGGTTTTCTGAACCCAAAACTCTAGATAATTTTACTCTCTGTGAGGCAGTGTCAGGAAATAAATCAATTGGGACACAGCATGTCCGTCTGCTAAGTGGTTGGTATACACAGTGCAAACAAGAGTGCTTTCACGTAAAGCTTTAACTTTATTTAGTCTCAAGCACATACATGCATCCGCAGCAGGCTGGTAAAGCACCCCAAACCTATATTTACCCCCAAAGTCTGGAGTGGTGTTTCCATGGCTCAGCAACAGGCTTCTGGTAGCCAGCCTTCCATCTGCTGCTGGGGATCTTAAGGTGTGTCCATGAAGTCTACCTAACTCAGACTCCACCCCCCCCCCCTTTTATGCATGTTAGTGTGACTCCCATGCCCACCCCCCAAAAATTGTTAAGCAAGAGTTAAACCGGACGTTTCCAGTCATTAATTGAACAGATATGTTTCTGCAGACTTCACAGTTTCGTGGTCCCTGACAAACACAGACCGGAAGTCAAATATAAACACACTTCCTGTTTTTCAAAGCTGCATACTTCAGTAGTTTAAAAGAAGCAAGACATGAGGTCAACCTCATGGTCCCCCACAGCCTCTCCTGGCCTGCCTAGTTATGCTAAGGTTTCTGCAAAGGCCTTATAGATTAGCTGCTTTCGGCAATAAGTGTAACAGTCGATATTCCAGTTACTGGCAATGGCGGAGGCTTTTTGCTGGGCTGTCAAAATCTCCCCCTACAGCCTATTAAATTAGACCTTCCAGTCAATACCTATAGCATTCAAATATTTTCTGTGGAGCAATTATAGCTGTAGGACCAAGCCAACTCAAGTTTCACTCTTCCAAAAATAACTAAACTCAATCTATACTCCCAGGAAGAGTGTGAATGCTGGAAACTTACACTCTGCATGGACTTGCGGCATAAATGTTCTGTCTTGTAGGAGAGAAAATACTGTATCTGCACAGGCATCCAAGGAAGGGCTGTTTTTCAAAATACAAAGAAAATTGGTCTAAGAGCCTGTCAGTGTGGGGATTTTTTGTTCATTTTGTCATATTTATCTCTTGGTGAAGGAGGAGCCTGTTTCTGAAAACTCAGGAGCAGCTAAAATTTTGGGTGAGGAATAGAATATATTGATAGTCATAAACATCTTATGAATGAAGATGCATGTTCTCTCTACTCCCCTGTCTCCCTCACCTACCCCATGGGGATTCATCACTGGCAACACCAGGGCTGGTCTAACCATTAGGAGAACTGAGGCGGCCACCTCAGGTGCCAGACTGTGGGAGGGATGGGGGAACTAGGACCCAGAGTGTAGAAAATGGTGTCTGCTGTTGGTGCCTATGTATTCTCTCTGCTCTAGATGCACAGAGATGGGGAGAGCTGGGCTGGAGGAAGGAAGGCACAAGAGACCTTTCAAAGTTTTGGCCCAAGTGAGGGGCCATGGGGGGGCGTCATTTGAGCTCCCCGCCTCACACGGCAAAATGTTGTGGGTCGGCCCTGGGCAACACTTTGCCATTCCAGATATTCAGCACTGAACTTAGTTGTAATTATTCAGATAAGCTGCTTACATTTAGGTGTAAGCTACTAATAGGATTCTCCTGTAGGTGCTGGGAGAAGAAGGTGAGTTGAAAGGAGGTTTGTTCTACTGAGAATTGGAGAGGTGTACCGGGATGTACCAGGCATTTGCTGCCCCTAACCAGTGGCCTTGCTGCTGTGGTGCACCCTGCCCCATGAAGTTGTCCTTTGGAAGAGAAGAGCAGTAAGTTGAGACCTCCAAGAATTGCCTAAAAAGGCTTTCCAGGGTCAGTTACTGTTGGAACCAGCAAGATTTGGTCCTCCAACAGCTAGACAGGCTGGAGGAAGGCAGAGGCCAATCAGGACCCAACAGATCAGATAGAAAAGGGCTGGCTGATGCTTTTTCGGAGGCCAGTTCTGGGAGAGGCTGTGACAAGGAAGAAAGGATCTCCCTGTCTCAAACTTATGAAATTAGGCTAATCAGGAGCTCCATTCTGACAGTATTTCTCTGGCTCAGTGGAGGACTGTTATCGTCTCTAATACCCAGGTGACCATTTTAAGTGTCAATTGACTTCCTGTAAAATAAAGCTGAGTCCACTCCATGGATGCCCGGCTCAGCACGAGCCTATGACAGATGGGCTTTCATAAAAAAGAAAAGAAACTTTTCCAGGTAACAGGTTGTTCTTTTTTCCCAGTGGTGCCATCCAGAATGTCAGGACAGGCTTTCAGATCAGCCGCCTAAGCTAGCTGTGTCAAAATCCGTTTAAGGGTTACATGTCATCTCTGATCCGCACAGATCAGCTAGCTCTGAGAAGCGCTGAACTTGGGGGTGTGCTGCACCACGCAGGATTGGACACTTGTATGAGGACAGAGGCGCTAGCAGATCTCACGGCAGAGCAGGATTTATTATGGCCTTGAACCTGTAAGCTTCTGCATATCCTTAAAGTGACTCTTTTAAGTCCATAGGAATAGTCATGGGAGTAAAGTGAAGGGCGTGCATGACTAAGAGTCCGTCTACTTTACACTATTGGAACTATGCTTACATAGCTACTATGCTACAACTGTGCTGCCACAACACCTTTGTGTGGACAACACCTTTGTGTGGACGCAGCCCTATGTTGACAGAAGGGATTTTTCCATTGCTGAAGTAACACCGGTGAGGTCTATACTGGGGGTTATGTCAGCATCGCTGTGTTGATAAGGAGTGAGAATTTTTCATACCTATGACCTACTTTGACCTAATTTTTCAGTACAGACCAGGCATGAGTCTTTGCAGGATTGGGGCCTTCGTGTGCATTGTCAGAGCAGCCGGATTCGCCTCGACAAGTGCCTTTCAACCTCACAAAACATGTCACTGCCTCTTAGCGTCGTCCTCACCACCGGCAGCCGGGTCTGATTGTGAGCTGGCTGTTCGTTTCGGTAAAGATGTCGGTGAGTGGCGCATAATCTGAACGGAAACGAGGCTTTTTGTGGATTCATAGACTAGTAGTAATAGCTAGAGATCTGGCAATGCAGGGATGGGGGTGGCAAATCTGAGGGCTGTAGGAGCTACATCACCATTTATAGGCCAACGGGGCAGGATAGGTAAGGGCATAGATGCCAACTCCATGGGTGTGCCGAGGCTGGAGCACCCACAGGGAAAAATTAGTGGGACAAGCTCCCCTCCCCCCCACCCCACGTCACTGTAGCCCCTCCTCTGAGTGCGCTGTGTCCCTGCTCCTCTGCCTACCTCCCAGTGCTTCCCGCCCCACTGCTGCCAAACAGCTGTTTGGCCGCTCTGGGAGGGAGAGTAGCGGGAACATGGCACACTCAGGGGAGGAGGCAGGGGCTGGGGCAAGGATTTGGGGAAGGAGTCAGAACAGTGGGAGGGAGGGAGGGAGTTGGGGTATGGACTTTGGGGTTAGAATGGGGGCTGGGTGGGGCCTCATGGAAGAGGTGGAGTTGGGGCGGGGGCGGGGGCAGAAGGGAGTCAGACATCCACTGGCAGGAGCAGAGGTCCGCCCCTATGGGTAAGGGAGTCCAAGATATTACTCAGGGCGCAAATCCTGAGATGCCAGGCACATGTCAAGCCCTCGTGGCTATAGGGAGCCCCAGTGACTCTACATGAGAACAAGATTCCATCAGTACAGATCCGGTGGCAGGGTCAGGATCTAAAACTTTAAAACCCTGTTTTATTTAGTAATTAACAGCATGAGTCAGAAAATACTGGACTTCTTCTCAAGCATAGATTTCCTCGCAAGTGTCCATTGTGACTATGAGAATCATTAAGACAGGAATTGCCAATTTTCTTTGGAGTGGGTTGCCAAGAAGATAGTCAAGAGTCTTCAGCAATGTATTTTCTGGAAAAAAAGAATTTCAATATTTGCTTTCTCTCTTAAAATGGGGCTAGAAAATGATATTTTAATCATTGAAAAGTTTAATATCTGGATGTTCATACAATCATTCCCACCCCTCTGTATCTTTAAAATGCTATATGGCTGAAGACTTTTTTCCTCTGAAGTTATGACTTATTTTTACCAGCTTTCCCATCTGTACTTTTCTGTGTTCCTTTGCAAACATTATACTTTTCATTTGTTTATTTATTTACTTATTTATTGCTAAATCCAAGTCACACACAAGAAGCCTGCTTATTAGGATAACTGGCCTAGAAATGAAAGCAAAAGTAATATAACATCTGTGCAGGAATTTTTTCCCCACTAGCCAAGTGAACCAAAAGTTAATCCTAAAACAAACATGACATTCAACCTTTTTGTTCCTACACATATCGTGAAATCCTTAATAGTGTCTGGACTCTTCCGTTGTCTCACAAAAATTGGACAGCTGCAAATACAGTGTATGTACAATACATTATCTAACACCCCCCCAAAAAAGCTTTCATGAGTAAAAAAACCACTTCTTCAGATGCATGGAGTGAAAATTACAGGTATAAGCATAAATATACTGGCACACAAAGAGAAGCGAGTTACCTCACAAGTGGAGAACCAGTGATGACAAGGCCAATTCAGTCAGGATGGATATAGTCCACTGCCAATAACTGATGAGGAGGTGTCGATACCAAGAGAGAGAAAATTGCTTTTCCATCTGAAAAGCCAACCTGAAGCAAATACTAACCAGTAACTACACACCACACCACAGAAACACTAATCCAGAAACCAATTTCTGTAAAAAACCCTGTTGTCCCCATGTCTACTCTATCAGTCACCATCAGAGGCTCATTCACCAGCACATCTACTAATGTGATAGATGCCATCATGTGCCAGCCATGCCCCTCTGCCATGTACATTGGCCAAACTGGACAATTTCTACGTAAAAGAATAAATGGGCACAAATCAGGAATGGTAACATACAAAAGCCAGTAGGTGAACACTTCAGTCTCCCTGGACATTCAATAACAGATTTAAAAGTAGCCATCCTGCAAGAAAAAACCTTCAAAAACAGACTTCAAAGATAAACTGCAGAGCTACAATTCATTTGCAAACTTATCACCATTAATTTGGGTTTGAACAGGGACTGGGGGTGGCTGGCTCACTACAAAAGCAACATTCCCTCTCTTGGTATTGATACCTCCTCATCAGTTATTGGGAGTGGCCCACATCCACCCTGACTGAATTGGCCCTGTCAACACTGGTTCTTCACTCGTGAGGTAACTCGCTTCTCTTCATGTGCCAGTATATTTATCCCTGCATCTTTAATTTTCACTCTATGCATCTCAAGTGGTAGTTTTTTACCCACAAAATCTTATGCCCAAATAAATCGGTTAGTCTTTAAGGTGTCACTGGACTCCTCGTTGTTTTTGTGAATACAGACTAGCACGGCTACCACTCTGATACTATCTAGACCAGGGATCCGCAACCTTTGGCACACGGCCCATCAGAGAAATCCGCTGGTGGGCTGGGATGTTTTTTTTACCTGCAGCGTCTGCAGGTTCGACAGATGGCAGCTCCCATTGGCCGTGGTTTCCTGGGTAATGGGGGCTGCAGGAAGTGGCAGACAGCGCATCCCTCGGCCTACGCTATTTCTCTCAGCCCCCGTTGTCCAGGAATGATGAACCGCGGCCAGTGGGAGCTGCGATTGGCCGAACCTGTGGACGCTGAGCGTAAATAAACCATCCTGGCCTGCCAGCAGATTTCCCTGATGGGCTGCTGGCCAATTCCTGATCTAAACCAAGCCCTTGAAGTAAAACAAACTTCTCCTGTGTGGCTTCAATTATTCCAGTACCATGACAGGGAGGCAGTGTGGCCTATTTGATGAGGACTCAGGAGACCTATGTTCTATCCCTGGCTTCTCCACTGGCCTCATGATTATATTAGGTAAGTCACTTCACTGCTCTGTGCCTCACTTTCCCCATCTTTAAAATGGGGATAAGGATTAGGGAATTGCCAAATTCACAGCCATTGAAAACGCATCATGGACCATGAAATCTGGTCTCTCTCTCCCCCTCCCCGCCCTCTGTGAAATCTGGTCTTTTGTATGGTATACAGATTTCACTGGGGAGACCACCGTTTCTCAAATTTGGGGTCCTGACCCAAAAGGGAGTTAAAGGGGGTTCACAAGGTTGTTTTAGGGGGTCTTGGTATTGCCACCCTTACTTCCGTGCTGCCTTCAGAGCTGGACAGCTGGAGAGCACTAGCTGTTGGCCAGGCACCCAGCTCTGAAGGCAGTGCCCTGCCAGCAGCAGCGCAGAAGTAAGGGGGGCAATACCAGACCATGCCACCCTAACTTCTGCGCTGCTGCCTTCAGGGTTGGGTGGCCAGACAGTGGCAGCTGTTGAGTGAGGGCCCCACTCTGCAGGCAGCAGCGCGGAAGGGTGGCAATACCATGCCATGCCATCCTTCCTTCTGCGCTAGTACTGACGGAGGCTCTGCCTTCAAAGCTGGGCTCCCGGCCAGCAGCTGCCGCTGTCCAGCTGCCCTCCTCTGAAGGCAGCGCCATTGCCAGGAGCGGCACAGAAGGGTAGCGGTACCGCAACCCCCACTATAATAACTTTGCAACCCCCACCCCTCCACGCACGCACACACACACATGCATGCACACACCCCTCCCCCTCCTTTTTGGGTCAGGACCCCTTCAGTTACAACACCGTGAAATTTTTCAGATTTAAATAGCTGAAATCAGGACATCTACAATTTTTAAAATCCTACGACCATGAAATTGACCAAAATGGACCATGAATTTTGTAGGGCCCTAATAATGATACAGTGGACTCTCGATTATTCAGGATTGGATTAATCAGAATGTGGATTTACCAGGATGTCAAAAAAAAAATACGCGCAACTCGTAGGGCTGTCTCTGGCTTCGCTGCCGCCCCAAGCGTACACAAAAAAAACCCACCAGGGCACAGGGCAACCAGTGAACCAACACTCCCTCCCCCCAGCGCGGGATGGCTGGTGAACCAACCTCTCCTCCCCATATTTCCTATGGATGGTGATTATCTGAGATTTTATTAACCAAAATTATTTTTTTCCCTATCATCCTGGATAATCGAGAGTCTACTGTACTGGCCTTTTTTGTAAAGCACTATGAGATCTACTGGTGAAAAGCACTGTATAAAGTATTTATTATTGTTGTTGATGCAGAATAATTTTGATATTTAGTGGTGTCAGAATCAGACCATACTTACGTCTCTCAATGGGAATAAAAATGTTGGAAGGGCTTATGTTTGTTTGTTTAAAGAATTTTCATTTGGAAAAATATCAAGAAAAAATATAAAGCTATTTGATAAGGAATGAAAGTTTGTAACAATGTACTAGTGTTCTTGGAGAGTTTATATTTTCACCATCATTTACTCCATTTCTCCTTGTCATACAACAGGGCAGTCAGTAATACAGATGGGGTTTTACAATCACTGAACACATTTTGAAGCTCATAAATGTAATGTAAGCCATCAGCGGATGTGCTGTTTTCCCTGAGCCGGAGCTGTGTGTGTCGCTCAGTTTAAATAGAAGATCGAAAGCATTTAGTGAGTTATCAAGGCATTATATACCCCCATAAAGAGTCAGAATGGTTTGATTTCACGGCCCAGCGGGGTCTGTCAGTAATTTGTCACTTTTGACTATTTTAATTCTCCCTTTCTGTTATGGCATTCAGTAGCAAGGCTATTATTCCCTGAAGTATTAAAAACTGCCTGCCATCTACTGATCATTTAGATGCATTGTTCTGCGAGGTACCTCTGCTGAGCCTGCAATGTGCAAGTAATTCATTTCCCTTTTGAGGGTGAAAACGAGATTTGATTCTTTGGCCTCAGTATTACGTGCCTCCCTTAACATCCTGTGGGTTTTTTTTGTGGGGTTTTTTTTTTTGGTCAGATGTCTAAAGAAATATTCTCTTCTTAGGAGGATAAGCAAAATTCTATCCCATGTTGTATGGCTTTGAACAATTTGAAGTTCAGTCGATTCAGCTAATATCTACCAATGGATAATAGCAGAAGCAGCTTGTTAAATTAATCAGTGCACGAGATCCATTTGTTGCTACCTTTTCACACCCTCTACTTGCTACTTACCGGTAAGTCATAGGTGACCTATTAGAGAAGCAAGAGCTGTGCAGCGTTAGTTTACCTGGGGATAGTGAGATGGAGAAGGAATATATTACAACCCCATGCCTCTTGCTGCAAGAGGATTTACAGTGAGATTACTCTCTACATCATATCTCAGCTGTATGGGTTGCTTGTGTAGTGTGCCAAGGTCTTCCTTAACTGTAACTGATTTCTAGAATAGAATCATAGACTATCAGGGTTGGAAGGGACCTCAGGAGGTCATCTAGTCCAACCCCCTACTCAAAGAAGGACCAATCCCCAACTAAGTCATCCCAGCCAGGGCTTTGTCAAGCCTGACCTTAAAAACCTCTAAGGAAGGAGATTCCACCACCTCCCTAGGTAACCCATTCCAGTGCTTCACCACCCTCCTAGTGAAAATGTTTTCCCTAATATCCAACCTAGACCTCTCCCAGTGCAACTTGAGACCATTACTCCTTGTTCTGTCATCTGGTACCACTGAGAACTGTCTAGATCCATCCTCTTTGGAACCCCCTTTCAGGTAGTTGAAAACAGCTATCAAATCCTCCCTCAGTCTTCTCTTCTGCAGACTAAACAATCCCAGTTCCCATAGCCTCTCCTCAGAAGTCATGTGCTCCAGCCCCCTATTCACTTTTGTTGTCCTCCACTGGACTCTTTCCAATTTTTCCACATCCTTCTTGTAGTGTGGGGCACAAAACTGGACACAGCACTCCACATGAGGCCTCACCAAGGCCGAATAGAGGGGAATGATCATGTCCCCGATCTGCTGGCAATGCCCCTACTTATACAGCCCAAAATGCCATGAGCCTTCTTGACAAGAAGGGCACACTGTAGACTCAGATCCAGCTTCTCATCCACTGTAACCCCTAGGTCTTTTCTGCAGAACTGCTGTCTAGCCATTAGGTCCCTAGTCTGTAGCAGTGCATGGGATTCTTCCGTCCTAAGTGCAGGACTCTGCACTTGTCCTTGTTAAACCTCATCGCATTTCTTTTTGTCCAATCCTCTAATCTGTCTAGGTTCCACTGTATCCCTACCCTCCAGCCGATTTACCCATCCACCCAGTTTAGTGTCATCTGCAAACTTGCTGAGGGTACAGTCCACACCATCCTCCAGATCATTAATGATTTTGATTTCCGATGTTGTTCCTTCAAGTGAAGACAGAGGAATGGCTATGAGGTCTGACTGTCTCCCAGCACCGTTCTGTGACTCGTATTCCTTCCCCCATAACTAACCAGTGACTTATTCTGAAAGCACCTCTTCCAGTATCACTGCCTGAGTGACTCATGGAGGGGGAAAATGAGCGTGCAGTAATCATGACTTTGTCCTTGGGGATTTTAAATACCGGGGAGACTATTTTATCACTCGAAAGGGGGAAATAGGCAGATAGTCCTTTTTTTTTCAAAGAGGAGGACAGCAGGCTGATGATGTCATGGAACATCCATTCAGATGAATCTCTGACCACATGTCAGTGTTAAAGGCTCCATGATAAAAACTATCATACTTACATTCTTCAGTCATTAAGTTCCCCCTGTTGGTTCAGTGGGATACAATATTCTTCATGTCCAATTCTACACTGTTGTGTAGTATTGTTGCTATAGTCTGTTAAACACTGCCACGCTTCACTTCAGAGGTGGCTGCATTTTACTGAGGGGCGGAAATGATCCCTGTATTCATTTGCTCTCTCCCAGGAGCGCCTTCACCAACAATTGCACAATTGATAAGTTGAAACCGCTATAAAAGTGCCAGGTATTTTCACACTCCCAGGAGAGAGAATCAAGTCCTTCTCTTGCTGCTTGTTAAGTATAAATATTTATTGGGTGTTTTTTCTTTTCCTTTCGTTCATCCAGTTAGTTCTGCACTGTGAATCCTCTGCGAACCTGCCCTTGTCTGTTCTGCTGGAAAAGTATTGTGAAGCATTGTCAGCTCTATACAACGTCACAGGTATATATTCTGTTCACGTCTATCAACCGTCCTTTTTTACACTGCTGCCTATCACTGCCGTCAGAGAGCATTCTCAAAGTGCCCTCAGTCTGTGACTGTCTGTCCCTACTGAGATAAACATAGCTGAGTCACCTGGGTCCCCTTAGCGGCAACAGTCTGTAAGGGTTTTTGGGTTTCGAGCCAGCCCTCTGGTGTTATATTCCTGGAAACAACAGCAGGCATGATTTGGAAAGTACCAATCGGTCCAGGAGGACTTCATAGCCTTTAAACGTCTATCAGTCTGATTGGACCAAATCAAGCAGTGAGACACTGAAGGGCTGTAAATGTTGCCCGCACTTCCTCGTGGACACCAAACTGTGGTGCAGACTTGGAGCTGACTCTTTTCTGTAACTTCAGAACCTAAATGTGGAGAGCCGGTTCTGAGCCCTCAGATTCTAACGCTAGCTTTTTGGTGTGTGACAAAGGACCAAAATGAGGCACACACTAAGATAGAGTATAACGGAGCATAGGCACCGACTCCGTGGGTGTTCAGGGGCTGGAGCACTCCTGGGGAAAAATTAGTGGGTGCTCTTCATCCACTGGAAGCCAAGCTCCCCTCACCCCCACCCCACCTCTTCCTCTTCCTCCCTTGAGCATGCTGCATCCCCACTCCTCTGCCTACCTCCCAGTGCTTCCTGCCTGTCCACCGCCAAACAGCTGTTAGCACACTCTGGGAGGGAGGGGGAATGTGAAACACTATGGGGAGGAGGCGGGGCTGGGGTGGAGATTTGGGGAAGGAGTTGGAATAGGGGGAGGGAGGGGGCGGAGTTGGGGTGGGGGCTTTGGGAAAGGGGTTGGAATGGGGGCAGGGCAGGGGCAGGGCCTCTTGGAAGGGGTGGAGTGGGGTGTCGATGTAACTTGTGTCGCTCAGGGGGGTGGCTTTTTCACATCCCCAAGTGACATAAGTGACATCGATTTAAGCGGGATGGTAGACAAGTCTCTAATCAGCTCTCATGCATCTGGAAATAAACAACCCCTGGTGCTCAAGAGGAAGGTAAAATCCCCTTTATGATACACATAACCAGTCATGCCTCACTGTGTGTGCCCACACGCTCAACAATTTCCTCCTGACAATAACATGTGATCCACTTATTGCCTTAGCAGTACCTTAGTTTGCATAGAATTGTGTGCAATGACCTGCAAACAGCAGCGACCTTGCATATAGCCAGAAAGAGCAGAGTTCAATGTATTGCTTTTTTAAAAATTTCATTTTATCAGTCATTTATTTCATCAAATGTCCTCACTCATCCATAGTATGAGACGAAGTATAAAGGAGAGACTGATCCGTTTTCTTGATATCTTTCATAATTTTGAATACTTCATTCAGGTGTCCTCTCTGCCTCTTGAATATTATTTTAAGTATTACGATCAAACTTGACATTCATTCATAATGGGCATTTCATGCTTCCCCATCCATGGATTTAATTGCACAAATTTAAATTTCACATCAGCCAGTCAGATATGTTGGCAAACAAGTCACTTCTTAATTGCTAGCATAAATAATGTTCTGGACTCTTTATGCAATGCAGGAATATAGCAAAAACTTACAAAGCAGATTTCCACTAGAGGAAACAGCATTTTCAAGAGAGAGGGGACAACAGAAGATATAGAAGGCAAAACAGGAGAGCGTAGTTTACTGTGCATCCTCATTGTAAGGTATCAGCAAAACACCAGCCTCGGAACTAACCAGACTTTCAGTCTATAATGAAGCCATCCAACTTACTACTTTTATGTAACACACCACCCTTGGACTTAGTATGTCCTCTTTTAACTTTCTTGGAGCATGCTCTCTCTCTCTCTCACTCACACACACACTCAAACACACACACATATAGCTTGAACAAACTTTATTAAGAACCACGGCGAACAATCCATATGAAAATCCTTGTTTATTCTATCTCGCTCAGTCACGAGAGCTCTGCCACTCAGTCCAATATCTTAATTTCCTTTCCGCAGAATTGCTAACTTCACATGAAAGTGTGTACTGCCCCTTTAAAGGACAAAATGGAGTCTTTAGCTTGGGGGTTGGAGGAGACCTCGTGAGGTCTCCTCCAACCCTAATCTTCTATGATTCTAGGACAGCCTGAGTGTACTCAAGGAGGCCCTGCCCTAGGGCTAGGCTGTATAAACAGGGAAATGAAGCTGAACAAGCTGAAGGGGAGTAGAAGTTGTGCATGGTGTAATGTGGGGGGGTTTCCTTTTGTGGGCAGCCGGAGATTAGTCCCACTAAACTCAGCTACTCTGCTTGGTTTTAAATTTGGCAATGCTGTACCAGAGGTCTGTGGTAAGGAGCTTGTAAACTGTGTATTGTGATTGTTCTTGTCCCAAAACCCTGGTAAAAGGGGACATGCTCTTTTGTTAGCATGTGTTGGCTTCTCTTTGGCCTGGGCTATTAAATTGTACCCAGTGTTGCCCCAGCTGCAAGCGGGGAGGGGAATTAAGGTGGGTCACTCCCATGGCACCTCACTGGGCCACAAGAGATGAGGAGGGGGAGAGGGCGGGAGGGGCTCTGCCAACACCTTATGCTTCGCTTTCAAAAAAAAACCTTTCGCACTACATATAACGAACCAATGGTGAGAACTGAACTGCCTTTTTGTGACGTCACAAGTTCAGCACTGGACTAAATAAATGGCACTGTGAGGAGAGTCTAAATGTATTGACCTGACCAAAGGCTTTTTAAGAGGGGAGAGTAAATGGCTCTCTCAGCGGGTGTTTCTTCTGGGAAAAAATCCCTAGGTGACCTGGCCTTCTGGGGGGAAATGTATTGACATGGCTGACTGTGGCCAGGCCTGCACTACAGAGCCTATGCTAGCATAGCCCCTTGTGTGGATACAAAGTTTGCCCACAGAAGGAGTTTTTCTGTAGTAACACCCCTTGTCTCCCTGAACGAAGCTAAGCTGGCAGAAGCGTTCTTCTGTAGGAATAGCTGTGTCTACACCGAGGTTGACTTAGCTGTGTTCCTAGGGGTGTGTTTTTCCCCACCCTCCCAACTGACACATTTATGCCAGTATGAGTTTTAAGTGTAGACCAGGCCTGTATCCGCTCAAGGTGGGTTGTATGTAGGTCTTGCTCTGCTTCTGCCTTCAAAGGGGAAATGGCCAAAGTCGTTTGATTTCTCTGTTATAACTCAGCTGATGTAGCCACTGGAGTCTCTGTAAAACGTTGGCTACAAGTATGGATGTGCCCCACACACGCCAGGATTTTCAAAAGAACCCATGGGAGGCAAGGCACCCAGATCACATTGAAATTCAATGGGAAATGGGTACCCAACTCTCTTAAGACCTCTGAAAATCCCACCCTGTGTCCTTGCCCCCAATTTTCTCAGCTTTGGCCTTTGCTGTGTACCTCCATGGCCAAGTAGCACTTCTGATGCATTTCTGGTCTCCATGGAAACCTCTTGCCCGCCCATTTTGGCCCATGTGCAATTTGTGCAGTCTGGCATGTTTCTGGCAGCTTCTTTTGACCTGTAAATAAATCCTCAAAGGTCTGGTTTGAGGCAACCCAGCGGAAAATCGATGTCCAAAAAAAACCCAAAAAAAACCCCAGATGGTGGCTGGCCCATGCTACTGCCTGGACTTTTTCTGTCTAGGTGAGGTGGCCAGTTTCTTTTTCCTGAGTGGCCTTTTTCACTTCATTGGCAGTTATTTGGTGTATAGTGGTTGAACACACCGTTCTGCCAAGCCACTGGAGGACAGACAGTGCGGGTTTGTGGTTAGATGTGTTAGTGAATTGCTGATGTTTTGCTGAAGTAAACTGTCATTGCTGGTGAACTGCTCTGATGTACCCCTTCCTGCAGATCTCACCCCTGCTCCCTCCTCTTGTGTTAGGTCAAAGGTCCGGAGCAGCATTAAGGGGCTCTATGAACCCCAATTCTGGCAGGGGAAGGATTTCTTTGCTGCAGCAGATTAAGAAGTCGGTGGTAAGGCTGTGTCCCGAGGCCCCGCCTGCAATCCCTTGTGTGAGCAGCATGACAGGGCTCGGTTTGTGTGGGAGGGGGATATGTCAGGGCAGCATGCCACACAGCAGAGATTCTGGACAGGGCTGCATCCAATGTGGTAGCCCTGGGAGACTGACCTCCACCCCTGGGGCCTACCCATGTTGTTCTGAGTTACCTCAGAAGTGTCTCCACCTCAGAACAGCCCAGGGTTGGGAGGGTGAGGAAAGGTAACTGAAAGCCATCTTAGCCCTTCTTTTCTCTGGGCAGCAAGGCATAGGCTGCACTGTAAGAAGTGGACCACAGAAGTTTACTCCAAGTGTACCTAGGGTTGCCAACTTTGTAATTAAAAAGCGAACACCCGGGAACTCCCCTTCCCTGCCCTTTCCCCCAGAGGACCTGCCCCACCTCTTCCCCCCGGCTTTACCCCTGCCCCACTTCGTTTCTCGAGGCCCCGCTCCTGACCTGCCTCTTTCCCCTGAGGGCATTAATCAAAACGAGGTGCATTTGGGCCTAGACAAGTCTCGTGAAATCTTTGGCCATTCCCTATTCCCAAGGATGGATTGGTGCATTCTGTGGCTGCTGACCCACTGTCTGTCCTGTGGGCAATTTTTCCATTTGTTTGTCAGTGTTTTGGTATTAAAAACAGCTCCTTCGTTCTAGCTGGCCCGGAGCACAGCTCAGCTCTTCCAGCACAAGTTGGTTGTCATTGTGAATGGTCAGTTCCTTTCATGGACTATGCAATGGAGAGGGAAGGCACGTGTGTTCACCCCTCTGTCCCTTCACAGTAGCTTCATGAGCCTACATTAAAAGATCACCACTTCCAGAGCTGAGGGGAGGCAATGTGGAGTAGTGAGTAGAGCATTGGAGTAGGAAGACCTCGGCTCTATTCCTGGCTGGCTTGCTGGGTGAGCTGGGACAAGTCACTTGCCCCTCTGGGCCTCAGTTTCCCCATTTGTAAAAAGTAGATAATATTGTCCTTTGTAGAGCACTTTGAGATCTGCTGATGAAAAATGCCATGTAAGAGTGGGGTATTACTATAATTGTGTGTTTGCAACCCTGCTTTTGTGTCGTTCCAATCTAATTTAAGAAGGTAGAGCCAGATGGCCCTGTGACTCTACAACAAATAGATGTAACCAGCATTTCAGAGCTTTGTATTCAGCTTCCATGTAGAGGGCTTGCTCTAGCTGGTTGTCTTGTTTTCAATATGTCCCAAGACAGACTTTAGCTGTGCGCAACTGTGGATGGCTCTAAATAGCCTTTCATAATCCCTCCAGGAGATAATTGATACTGCAGACCCTGTGTCCCGTTCCAATTTTAAAGGATTCCCAGCCACTCGCAGTATAGCCAATCCAAATAATAGCTGGGCTTTGTTTACTGCGTATCTGTCCATGACAGTTTAATCTGTGGACTCACCCTCGCTGGCTGGGAATCTTTCACTCACAGCACAAAGGACTTTAGTCTTTCATCTGCATTTTTTTGATGCTTGTGTATACTTTAACTTTTGTGTCCTTTCTTGGGGGCTGCCGGATACAACAGCCCCTTCAAAATAACAATGATCTAGGAGATGGTCTGTTTATGCGCACCCAATATATTTACAATTATATTGCTCTGTCCGACACTTGGCTAATATGCCATGTAATTTGAGTGGTGTACAGCAAACTCACCCTGAATCATTCCTTCTGGGAATTTCATTGCAGCCTCCACTGGCATCAAATATCAACAGCTTAGAAATCTGTAAGATAAACCTGTATAAGCAAATTGTTCGGTGTAGCATTGTGTCCCAGACCCGCAAGGCACAGTGCAGATTTGCTCCAAATTCACAGGGCTGGCTTCCTTTACTCAGTGCTGCCACCTGTGGTAGCCCCCATCTTGGCTAACACTCTGGGGATTGAACCAGGAACCGCTCGAAAAGCAAGAGTAGCTGTTGCCTGATCCAGGGCTCCCTACCTTTGGCTGTATTAGCCTCCTCTCCTCTGTAGATCAGAGGGTAGACCTGTAGCATACCCCCACCCGCAGATTCAATGTGCATTTTGGCTGCTGGCTCCATTGATGGAACTGGAAATACTCTGCTGTGGTGGGAGATTCTGGAGACTGATGTGTTGGTCGGAAAAGAGAATCTCAGTGTCATTCTTTTGGCTTCACTCGTGCTGTGAATGCAGGATGCAGTGTAAAGGTTTTACTCCCCCAAAAGGCTTAAAAGAGGTGGTGGCGCTCTGTTATCTACTACACTATTAGTGTCTGACTGCTCCAGTCTTTCAGTGGATCTCGATTCCCAGGCCTCTGTAACTTGCTATATATTTATAACCACAGATGAAAGACTGTCAAGGGAACTCTATTCTGGCGCATTGCACAATATCAGCTATTTTGGGGCAGGGAACTTGCTTTCTTACATGTCTACAAAGCACCATGCGCTCCAATGGCACTAATGTCCCTATCTGACAGGAACTGCGGCACTTCACACGGGAATGGCACGTGGCCTAACTAGCCACATACTGAGGGCAGAGAAGTCAATTGCTTTCTGCCTGCCAGCTGAACTCTCCTGCTTGTCTCCTCCTGCTGGGAGCTGAGGCCCAGATCCTCCAAGTTATTTGGGCACATAACAGTCATTGCTGCCAACTCCCGTCCTCTGACTACTGGGCTTGTCCTGGCTTAGTGGAAGTATTTGGGCAGCCTTGGCCACATGGTGGCTTATCCTGAGAGGGCAATTGGTCCTGCTTTGAGCAGGGGCTTGGACTAGATGACCTCCTGGGGTCCCTTCCAACCCTAATATTCTATGATTTTGTGATTTACCTTAGCACGTCACTCTCAGGCTCCTGATACAATTACTTTCGCCTCTTCCTTGATCTGGTCCCCACCAGCCATCTATGTCGGACCCCCAGCTTAGGCAGATATTTGGGGGGAAATTTCTGGGAAGGATTTTTCTTCTCTCTGAAGCCACCAATTGTCAGCATTGCCAGGCAGACATTTTACATTGTCATTTACCTCAGCTGGTGCTTTCAGGCTGGTGCCAGTGGCAGCTGCTTCTCAGAGGTCCCTCAAGATGGCACTGGGGTGGGGGAGGGAATCACTTACCCAAATGAATAATAATGTTGGGCCTGAACCTCTGCACTGCACTGTAGTAATTAACACATCCCAGCAATTTGTCTTGTTACGACTGTGTGCAGTATATTGGGGAGGGGGCCCAAGGGTATAGGATAGGAAAGGAATTTATCTAGTAAGATTGTTGCTGGCAAGAATGCTGTTACCATTCTGTCAGCCTCACTGTGCCTCATTTCTTCTTTAAAAAATGGTGAAATTATGGTGGCTGTAATTGGAAAGTTAGGTGCATAAATACAAGACTTTCTTAATATCAGAGGGATAGCCATGTTAGGGCTGGTCTTCACTGGGGGGGCGGATCGACTGAAGATACGCAACTTCAGCTAGGTTAATAACATAGCTGAAGTCGGCATATCTTCATCTGACTTACCTGCCGTCCTCATGGCGGCGGTAGTCGGCGGCGCGCTCCCCCGTCGACTCCAGCTTGTGCTTTGCGTCAAGGTGGAGTTACCAGAGTCGACAGGGGCACTGCGGGCGATCGATTTCTCCCGTCTTAATGAGACGCGAGAAATCGATCGCTAAAAGAGAGATTGCTACCCGCCGATCCGGTGGGTAGTGAAGACCTACCCTTAGTCTGTATCACAAAAAACAACGAGAAGTACAGTGGCACCTTAAAGACTGACAGATTTATTTGAGCATAAGCTTTCGTGGGTAAAAAACCCACTTCTGCAGATGCATGGAGTGAAAATTACATATGCAGGCATTATTATATTGACACATGAATGAACCAGTGTTGACAGGGCCAATGAGTCAACAGCGTGCCCTTGTTGCCAAGAAGGCTAACGTCATTTTGGGCTGTGTACATTGGGGCACTGCAGCAGATCGAGGGACATGATCATTCCCCTCTATTCGACATTGGTGAGGCCTCATGTGGAGTTCTGTGTCCAATTTTGTGCCCCACACTACAAGAAGGATGTGGAAAAATTGGAAAGAGTCCAGTGGAGGGCAACAAAAATGAATAGGGGGCTGGAGCGCATGACTTATGAGGAGAGGCTGAGGGAACTGGGATTGTTTAATCTACAGAAGAGAAGACTGAGGGAGGATTTGATAGCTGCTTTCAACTACCTGAAAGGGGGTTCCAAAGAGCATGGATCTAAACTGTAGATGACAGAACAAGGAGTAATGGTCTCAAGTTGCAGTGGGGATGGTCTAGGTTGGATATTAGGAAACACTATTTCACTAGGAGAGTGGTGAAGCACTGGAATGGGTTACCTAGGGAGGTGGTGGAATCTCCTTCCTAAGAGGTTTTTAAGGTCAGGCTTGACAAAGCCTTGGCTGTGATGATTTAGTTGGGGATTGGTCCTGCTTTGAGTAGGGAGTTGGACTAGATGACCTCCTGAGGTCCCTTCCAACCCTGATATTCTATGATACTGGCTTTTGTATGTTACCATTCCTGATGTCTGATTTGTGTCCATGTATTCTTTTACGAGACTGTTTGGTTTGGCCAATGTACATGACAGAGGGACATTGCTGGCACGTGATGGTATATGTCACATTAGTCAACTCATCTGCTTTGTGTGGGCTGGATTTTTTTCAGAGGTGTGACTCCTGCACTCCAGTTCCACAAGGTGCTCAATAACTTCAAAAATCCAGCCTGTATCTGTGACAGAGATGGCGATTTCTTGCAGTGTCCTTGAAAACCTGTATTGAATTCAGTTTAAGTGTCTTTGGAGTCTGTTATATTAAATCCAAAGGTTATGTGTTATATGGAGTTCTATGTAACCTCTCTAGGAGGGAGGTATGATGTGAACCTTGGGGAGAGGTATGAGGTAAGGACTGTATTGAACAGTGTACCAGACAAGAATGGACTTTCGGGACAAACACTATCAAGTGGTTTGCCAGGGGAATTACTAGCACAAACTGAATGTAAATTCCCCATCTCTTGGTTATGCAAAACCCTAGCCTTTTGAAGCTACATCCTGAGGAGGGGACCCTTGTCTACTGATCACCAGTTCATGGAATCTCAATATCGAAGGCCCAAGCTCTGTAAAGGAAAGACTAACCTGTGCATGTTGGTGCTAATTCTGAGCTAAGGCTATTTGAACTTACAACAAAGAAGAACCCTGGATGGGGTTTGATGGACTGATTCCTACCAGAGGCCTTGCTGCAGTTGGGGGTTATCTCCGCTAAGCTAAAGGCTACAATGCATGTAAGTTCTTTTATTGTTTTAATGTTTTCTCTGTAATGCTTTCACCATAGGAATAAATGTGCTTGCTTAGGAAGAGCTGTGTGGTAACTTGTAACGGCTGGCAATTACAGCTGTTCATATCTGTTAGAGAGAAAGCAAAGCACAGACGCTAGGCAGTCCATTTTGTTGGGATTATCACAGTGTAGGCAGGTACTATGTAGCCTGGAAAAACCCCGATCAGGAGGAAGTGAAATGAGATGATGGCTAAGGTGCTGGGACCCTAGAGTGAGTTCCCTCAAGGGCCCAGGAAGCAGGGAAATAGGTGCTGTTTCCCTGAATGGTAACAATGTCTATCCATCTAAAATATTTATATGTCCCCCACTACTGTAGTATCTGAGCACCTCACAATCTTTAGTGTATTTATCCTCAGAATTCCCATGGGAGGTAAGGAAGTGTCATTATCCCTGTTCTATGGCCAGGGAACTCAGGCAAAGTTGGACTCAAATGCTCAGAAGGAGTTAGGCTCCTAACTTCCATGGATTTCAACGTGCAGTGTTGTGGTAGCCATGTTGGACCAAGGAGATGAGAGAGGCAAGGTGGGTGAGGGAATCTCTTACTGGGACCAACTTCTGTTGGTGAGTAGGAAGGGTCTGACCTGAAGAAGAAATCTGTGTAGCTTGAGGACTTCTCTCTCACCAAGAGAAGTTGGTTCAATAAGAGAGATTATCTTCACCCCTCACACACACCCCTTGTCATCCTGACGTCCATGGAAGTGAGGAACTTAACTCCTGTTGCGCGTTCCACCCTTAGAGCCAAATTTTCAAAGTTGTTTGCGGCCAGATTTTCAAAAGGTGTTGAGGGTGACTTGCCTGCAATCACACAGGACGTCTGTGGTGGAGCAGCGATTTGAACCCACATCTCCCAGGTCAGCGTCCTAACCACTGTCAGGCTCATGTGCTTAGTCAACTAGCAAACATAAGGAACTCCTGCTCCTCTGGATGAATGAACCAGTTTCTACGGTGCCTTGTTCATCGTCAACAAAAATAACAGCTAAGTTCCAGCTGAACAGTCTTTATTGGTTCTGATGGAAGGGACTGGACACAGGCTGCCCTTGGTGAGCTTGCAACCCTGGTAGGTAGAAAAATCAGCCTTTGACTTGTAAATGGAGCCAATTTAATCTAGATGCTGTAGAAAGAGAATAAATATGGGACTTTACAATGTCATATGATAGTCATTTTTCTTACAATACCCATTTGTCAAGGCAGTTTGATTGGCAGTTTTGTGTGTACCCGAGGGCTCCTAACCAGCAAACATTTAGGCATGTACTTTGCTCACATTAATAAAATCAAGCTACTGTTCATGTGTGTAAAATTAACCATGACTGTCAGCATTTGCAGGATCAGGCTTGGGGTGAGAGCTAGCAGCCCATGGCACTTTCCAGTTTCAAATGCCATGATAGCTCTAGTTAAAATTGAAGGAATAACAGTGGGTTACTTTCTCAGTGCCTCAAACTATCAACTAGGCCGTCTGTCTCAAACAAGCAGCAGTAGTTTGCACTTCCTAATAGAAAGTTGATTCGGAAGTATATTTATAATCTGTGTGCGTCGTATATCAATGTCTTTTTTTAAATCTTGTTTCTTATGACTTCAAGAAAGGGGGAAAAAACCACACTTCTTAAGCCTTGAGCAATTCAAAAATAGAGACATTTCTCAGGGACACATACGGGGGAAAGTGATCGCTGCTGTTTAAACTATGTGATAGATTGAAAATTAACATTGACAGTTTTGGCAAGGTTCATTTTCCTCTCCAGAATGTTGTTTGACAGTAAGTGATTTATATTTTGGAGCCTCTCTCTCTCTAAACCATTTGCTGCTTATTTTGCAAGCGACGTATTCCTGGGAAGTAAACATGTCTAATATTTTAGGCGCCCTCTCTGAGGTTTCTGGACATAAAGGCAAAGATGAAGTTATTTGAAATCTTGCTTTTTTGTTATTAGAAACCACACACTGTCCTCCAAGTTGTTTTAATGTATTTAGATTAATAGTAACAGTAATAAGCTGGTGAATTTTTTACTTGACATTTGTTGTCGTCTAGGGTCATTATACCGTACAGGCCAGTGTTTGGCTTCCCCTGATTTAAAAACAACTGGAAACAAAGGGTGGAAACCTCATAGATTTAAACCACTGACTGTGGACGTTAAGCTGGGACCTGCCTCCTTGAGAGATTGCCCCCCCTTCTTTTCATGTGAGTCCCCCTCAATTGTGATCAGCTGGGGTGCTCTAGCTGCAGTTTCCCATGTTTTTGTAAAAGGGACGGCGAGGCTGACGGTGTTTTCTGTGAAGTACTCTCAAACTTGGAAATCTTTGCTTCTCCTGCCCCATCTTTTTACCAAATTGGTTCGAAATAGCCCATTTATTTATCTTCAGGTCATGCAGCAACATGCCTTCAGTTTTGGCTGGAGTTTTTTTGGTGGTTAGGGTGTTAGAGCTCAGGGCAACTGCACCTGTATTCCCCTTTATGGTCCGGCAATGGCACTCACTCCTTCCACAGTCATTTCTCATGTTGTACGTGTGCAACTGACTGTTCCTTCCTAGGTGGAGTACTTTACATTTGTCCTTATTGAATTTCATCTTATTTACTGCAGAACATTTCTCCAGTTTATCCAGACTATTTTGAATTTTAATTCTATCCTCCAAAGTACTTACAGCCCCTCCCAGCTTCGTATCCTCTGCAGACTTTATAAAGGTACTCTCTATGCCATTCTCTAAATCATTCATGAAGATATTGAACAGAACCGATCCCTGCATGACCCCACTCCTTATGCCCTTCCAGCATGACTGTGAACCCGTCCTTTTGCAGCTTGTAACACTTGCCGGATTTACATTAATCAGGTCACCTCCTCAGGAATATTACAGACAATCCCGCAATAGTACATGTATATTTGCATTTTTAATACATTGAACTCCTAAGATACTTAAACTTAATTCAGTGAGGTTTAGCTTAATTCAGTGTGGACTATGTAGGAAATTGCCATATATACCATGTTGGGTTCTTGGGGAGAATTGGGTTTTTGTTTTATTTATTCTGGCTATGGCTAATTTCAGAGAGGAAGAAGGGTTTAGTGGTTAGGGCAATAGCCTAAGGGTATGTGTCTAATACCCGCTGGATCGGTAGGCAGCAATCAATTCAGTGGGGGTTGATTTATTGTGTCTAGTGTAGACGCAATAAATCGACCCCTGAGCACTCTCCTGTTGACTCCAGTACTCCACCAGGATGCGAGGCACAGGCAGAGTCGACTTCAGCTACAAGAACGAGGAGTACTTGTGGCACCTTAAAGACTAACAAATTTATTTGGACATAAGCTTTCATGGGATACAGCCCATTTCATCAGATGCATAGAATGGAACATACAGTAGGGAGATAGATATAGATCTAGCTAGCTAGCTATATATACACACAGAAAACATGAAAAGGAGGAAGTTGCCGTACCAATTCTAAGAGGCTAATTAATTAAGATGAGCTATTGTCAGCAGGAGAAAAATTTTGTAGTGGTAATCGTGTAGGATGGCTCATTTCAGAAGGTATGAGAAACAGTAGGGGGATAGTTAACATGGGGAAACAGAGTCAATTTGTGTAATGACTCAGCCACCCCAGTGTTTATTCAAGCCTAAATTAATGGTATTCAGTTTGCAAATGAATTACTCTGAAACATTACTTCAGCTACGTTATTCTCATAGCTGAAGTTACATAACTTAGGCCTGTGCTACATTAGCGGGGGGGAGGGGCTCGAACTAAGATACGCAACTTCAGCGATGCTATTTGTATAGCTGAAGTCGAAGTACCTTAGTTCGACTTACCTGGCCATCCCCAGGGCGGCGAGTCGACCGCGGGGGCTCCCTCGTTGACTCCGCTTACTCCTCTTGCGGAGCTAGAGTTCCGGAGGAGACGGGAGCACTTTTGGGGATCGATTTATCGCATCCTGACGAGACGCAACAAATCGATCGCCAATACACCGAGCACTACCTGCTGGAGGGGTGGGTAGTATAGACGTACCCTTAGATCAATTCCCCCTCCCCAGTGTAGACCAGCCCTAAGCCTTTGGAAATCTGGCTTCAAGTCCTGGCTCTGACTTCCTTTGTGACTGTGGGTAAGTCATTTAGCCTCACTGTGCCTCACTTCACCACCTACAAAATGAGGATAATAGCACTTCCTTGCCTCACTGGGAGTGTGGGGTAAATACTTGTGGCGATGCTGCTGTACTGAGTGCCATGTAAATATCATTAGAGTGGTGGTTTTGTTCTATGGATTGGTACGGTTTGAGGGCTGCTTCCATTGGTTTGGTTATATTTTTGAAGTATGTTTAAGTAAAAAGTGCCAATGTGTAGGTGCTTTGCTCTAGAAACCTCAAGAAATAATAAAATGAACTGGCCTGGTGACAGAGGAGACCTCTGTCTACGCAGGTTTCACTTGGACTTGCTGGTTGCATGGAAGTCGATGGCAAATTCCCATAGAATGGGTGCCAATATTTCACCCCCTATCTGTGCCTCCTTGGAACGTAACAATCCTTCCAAAAACTTGGCACCCTCAGAGCCTGTCTGTGGTGCTTTGTATGGGCACAGGGCTCTGCCGGTTAGCAGCTGTTTGCAAGAGCAAGTCTGTAACACACCCCTGCCAGTTCAATGATAGCCGGGTGCGCTGAGACGTGGCACTTGCTGGCTTTGGGAAGGGATGTAGAACGGCACTGCTGACTGCTCGTGCCCAATAAAGATTCCGGGAGCTTTTTTTTTGTAAAATGGCCACATTAACCACTGGGTGCGGGCAACGTTTCACACATGGGTGATTTCACTCAGCTTGCCTGAACCTCCCTGGGACTCTAAAGATAATAAGCAGAAAGACTAAAAATGGGAAAAGTTTGGAAGAAGAAAAGAAAGGTGGGTATGTGTCGTAAAGAATACACGCAATCGTTGGGGGAACACTATTGAATTTTTATTGCCTCTTATTTAGGAAGACTTGTATCCCATTATCCTGGCTCTGCCACTTATGAGTGATTGTGTTCTCCCCAAACCCCTGGCAATAAAAATATTATGATGCAACACATCACCAAGCACTGCATGCAAATAAATTAATTCCAAGATTGGAGTGTATCTGGCGTACTATAAGCCATTTCCGGAGTGCGTCTTATAAATTAGATTTTGCTTTTGCATTGTCTCTGGATAAAAATATACTCTGCAAAACTCTTGATTCGGGAGAGTTCGGCTAAACAGATGTGATGTGGTTTTCATTGACAGGAAATCGCGGTCAAAACATGTACTGTCCTTCCCCCAAGATCAGTGTTTCTGAACCTTTTCAGGTTGACCCCTTCATAGAATCATAGAATATCAGGGGGGAAAGGGACCCTCAGGAGGTCATCTAATCCAACCCCCTGCTCAAAGGAGGACCAATCCCCAACTAAATCATCCCTTCTTTGAAGTCAAAAATGTATCAATGATAAACCTTTGGGGGCATGTGTGTTTTGAGAGATTGACAAAGAACAGCTGACCTTGCAGGATAAGGGTGTGCAGAGGGAGGGGGAGCAATATATTCTTTTCATTTAACTATAATGACATTTTCAATGCCTCACCTCCCCCCAGTTGCCTTTCATGACCTCCTTGGGGTTGCACCTCACCAACTGAGAAACATGACTGTCCATGCTGCATGGTGTCGTCCATATGGGGATACAAGGCTGATACAGTCGGGGGCCCTCTTACTTTTGCCTTCAGCCTTGGGCATAATGGATAAAATCCTTAGCTGCTGTCAATGGGGGAAGCTCAAAGTTACCAGAATTGTCACTGGTGATTATTCTTCACTTGCTCAATTCTTTAACAGAACACACACACCTCAGATTCTGACCCTCATCGAAGTCAAAGCCTTTGTGCTTGAGGGTGATGTTTCAGACTCCTATAAACCTAAAATGCAGATTCCATATTTTAAAGACAGGTTCATGATAAAATATCGAAGTGCTGAAGTTAACAAAAACACAGCTGATTCCCAAAGTGCCTGCTGTAAACCTCTGGGATATTATGTTCTATTAAAAATTAAAAGATCTATGAATTTTTCCTACAGGCTTGTATCTTTTCCATGAACTACTGTACCATGCAGTCTGCATAGACCACATCTGATCTCTCTGGAGACTCACCGAATTTGTAGTATGAATCTTTTGTGAGGCAGTATGGGCCCCATCCTGCACATATGTAACTTTGTACTTAATTTTACTCAAGTGAGCAGTGCCACTGAATGCAATGATTTACTCCACTGAGTAAAGTTACTCCCAAGTGTAAGGGTTTGCATGATCAGATGCCTTACCAGTGTAAAATACTGTTGACAGATGCACTTATTAATTATCATTGCCATGAGAAATAAACACTGGCATATGTTCTTTAAAGACTGAGAAGGAGATTTTTACAGACACAAATGCCAGGTAGCACTGTTCCCTCTAATTGTGTGTGTGTGCACGCATGCACACAGATCCTAAACCAGGCACACACGGCCAAACACCATGTGCACAAAAGTTTGCACAGAAGCACAAAAATTTGCACAGAAGACATTTTTTGTGCACATGGCCTGTCAAAAATTAGAGGGAACATTGCCAGGTAGGGGAAAATCAAGAGTGAATTGTTGTCTCTCTCTCTCTCTCTCTCTCTCTCTCATCTGTGCCTTTTGAAATGCTCTCAGTGGGAAGATTTTCAGTCCATATATTTAAGGTACATCTACACAAGAAGCTGGGAGGTTGTTTCCCAGTTCATGTAGACATACCTGTGCTAGCACTGGCTTAGCTCGTGCACTGAAAATAGTGTGCTCTCGGCAGTGCGGACAGCATCTCATGCTAGTTGCCCATGTACCTACCCAGGGGGTTGAGCGCATTTGTATTTGGGCAGCTAGCTCAAGCTCAAGGCATCTATCCTTGGAGCTGGGGGGGGTGATTCCCAGCTTGAGGAGACATGCTGGCACTGGCTCTTATTAAGCTAGTGCACTAACAAAGTGTGGCCACAGCAGCGGGAGGGGCTGGCTGCCACAAGGACGTGCCACAGGATTGTACTCGGGCAGCTAGACCTTCCCTCCACTTGTGCCACTGCAGCTACCTTGGATGTGCTCGTTCAGTCAGAGCTAGCCTGGGTACGTCTCCTCGAATCACACCCCCCAGCTCCAGGTGTAGACGTACCTGGAGGCAGTTCACTCGCGTTAGTGCGTTAAAGTTGCTCCACTTGAGCTAGCCTCACTTGATTGAGAGCAACCGCGCTGCAAAATAACGCTCCAGCGACACAGAGGGATTGGACTAACAGCTGGGGAGTTGTAGTCATTCCAGCTGCAGCATCCCCATTACATTACTAGCTCCAGCTTCAGCGGCATTCAACCTCCAACTGTCCCTGCTCTCATCGCCCGGGCCAATTAGCTTGAGTTTTAAGCACCAGTTAACGTGAGCTAGAAACATTTTGGGGAGTGGACAGGAGTTGGGTTATGAGCAACACTAGACAGCTCAATCTATCCAAGCCATGGTGAATCCAACACCATGAAGTTAGACAGGAGACCTCCAGATAGTTCTCTTACTAGGTGAACACCTGACATATAGACTCTTCTACTGAAGGTCGGGCTGTTTAGACTTCATGAGCGCTGGCCACAATTCCTGCACGTGCTGCACTTCAAACGCGGTTTGTCTGCACGCCTCAGTCTTGTAGCCTTTTTTTCTTGTAGAGATACGATTATTGGCATGAGGGTTGTTTGGGGATTTTTTTAATGTCCTTATTGGCAGTGAAAACGTTTATTGCTGCCAAAGTGGAATCGCCTTGAGGCATTTAAATGGTGCATTTGGGGGGGGGGGGAAAGTGTTTGGATTGGGGTTTTTTTCTTCCAGAAAATATGAAATCTCCTCCTTTAAACTGCATTTACAATTCACACTGAAATCTCTAGTTTTCAAGACTTACTCTGAAAACAAACAACAAAACCAAACACAGCCCTGAAAATAATGCATGCAGAAATCTTGTCACCATTTTTTTCTTGTCATTTTTTAAATATCTCAACCTCCAGAAGGGAAAATTATATCAAGTGTACAGTAGCTTCTTAATGTGCTAGTCTTGTAACATAATGTATGCTTCAGCACAATGAGGTAACCTCTACTGTTTGCTAAAACCTTAGTTCTCTGGCTGTTTGGTTGATTTTCCACATATTCCCTTGTCAGGCTCCATCAGTGAATATTTTATTCAATATAAGGTTTCTGGCAGCCGCTGTTTACAAAAATATGCAAATTGCCTGGTTGTTATAAAAAATATGTAAAAGTTTGCTAGTTACAGATGAAGCCTCTGAGACGGACAATGTAGATATTCTGAACTGTTCTGACATTTTTTTAAAAAAGCTCTCTGATAACATGGTTACCAGAAAAGTGATGGAGTTTTTTTAAAATTCTTTGCTGCTATAGCAGAGTCCAGCCAAAAACACCTTACTGTTTCCCTAAGCCATCTGTACCATTGCTCTTTTTATGTAGGCAAAGATCACACAGGAAGTCAGTAGTGTAAAACAGAAATAGTCCTCTCTTCTAGTTTCCTGTTGTCAATACTAGAATTTCACGGACATCAATAATATTGAAAAAGAAATGGCTGCATCTATTTTAGAAATGGCAAAATTTTGCTAAGCAGTTGTATATTGTATAGCAGAGGTTGGCAACCTTTCAGAAGAGGTGGGCCGAGTCTTCATTTATTCACTCTAATTTAAGGTTTTGCGTGCCAGTAATACATTTTAACGTTTTTAGGTCTCTTTCTATAAGTCTATAATGTAGAACTATTGTTGTATGTAAAGTGAATAAGGTTTTTAAAATGTTTATGGAAAAGCTTCATTTAAAATTAAATTAAAATGCAGAGCCCCCCAGATCTGTGGCCGGAACCTGGGCAGTGTGCGTGCCACTGAAAATCAGCTTGTGTGACGTCTTTGGCACATGGGGCATAGGTTTCCTACCCCTGTTGTATGGTGTAACTAGCCTTTGCTATTCTGCTCTTTCTATGTCCACACAGGAAGTAAGGCAGAATACTGGATTTCAGATCTGCATTGCAGAGCTGAGAGCAAACTGTTATTCTTCATCCGGCTTCTTTTATAAGCCCCAGATGTATAGGCCCTGATTCTGATATCAATTACTCTAATGCCATTCAATTTGAGCTATGCCTTCTTTTCCCTGATGTAAATGAGATAATCTGGGCAGACATACATAGCTCTCTGCATGTCCAAAGCACCATGTAGCTAATGGATGCTCCCAGTGCCCCTGTGAAGTAGGTGCGGGGGGGAGTATTATCCCCATCTTGTACATGAAGAAAATGAGATTGGAAGGTCAAGGTGACTTGCTCAAGGTCACAGAGCAAACCAGCAGCTGAGCCAGGATTAGAATTTGAGTTGTACTAACTCCCAATCTGGCACTCACATCTCCAGACAGGCTACTCAGAGTGGCCAGAAACAGAGCCATAAGAGTGGCAAAGAAGAGGAAACGTAGAACACCTTTTACATTGGAATAGCCTGTGGCATGGTTGTCTAAATTCATCTTCAGTTTAACAACAACGTTTAACTGGCTGATTTAATCGTTGCTTGGGGGGGGGGGGGCTAATCAAGATTAGGAATTCTATTTGAGGTTCTTCAAAAATATTGCCGACGTCAAATGGAAGCTCATGATTCTATGCAAAAATGTGGAAGTAAATTGGTTATTTGCATGTGCAAGTGGCTGTTTGGAAGTCCCAGCAGCTGTTTACTGTTGCAAATATCCAAACTAAGCAAGCAATTTAAAATGAACCTTCATTGAATGGTGTTGGGTTTCTGAGGTTTTGAAAAGAGAACGGATCTTGAAAAGTTAGGTGCCTAACGCCTTCTAAAAGTCTTCCCTGAATCCCAACTGATCACGCCTCACAACAGAGGTCTAGAATAGATTATGCTGCCAACACTTGCAGTTTTATCACAAGTCTCATGATATTTGGCACTTTTCTTAAAGTCTGAACTCCAGGGATCAGGTAAATACATAAGAATCTCTGCTCTCATTTAAAAAACAGTGTTGTCTGGTTCTCATGGTTGCAAAGAAAAGCTTGCAATGATGAGTTCTAAAAGATCAAAAGCAGATAAAAAGAATCCACAATCCAAGATGGAGTCTGCTCTGCAGGCAACTCTGGCCAAGAAAAGGCACATGCAGGAACGCAGGAGGGAAAGTCCCTTCCTCCCCAAGGGTACCTGTTCCAACCCCTCCAGCGTGAACACACACACACACACACACACACACACACACACACACACACACACACACACACACACACACACACACACACACACACACACACACACACACACACACACACACACACACACACACACCAGAACAGTATGAGGAATATAGGAAAGGGAAATGTTATTCACAGGGATGAATGGAGAAAAACGGGGAAGATAGGAGGGGCAGTAAAATGGGATTGATTCAACACGAGGCCCCACAGGCCTAGTGGTACCAAAAGGTCTGAAAGGGCAGATGCCAAGTGGTTTGTCTGCACTCAGCGCTCAGGAGTCCAGGGCAAAGTTCCCGCCTGGTGGTGAGTCTTCGGTTCTCCTGGTTGTCAGGAAACTTTCCCAAACTCCTCGTGTTCCCTCTTCTGCTACTCTCTGCAAACCACAAAGAGCGACCACCTCCCCACATAGCTAGCTACAGCCTCCCTCCTTATTCCTAATTCAAAGTCACAAACCCCAGTGCTCACCACCCCATGCTGCTCTGGGCAGCAGAGATACTGGGTCCAAGTCCAGTTTGTCCTTCTTTGGCGATTCCTCCCTGGCCCAGTGCTCCTGGTTCCTGTCCTGGGATGTTTCCAGTTGGCCACTCTGTCCCTCCCAGGCTTCAGGCAGATTCTTGGCTGCTTCACTCTGTGTGGGCCTGCTTGTTGTAGCCCTTTTGTCTGGAGTTCCAGACGCACACCCTGTTGCTTTCCCTCTCTCCGTGTTCCCCTCTCTCCCACAAAACACTCTCCACTTCCTGGAACAATCAGCTCTTCCTTCTCTCAGGACAATGATTTACAGGGGCCATGCTCCCTAAACCTGAGAGGTTACATAAACCAATCATGATTATTGGTGGCTTGACTCAAATATGCTTGGAAGTGACAATACCTTGTCATTCTTTTTTACAGTGGGATCAAACCTGGGGCCTCTAGTGCATGAGCTAAAAGCCAGCTGGTTGTTAGCTAAGACTGTAGAGCAGATTCATATTCTTCCTCTCGTCCCGGTGCCACTAGACAGGACAAAGCATCACATCCAGGAGGCGTTTAGGTTACATGTGCACATGGCTGCATTTTCCTGGTGACATCCTGCCATTTTATTTATTGTTGAGGCTCTGGGATAAAGCAACAGACTACTGTGTTCTAATTACTAGGCAGATCCAGATATGGCCTACTGTCTCTTACAGATATTGCGCCTGTATCTAGGCCAGGGATCGGCAACCTTTGGCACACGGCCCATCAGGGAAATCTGCTGGCGAGCGGGACGGTTTGTTTGCCGGCAGCGTCCACAGGTTCCGCCCATCGCAGCTCTCACTGGCTGCGGTTCACTGCTCCAGGCTAATGGGGGCTGCGGGAAGCTGTGGTCAGCACATCCGTCGGCCCACAACATTTTGATTTAAAAAGTAGAACAAAATAAAATGAACGTGGCACACATTAAATTGATTAAAAACTGGTGGATTGATAGGTCTCAAAATGTACCTGTCAATGGGGAATCATCATCGAATGGGAGTTTTCCAAGTAGGGTCCCACAGAGATCGGTTGTTGGCCCTACACTATTTAACACTTTTATTAATGACATGGAAGAACATCAAAAATCATCACTGATAAAATTTCCATAGGGGACAAAAATTGGGGAAGTGGTAAATAATGAAGATGACAGGTCAGTGATTCAGAGCAGTCTGGATTGCTTGTTAAACTGGGTGCAAGCAAACAATATACATTTTAACACAGCTATATATATATATACATCTATGAACAAAGAATGTAGGCCGTACTTACATACTATCCTGGGAAGCAGTGAGGTCATGGTGGATGATCAGCTGAACATGAGTTCCAAGTCTGGCCAAAAGAGCTAATACAGTCCTTGGATGCGTAAAGGATCATGGGTAGGAGTAGAGTTTATCTTCCTGCTTTATTTTGCATTAGTGTGACCACAACTCGAATACAGTAGACTCTCGATTATCCAGGATTGGGTTCACCAGAATGTGGATTAACCAGGATGTCAAAAAAAATATGCGCAACTCACAGGGCTGGCTCTGGCTTTGTTGCTTCCCCAAGAACAAAGAAAAAAAAACCCACCAGGGTGCAGGGAAACCAGTGAACCAACACTCCCTCCCACCGATGCAGGGTGGCTGGTGAACCAACCCTTCCATCCCCATATTTCCTATGGATGGTGATTATCTGGGATTTTATTAACCAGGATTAATTTTTATAGTGATTGAGCTCCTTGAGCCTATCTCTTTAGCTAAACAAGGAGAAAGCTGAGATGACTTGATTACAGTCTGAGTACTTACCGGGGGAAAAAATATTTGGTAATGGGCTCTTCTGTCTAGCAGAGAAAGATATAACATGATCCAATGGCTGGAATTGAAGCTAGACAAATTCAGACAAGTAATGTGTAAATTTTTAACAGTGAAAGTATTTAACTATTGGAACAATTTACAAGAGTTGTGGTGGATTTTCCATCACTGACAATTTTTAAATCAAGATTGGATACTTTTCTAAAAGGTCAAGAATCAGGGTGGTAGCCGTGTTAGTCTGGAATAGCAGAGTTAACAAAGTCTTGTGGCACCTTAAAGACTAACTATAAAGTTTTGAAGCATGAGCTTTCGTGGGTTAATACCCACTTCATCGGATGCAGGCAGTGGAAGTGTTCACAAACAGGCAGTTATAGAAAAGTAGGTAAGAGCCAGGTGGGAGGTGAAAAGGTTAGTCCAATTAAGCTGAGCCAGCTTGTTATCTCCGATCGGGGAGTGTGGATTATTCTTCTAGCATTTGAATGGGGTGTGTGAACATGGAGAGAGGAGAAACAATGTCTGTAATGAGCCAACCATTGTAGATCTCGGTTCAATCCCAGAATGTGTGTGCTGAATTTGCAAATGAATTGAAGTTTCTAAAAGGTGTGTGCTGGAAATTATTTTTGGGAAGTTCTCTGGCCTGTGTTATCTGGGAGGTCAGACTAGATGAGTACAATGATCCCTTTGGCCTTGTAGTCCATGAATAACCTAGTCCTACAATTGTGATGCGGCCCCTCGATAAATAGGGCACTTACTCGTCCTAGAAACTTGTATTTTAAGTGGTTGGTTTTTAAGCTCCTTCATTATCTCTTAGTGATGCAATTTGATTCATGTTTTCATTCACCTCCTATGCTCTGGTTTTGGTAGCTTGCCTGTTATTGTGCCAGGTACATTTTCCAAACACAGGAGGCTGAATTCTGTTTTGTCACATAAGCATAAAATCTGGGCTAAAGCCCCCTGCATTTGGCAGCACGGCTCTGCATTTATGCCATGGTGTCCAACAGCAGAATCCAGCCCAGAGCTTTATGGCCTCTTAACTCCAGGCTGGTGGAATTTTTTTCCACACGTCGATTTTTTCCCCCCTCTGCCTCCTTTATTATTTTCAAGGTCACATAAAAAATGTTTTCTTGTTCTCTAGTTTTATTTTTGATTTGCTGTCACATGGATGTTATAGCTGATGTTTGGTTTGCGCACTAGCCTGGTAGATAAATAAAAACATGCTTTGTATATCAGCCCTTAGCTACTAATGTGACATAAGTAGAAAAAAGATCCCTTCATTACAAAGATGTATTTTTTGAGATGCTGTTTCCTTACGCTACACTGTTACAAATGCTCATTGACCTTGGTAATGGACTTCCTATCCCACGGCTAGGGGTTGGAAAGGAAGTGTCCATGGTTGTGGTACTTCCTACAACATGTCTAAAGTCCCGGGTGCTTTTGTTTGAGGCCTCTGCCTGCATTAATTTGGTTGGACTTAAACTCAAGGTGCTTCGATCGGTTGGATAATCCCTAGTGTTATAATTTTTTTGTGTTGAGAAACAGCAGGACTGTAGGTTCATAGATTCCAGGGCCAGAAAGGATCATTGTGATTATCTAGTCTGACTTCCTGTATAACGCAAGCCATAGAGCTTCCCCCAAATAATTCCTAGAGCAGATCTTTTAGAAAAACATCCAATCTGGATTTTAAAATGGTCAGCGATGGAGAATCCAGCATGACTCTTCGTAAATTGTCCCTATGGTTAAATACCCTCACTGTTAAAGATTTACATCTTCTTTCCAGTCTGAATTTGTCTAGCTTCAACTTCCAGCCATTGGATTGAGTTAGATCAGAGGTGGCCAACCTGAGCCTGAGAAGGAGCCAGAATTTACCGATGTACATTGCCAAAGAGCCACAGTAATACGTCAGCAGCCCCCCATGAGTTGCCCTGCCCCCTGCTTCTAGCGCCTCCTGCCCATTGGCAGTCCTGCCAATCAGTGCCTCCCCTTTCCTCCCTACTCCCAACCTCCCAAACAGCTGTTCCGTGGCATGCAGGAGGCTCTGGGTGGGGGGAGGAGTGAGGGCATGTCAGGCTCAGGGGAGGGATAGGAAAGGGTGGAGTGGGGGCAGGGCCTGTGGCAGAGCCAGGGGTTGAGCAGTGAGCAGCCCCCAGCACAGTGGAAAGTTGGCACCTGTAGCTCCAGCCCCAGAGTCGGTGCCTCTACAAGGAGCCGCGTATTAACTTCTGAAGAGCCGCATGTGGCTCTGGAGCCACAGGTTGGCCACCCCCGAGTTAGACCTTTCTCCGCGAGACAGAAGAGTCCATTATTAAATATTGATCCTCCATGTAGGTACTTACAGACTGTGATCAAGTCACCCCTTCACCTTCTCTTCGCTAAGCTGAAAGAGAGACTCGAGGAGCTCAGTCGCTGTCAGGCAGGTTTTCTAATCCTTTAGTCATTCTTGTGGCTCTTCTCTGAACCCCCTCTTGTAGAACCTGTCCAGGGTCAGGGCACTGAGTTCCTCACAATTCTGCAGTCCCAGACCTCGTTACAGAATTGTGTGGTGGAGCCTTCGATTTTATTTTAACAAAAGGCTCACTAGGTGCCTCAGTGCAGTATGTGCCTGGCAGTAGTTTAATACAGACCAAGATCCACCCCCTGAATAAGGGAGGGCATCCATTAGGTTAGGCCTGTTCTCTCTCCTCCATCTTACAAACTGCATGAAGTATTCAAGGTGTGGGTGTTCCAGGGATTTATATAGTGACATTTATTCTCTTCTTATCTAGCCTTTTCCTAATGGTTCCCAACATTCTGCTCACTTTTTTGACAACCACTGCACATTAAGCAGATGTTTTCAGAGAACTATCCACCATGACTCCAAGATCTTTTTCTTTAGTGGCAACAGTTAATTTAGATCCCATCACTTTGTATGCATGGTTGGGACTATGTTTTCTAATATGCAATACTTTGCATTTATCAGAGTTGAATTTCATTTGCCATTTTGTTGCCCAGACACCCAGTTTTGTGTGGTCCCTTTGTAACTCTTTGCAGTCTGCTTTGGACTTAACTATCTTGAGTAGTTTTGTACCGTCTGCAAACTTTGCCACCTCACCGTTCACCCTTTTTCACTGATCATTTATCACTATGTTGAATAGCACTGGGCCCCGTACAGATCCTTGGAGGATCTCACTATTTACCTCTCTCCACTGTGGAAACTGACCGTTTATTCCTACTTTTTGTTTCCTATCTTTTAACCAGTTACTGATCCCTGAGAGGACCTGCCCTCTTTTCCCATGACTCCTTACTTTGCTTAAAAGCCTTTGGTAAAAGACCTCGTCGAAGGCTTTCTGAAAATCCAAGTGCACCATATGCACTGGATCGCCCTTGTCCACGTGTTTGTTGAGCCCTTGAAGAATTCTAATAGATTTCCTTTTACAAGAGCTTTGTGGGCTCTTCCCCAACATATCGTGTTCATCTATGGGGTTGATAATTCTGTTCATTACTACAAATTCAGCCAGTTTGCTTGGTACTGAAGTGAAGCTTACTGGTCTGTGGTTGCCAGAATCATTGCTGGGGCCTTTTTAAAAATTGACATTACAGTAACTATCTTGAAATCATGTGGTGCAGAGGCTGGTGGAAGCAACAGGTTATAGACCACAGTTAGTAGTTCTGCACTAGCATATTTCAGTTCCTTCAGAAAGCTTGTCTCAGTGCCATCTTGTCCTGGTGACTGTTGAATTTATCAATATCTTTGAAGAGCTCCTCTATTGGTACCTCAGTCTGGGACAGTTCCTCAGATTTGTCACCTAAAAATAAAAGCTCATATGTGGGAATCACCCTCATATTCTCTGCAATGAAGAATGATTCAAAGAATGAATTTAGCTTCTCTGCAATGACCTTATCTGCTGTGAGCACTCTAGTACCTCAATCATCCAGTGAACCCTCTGATTGTTTGGCAGGCTTCCTGCTTCTGATGCACTAAAAAAGTATGTTTGTTTTTTTCTTGTGCTAATTGCTCTTCAACTTCTTTTTTGGCTCGCCTAATTATACTTTTATACTTGACTTGCCAGAATTCATGCTCCTTTCTATTTTCCTGAGGAAGATTTGACTTCCAATTTTTAGGAGATGCCCTTTTGTCTCCAACCGCCTCTTTTCCATATTGTATACAATATTTCTCAACAACAGTGTGCATCTGCAGTCCATCGACTTGCTATTTCTGTCTGCTCAGAAGTATCTAAGCAAACTGGAAATTGTCAGAACCAGTTAATGTAAAACCCCCTTATAAGTTAAAAAAAAAACCCAACTGAAACGTAGCACTTTCTTTGATTAGTAATGGATTTGCTAACCGAGAAGGAAAGAAATGCTGCCTTGATGAGAATTTCATATTTTTAAGTTCTAGATGGTTTTGCAGACTCCATTTTAACATATAAAGATCTCAAACCATTCATGAAATAAAATATACATTGTGTATATATATACTCTTTAATTTTTTTAAGCAGGTGTTAACGCTGGTGAGAGAGTCATTTCCGTCCCCCCGAGACCATCCATTCCTCTATGAGCGGAGCATCCTGAGCAGTGACAACGTGAATTTTCCATCCATTGCCCTGTCAATACAATTCAAAACTCACCTGGAGACCCCACCCCAGTGTTTATTTGCTGTTTGCTGACACGCGGTTTGTCCCGGTCAGCGCTGACAGCCAGAGCAGGTTTAGCTTTGTGTCTGTGCTCCAAGAGAGTACTTGGAAAAGCACCGTGTAGACCTGACCTCGGTCCTAGATGAAGGATCGGCTGGTTAGACCACAGCTTCCAAGATCCCAATTTGTGACTACTTGTCATCTGGCCGTGGTGGTTCGTGCAGCTCTGTGCAGAGACCAGAAGGGCCCATTAAAAGAGGTGAAAGTAATTCCATACTTACCACATTCTGAGCGTATTCCCTATTCACCTTCTCTCCCTCGCTCCATGACGACCTCAGTCCGAGGGTACATCTGCACAGCAGGCAGAGGTCTGATTGTAGCATGGGTATGACCAACTGCCCTACAGTCAGACCTTCCCTTGCAGTGTAGACCTGCCCTGAAGGTCTTGGGATCCAAGCTTGGATCCTCTCTCGTAACATTCATTTCACTGGTATTAGACCAGCATAAACATTATGTTTATGTCCTGTTGGGTCTCGCTCTTTGTGTGTTTCTCACATAATTGTTCATAATTATCCAAGGAAACTACTGTTTGGAAGAACTTTGTGACTCAGTAGTGTGAGCTGCAGACACAGTGCTAGGAATGGGTTTACTTTTGCTCTGTGATTGCTACCTGCTCTGTTCAGATATTCCACTGTTTCCATGCCATTTGAGGATTGCACCCACTCATTCATCATGGCGCGGTGTACATTAAGGCTTGAAAGGATCCTATGAGTACATCAGAGGAGTAGATAAACATTTATCTCGCTCAACTCAAGGACAGAAACATTGTCTGGAAACCTAGGTGATCATCCAGCCAACTTTGCCCTGAATGTAATAGTTATTAGCCTGCATAAAGATTAGCTTAAATAACAGGACACAATATATACATTCTTTAGAAAGAAAAGGGCATATTTCATACTAATTGTGACCCATGTGATAAACATAAAGAGGACCCAATCACGTCATTGCAGATGGAAAAATAACATGCACTGGGCATATGGGGGATATACTGTGATCTAATAGACAGACCACTGAATTGGGACTCTGGAGAGCCGAGTTCCATTCCTGCCTCCTGCATAAACTTGGGCCAGTTCCTGCACCTTTATGCCTCAGTTTTGTTTTCCCATCTGTAAAAAATTGGCATAATGATGCTCACCTCCTCTGTAAAGTGCTTTAAGATGTGCCCATAAAAAGAACTCTATAACTGCAAACTGAATTAGTATCACATTAGAAATTGGGGTGTAGCCTTTTGTTTTCTATTTCTAGGTCAGCACCTCGTTACGCTAGGTGCTGTACTAATCTATGAAACAAAAAGTTACAAATTGGGAGCTAGTAGCAATTTGTAACTTCCTGAACTGCCTATGTGTTTGTTCATATAGGCTTAGAGTTGTTAACAATATGATATTGTTAGCTAAGACTTTTCTTGGTTCCCTTTAAAAATGGGTGATCCCAATCCAATATCATATATTATTGGTGCATGTTTAAGCCCCAGAAGGTCACAGATAGTATCTCCATCCAGACCAATCGAGTCAGCAGAAAGACCATTACTCAGTGCTACATCGTCTTGGTATTCTCTATTGTTTTGTCTGAAGTAGATGACCTCCTGAGGTCCCTTTCAACCCTGATATACTATGATGTTCTCTGAACTTAGTGATCTTTCAAATGGCAGTAGATTCACAACTCTGCAGAGCAAAGTTCTCCTGCATCTCCACCAAACAGGTACAGAACTGACAATGTCCATGCGGGTGTAACATAGTGGTCAGTGTGTGTTACATTCCTCCTGTCCGCTGAACACAGAGGATGTCTGTTGCAGCCACCAGCTACAGAGCCTTGTAGATTTTTGCTGTGGCAGTCCCCAGCTTAATCAAGATGCCGGCCATCATACAAGCTTCCTCACAATACCTTGCTTCTGTACCTTGACCCTGAACTAGTGGACCACAGTGAAGGGTGAGGTAGCTCTGTTTCCACGTCCATTCACTCTGAGGCCAAAGGCCCTCCAAGGGAGGATCCTCTAGCGGTGCGTATATACTATACTGGCTCCACCTATGTTGCTTGTGAGGGAGGCATATGGCTATAATGGGCCTGTGTCCAACAATCCCCTATCACATAATATGCACATTAGAGAAGACTGAAGGCAGCACTAACTTATGCCAGAGGAATACAAACAGGTGACTTAGAGACATCTTTCCCCCCAGCCATCTTGGTTTTGCCCAAGCATTCCTCAGGCAGAAGCAAGAGTTGGCGGTCACACTGTAGCTTCTATAGACTCCTGGGGAATAAGAAATGGACTCTTTTGTAATATATATGCCCATCTTCATAAGTCTCTTATAGTTCACAGGTTTCATTTATTCCTAAACTAGTGAATTTTCAAATGTATGGAGATTAGTCTGGACTAACTGTACCAATTATATAAGAAAATGGCTACTTAAGAAAAGGGTCATTAATAAAGTCAAAGGTCACCTATTGGATAACCGCTTCTAAGGCAGTCTCTGTATTGGTTGGTGTGGAAGGTTTCTTCCATTGGGAGTTGCTGAACAGAACAGGTTTCAGGGCTGTCGGACTTGGACTTGGCTGTAGTTACATGTATATAGGGCTGGTGGCAAGGCTGGAAAAGGAATGAAAAATGCTGATGTTTCTATTTCTTGGGGTTCTTGATTGACTCCGTTTGCACTTTTTTATTGTTTGTTTACTGACACCCAGGTCTTCGGTAAATAAAACACCGACTGTAAAACAAGATTATGATAAAAATGTCGATAAAAATTGGAATGGGAAATTTCACAAAGAGCAAAAAATGTCGTCCTTGATAGTGGTCCATGGAAAGCTTTTTTAGAAAAGAGGTTATTTTTAGATCAAAAAATCTTGTGCACATAGTGTGTGTGTGTGTGTTCTTTGTTTTGTTTTCTTTTTTGTCATCTCTATCTGTGTGTAAGTGAATTTTGCCCAAGCATTACAGTATCTGGATCTGTCCACTTCTTTGTGAACAAGGCTGCCCATGTTTTCTCCTATTTTTTGGTTGTTGTTGTCAATGGCAAAGATTTGCAGAGAGTTGGATCCACAGAAACTAGCACAGTGTAGGGGTAATAAAACCACTTCTGAAAAAGCAATATCTTTTGCCATTGGAATGTAGCTGGTTGCCCAAAAATACAAATCCCCTCTTATCCTCAGGTGTCTCCTATGAGGAGGTTAATGTTTGCATCAGGGGAAAAGTTAGACTCAGCAAAAGGGGTCAAATCTTCTTACACCACAGAAGATGGCATGTAGGATGAAATCCTGACTCTAGTGGTATTAATGGGAATTTTGCCAGGGATTTCAATAGGGCCAAGATTTTATCCCTGAACTGCCAGAAGTGCAGCTAAAGCATTCCAGGTACATCAAGGAAGAACACACCTGCTGGTCTGCAGAATGTACAAGGAGCAGGTTGTGGGATCTCTGGGGCAGGGACTGTGTACGGCACCTGGCACAATGAGGCTCTGGTCCCTGACTGGGGGCACAATCACAATACAGACAATAAATATTATGAACGCCTGTCACTGACTTCAGTTTAATGCAGATAGCTCAGCATCTGAAATTTAAGGCTAGTAGCATCTCATTGCATGGATGTACTATATCAGTTATATAATAAATCTAAGCTAATTTATGGAAATTCCCAGTCAAGGTCTTGAACAATACATTTTTAATTCCCCTCATCACAAACACATTCCTCTGTCACCTGGCAAGCTAATATCCCCAGGTGATTTTTTAAATAAACGAATTTACATGTAATTAGCAATGCCCTGAGTGCACCCAAGCCCAGCCATAGCTCATCTGCTATTCAGCGGTAGAAGTAGATGTCGGAAAACACACAAACCTATGCAAGGATATCCTGGAGGAGAGCTCTCCGGAGGCGGCCGCCTCAAGTTCACCTCATGGTAAAGCCAGCCCTGCTTCAGAGCTATTCTCTCACATTCAGTGGAAAGAAAATGTCATTGGCTAATCTTGACCCAGGGGGTCCTAAATCACACTCTGATTAGAGTCAATAGGAAGTGACTCAGCGGCATTCCACCACTGTAACAGCCGACTTGGGGTCCCGCTCCAGTTACAGACTCACAGCAAATGGTGCCGTACGCAGAGCAATGGGATGGGTCCTTCCTGAACTTCCTGAGTTTGTAAGGACTAGGAGCACTGTGGATTTTCTTAGCCCCCGAAGGAAGCTTTCTTGATGCTATCTCCTCCTGATTACGCAGGAGTAGCGTTAATAAGAGAAAGATGGAACCCAACCCACTCCCGCTTAAGCAGAAACAAAAGGTGGGACCTTGGGAGGGGTAATACAGTGGAAAATAGAAAGCAAGGATCTGGAAGGACACTTAGCTAAAAAACCGTGATGACTAGAATGATACAGTGATTTGTGACTGAGAGGCCGGTGCATTTTGTGGGCAAGGGGGGCTATTCCCCATTCCTGACTCCTTAACCCAGCTATATCCAGCAAGTAACAATCTTGTGCTTAAGGAGAAACTTGCTGTTTGAGGAAAAAAATTTCCTCCTCTTGTTGGACTGTTTTGACTGTAGAAGCAGAAAGTGCAGTAACATCTCCATTGCACTTGCCCAGATCTAAGAAGGAGCTAGAAACCGCCTACTTTGAATGTTGTAGTCTGTATTATTCAGGGAACAATTTTTTCCTGTCATTTCCAATATGTTTCTTTGGCATTAATGGAAAATTATCGGAGCCCTGCAATGGCCAACATAGGATATATAAATGTCCACAGAGGCAACCAAATGACTGTGTAGTCTAGTGGGGAAAGTATGTACTTAATATTTCAAAGGTAGCCACTGCAAATGTTGCTAAGAGTGACTTTGCCTTTAATCCAGGAGAAGTCAAACTGTAGCTATATCACTGGATGGATATTGCTATATGTATTTTTTCATCCTTTCTAGGATGGATTATTTATATGAAGGAGTGGAAAAATACTTGGTGCGTTAAACCAGAGTGAGTTATAGTTAAGACTTTTGTAGATGGAATGTAAGTAGTGCGAGCTTGCTACTTGTTCAGTAATTCTGAGTATACAGACTTTAATAGCTTCAGATAAATCAGCTCAGAAACAGTAGTTAATTCCTCTTTAAATAGACTGTGGAAAAGAGTCAAGTTGTGACTACCAAATACTTTATGGCAAACGGCTCCTGCATATAAATACTGCTGTAAATGATGGTCTGGATAACTTTATTAGCCATTGGAAGGGAAGAAATGCTCAAAAATTGAATTTTCAGGGCATCAATGCACCGATTGAGTCATCTGCTCATGGCAATTTCAAGTTAGCGGAGTTATGAAGGCTTCCCTGGTTGCAGGTACATTTGCAAAACGTTCTGAAAATGTTAATATAGATGCCGTCAGTCTGAAGAATCTCTAATAAAAGCAGCAGGCTTCTAGCAATAAAATAAGTCCTATGTTTGTAATTCAGTGTGAGAACAGATTGAATGGCAAAACATTCGAATCACACTGCCACACATTTAAGTAAAAATGATTTTTTTAAAAATATTCATTGGAGTGAGGCAAACATTCAATTGCAAATAGAGCCTATTCATCATCATAAAAGCCAGCACGCGATAATAGGTCAAATATATTTAAATTGTCAGCCTCTGGGAGTAGATAACTGTTTGCAGCACCATTATGAAAAATTCCAGCACACCATTGTCTATTTTTAATTTTATCTTTCGTTTCATTTTTTCTAATACCCGTATGCTGGGGTATACTTGACCCACACTGGACAAGAAGAGGTTAACCCCATATTGTAGGCTAAGGAATCCCCGCCCTCTTGTCATCACTAGGCATGCTCCAACTGGAGCCTCAGTATAAAACAGAGCACTCAGTCTGGGTTGACTGCTGAGGAGAGAGGATGCATATTGCAGGCCACTTCCTGGGGGCTGCTGGAGCCCCAGACCACAGGCCAGGCACACTGAAACCCAGGGCAGATACCCGGCTGCCTGCAGAAGCCCATGAGGGGATAGAGTCATTGTGAGCTTTGCTGGCCAATGACTCCAGAGGCCCAGCAGATCTTTGGATGGAAGCTTTGGAAAACAGGGTAGGAAGTAGCCCCAGGAACTAGATATTGGCCTGGTTGTAGAACCGGGGCAAAGTTAGCATGTTTCAGATGGATACCTGCTGACATAGGGGTGAATAAAGTCATCGCTGACCGGGCCCTGGGCTGGGACCTGGTGGAGTAGGGAGGACCTGGGTCCTCCGACCCTGGCTGCCACCCACTCCTGGGTGGTGGCCCACTTCCTGCCTGGCCACTAAGCCATGCAGCTCTGCATAGGGGGGCAACAATATTGATTCTCGCCACTGGGCCATGTATCCCTGCATGGGGCGGGGGGGGGGGTGAGGGTGGAGGGGAGAGAGACTCTCTTATTGCCCTGAGTCTAAGGGTGGTTATGGATTCTGCCCCATGGCTATAACGCCCCCTTCTCTCCCCCCAAAGGGTGACGGGGTGTTCCTGCCCTGGGACAATCTGTCTGTTTAATGTAGGATGTGACATCATTTTTCTCCCAGCTTTTTCTCCTGCCTTTGAATCCTCAGGCCTGATCCTCAGCTTGCTTAAATCACCTTAGTTCTGCTGAAAGCAATTGATCTACACTGATTGACAGCACCTGTGGTCTGGCCCCTCAGAACTAAGCACTAGACAGAAAGCTAGCACTAAAGTCATGGATAATGTCTCTTGAGTTACGGAAGCTAAATCTGAGACACACTAAACTGCAAACGCTGTGTGTTAATTAAATTGACACAGTCAACTTACATATGGCCAAATGACACGTTTTGGAATAACAAGCTTCTTTAAAGCTGTGTGGCAGGGTGCTGGCCAGGAGTGCCTGAGCCAGCCCTGCTGGGCCCTTTAAGAGGGAGAAAAACCCTCTGCAAACCTCCCTGCAAGAGAAGGCTAATCAGCCACCTGGGCTGCAGGGGGCTCAGAGTTATGAGTTGAACCTGGCAGCCTCCTGGAGGGATAAAAGCCTGCCAGGCAGGAAGCCCAGTGTGGTGGTGTGGTAGAGGAGTGGTGGAGGAGTAGAGAGAAGGAGATAGAGAGAGAAGGAAGCTAGGGAAGCAGGAGGGAGGAGTAATACAGACTCTGGATCCCTGTGAGCCAGGAAGAAGGGACTTGTCTTCCTGAGCTGTAGCCTGTTTTCCCTGAGCTGTAAAGTACTGAGCTAACCTGTAGAGCTGTACATAGCAGGTGGTGGGGTTTGCACTGACGGAATAAAGAGCACTGGTGAGTCACAGCAGAGTCTCCTGCCTGTTTGTGGAGTGGGGTGAGAAGGCGATCTCTTACAGCTGCAATAGCAAATCTAAAAAAATCAAATATTGAATGAAAGTCGTCATTTTCAAGTAAATATGCATGCATTTTCAGCCCACGCACTACAACACCAAGGCCCCAATTCAGCAGTACATATCCATTCACCAAAGCTCTGAAGGGCCTACTTAACTTTGAAGTCAATGGAAGGAATGAAGTACATGCTAAAATTAAGCAGGTGTCTAAATTCTTTGCTCAGTTGGCATCTAAGATTTACCTGAAAGTGAAACTGACTATAAATAAAAGGGAAGGGGACTTGCTGGTTTTGATTGTCCAGCCAGAGAGAAATGCAAACTGTAAACAAAAGATATAAATAGTGATAAGTGGATTTCTTTATTATTTTCACTTTTAATAATTTAAGGTGTTGCTAGAAACATAAGCTAGGCAATGTTTGTTTGCAACATAAGATTTTTAAGTTGTGCCCTTAAGAAAACTAAAGATTTATAGTGTGTTTTCTCTGCTATGCGGCCTGTGGAAAGCAAATGAGATTACACCTGGTACTTCATTCAGAATCTGCTGCGCTCCTCTGTATATCTGTGTATGCTTGAGTGAGCATGTGTGTGCGTGTCTGAGGAAATATCATCATAACAATTTAGTAGTCGACAGCATTCAAAGAGATAGGCAGGATCCCTTGGCTTTCAGTGCAATTCATCCCCACTCTGGATACTGTTAAGCCATCTTGATAAAAGATAAATTTGAACGTTGGCTCATAAAGATATTTTAGAATGGCCTGTTATTTGTTGTGGTTGCTGCTTTGGAAGACACTAGATGGCATCAGGGATTGATTTGGTGCAAACTCTTGTTTTTATTGTGACTCTTACAATATTTAATGCTTTTTCTTAAATCACCAGCTAATGGAGTCAAGAGATCTCATGAGGCTGACTGCTTTCATTTCTGAAAAAAGCAAACATCTAGCCCTCATGGTTACTGAGAAGTTTGAAAACAGGACCCAAGTGTACTCAAAATGCACAGAAAGCAAAGAAAATCTAGCATCTTTTTATTTTAAAAAATGTTTTTTTGAGGCCTGACGTGAGTTTTGAATGCTTGGGATTAGCAGGACTGCAAATGGCCTGGAGTTTTGAAACCCTGGTGTTCCCTATAAAGGTTTTATCACCCTTCTGCTAATTGCTCAGGTTCAGGTTCTCCCTTCTCTGAGAGAATGTCCTCCTGAGGTGAGCAGCAAAACAAAATCCTCCAAATTCTTCCATCACTGGAAGGGAGTGGCCAAGGCAGTGGTTCAGTGTGGACCCAGAATGAGCTATGCCAGCCGTTGAATGGCCTCATCTCATCAGCTGGTGAGTGATCACATCAGGGTTGAATCCTTGGTTGGTTTCTAATATGTACACACAGCCATAATCTCCAACTCCAGTTCTGTAGGTAGAACGTTGGCCCTGGGTGATGGTCAGACTTCTGCATATAGCCTGTTACCTCAGAGTCCTTGGTAGATTGAATACAAATGATGTGAGGGTCGCTTTATCATCCAGTGAACGGCAGCACTACAACAGAGTAGGGCAGGGAAGGGAGAATACTGTGCTTTTTTATATCAAGCTGAAAACTCTGGGGGCCGGGGGGAAGGAATTTAGACTTAGAGGATGGTATCAGCTACATTGGAATTTGGATGGGACACTGGTGTTCACACCTAATTTTACAAAAAGTGTCATCACATCTTTAGTAACTATAAGAGGTCAGGCCCCATTGTATCCTAGATGGCACCTGTAAGACACATCCCGAGCGGATCTGGTGATGGCAATGTAATGCCCCAGCATAGCTGTAAGGGCATAGGTTAGTAATGACAAAGGAAAAGTGGCACCTACTGACTTACCATCTACTGCTACTTCCTTCAGCTCCTGAGTGTTCCTTGAAAAGTTTCCCAGAGTTTGTGAGCTCTGGCAGGAAGACAGCATAAAATCTTATGTATGCAAAATACACATTTAATTAAGACAGCTTCCTTCAAGCCTGATATGGTTGTACACAGTCCTGTTAGTTTTCCTTCCTGATTGTAGAGGAGACGTACTTGAGAACTACTAGCACATTTCCAGAAGTTGGCATGATTGCTGATATTTTCTTCCTGTTTAATTTCCAGGAGTTTCCTGTGCTGTCTAACTGCCACAGAGTTCTTCTAATAAGCAGCTGGTTATCAACAGAGAAATAGATCTGGCTGTTATCTGGCGTTCTCCTTTTCTGAGTTGATTTTTTAACATTTAATTATGTGAAACTTACAAAGCAAAATCACTAAGCACAAAATAATATGTTGCTGGTACCTTAACATTCCTAGCTCAATGGGGCCTTTTCAACTTCATGGTCAATCTGTTTTCTTTAAATAGGTGCATTACAGGACAGGCTCAAGGTAGGGACGTCTTTAGTTTTCAGCTCACATGGATCTCACTTCTAGATGGCTCTGTCAGACAGGGGGCTGGAAGATGAGTCAGTGGATAGGATATTGAACCGGGACTTGGGACAACTAAAATCTCTTCCTAGCTCTGCCACTGAATTGCTGGGTGATTTTGGGGCAAGTCTCTGTGTCTGTTTCCCCTCCTATCCTATCTCCATTTAGATAGATTCTGCCCCCAAAGAATTTACAATATCTCATTACATGTTTATACGGTACCCTATGGAATAGGCCCCAGTGTTGATTGGGTCTTTGAGGTATTGCTATAATACAAATCATGATACTGTAATAGGGAAGTGCTATGTTACAGTGCAGTTGAAGTATGGTATAATAATCATTTGCAATTTATAAGGTCTATACATGTCAACTAAACTAACCCCGTCATATCCCCTTGTGAGGCTGTTAAATATGAGGAGCTCCATTTTATAGATGAGGAAACTGTAACACAGTCAGATTCGGGGTTTGTTTCCACAATGGAAATTGTCCAGTGCTGACCATGACTGCAACTGAACCAAGGCTGAACACATAAGAATGGCCACACTGGCTCAGACCAAAGGTCCATCTAGGCCAGTATCCTGGTCTTCTGACAGTTGCCAGAAGAGAATTTTAGTGCTTGTGTAGTGTTCAGAACTTAGTCCAATGAGACCAAAAGCTTCTAGGCAAAGAACAGCCAGGGCAGCAGCAGGGCAAGGTTCCCCAAATACTCTGCCAATGTGTCCTAGCCCTATTCTGGAACGCTCATCTGTAATGCAGTCTGTGAACCTCTTTAGGCAATCAGAGGTCAGACCCGTCTTTTCAGGCCTTTAGATTTGTGAGTGAGGAGTTGAGCTGGTTGGGATAATAGGTTTTGAGAAGCACTGTGCCCCCTATGATGTCTGAGTTCGTAATCAGGGCGTGGCCTGGTGTTTGTCCACACACAGTAGGATGATTTCTCAGTAATCCTAGCGCCTAACAGTGCCTTGCCCTTTGCTACAGGGTTGGCTGCCTGATCCTGACGTGTGTAGTCAGGAGGCCCTAACTGCCTGTGGAGCCAGTGGACTGGAGGATTCTTGTGCCTTCCTCCGAAGCATCTGCTGGAGACAAAATACTGGACTAATCTGGACCATGGGTCTGATCCAGTCTGGCAAGTCCTATGTTCCTACCATTTTGTCAGCTCTTTTTTTCCTCCCAGACTTCTAAGCGCTAAGGTGTTCCAGAGTACCTTGCCTCACGTCTTGCTGGGTGCGTCTTTGTCCTCGATGCCCCAGCAGGGGACAGAATGCCACATGGGATAGCTGGCCGGATTGCATTGATGCAAACAGGTCACTTGGTGGGTGTAGACAACAGAAATGCGGTCGACACACAGTTTTCTCGTGCCACAAGCTGCAGCGTGCACACCGTTGCTGTGTGCGTGTTACAATGGGTGTCGTGCAACGTGACAACAAAGCCATATTTGCACTTAAACTGTACACAGAGCAAGAAAATCTGATCCTGAGCTTTTTATTGGACACTCCAGTGCACTCAAAAAAAAACAAAAAAAAAAACCTAGTGGGACTAACAAAGCGCTTGACAATCATCGGGGCTCATTGACTTGCTCTGGGACCACCCCTCCTCTGTTTCTTTTTATCTGTACATTGTTTACATTTGAACCTTTTGTGGAAGATCTGCAACTGGTATAAATCAACGTGCTTCCACTAGCTGACCCCTTGCTTCGTATTTGTCTGTCAAGCACCTACCTTATTGTTGGCATGGTATGAATATGTAATATTTCTGTGGAAGTGAGTGTCACTGTGGTCTCTTACTGCATTCGGTGATTCAAATCACCTTTAAAAAAAATCTTGACAGCTTACAAATGTGCTTAGGCTGCCTTTTTTTTAAAGTGTTTTCTTCTAATCCTCATCGTTTTCCTCATGTCTCATGATTCACTTCTGCACCTTTTATAGCTGTATAGAATGACAGCTGTATTAATGTTCTGGAGGAAATATATCAGCATGTCATTAGGAGCCATTTCTTATTTATGCTGTTTGGATCTTTTTACACCTGCAGTAAATATTTCCAATTTCAAGGAAGTTGAAGCAGATTCATCCCTGTAAATCTGCATGTTGGGTTTTTTGGGTTTCTTACTCGCTAGCATCATATTTCATTGCCACTAATAAGGAAATTGTCTTCTGTTTAAAAATGATCCTATCAGCTGAATCAGAGCTCTGTATTTATCTACATTTAATATCCATCTGTCTGGAACAAAACTTGCAAATCTGACCCTATGTAGCTTCTGTGAATGAACGGAAGGACCAGATTCCCATAAAACGAGTTGCACTTTAATTGTTTATTTCCCAGGGTGTACTCTTGGAGTATGTTGCTGTTTAGTGTGAGTAAGAGTATCAAAATGTGGCCCTAAGTTAGCGTGATTGGGGATGCTTCTCTTCTGCATGTGTGGATGTATGACTGATGGAGGTTCATATATGGTGTCCATCACTGTGGTATCTGTGTGCATTGCATGGTGCCATCTGAGCATTTGCCTTCAAGTCAAGGAATTTTATCTTCTAATGCTTTGTATCACTGTTGGCTTGTCTGAAGAAAAAAAATAAGGGGCAAGGCCTTCACCAGCTTGCCTCAGGGTGCCCTTTAGTTTGAGCTCAGAGTATTAGGACCAGTCCTGAAATCCTCACTGAGATGCAGTCACCACAGTTATTGGGTCTAGAGGCATGTTAGTAAAATAATAGCATATATGAAGGGTCCGATCCTGAAATCCTTACTCACCTGAGGAGTAGCACTGACATCAGGATCAGGCCCTGTGAGCTCCAAATTCCACCACATCAACAAGGAACGAGGAGGGAAACTCTCAAAGCCATGGAGGAGAAGTTGGGAATCTAGGTTCCCCTGGTGCCTTTAAAAATCTCTCTTGTTACATTTAAAGGAATCAAAGTATTTAAATGTACAAAAGAGAACAATCAAGCAAAGATAGATACAAGATCCAAATATACCTGCAGTTTGGTCTCGCGTTGCACTTCCAAAATCAACCTTGGACAGCTGCCCATCAACTATCTAGCCGGGATATGCTTATACGGGTTTGGAAAATCCATTGAGAACAGATGAAAATATTTAATTTACCAAACGTAGTGAACACGCTGGTCTGTAGCCTAGGCTGTATGTGAAGAATGGATTGGAAGATTGATGTGTGTATGTTGAAGGTCGATTCGTTGACTTACATTGAGAAGGGGAATAGGGAAGGTACAATGGTATGTGAAGTCTATATAGGAGGCTAGATGGGGTGAATTGAGCTTTGCTTAACAGTGAGGTTGGGTGCTAAATAGTGGGGTGGCAAAGGAGTTGTTTCTGGACTGTATATATATAGAAAGTAATGTCTGAGATTTGTGGTTTCTTGACCGTGGTGGGTAGTTGGAGAGAGCGGAGTTTTTTAAGACAAGAGGTTGGCATGTCTATCTAATAACAGGTGGGTGCATGGAAGCCTGCTCAGAGTTTCTAGACGATAGGAGGTCGGGGGGGGGGGGGGGAATAGGAACTACACAATATGGTAGTTCCTATTCCACTCATAGAATCATAGAATATCAGGGTTGGAAGGGACCTCAGGAGGTCATCCAGTCCAACCCCCTGCTTAAAGCAAGACTAACCCCAACTAAATCATCCCAGCCAGGGCTTTGTCAAGCCTGACCTTAAAAACCTCGAAGGAGGGAGATTCCACCACCTCCCTAGGTAACCCATTCCAGTGCTTCACCACCTTCCCAGTGAAAAAGTGTTTTCCTAATATCTAACCTAAACCTTCCCCACTGCAACTTGAGACCATTACTCCTTGTTCTGTCATCTGATACCACTTAGAACAGTCGATCCATCCTCTTTGGAACCCCCTTTCAGGTAGTTGAAAGCAGCTCTCAAATCTCCCCTCAGTCTTCTCTTCTGTAGACTAAACAATCCCAGTTCCCTTAGCCTCTCCTCATAAGTCATGTGCTCCAGGCCCCTAATCATTTTTGTTGCCCTCCTCTGGATTCTTTCCAATTTCTCCACATCTTTTCCACATCTTTCTTGTAGTCCTATGTCTTGTGGAAATGCACATAACGATGAGAAGGGATTAAAAAGGTCTCTGGTCTATAGGCCGTTGCTGGGCTGTGGGGTGGGGTAGAATTAAGATTTGGGGGGGGATACGCACTGTGATATTCTACATGTGTACCTCCTCTTTAGGAAGTTGTGAACTTTGATGAGTGTATTTGGATATTTCTTAATTGTAATCTTCCAACTCCCATGTTTCATTTTCCCAAACCATTCGATACACACAGAGCATCAACCTTAAGTGTACAAAGTCTTTTCTAGCGGTGCTCTGATAACCAGGACAAACTTGCACTGGCTGATGGGCAGTTCTGAGGGAAGGATCCTGTCCCCTGGCAACTAGTGAAATTTGAATAACCTTTCTGAGGGCATCAAGTGCACCACAGAATGGTGCTGTATCAGCAGCTTCTCTTGCTCTCTCTAAATTGGTGCTGATATTTAAATAATTCACTTAATTCCGGCATTTGATATTATTTTTTTTTGTAAATTCTTTTATAGCAACATCTTGCTGCTGACAGAGTCAGAATGAAATGCTCAAGATTCGAGTAGACCCAGCAGAGTCAAAGATGTGTCCTCTCTTATATGGGCATAGTATCCGAGAGCAGTTTTTTCAATAAGAAGCCATCTTAGAGCTTATTTCAGATTTTCGAATGATAACGTGTTTTCAGAAGCATCAGTGTTACCCTTTTTCACCCATATTTACTTGTGTTTAATTAATTCACCGTTTCTTTTCCTGCTTCTTTATTAATTCTTCTTTTTTTTGTACTGCCGTAGTGCCAAGAGATCCCAACCAGGTTCTGGAGTTTGTAGTCTAAACAGATAAGTCAGGTGGGCAGGGAAACAGAGGCACCGTTACAGTGAATGAGTCTATGAATCTATGAATGCCCAAGGTCACACTTCAGGTCTGTGGCAGAAGTACAAAAGGAATCTGTGTTTCATAAATGCCAGTTCAATGCTGTGTCCACTAGACTACACTGCCTCCAGAAAATAGAAGCTTTCCTCTCACAAACTAAAAGCATACCCATGCCCTCCTCTGCGGCCGAGTTGCCTTAAACGCTAACTAAAAATCAATGATGTTCAGATGGAAGATTAAATAATGCAGAGCCTTAGTTAAGTGCTCTCACTTACAACATTCTTCAGCCTGCCCTCAGATCACCTTCGAGGGTGCAGGAGTACTGCAGCCTGCAAGTTGGGAGTATGCAGGCAGGCAGGTTTTTTGGAAAATGCTAAATTGCAGAAACCAAACCCTTTTGCAGGAAAGGTCTGGTTTTGATTAAACTCTTGTTGGAAATGGTTTGCCGTTCCAGGATACAAAAGAGAGATTCATCCCAGGAGAATAGCCAACAAGCTGATGGTTAGGGCCTTCCCCTGGGATTTGGGATACCCAGCATCAGCTCACTGCTCTGCAAGATTGGGAGCAGGGATTTGAACCCAAGTCACCTACATCCCCCGAGAGTGTCCTAACCCCCAGGCTACTGAGTATTCTGGGGTTGGTAGCCACCCCCGGGTTTCACAAAAAAATTCCAACGAGCTTGGCTTTTACGTGATGTGGAATGGGAAGTCGTTTAAAATCTACACCTTTTGTAACCTGGGAAAGCCACCTCCTGCCCAGTTCCACTTCAGAGTGTTCAGTAAGGGTTAGTCCCAAAAGCCCCTTTGAAGAATACAAATGCATTGATGATGGTCATATTCCTCCTGCACTTGGCTGCTTTGCTCCAGCATGGAGTTGGAGCAATAGAGGTGGGGAAGCAGAACATAGAAGAGCGAGGAAGGAGTACTGTGTGGTGCCCACTATTAAAGAAGGATGTTAATACATTGCAGAGGGCTCGGAAAAGATAAAAAACCATGAGACTGATTAAAGGATTAGAAAACCTGCCTTATAGCGACTGACTGAAAGAGCCCAATCTCTTTAGCTTAACCAACAGCAAGCTAAGGGGTGACTTGCTTGCAGTCTATAATTACCTACCTGGAGAACAAATATTGAAATGATGGGCTCTTCAGTCTAGCAGAGACAGGTTTAACACGATCCAATGGCTGGATCCATGCTAGGCAAATTCAGACGGGAAATAAGGTGTAGATTTTTAACAATGAGGCTATTTAACCACTGGAACGATGTACCATGAGTTGTGGGGGATTTCCCATCACTGACCATTTTTAAATCAAGATGGGATAGTTTTCTAAAATCTGCTCTAGGAATTCTTTTGAGGCAGTTCTCTGGCTAAATGGGCACAGTGGTTCCTTGCAGCCTACGGATCTATGCATCCCCTTTGCTCCAGTTCCTCTCTTCCTCACGTCTCTCTCCCACAGTCCCCCTCCTCTATCTGCACCCCCAATTCTTGTCACTTTCCCTCAAGGGCTGGCCCCTTTGTCGATATTACTCCTGCTTCCCAAACGATCTCTCCCCCATCTACCCCCATGCTTCTATCTATACCGTCCATCCCCCAGCCACACTGGAAAGGCAGGAATTGCTTCACTTGCAGATATAGGAGAGGTTAATTTCAGTGTGTCGCTTTGCTTTGAGAGTTCATGGCTGATTTAATGGACATTAAACATTCTTGCTAAGGGGTAACAATCAAGCCAGTAGCAGCTGATGATAAACCGGGTGCGTGGAGAGAAGGGGGGTGGGCGGGTGAAGCAGAATAGCGAGGCTGACAATGCCAGCAGGAATTGGAAAGCTGCCAAGCAAGGGGGGCTAGCTGAGAGGGGTAGGTCCTTTACTCCGCACTCTCCGTTATTCTATTGGTTACTGAGCTGCTGTTTAAAGCAGAAGCGCTCGGAGGATTTAGCTGCAGAGCCAGACACCGGATTGCAGCCCACCCTTCAGTGCACCAAGAGGGGGAGAAGAGCTTGCAGAGGGTTCCGATTTTGATTTCTCTTTGAAAGAGAAAAGGCAGGGAGGGAAAGATCCCAGAAAAGGAGCTCTGATCCCACAGTCCCGGGGGGCGAACAATGGATGCGACCATATTTCAGATCATCATCGACCAATTTGATGCCAACTGCAGCCTCCTCGATGATTTTTTCGAGAGTTCCCCTCTTCCCTTCCTTGGCTTTGATGGTAGGATGCGTTAACCTATAGGAGGGCTTGGAAAAGCCTTGGGTTAAGATTCTTAGAGTCGCCCTTTGCTTTGTGATGTGAACGGGTTGCTTCGGGGCTTTCTCAATCGCTTCTCTTTCCTTTCTCTTTTTTTAACATGAAGGTCCATATTGCAACGCCACCACCGATCAGATAGGCACCTGCTGGCCCCGGGCCATTGCTGGGGAACTGGTGGAGAGACCCTGCCCGGAGTTTGTCAACGGGGTCAAGTACAACACCACCCGTAAGTACAAACTCCCCATTTCTCTGTCTGCAGCTTGTGCTGAGAAAAACATTCCTATGAAGCCCCTTAATGCGTCCTCATAAAAAGCCGTTTCTTAAGCGTTTAGCTGGGAATTGACCCATCCCGTACATTCTGAGTGATGCATAGAAATGCCTGCTTTGAGTAACCCCGATTTTAACATAAACTTGGCCTTTTAAACCCTTGCATGTGTTTCTTCAGGCAGATGTGGAGAAGAAAACTCACTGTGTCTTTTAAGGAGACATGGACATTTAAACATGTCCACTGAATTTCGTAGGTATTTGTAAGAGTGATCCTGGTTTGTGCACATTTCAATTAAAGTAATTATCTCTCTGACTTGCTCAGTCCTCAGTCTTAATTAATACACTGGTGATGTGCTTGGGAACAACCAACCCTCTGGAGGGAACAATGTGTGTCTGAACAGGGATTAGAGTGCCTTGGAAAGCCCTGAAGTCCTGATCTAATAACAGAGGCTGAGGTGCCGAATCTACTTAACTTCACTGGCAGTTTGCTTATTAGTCAGGGATGGACACAGTGGTTTAAGCCGGTTGCATGAGGAACTCAGGTGAGCCTGTACTAGGATGTCATTAGACAGATCAAATTTACCATCAGGGTGAAGTGCAGCCTTATGTGTATCATACCAATTGTTTGCAGCTGGCTATAAATATTTTCATAACTAAACAATAGTGAGTCATTGGCATATGTCTGAGTGGGGTTTGTTGTCAGGCTGTGGACTCAGGCGTTCATTTCCCCTCATTCTGGTCAATGTTGATCAATCCGGTTAGGAGCTTTTGGATGATTAAGTGTCCCGAATGCTAGCTCTGCATATGTGTGGTACTTTGGTTAGCATCCTTTTTCAGAACCTTTTTAATGTGTGTTTCTGCATCCCTGGACGTTTCACTGTGCCCTTGTCCTTGTGGGGAATTCATTCATGTTAATAAAGCTTTAGTATTTTCTTAGAGTCCAAATTCACTTGGATTTCTGTCAGTAAATCTGAAGAGGGAGGGTCTCAGGGAACCTTGTGTCTCTCTTAGAACTTGATTTTAACTTGTTGGAAGTGGATTTCCTCCCTCCTTCCTCCCCCTTTTATGGGTTAATGGTCGGATTTGTGAGAGGGAACAGCACCCAATGTCTCCCATTTGAGAACCAAAGTCGCTGCTGGAGGCCCAGCGCTCCTGAAAATCAGTGTAGGATCCTCATTCTGCAACCCTTCCTTGGGCAAACCGCCCAGTGAAGTCAGCAATAGGCTCACCTGGGTAAGGGCTGCAGGATTAACCTTCTGCGAGCCATGGTCTTTGTGGTGAAATGTGATCCGCCCTTCCAGGGGCCACCCGTCCTCAGAATGAACACGCTTCTACTTTACAAGCAAGTACCATTGATATCAATGGAACTATTCAAGGAGCCAGGCACCATTCAGCGAGAGTTGGGGGGTATTTGGAATCTGGTCCTAAAAGTTTGTGCCTTCCTTGTGTCTGTGCAAGAAGAACGGGGAATATTAATCTTCCATTTTCCCTGTGTGTATGGGAAGTTGGTTTCATTGCTTTTTCTGAGTTTTTATGCTTCCCAAAGGGCTTGATGGAAACAGCATGGCATGGTTATTAAGTAGTTGCATCCTTAACAGGAGAGATGTTAAATGGAGTTTCTGTGCCCCAAACCAAAAGAGCTAAACATCCTTCTTTTCATGCGGATATGCTCCATAACTGGTATTTTCAATATTTCTTCATTTAATTGGAAGGTCGGTCTTTTCTGATTAACGTCTCGGGGTGGTGATTATTTATCTTACCTTCGCAATGAACTTTCTCTAAGTACCCGGCTCTAAGATCTATGGCACAGTTATTACTGCTCAGCATCAGTTATTTGCTGTTTCCGGGATAACATGCTCACAAATAAATATTCAGATACTGCCTGGGAAAATTTGTTTGCAGTAGTCATGTGAAATGGATCATGATTTTTTCCCTTTCAAACTTATGTCTAAAATGGAAACGTTTATATGTGTGTATAGTAAAGTAGGGGTACATTTGTGCCTTTTTTCAATAATGCCTAGAGATTTTAGGGTTCTGCATCAAGACAGCTTGTAGCAGATATCTAGAGAAATTCGACTCTTCCATGTATTTAGCTATGGACCCCATCCTTCAATTCCTTGCTCACATGAACAAAGACAGTTTGCAGGATGAAGCCTGGGTCAAGACAGCTTGTAAAATCAACAGCTTCATAACCAGCTTGCAATTACTTCTGTCATTTGAAAGATGGGTCAATTAATACAGTCAGGGCATGTCTGATATTCCCAGAGACTCATCTGCTTCCCACACTTTGTCTACTTCTGCTTGAGATGTTTCACTTAGATAGTTTATCACATTTACTAGGACGCCCTTTGCAGCAGAACCCAGTGTGGAAGTAGATTGTGTACATTATGCAAATAGTAAAATAAACACAGTCAACTGAATATAACTGTAACTCGATCTCACGAATAAGGTCAAATAGCTGATCCTAGAGTGAAGAACTGGTTTGAAGATGACTTGCATTGACACAAGAGATTTCTACCCTAAAACACGTAGTTCCATTCTTTTCTGCTTGTGGCACAACATCATGATCAGTTTTAAATAGAACCAAGAGGTACGGGTTAGAAATAGTTTGATGTTAATTCCCCAGTAAGTGCTGGTATCTGGTTCCTTGGACTACGGACAAAAGTGCTCAGACTGCAAAGTTCACTACGTCAAATGTTTGTCTTAGCTATCCTCCTGTTGTTGACATGAAGAAGGAAGATAACTTGGTAATTGGGTTGAGGGCAATTACCCTTTAGAAACCATTACATATTTTTGTGTACATTTAACCTCTGTGAAGTCTTGGGAATCAAATGATGAAGTAGTGGATCTTGGTCTTCTAAACACAGTGGACGAGATCCTCAGCTGGCTCAAATCAGTGGAGCCCCGCCTACTCCAGTGGAGTTTGACTTAACCCCAGCTGCACATCTGATCCAAACTGGTCTTAAAGGAGTTACCCCAGAGGTGAATTTAACCCCCTAGTTGCCACTAAAAGAAAGATCATGCAGGAAACATTGGAAACTCCAATATATAATCCATATTCCTGAACCTTAATGCCTCAACTCCAGCTGTGCCTATTACAAAAACCCAGGCAGATGAAGTAACAATGGAGACCCTCAGATGATCCATCAGAATTGATCCAAAAGGCACTACAGACAAGAAGATGAAAACTACCCAGAGTCAGTACACCGACATTTCCATTCAGCTACGATACAGAGAGAGCAGCTTCTGATTGTAATAAAATCTTCTCCTGTAAGTTACCCTGTGATTTTTTTTCTGAGAGCTAATCAGTGTCATTGCTAACTTTCAAGTGGGTTAGTAAAGCAGCAGGTCCAGTTTGCTCTCTTTATCCTGTGTGCTCCCTTATTTCAGCAAATTCTCTTTTTCCCCTACGTATTTCATGAAGCAAAGACGTGTTAACAAACACAGTTCTACTCATTCTTGGGTCTCACTCACCAATAAGTACAAACGAGTGAATTCTGTGGTCAGGGTTCTGGAAATTCAGTTGCCCAATTTGATTTTCATATACAGAGCTGCCATTGAATTTGCAAAGAAATAAGAACTCACTCCCTCCCCCCCTATATATATATGTGTGTGTGTTCAATGGCAAAAAAGGCTATGCTAATGTGGAGTTAAGCTAGCTTGACGGCAAGCTTATCCCTTTGCGGAATATGAACGGGGTACTGTCAATAGGAAGATGGGATATGAGTTGGATTTATTACCAACATAAATGCCAGTTAAGGTGACTGTGGTTGGTTTTAGGTGTAGCTAGGCTGAATGGTGGAGGCAGTTGGTAGCTCCGGTCGGTAGAGGGTGTCCGGGAGATGGGCGGATTAGTGTGAGGTGTATGGCAGAGCTGTGATTGTGATACGAGATGGATGTTTTCCACCCTCCAAAATGTGGGGGGAAGGGAAGTGATGCAGTTTGCTTGCAGAACGCAGCAGGGTCTGTCAGTAGCGGGGCATAGGACTTGTATTTGACTGGACGCTATCAGCAGTGAGGTGGAACAGGACAGCATTTGAATGCTTTAATGATGGTGAAGTGAAAGTGTTGGTCTGAGAGGGTGTCCTGGGAAGTAGCGTGCGGGGGTTGTAAGAGGTTGTGAAGTGGTTCTTAAATTGTCTGTCTATTGTATTATTTCTAAGGACGTGGCTCATGGTGAGCATACACCTTTTTGTCCTTTCACGTGTTGGATGGAATCCTGTAAGGGAGAGTGAATGGGCTGCAAAAGGAGGCAAACTGTGGGTCTGTGTGTGAAGGGGGCAGATGGGAGCATTGCTGAGCAAGGAGAGAGTTCAGCTTGCATGGGTGACCTTGCCTGTACATCTCCTAGTTTTCAGACGCTGAGTTTTGCTCAGCTCAGTGTCCTGCCAGGGGACAATATACAACCAAGCCACCTTAACTCTGAACTAATAGATGGTGTGGGGGGGTTCTCATTACATTTCCTAGTTTGTTTCTTATCAAGACAGGATATGGGGTTGGTAAGAGTTGTTTAGGCCGTTGTATGTATCGTGTCCTGCAATTTGCATACCACGCCAAATCAGTCTGCAGTGCGCCATCCCTATGTCGGGGGCTCCGTGCTCTCCCGCTAACTTCTGCAACCGGGTGATCCAGGAATACCCAGAATGCACAGCCAGCCTGGCATTGCGCGTATTTCTTTTCCTGCTGCCATCAAGGTGCCTGTTCTTGAAGTCCAAATCTCTGCACTGTGTTAATCTGTAGCCACTTGCTACACCCTCCCCTTCCTCCCCAGAGCCAGTAAAATACAGATTTTCCCCAAACACCCGTCCAAGACTTGTCTACCACCTGACCTCATTGCCTCACTCACCCCTCCACAACTGCTCTCGCTGGGTGGGCAGCACAGGAAGTCCTCTGCCTTAGGTGCGTCCCCATCCGATATAATAAACTTTTTGGTTAGATCAGCTGCTGACTACTCTGCTGTGTTCAGTGTAAACCGCCCCATAACTCGTGCTATTAAACCAGACAATGCGTAGCAAGGAACGTTGCGCAGGTGTACAAAGGTTTAGTCTAGAAATAGCAGCAGCGGGGTCAAGGCATCCAACATATTCCCTCAAACTGCCTAGGTAACCAGAGAGCGGCTGCATAGAAACCCTCTCATGGTTTCTTCCCCTCTATTGCTGCTCTAACACTCGACGGCACATCGACGCAAGCGGAGGAGCAAACGTGTAGGCCATTCACAGTTCGGGTCCCCCAAAGACCTTGATCAACTCAGACGGTTTTGACCTGCATCACAGCAGTGGTTTGATTTCTAGTTCTCTGGGGGGCAGGGGGAGGAGGAGGGAAACCTCCCCCCCCCCCCCTTTGAAATGTTTTGAAAAACAGCTATTTTTTCAGGGCTTCTATTTTTGGAACGCTTCCTCAAATGCCCCCCAAATGCGGATCACAAACCCTATTCCACTCTCCCACAAGACATAGCGAATTGCAAGAACTTCCGTGCGTGCAGGTGGATTTTAGAGCACTCAGCGTCATCGTCGATGAAAACAGGAAGGATAGCGGGACGACGGAGGGAAAGAGCTCTTCTGAAGCATCGGAAGCTCTGAAAGGGAAGCAGTGGCCCATTCATCTCAGTGGATAGTCTCAGCTGAATGAGAACACCGCATGGAGATGTACTGAACCTGCAATAACAGCTCTATCCATCTCAATGGGGTGCCTGTCCCCATCCTGAGTGCTTGAGCTTAACATGCCAAAAGTACGCCCGTTCTCCGCTCCCCATTTACAGGGACAGAACATCCCCATATCCTGACTCACATGGGGGTGGGTGGGCAGGGAGGAGGCCTCAGACCCTCCCAAAAGGGCAACCTCCCAATCCAAACCTGGCTCAGATGAGAGGAGCAAGGGATGGGGGTTTACACCCCCTGTAGATGGACCTGGAGCCCCAGATCTTGACATTCACATGGGGGCAGTGAAATGACCTCAGACATCCCCAGATGGGCAAAGCTCCCCTTATCCCAGATCATAGAAATGTAGAGGAAGGGACCTCAAGAGATCATTTCTAGTCCATCCCCCCAGCACTGAGGCAGGACCAACTAAACCTAGACCTTCCCTGACAGGTGTTGTCCAACCTGTTCTGAAAAATCTCCCATGACAGGGATACTACAGTCTCCCTTGGACACCTTTTCCAGAGCTGGACTACCCTGATGTTCAGAAAGTTTTCCTGATATCTAACCTAAGTCTCTTTTGCTGCAGATAAAGCTCATTGCTTCCCGTCCTACCTTCAGTGGACATGGAGAACTAATCACCTTCCTCTTTATAAGAGAACTTAACATTCCCCATTGTGTAGCTGTGCATGTGATTTTTCCTTCTTAAGGGAACCATGTTCCGCTGGTCTTTATTGCATTTCATCTTGATGATTTCAGAACAATTCTCCAGTTTGTCAAAGTAATTTTGAACTCTAATCCGGTCCTCCAAAGTGCTAGCAAGCCCCTCCCCCCCAGTTCGGTGTCAGCTGCAAATTTTATAAGCATGTTTTCCACTTATTAATGGAAATGTTGAATGCTAGCGGACCCAGGGCTGACCTTTTGTGGGACCCCACTAGATACATCCTCCCAGTTTGCGAATGACCATCAAAAACTACTCTTTGAGAACGGTCTTCCAACCAGTGGTGCAACCACCTTCTAAACCACATTTCCCTGGTGTGCTTATGGGGATGTCATGTGGGACTGTGTCGAACTTCTTAGTAAAATCATAATCACATGAGAGGGCGGGGGGGGGGGCCTAGAACCCCCTGGAGGAGCGAGAGGACCCCAGAGCTGGGTGCACACACAAGAAGGGAGAATGTGGAGCTGACAGGTATCCCTGCCTCTATCCTCGCCTAGTCCCCTTGCCACTGTCCCACCACTCCACTCCTCCTACCTCCCAAGGCTCCATTTCCTGAGGCTTCAACCTCTCTCTTCTTCTCTACCACTCTTCCCCCCATTTATCCACCTCCCCATAGCCCCCTTCCTCTCAAAGCAGCCTGAACCTCCCTTTATCCTATTCCCCCACTCCCTACCCCCCGATCGCCCCTCCTTTCCTATTAACCATTCACATGTCTTATTTTTTCCTCAAAGACCTTGAGAGATGCAGGGGGGTAGAGGGTGCAGGGGGGTTGAGATGGTCTGGCAAAGCAGGGGATGCAGGTTGGTTGGGTGCACTGGCAAAGCAAGGGGTGCAGGGTGGTTGGGGTGCACTGGCAAAGCAAGGGGTGCAGAGTGGTTGGGGTGCACTGGAAAAACGGAGTACTGGGTGGTTGGGGTGTACTCGCAAAGGAGGGGGTACAGGAGATTGAGGTGCACTAGCAAAGCAGGGGGTTGGGGTGCATTGGCAAAGTGGGGGTGCAGGGAATTGGGGTGTACTGACAAAGCACAAGGTGCAGGGGGTTGGGGTGCACTGGCAGAGCTCTGGGTTGCATCGAAACATCAGTTTAAAGGTCCATCTTTCTAAGGGTACGTCTACACCAGCAATGGCTTGAGGAGTACAGACACTGCACGGCTAGCTAACACGGGTTTAAATAAATAGGGTTCTAGACACAGCTTAGGTGGGTAAAGTGGAATGCCTTACACAACCCCCAGGTTATGCACCCACCCCCCGAGGCTCTCTTCACACCCAAGCAGTGCCTCTCACATCCACACTGCTATTCTAACAGTGTAAAGTCCCATTGCCTGTCCCCTGCCAGAGCCTTCCACTGCAGTGTGTAGCTACAGATGTAGTGCTTGTACTCTGCTCACCGCCGTAAAGGTAGGTACAGCCGTACAGTCATTAGGCTCTGACGACTGTTCCGTAGTGTACTGGGAAGCTGATTCATGGTTTCACTTCAGTGGGTTTCCACCTGGAAACCTTCCCTGTGACTGGCCCGAAGTACCGTTCTCGTTCGCAGGCCGTGCGAGAGTGCACAAGGCGCTGTAAAAGGGGAACTTTCTGTAGATGCATCTGTGCACAGGACTTGTCTAGTTTTGGTCTTCATAAGCTTGGTGGGTGACCATGTTCTGACATTGCTAATAGAGAAGTAGCTGCGTGAGGAGATGGAGCAGGAGCCAACAAATGTGGTTGTGTATCAAAACGGTACATGGGATGTCAAAGCCCCCAGCAGGCTAGAGGAATATTTTGGGAGAAAATACAGAAGACTTGAGTTAGCATTGACAACTGGGGTCTTAGCAAGTACAATTGTTTCCCATTGTCTCACAGCTCAATTCAAACCAGCTCTTCAAAGGAGTCAAGAGAACTTGTCTGTCATGCACACCCACAAAACAAGGTATTTGCAAATGGCTGTTGGTTTCTTATCAGAAATTAAATAAAATAAATATATGGATATACCTATCTCATAGAACTGGAAGGTCATCAAGTCCAGTCCCCTGCCTACACTAGCAGGACCAAGTACTGTCCTCTGTCAGATTTTTTGCCCCAGATCCCTAAGTGGCCTCCTCAGGGATTGAACTCACAACCCTGGACATGGGAGGCCAATGCTCAAACCACTGAGCTATCCCTCCTCCACATTAAATAAATAAATTTTTTTAAAAATTAAGCCATTAAAGGCATCACCTATTTCCATAGAGAATTTCCCACAGTTCTTTGTTTCTTCACAAAGGGGGTTCTAAAGAGCATGGATGTAGACCAGCGGTTCTCAAACTTCTTGAGACCGCAACTCCTTTTGCAGCTCCGTCGGCGCGGCGTGACCCCTCCAGTCCCTGCAGGGGGCGGGCTGCCGGCTGCGCCCCGGCCCCCAGTCCCCGCCGCGGGTGGGTTGCTGGCTGCGCGCCAGCCCCCAGTCCCCGCCGCGGGCGGGCTGCCGGCTGCACGCCGGCCCCCCGTTCCCGCCGCGAGTTGCCACGGCAGGAGCTCGCGACCCCCTGGGGAGCGCTCGGCGACCCCCCCAGGGGGTCACGACCCTCAGTTTGAGAAACCCTGATGTAGACTGTTCTCAGTGGTACCAGATGACAGAACAAGGAGTAATGATCTCAAGTTACAGTTGGGAAGGTTTAGATTGGATATTAGGAAAAACTTTTTCACAGGGAGGGTGGTGAAGCATTGGAATGGGTTACCTAGGGAGATGGTAGAATCTCCTTCCTTAGAGGTTTTTAAGGTTAGACTTGACAAAGGCCTGGCTGGGATGATTTAGTTGGGGATTGGGCCTGCTTTGGGCAGGGGGTTGGACTACATGACCTCCAGAGGTCCCTTCCAACCCTGAGATTCTATGATTCTGTGATTCACCTTTGCCTTGCCTTGTGAATGTTTAGGGTGGGGGGATAAAGGGCTCTTTTTTTTTCACCTTTATAAAGGAAAACGCAGGAAATGTATTGTTTAACTGGGTCACAGAGACTCACCGGGATAATTTTCATCAGTTAAGCAACTGCATATTGAACGGGAACAAATCATTGCTACTTTTCTTTTGAATAAGGAATTGTTGAAAATGTTTCTATAATGTAGGTTGTACAGTAGACTCTCGATTATCCAGGATGATAGGGAAAAATTAATTCTGGTTAATAAAATCCCGGATAATCACCATCCATAGGAAATATGGGGTGGGGGGGTTGGTTCACCAGCCACCCTGCGCCGGGGGGAGGGAGTGTTGATTCACTGGCAGCTCTGTGCCCTGGTGGGGTTTTTGTGTGTGTGTGCTTGGGGAGGCAACAAAGCCAGAGCCGGCCGTACGAGTTGCGCATATTTTTTTTGACATCCTGGTTAATCCGCATCCTGGTTAATCCAATCCTGGATAATCGAGAGTCTACTGTAATTAAGTACATAAAAACAGGAGTCATTCTAGGAAATCATCAGTATTAGAGCCCTGTTCATGCTTTATAGCACAGTACCTGTTCAGGTAATTATAGAACTGTTCATTTTATAAGTGGCTGACCTGAATGCTCTACTTATGCTCCCTCCATCCCTCTAGCCCAGAAGTTGCTCTTATGAGCCCTACTTCAATTTTGCATGGTCTCCATTTGTAAAAGGTTCTTCCATTGGTTAATGGAGAGTTTACTTTGAAAACTGAGCACCATAGGAAGAGATTTTACACCTTATGTTCTGGTAACCTCTCTCTGTGTCAGGGAGAGAAATGAAATATCCATCAATGCAGTTTGACCAATTAGGGTTGGTTGGGTGCCTTTTAAATACAGTTGGGTGCAATGCAGTGATACAGAAGATGTGTGGATTGGAGTTAGAGTGGAGGGGGTCTCGGAGGGGGCAATCAGGTTAAATGGGTCGCGGGTTCTGAGGGGGCAATCAGGGGGCGGGAAGTGGGTGGGGGTTGGCTAGGGGGCGGGGTCAGGCTGTTTGGGGAGGCACAGCCTTCCCTACCCGGCCCTCTGCACAATTTTTAACCCCAGCATGGCCCTCGGGCCAAAAAGTTTGCCCACCCCTGCACTACACACACAACTCTCCCGGGGGAGAGAGAATGAACCACATGTGACAATACTCATCACCGTGCTTAGAGTATGTCTGTGCTGCAATAAAAGACCCAGGACACAGCTGCGGCTGGCCCAGGTCTGCTGCCTTGGGCTGCAGGGCTCTCAAATGGTAGATGATCAGGTTTGGGCTGTTAGCCCAGGCTCTGAGACCCTGCGAGGCGGGAGGGTCCCAAAGCCCAGACTCCAGCCTGATCCCAAACTTCTACCCAGCTATTTTTAGCCCCACAGCCCTAGTCCTGCAAGCCTGAGTCAGCTGACCCGGGCTCTGATGCTCGGTGCTGCAGATTTTTTATCACAGTGTAGACACCCCCCGAATGCACTCGTGAAAGCTGCGGATACTACAGTGTTGAGGGCAGGCTAAGAACCTCCGTAGACCAGAATGAGTGGCTGTTACCAGATAGCTGCATCCCTTATGTTATGCTCCTGATCCCAACTCTCCCGTTGAGTTTAATGAGCTTTAGATACGGTCCAGCGTGACATTTATTTCCTTCCTCAGCCTCCCCTCCTATTTCAGGTAACCCAGCACTTGCCTGAGGGAAGCTTTGGAATTGGGGTGACGAGAGGAGCGGGCCATGACACAATTTCTCTCCTAAGAAATCGGCTGCCACGTGAGATCAGCTCACAGCCATTGGTTTACAGTGCATGTGTTCCACCCAGCGCCTCTAATGTAACAGAACAGGGAGCCCCATTGATAGGCTGGCCATACGTCCCGTTTTGAACGGGACAGTCCCGTTTTTTACATATTTTCTGACCGTCCTGTCTTTTTAATAAAAATATCGAATTTGTCCCGTTTTTCGTAAAGGAAAAAAAAAAAAACGGGACGTGGCTTATTTCAGGGACCCACGGCCGGGTCCCGCCTCCTCCCGCAGCCCTTCAGTCCCTTCCCCTCCCGGCCTGCTCCCCCCTCCCCTCCACCACAGCTGCTGCAGAGCCCACGCGGCGCGATTGGCTGGGCCGCCCCCACGTGTCGCGCGAGTCGGTTACAGCAGAGCCCGGCACAACAGCAGAGTGGAGCTGCTGGCCGGGCAGGGGCTGACTGGTGCCTCACTGCCCCCCCCCCCCCACGTGGAGGAAACGCAGAGCTCAGCATAGGTGGTGGCTGGGGAGGGGGGGGCGCAGCGGCGGGGCCTGCAGGGGTGGGATGAGCTGGGGGGTCAGGTGGGAGGCTGTGGGGTGGTGGGGCTGTGTTTTGAGGCCGTTGGGGGAGCCTGGGGGTGTATTGGTTGCTAGTGGGGGGGCTATGGGGAGAGGTTATGTAGGGAAGGCTTTGGGGGTGTAAGGGGCTGGGGGGTTGGTAGTGGGATGGTGTTGGGGGGCCTAGAGGTGGTTATGTGAGGGTTGGGTATTGGTGACTTTATGGATATGGGGGGGGGCGTTGTAGGGTTATATTTGGGGTCTGAAGGGAGTTATAACCCCGTCTCGTTTTTGCCATCCCAATGTCCCGTTTTTGTCACAAGGAAATATGGTCAGCCTACCCATTGAAGAGAAGTATATTCCGGGTGAATAGGCACCTGCAATTTCTCTGCTTGTCCCTTAGGTGTCACTTAGAGTGCAGGTAAAGTCACTCTCCTAAGGCCAACTTTATTGGTGACTTCAGCTGTGGTGTCAATGCCACGTGGTGGAAAAGTGGGTGAGAACACTAGTGTTGAGTAGTAGTCCTGATTTTTGTCTTCTGTGCTAATTAATAGGCCATGCTGCCTTTGCCACTAAAGATGGGCAAAAGGGATGCTGAGGTCGATGGTGAATCCAAATCAAGGGCTGCGGTGGGGAAAGGGAGCACCGGGGAAAAGATATGGAAGGAAACTCCAGTCTTGTACTCGCTGACCTCCAAGGGGCTGCTCCTTGGGGGAGGAGCAGGGAGAGCTCCCCCAGAAGACCCTGAGGTAACGGAAGCTCTTGCCAACGTAGCTGAGCTAGCTTTAATGTATGAGCATGAGACCCCGTAGTGGTGAAGCTGTGGCCGGGCAGGCCGTACAAACCTGCCTGGGAGCCTGGGTAATTACTCACGTGACTAGCCAGTGCTGGAGCATTGTGTTGCCATGGCTTTACTGCTAGGATAAGTTAGCTCAGGTATATCTGCACTAGCTGCAATTATATCCTCCAGTTGCATTGCAGACCTACCTTGAGTCACCCGGGACGAGTTCTTTCCCTGTAGGCTATTGGCAAACTGCAGTTAAGATCGCAGTAAAACTTAGGCATATAAGATGGATGAGGAGGAACTTCTCCTTGGGCACCAAGAAGGAATGAGTCCTACCAGAGCACTCGGCATTGTGGGGAAACCTAATTGTGTCTACTTAGCAACATCCCGGTCATGGGAGATCCCTAAATCAGTGGTTCTCAATTATTTTCTGTCATGCCCCCCCTAGGAAGAAGAAAACATTTCGCGCCCCCCCGCGACTGTAAATACTATCATTTGTCTATAAAATTGTTATAAGTACACATTCTCCATCACTCTCTTGGGTTTTTTTAAAATCATGTTTATCTTTTTAGTTTTGTCTGTAGCTGTAAATTCCTATGGGGTTTCAAGGAAAAAGAAGACCCAAAGTTTGGCCACAAACCTTGGACACCTTCAAGTCCTCCATACTCAGCAGCCCATGGCCCACAGGTTTTGGGGGACAGGCCATTTTCATTTCTCCTCCTCTTCCTTCTTACACTATCTTCCTCCCCATGACATATTTCCTAGGAAGGTGATTGGGCATCAAGGCTGCATCTTATGAACATACATAGGACACACTTGGTAACTTCGTTTTGGGTTTAACTTTAAATAACAATAATCATCCATGTCTATGCAACTGCAGCCACAGAGATATTATTACAGTAGTTTGTGTGTGTGTGCAATCAATGCATTAAAACTCCATATCCCATTTTGCATGGAATTCCCTTCTTATGGACCACCATCTCCCTCAATATCTGAGGATGGTTGGAGCCATGTGTAAGAGAGATCCTTATGACTGCGTGGTGCTAAGGTTCCCCTCCCACTGTGCTCGGAAGAATGAGTGTGCAGCTCTTTTAACTCAACTTATCTGCACTCAAGTTAAGTCTGCAGCTAAGACAGGTCCAGCAAGGAGTAGGAGGTAGTTTATAGAGCTTCCCACCTAGAAGAACTGTTCATGCTCTCTCCCCACGCCTTCTTCGGCCAGAGGTTAAGAGGTGGGGCATGGAACGGATGAAGTCAGGCCGGGGGCTGCCCATGCCGGGGAGTCGCTGGGGCCTCCCTGCCCGGGGAACCCAAAGCCCCGAAGCACTGCCGGGGAGGGGCCGGGGCCGCCGCGCGCCCTTCACTCACCTGAGCCGTTGACTCGCCGCCTCCGCTCCTTTCCCGCCTCCTCTCGCCGCCTCCGCTCCTTTCTCGCCGCCTCCGCTCCTTTCCCGCCTCCTCTCGCCGCCTCCGCTCCTTTCCCGCCTCCTCTCGCCGCCTCCGCTCCTTTCCCGCCTCCGCCCCTTTCCCGGGACCCGCCCCAGGGCAGCGCAAGCTCGTGGCAGCGCCGCTGGTGGAGGAGGAGGAAGCGGGCGGGCCGCCCCCCTTTACGGAGCCTCGCGCCCCCCCAGGGGGGCGCGCCCCACTAATTGAGAACCACTGCCCTAAATAAACTTAATGAACCTGAACCAGCAGACCTTCCAGGAGTGCCAGAAGATCCTTTTTTAAACAGGTTATTGAAGAGGTGGAAATGCCTATGAGAAGGGCTAGCATTTGTGGGTGACAGTGATGGGACCGTGTCCAGCGTAGCTTGATCTGATGTCAGTGGTCACCTCCAGGTTTTAGGAGGCTGCTGGAGACTCTCTGTTGTACTTTTTAACCTGTCCAAGGTGCTCAGATCCCACAGAGCACTTCCCCTTTGTCGTTATATATCTAAATTATAGATCTAAATCAGACATGCCAAACCTGTGGAAAAAACACAGAAATTGGGCTTGATTTTGGCTCACTGAACTCACCACTGAAATGCAGCTGCTTCTGGAGTGAAGTAGTTCAGCTATTCATGCTACTTTGGGGTACGCAGTGAAAAACCCAGTGTCCGATGGAAACTGCAGTGGGGTTTATTTTTAGAACGCAGAATTTTTTTGCTGTTCAACTCCATTTTAATTCCTATAGACTACAAAATGTAGTGTGACAAGGTGGCTCCTCGGCTCCCCTGACTCAAGTCCTTTGGGGTTCTGGCACAGCACTGGCGCCCTGGCCAGGCTGAAGCAGACCCCGTGTTTCTGCTGCTCCTTAGCAGCCCACTCCCTGTCTCTCTCTCTCTCAGGGTCAGGCTCCTGCAGCCTAGGAAAGCTAGGTTCCCCCTGGGAGGGACCCTTTTGTTCTGGTCCCCTGCTTGCCAGCAGCCTCTCTGTCCCTGCTTCCCTCAACTTACTCTGCACACTCCTCTGCTTTTACCAAATTCACTCTTCTAGCTCCTACTGCCTCCAACTCACTCCTCAAACTCCCACACTCCTCCCTGGGGAGGAGTCTCTTTAAAGGGCTCTGGCAGCCTCCTTAACTGGCCTCAGCTGGCCCTGCTCCTGGCTGTGGCAGCTTTGCTCAGCTGGACCCAATTCCCCTGTAGTAACCCTTCTAATTACAGATCCTTCTGGCAGCTGCCTGCCCTGGGTCTACCACACATCCCCCCCCCCCCCTGCGCAACACCATGGGGTTGGGCTACTTGGGTCGCAGAACAGTGTATCCTCGATAGACCGTCCGCATTCCCATGTAGGGGGCCGGACCGATGTTGTACGCGGAAGTGGAAGGGTTGTAGCGAGAGGAACCATCTCGTAACCCTCGCATTGCTGTCCTTATTTTGATGCATCCACTTCAGCGGGGCATGGTCCGTGACTAGGGTAAACCGTCGACCGAGTAGATAATAGCGGAGGCTCTCTATGGCCCACTTCACCGCCAGGCACTCCTTTTCTACTACAGCGTATTTCCGTTCTCTGGGCAGGAGCTTCCGGCTGAGGAATAGAACCGGGTGGTCTTCACCGTCCCTTAGCTGGGAGAGTACCGCTCCCAGCCCTACCTCAGAGGCGTCTGTCTGTAGGATGAACTCTTCCTTCCAGTCTGGGGCTATCAGCACGGGGTCGGTACAGAGGGCTGTCCGCAGGTCCCCAAATGCTCCCTCAGCGGCATCCGACCACTTCACAATGTCTGGGCCACGGGCTCTCGTCAGGTCGGTCAACGGGCAGGCCCGGGTGGCAAAATGGGGGATGAACCGTCGATAGTACCCGACCAACCCTAGAAACGCCCTGACCTGTTTCTTTCGGATAGGTCGGGGCCACTTCTGGATTGCTTCCAGCTTGTTAAGTTGGGGCTTCACTACGCCCCTCCCTACCACGTACCCGAGATATTTAGCCTCTGCTAGCCCAATCGAGCACTTGGGGGGATTTGCGGTCAGCCCTGCCTTCCTCAGGGTATCTAAGACGGCCTCCACCTTCCTCAAGTGCGTCTCCCAGTCTGGGCTGTATATGATGACGTCGTCCAGATAGGCGGCCGCGTACTGCCTATGGGGTCTCAACAGTTTATCCATTAGCCGCTGGAAAGTGGCGGGGGCCCCGTGTAACCCAAAGGGGAGGACAGTATACTGGAACAATCCCTCCGGGGTGGCAAAGGCCGTCTTCTCCTTATCTGCCTTGGCTAGGGGGATCTGCCAATATCCCTTGGTCAGGTCTAGGGTCGACATAAACCGAGCCGAGCCTAGCCGGTCAATCAGCTCGTCTATCCGGGGTAGTGGGTACGCGTCGAACCGTGAGACGTCATTCAACCTCCGGAAGTCATTACAGAACCTGACCGTGCCGTCTGGTTTAGGCACCAAGACCACGGGGCTAGACCACTGGCTATGGGATTCCTCGATGACCCCTAGCCTTAGCATCTTCTGGACCTCCGCTCGGATTTCTTTCCTCTTTGCTTCTGGGACGCGGTAGGGTTTAATGTGCACCTTTACTCCTGGCTCGGTGAGGATGTGGTGGTGCACCTCAGTAGTCCGGCCCGGTGTCTCCGAGAACACATCTCGGTTACGCCGGATCATGTGGACCACTTCTGCACGCTGGTTTGGGGTCAGGTCCGGGGATATCCCCACCCGGCCGGGTGGGCTGCCCTCCCGGGGTGGCGCCCCCAGCGCAACCACTAGAGCGTCTCTTTCCTGCCACGGCTTCAGTAGGTTGACGTGGTATATTTGTTCCTGTTTCCGGCGTCCCGGCTGTCGGACTCTATAGTCCACGTCCCCCACGGCTTCTATTACTTCATACGGCCCTTGCCACTGGGCCAACAACTTGCTCTCAGCCGTGGGTACCAGCACCATCACCCGGTCTCCCACCTGGAACTTCCGGCTTCTCGCTCGGCGGTTGTAGTACGTCCGCTGGGCCTCTTGTGCCTTCTCCAGGTGTTCTCTCACTATGGGGGTGACTTGGGCTATCCTTTCTTTCATCCGCACTACATGTTCAACAACATTTCTCCCCAGGTTCGGCTGTTCTTCCCAACCCTCCTTGGCGATGTCAAGTATGCCCCGAGGGTGGCGTCCATACAACAGCTCGAACGGCGCGAATCCCGTGGAGGCCTGGGGCACCTCCCTTACGGCAAACAGGAGGTAGGGGAGCAGGGTGTCCCAATCCTTCCCGTCCCGGCTCACTACCTTCCGCAGCATACTCTTCAACGTCCGGTTGAACCGTTCGACCAGGCCGTCCGTCTGGGGATGGTACACAGACGTCCTTATCGTCCGCACCCGGAGTAGGCCACATAGGTCCTTCATTAACTTGGACATAAAGGGAGTCCCTTGGTCTGTCAGGATCTCCTTTGGTATCCCTACTCGGGCAAAGATCTGTAGCAACTCTCGAGCTATGGTCTTAGACAGCGTATTCCGTAAAGGCACAGCCTCGGGGTACCGGGTGGCGTAGTCCAGCACGACCAGTATGTGTCGATGGCCCCTGGCAGACTTCTCCAGTGGGCCTACCAGGTCCAAGGCGATCCTCTCGAATGGGACCTCTATGATGGGGAGGGGCACTAAAGGGGCCCGCAAGTGGGGCCGGGGGGCGTGCAATTGACACTCCGGGCAGGAGGCGCAGTACCGCCGGACCGCTGCATGGACCCCTGGCCAGAAGAACCTCTTCATGACCCGATCGAGGGTCTTCTCCACCCCCAGGTGGCCCCCGAAGAGGTGGCTGTGAGCCAGGTCCAATATGCCCCTCTGATGCTTCCGTGGCACCAAAAGTTGTTCCACCGACATGTCATGCATCGGGACTACCCTATACAGCAGGTCCCCCTTGATTATATAATACGGCCCTCGGCCCTTACTTTTCCCCTCTACCGGGGTCCCATTTACCTCCACCACTTCGCCGCGGATATTTTGGTAGAGTGGGTCGTTGGCCTGATCTTGCCCAAAATTCTCCGTGGCCGGGCCAATTGGCCCCAACTCCGGGGTATCTACCTCCGCCTCCCCTTCGGGGGCTGCCTGGGGCGCACCGGGCCCGGCGTCTGTCTCCCTCACCGCCCGCCTGGTCCTCCTTCCCTGGGGGCTTCCTCGTTCCCCCACTAGTGCAGCCCTCCGGTATTGGGTCAGGATTCTTGTCCCTAACGCCTTGGCTGCCCTCCTCTCCCTCCGAGACTTCCGGGACCCCCCACCTACAGAGAATAATTCCGGGTCAAATTCCCGGAAAGCTGGTGCCCCGGGACCCCTCGGCGTCACCTCCGGGACCCTGGCACTAACTCCTTCTGTCCCCCCGCCCGGGGAGCAGGCTGTCAAAGTCGGGGAAGTCTCGTCCAATGAGGACTGGGTAGGGGAGCCTCGGGACTACGCCCACCACTACTTTTGTGGGGTGTCCCAGGACGTCTAGGCTTACAGAGACAGTGGGGTAATAGTTTATATCCCCATGCACACAGGATACTGCCGAGCGCTTGGCCCGGGACAGCTGGTCCTGGCTGATCAACATCCCGGAGACCAGCGTAACCGCACTCCCTGAGTCTACTAGTGCGGTGGTCTTAATGCCATTCATTTTAACAGGCCGGGTATATCTATGGGGAGCCATCGCGACCCCCACTTGGTTCACCAGGTCGCATGGATCCCCCATACCCCCCAAGTCACATTCCATGGGGTTGACCCGATTTGGGCACTGAGCGGCTAGGTGTCCCATTTCCCCACAAGCATAGCAGCGTCTCCCGGCTCGGGACAGCCCCCCAGTTTTCGGGCTGTTCGGCCCTACCCCCCGAGTCCCGTTCCCCCAGTCCCCAAGTCTGTCCAAGCTCTCAGGCCGTCTCCCAGCCTCCTCTTCTTCCTCCCTATAGCGGCTTGGGGTCTTGGCAATCCGGGGCTTTTGTCTGGAGGCCGGCCTTCTAGTTACCCGCAGCCCCTCCGTGGTAGTTTGTGACAACTCCTGGGAGGCTAGGTGTCTCTCTACGAGGGCTACCAGCTCGTCGTAGGAGGGGGGATCGTTCTTTCAGACCCACCCCCTTAGCTCAGGTGGTAACCCCCGCATATACCTGTCCAGCACCAGGATCTCGATCATCTTCTCCGGGCTGTGGGTCTCGGGCCGTAACCACTTCTGGGCAAGGTGGATCAGGTCGAACAGCTGAGTCCTCGGGGTCTTGCCGACCTCGTACCTCCACTCATGAAACCGCTGGGCCCGCAGGGCTGGCGTTACTCCCGCTCTGGCCAGGATCTCGGCCTTCAGCTGGGGGTAGTCCGCAGCGGCCTCAGGTGCCAGGTCGAAATAGGCCTTCTGGGCCTCCCCGCACAGAAAAGGGGCCAGGATGCTTGCCCACTGTCCTCGGGGCCAAGCCTCACGCAGGGCCGTCCTCTCGAAGGCGAGCAGGTAGGCCTCGGTGTCGTCGCCTGCCGTCATCTTCTGCAGGAAATGGCTGGCCCGTAGTGGCCGGTCGTCAGGCCCTCCACGGCCCATGGTGCTCAGGGCTTTCACCTGCCGTATCACCTCCTGCAACGTGGCTCAGTCCTGGGCTGCCTGAGTTATCAGCAGCTGGTTGGTCTCTTGCTGCACCCGGACAGCTTCCTGCTGGGCTGCAGTGGCCTGGACCAGGGCCTTCACCACCTCTTCCATCTTCCCTCTGAGTATGGGATGGGGAGGGGGTGGCCACCAAGTCTAGTCACTTCAATCCCACCTCTGACACCACGTGTGACAAGGTGGCTCCTCGGCTCCCCTGACTCAAGTCCTTTGGGGTTCTGGCACAGCACTGGCGCCCTGGCCAGGCTGAAGCAGACCCCGTGTTTCTGCTGCTCCTTAGCAGCCCACTCCCTGTCTCTCTCTCTCTCAGGGTCAGGCTCCTGCAGCCTAGGAAAGCTAGGTTCCCCCTGGGAGGGACCCTTTTGTTCTGGTCCCCTGCTTGCCAGCAGCCTCTCTGTCCCTGCTTCCCTCAACTTACTCTGCACACTCCTCTGCTTTTACCAAATTCACTCTTCTAGCTCCTACTGCCTCCAACTCACTCCTCAAACTCCCACACTCCTCCCTGGGGAGGAGTCTCTTTAAAGGGCTCTGGCAGCCTCCTTAACTGGCCTCAGCTGGCCCTGCTCCTGGCTGTGGCAGCTTTGCTCAGCTGGACCCAATTCCCCTGTAGTAACCCTTCTAATTACAGATCCTTCTGGCAGCTGCCTGCCCTGGGTCTACCACAGTAGTCTATGCATCCGACGAAGTGGGTATTCACCCACGAAAGCGTATGCTCCAATAGATCTGTTAGTCTATAAAGTGCCACACGACTCTTTGTCGCTTTTACAAAACATACATTCTTTAATCCTTGTCTCTTGGGAAAAATTCCCCAAATCCACTAAAATTTGGAAGGGTTTATACTCCCTTCTGCACAGCAATGAAAATTAAAGGGCAGTTCATATTCTAATTTCAGTTTACACTGGTGTAAATATGGAACAACTCCTCTGACAACAGTGGAATTACTCTGGGTTTAGACCAGTACAAATAAGCTCCGAATCTGGCCCTAGGAGGCCAGGGTCTGAGTTTCTTTCTGCTCCCGAGTCACTGCTGTATAGTGCTGCTGCACTATCACGCTGGACTGGAAAATGGCTTTTAGACACTGAGCCAGATCAATTTTTGCAATTGCACACAGCACCAGGGATAAAAGGGAGCAGAGGCAGGATAATTTCTCTGATAGGAGAGTAAATGGTCTAGTGAGAAGATGTTAAAATGGCTTAGAAAGAGGAGCTGCTGCTTCTGAAAGGCATTGATTGGATTGCTCTTGCAAGCCCAGGGACAGAGAGAGAGAGAGAAACAATGGAGGGAAATATATGAATGTAGGAATCAGGATGTGGATTCATTTTTGGACCTTGGTGATGTGACAATAGATTTCACAGACACAAAATACACCGAATTATCCTTAAAGTTCAGAGTTTTAAAAAGCACTTGTCATAAGTGTGAAGTGCCTTGGAGTGTTGGTTTACCTGTTAGGGGTTAACTGAGGGGGGGGCGGTGACGCCAGAGGAACCCACCTGGAGGAAGAACCAGGAAGTCAGTTCAGTTCGTCCCAGAGCTTTGGGATGACTCGACCTCTTTTTCAGCTATGAAAACTCTTTTCTCCTCTCTCCTAGCTTTGGGAGAGATGAGCACCCTTCTATTTCTAAGATTAGACTAAATGTGAGTAGCATATTGGTTTCATAAGTTTGTACCTGATTTAGAGTGTCACTAACCTACTCAGAGAGAGGTAAAATCTTGAGGGAGGGGTTAGAAAGCTTTATATCTGTAAAGTGTATTAGCTGTAAGTTCTTCTCTTTTCTTTATTAAACCTTTTTTTTTGGTTATAAAAAGCATTTGGTTATTCCCTTAAAGTAGTCCTAGCTTTGAATTTGGCAGGCACAGATCGTGAGCCGGTGGGCTGCGTCTCTCTCTCTTCCTTCAGGCTAGAAAGGGAGGGGGGAGCAGTCTGTGAGTGTCCTGATCTCTTAGGGAGAGGGAGGGGAAGTTTGGGGTGTTCGTGTGCCCCCCTCGAGGGCATTGGAGATTCACATGAATGGTGGCAGCGGTACCCCAATTTCCCAACTGGTAGAGTGTGGGTTTTGAGGGGAAGGAAATAACTTTGGCTGGAAAAGCAGCTTGCAGTTATTTGGTCTTGTATGAGAGACCCCTGTTCTTTACCCTAGTGTTCAGAGTGGGGGGAGGAGATCTCTCTACCACAGCACCAGATAACGTTCATGGAGGAAAGGTCCATCAATGGCTGTTGGCCAGGATGGGCAGGGATGCCACACGACGCACTGAATATCCCTAGCCTCTGTTGGCCAAAAGCTGGGAGTGGACAACTGGGGATGGATCACTTGATTCCCTGTTCTGTTCATTCCATCTGGGGCACCTGGCATTGGCCACTGTCAGAAGACCGGATACTGGGCTAAATGGTGTGACCCACTATGGCCATTGTTATGTAAGGTTGGAAAGAGAGAGAGTCCAGAAAATTCCCTGAAAATGCTGACTGGCACTTTCTCCTTTACTTTACATATATTCTTTACAGCCAGGCATGGAGAACTAGTAATAATAATATATTTGAATTGTATTGCGGTAGATCCTAGTAGCCTCAGTCATTGACTAGGGCCCCATTGTGATAGGCACTGTACAAATGCAGAAACTGATGTTCCCTCCCCCAAAGAGCCTATCATCTGAACCTATCATCTGAGCATAAGACAAAAGATAACGTGGATGCAGGCAGACAGACCAGGAGGCCAAAGAAACAGTGAGACAGTATTGGCCTGCATGGTAAGCATGGTAATCAGCACACTCCCTGAGAACAAGGGCCTGTCTTTGTCCTGTCTTTGTCGCGCAGCATATACTATGGGGGCTGCAGCAGAGAAAACTTCCCCCATGCTACCCCACTAGCAGCACCTCCTCTTTCAAGTGGGGGCACGGGTCCTGATTCACCACTGCATCGCTCCAGTTGAATCCAGTGGAGTTACAATGGTGGAAAATTGGAGTAACACAGCAGTGAATCGGACCTGCACTTTCTAGAGGTGAGGGTGGTTCACCACCCGGCCTCTCGGCCAAATGGATTCATTTCAATTCTAATATGGACACTTAGGGATTTAGTCTCCGGGTGTAAGCATAGGTGGTGAGTTATATGGGCCTGTGGTGCCCAGGCTCCACCAATATTTAGGAATATGGGCCCTGCTCCACCAATCTTTGGGCTTACCGTGATTTAAGGGGCCCTGCACTTCAGGGGGATGCAGGTTCTAGGGTAGACTGGAGGGTTAGCGGGGGACCTGGCGCCGGCAGCAGTGAGCAACCCAGCCTCAGCCCGCTGGTGCTCCACCCCTCCCCACCCCCATTCCGCCCTTTCCCCCCCGAGTCTCCGCCCCTGCCCTGCCTCTTTGTGGCTTCTGCCCCCTCCCCCGAGCGACACCGGGAGCTGGCGGGGTGGACTGGGGCCGGGTCACTCGCCACTGTGGCTGCCCCCCAAAGTGTTCCTCTGCGCGAGACAGGGAACGAAAAGAGGCTTGGGAAACTGAAGCCCTACTACAGAGTCTGGGTCTCATGCAGGCAGCTGTGCTAAGCGAGACATCAGGAATTGATTTTTCTATCCAATCTCAGATGTAAAAAAAGAAAAACAAGTGGGAGTTTACTACTAATCAGTTTCTAATGGCAGAAGTGTGACAGCGGCCTAATACTAGTGCGTGACCCTCGTGTAGTCCCATTTGTCTGCAGGTCTGTAAGAGCACCGGGAACATTCATTAATTCTCACGTCTCTGCAAGCTCCAGAAGCGTGCTGAGCATTTTACAAGCGGAGCGACGATGCCCACAGAGCTCAGGGCCCACATTTTCCCGCACGTCTGCCGAGTTTGGCTTTTGTGTGCCTAACTCGAGGACACGTAGGAACGGGCGGTTCAGAGGTGTTGGGCAGCTGCAGTTCTGGTCTGAAATCAGTGGGAGCGATGGGTGCTCTGAACTGCAGAAAATTGGGTGGTGGGTATGTCAAGCTGGGGCACCTCCATAATGGAGGCGCCCCGAATTAGCAGCTGCTTCTCAGTGTTGACCTAGGAAACTTACCCAGAGCATCCAGACCTGAGACTAGAACCCAGAGTGCAGATTCATAGATTCCAAGACCCCCATCTGGGCAGCTGGTCACTTGACACGTGGTTAAGGATGATTCTGAGTACCATGTTAATTTGGCTAAGCCATAGAACCAGCCTGGCAGACCTTTGCGGCTTGTTAGCTCGGATCAAGTTTCCCGTCTACGTTATGTCCAGTTTTCCATGAAAGCTGGGCCTAGGCACGTTGAGTCAGATTCATGTATCTGTAGAATAAAAGGGCAGAAGGGACCAACCGATCATCTAGCCTGGCCTTCTGCATATCACAAGTCATTAAATCGCATCCAGTTATCCCTGTATTGAGTCAGGAACGTGTGGGTGACTAAGTCATACGTTGTATTCGGTTCCGGTGTAAGTGGATACAAGTCCAGTGGAGTGACACTGGGACTACCGATGGCTCGGTCAGGCTGGAGGAGCTGCATTTGAAGCACCAAACAAGATGAGAGAGTGTATAAACTGCTTGGTTCTGTATCAGACCTCCCGAGACTAAACCCCAGGGATAGGGTGACCAGATCACAATAATGAAATATCGGGACACGTTGGGGTGCTGTCAGCCCCGCCCACAGTCCACCCCTGCTCTTCCCAGGCTCTGCCCCCACTCTGACCCAGGTCTTGTCCCCTTCCTGCTCGCCTCCCCCCCCGCCCCCCACCGCTGGCTTGCTGTGTCCCTCCTCAGTCCTCCACCCACCACTCGCCTCCTCTCACCCCCTCCCACCTGCTTCTCACCTCCTCAGTCCCCTGCCAGCCCCCATCCGCCCACTTCTGCCTCACCCCTCGTCTCCCCCAACACCCCTCCCCCGCCACACACCCACTCATCCCTTCCGCTTGCCTCCTTACCTGAATATCGGGACAAATGGGGTCCCAATCATACATCGATTGGGACGCGGGACAAAGGGTTAAATATCGGGACAATCCCGATTTTCTCGGGACATCTGCTCACCCTCCCCAGGGACAGCAGCAGCTGGTCCAAATGCAGCTACGGTGCCTGGCATACGTGACCGCATTTCCCAGCACAGCCTTTTCCTGAAACCCTTTTGCTGAATTTACTGACCGAGGCCACATGTCGAATGTTTCAAGCCGAAGTCATTGTGAGTTCCTGTCCCTTCTGTAGGAGGGCCCGAGGGTCAAACACACTCATACTTGTAGACAGAGAAACCATTTAAGTCATACCCTCAGCATGACCCTTAGATACTCATCCCGACCAGTTCTAAGCCTCACCATTTCCTGTTAATTTTCCATACACATTTATTGTAGCTTGTAAAACTTAGTTTAGCAATAATGATGAGAAAACTATTTCCACGCTGGTACACGTGCAAAGATCTTCAGTGCTTTTTTTAGTCCTAATAATAATGTTAGTATCTAATTGTATTTTTAGTAATTAATAATTCACTGGTAGGGTAAGCAGCAATCTAGTTAGATGGTTTAGGATGTGTGTGTGTGGCTCAAAAGCACAGAGAATGGACAAATTGCCTTTATATGGGTAACTTTCTGGTGGCATTGTAATGTGACTGTGAAAAACATTTTCCGCCAAGATTTTGAAAAGATAATACTTATTTTGATACCTCCATTTTGTGGGCTCAACTTGAGATGCCTTAGTGGCGCATGATTTTTAAGAGGTCAGTGGTGTATATATTTTTAAATGTCTGCTTTATTTCAAAATTGACCCCCTCCTTCCCCTGCCATTTTCTTTCACCGAGACTTAGGCTGGCATGTCATTTTGAAAGTGCTGCTACTCTTTGAAAATTTAGCCCTTTTAAAATGTCTTCAGTATCCAGCATCACTGGTCACATTTGGAAGTCCTGGCTTTGATGTCTAAGAATTTGTAGGGCGACCTATCAAATCATACGTATCATAGAAGACTGCCTATTCACTTGGTTTTTATATCAAGTATAAGAGGGGTAGCCGTGTTAATCTGGATCTGCAAACGCGACAAAGAGTCCTGTGGAACCTTATAGACTAACGGATGTATTGGAGCATAAGCTTTCAGGGTGAATACCCACTTCGTCAGATGCATGAGTGGAAATTTCCAGAGGCAGGTATAATTATGCACGCAAGAATCAGGCTAGAGATAATGAGGTTATTTCAATCAGGGAGGATGAGGCCCTCTTCTAGCAGTTGATCTGGAGGTGTGAACACCAAGAGAGGAGAAACCGCTTTTGTAGTTGTCTAGCTATTCACAGTTTTTGTTTAATCCTGAACTGATGGTATCAAATTAGCAAATGCACTAAAGCTCAGCAGTTCTCTTTGAAGTCTGGTCCTGAAGTTTTGTGGGTTTTTTTTTTGCTGCAGTATGGTTACCTTTAAATCTGCTATTGTGTGTCCAGGGAGATTGAAGTGTTCTCCTACAGGTTTTAGTATATTGCCATTCCTAATATCTGATTTGCATCCATTTATCCTTTTACGTAGGGACTGTCCAGATTGGCCGATGTATATAGCAGAGGGGTGTGGAGGAAAAACTGAGTCCTCACTCTCAGGTTGGATACAACAAGTCAGAGACAGCTTTATTTCAGGCAATTGCAGGGGAAGAACACAACTGGCAGAGAGCATCTCTGCCTCAGTTTCTTCAAAGTACAAGCAGTGTCATACAAGTATTTATACCCTTTAATGACATACACTAGTTAATAACAATCTGCATTATGTTTATAGTATGTCCTACCCATTCCGGTAGTTTCACATTTCTGTTCTTAAACATCCTTTTCTTCAAGGGTAGGTCACATTAACTCTATTCTGTATTTCCCTCTCGCTGTAGACAGACAGTCTGCTTTTCCAAATGTCACATTATGAGAGCTGGGAGTTAGCCTTACTGTGCTCTTATAGGCCTATAATCAAATCTTTTAACCCTTGTTTCTACAGGGGCATTGCTGGCACATGATGGCGTATATTACATTGGTAGACGTGCAGGTAAATGAACCGGTGATGGGGTGGCTGATCTGGTTAGGTCCTGTAATGGTGTCGCTGGTATAGATATGTGGGAAGAGTTGGCATCCAACTGCTAGAAGAGGGCCTTGTACTCCCTGATTGAACTAACCTCGTTATCTCTAGCCTGATTCTTGCCTGCATACAGTAAGCCCTCGATTTAACGGACCTCGATTTAACGGACTTCGGATGCAACGGACAAAATTTCTAAGCAAGTCTGATGCATCCGAAATCCATTTGTCGAGGGCTGGCTGCCGGCTCCCGGCTGCCGCCCGGGTCCAGACAGCGGGCGGGCTGGCTGCCGGCTCACGGCTGCCGCCCGGGTCACAGCAGTGGGCGGGCTGGCTGCCAGCTCCCGGCTGCCGCCCGGGTCACGGCAGCAGGCAGGCTGGCTGCTGGTTCCCGGCTCCCGCCTGCGGGCAGGCTGGCTCCCAACTCCCGCCTGTGGGCGGGCTGGCTGGCTGCCGGGTCCCGCCTGTGGGCAGGCTGGCTGCCGGCTCCCGCCCGGGTCCCGCCTGCAGGTGGGCTGCTGGCTCCCGGCTCCCGCCCGGCTCCCACCTGCAGGCGGGTGGGCTGCCGGCTCCCGCCTGTGGGCAGGCTGCCGGCTCCCGCCTGCGGGCGGGCTGCCAGCTCCCGCCTGAGTCCCACCAGCGGGCGGGCTGCCGGTTCCCAGCTCCCGCCCTGGTCCCACGTGCGGGCGGGCTGGCTGGCTGCTGGGTCCCGCCCGAGTCCCACCTGCGGGCGGGCTGGCTGACGGCTCCCGGCTGCCGCCCGGGTCCCGTCAGCGGGCGGGCTGCGGAGCTGCCGCCCCAGTCCTGGGGCGGGCGGGCTGCTGCTCCAACAGCTCTTTTAAAAATTATTATTAAATAACGGACTTTCTGATTTAACGGACACCCCCTCGCCCGAATTAGTCCGTTAAATCGAGGTTTTACTGTATTTATACCTGCCTCTGGAAAATTCCACTTAATGCATCCGACGAAGTGGGTATTCACCCATGAAAACTTATGCTCCAATATGTCTGTTAGTCTATAAAGTGCCACAGGACTCTTTGTCACTTTTGGTTTTTATAATCATTCTTTAAATGACATATTGATTCTTAAGAAAAAATTCACTTGTTTTAACTATTACTTAGCTAGTACTCCAGGACAGAGACCTCATCTTTCTATCTGTATTGGAAAGCACCTTGCAGGCTTTTAAGTGAGTGGTGTGAAAATAATAATAGTAATTTAACTGGAAGATGAAGGGCATCTGGGAATTGTAATGTCTAATTTTGTCATTTTTTCAGTTGCTTGGAGCTAAATGTAGTCACCAGACATTTTCAGCTAAGTGGGATTGATCCATCTTGTCTGGTTCCCAAAGCAAACTTCTTTGCAAAAAAGACCGGAATTGGCAATGAGAGGCAGAGTGGTGAGGGTGGAAGTGAATACAGAAGAAAGGCAAGGGATGAGGGAGCACTCCAGTGGCAAGAATGGGCATGCAGGGACCCAGAGACAGCTGGCTAGAAACTGGGAAGAAAGCGAGGTAGATGGGGGAAACAATGCAGAGGAAAATATAGGCTAGGATTTGGAAGGGTTCATACATAGAATCATAGACTATCAGGGTTGGAAGGAACCTCAGGAGGTCACCTAGTCCAGCCCCCTGCTCAAAGCAGGACCAATCCCAACTAAATCATCCCAGCCAGGGCTTTGTCAAGCCTAACCTTAAAAACCTCTAAGGAAGGAGATTCCATCACCTCCCTAGGTAACCCATTCCAGTGCTTCACCACCCTCCTAGTGAAAGTGTTTCCTAATATCCAACCTAAACTTCCTGAAGGGTGAGAGAAGGTAGGTCTGCTGTAGAATGTTTTAGGGGTAGAAAATGGCCATCCTAGGTTGGATCTGGGAAGAGTATCATGGGCGCAGAGCATGGTTGACATGGGTGACTTGGAGGATAAAGGGTAGGTCTATAGGGACAGGGAAAGCACAGCAATCAAGAGGAGTGTCACTGGGTTGCTCAGGGTCATGGAAAGGTTGGAGGCGAAGAGAGAAGGCTTAATGAGTTGTAGGAAGAGCAAGGTGAAGAGATGGTCATTAGGGGAAGGCGTAGGCAGGAGAAAAGCATGTGGGAGGGGGAGATGAAAGGAGTAAGGAGGTAGAGGGATAGAGGAACAGCGGGTGGGAGCTGAATGAGAGAACTGACAGCAAGCATGGCAGACAGAAGCAAAGCAGTGGGGGAAAGTACAAAGGGTCAGGCGAGCAAGCTGTCAAGGACGAGCGAGACGATGAAGGCACAATCATCCGAATTGCAATTGCAAAAGAACAGCAGATGGGAAGGGGGAATTGTTAGTTAAGCTCAGGATACAAAGAACGAATGCAAGAAATTCTCTCCTGCAGTTGGGGGTGCACGGGCCAGGAGGATCGCCACAATTAGCAACCGCAGCACAGCCGACATCTCCAAGCGATGAATCAAGATTCCTGTGTTGAAGCGACCGTGTCTGTGGGAGAAGCAAAGGGAGGCGTGTGGTTTAGTTTGATCACTTGGCACTCGTCCGCGTGAAATGGACCCCTGCCTAGGATTCACACTGAATGCTTTCTCCTTTCTGTGCTAATAGGTAGGGCGGGAGTTATTCCAACGTACGTCATTATTATTTATTGTTTGTATTAGCATAGCACCAAGGAGCCCCAGCCATGGACCAGGAGCTGCCGTGCTAGGCACTGTACAAACACGGAACAAAAACACAGTCCCTGACCCAAGAGCTTTACGGCCTAAGTGTACGTCCAGAGTCAGATGGGGAGAGACGAAGGGTGGCCACAATGAGACAACACTGGTCCACACAATGAGCAGCAGCAGCAGCAATCCAGCCGCTGAACGGCTGGCAAGTTTTTTGTCGGCATTATGGCAAAGGAGAGGGTCAAGGCGGGATCTGAAGGTGGATAATGGGGTGGCTTGGCGGGTGTTTAAGGTGAGGGCCTGCCACGTGTGAGGGGCAGCACAGGAGAAAGCACAATGGTGTTTATTTGAAAATTCAGTATACAGGCAGTGGAGGCCAGAGTTTTGGCTAGGCAGAGACAAGCATCACTAGCTCTATGAGCAAATGAGCCAGTACATAAGGTGGGGATTGACTGCGAAGGCCCCTGACAGTGAAGACAAGCGGCTTATGTTTGACACTTCCTCTTTGATCTTCACTAGCCTAAGTTTGTCTTTTTTCAAAGAGTTCGGTTGATCTTGTGAATGCATGTCCTGGTGTCTGGATCAGGCAACCAACTGCTAGAACCAACTACATCTAGTTCCCACTCTGCTACTGCCCAACAAAGTGACCTTAGGCAAGCCACTTAACTCCTCTGTCCTTCAACCCAGTCATCTGTAAATGGGCATAACAATAATTAGAGATGCCTGAACCAAAACTTCAAGCAAACCCCTCAAGCTTTGTAGCTAAAGCCGCTCTGTATTAGATAGTCACCTACCTCACAAGGGCATCGTGGAAGACACCTCATTACTTAGGGTTACATTTTACTCTAACTTATTCCCTGAGTCACTTTGATTTTTAGTGGACTCTAGATAGGATACCTCAGAGGACAGAATTCAGCTATTAATATTTATAATGCCATTTTAAAATCCCTTTAGAAGGTTGCTAGAGAAATGCAAAATGCTATAACATGTAGAATTTGTTTTTAATCTATTGCTATCATTGGGAGTGTAAAAAGCCAGGATTAAATTCTTTCAATAGTAAAAGGTACTTTTACTCCCTGAATGGCAATGCAAGGTGAATTAAAATAAGCATTCCTGTTATGGTCTAGAAACAGCCATTAAAGTTAGAGATGGATTTGGAAAATGGCTATTGATTTGAGACAGATCCTCATAGCTGCATATACAAAAATATACACACACTTGCAAGTCTAATCTGCACATGTAAAACTACCATGGGTGCACATACAAATGATCCGTTGGCTACATAACCATGAATTTGCATGCCTTATCACCTCTTTGTATGAAAATTAATGGGGCAATTGCATGCAAATTTTTGAATGTGCAAAAGTGCATGCACAGTTATTAAAAAAATCTGGTTTCTCAGGTTCTCCGTTCTATTTCACTGCAGCGCAGGACTGGTTCCTATGTTACATTTTCTAGTGCTATGCATAGTCTGGTTTCAAATATCCCATAAAGTGGGGCTTCTGCCCTTTTCCATGGTGCAACAGAGAGGAACCTTTGAACTACCCTGACTGGGAATAGAGGTATATTTTTGGCAGAGTTTAGTTTTGTAAATATGAATCTAGTAACACTGTAATATGCAAGTTACTTTTCAGATATAGAAACACTGTAACATGCTAGTGAGAAACATAAATTCTGGAACCCAGATGCAGGTGAAGTGTTATTATGTTAGGAATTTATGAAGACTATTTTCTTTTTCCTCTACAATGGCGCCTAGTGCCAAGAAAAAATCAAGTTCCTGTATGTTGACTAGCCTAAGGATTTCTGCCTGCTTGAAGGGTCGGGTATGTTTAATGTAGCTGCAACATGTCTGTCTCTGAGCAATGCAGATGAGTGATGTAATACATCAAAGAGCGGGGATGCTGAAAGGCAGAAAAATCAAAGGGAACAGAAATGGATTGGGGTGAATATAGATAAAATAAAGGGCACGTCTAGGCTCATGCAATTAGTGGAAGAATGGATTTTGGTTCGTGGTATGTTCAGGACGAAGGTGGGTTGCGAGAGAAGGGAATATGAGAGAGAATAAGGGCTTTAAGTTTTTACTGTGCACCTTAGCCCTGGTCTATACTGGGGGGGGGGATCAATCTAAGATACGCAACTTCAGCTACGAGAATAGCGTAGCTGAAGTCGATGTACTTAGATTGACTTACTGCGGCGTCTTCACGGCAGTGAGTCAACTGCTGCTGCTCCCCCATTGACTCCTCCTGCGCCTCTCATGGCGGTGGACTACCGGAGTCAACAGGAAAGCGCTCAGGGATCGATTTAGCACGTCTAGGCTAGACACGATATATCGACCCCAGATAGATCGATCACTACCCGCTGATCTAGCGTCTAGAGTGGACGTACCCTAAGCAGACTTTACTGGCTTTTCAACCTTTGAACTAATCCTATTGCCACTGACCATGGTGATCAGCTAATGTGGATCAGACATTTTTTGAATCACACCTGGAGATGCAGAGTTAGTGGTTTGCTATTTCAATTGTGAAAGGGTTCCCAGTAATTCTAAACAGTGGAATAGTTATTACCACTAACGTCTTACTTGAGATTCAGAGTTCAGGTGTCTGACCTTTTGGATTTATTCGGGCCTGGATTCCATTTTTCCAGATGCTAATTTTTCAATTATGTTGATCATGGCAGCGGCTCTGGAAATAGTGGAGCATCCTGGGTATTTGTGAAGGTGGCAAAAACAGTGATGAGCCATGTTAAATATGACAGATGAAATCAGAAAAATGTCTTTAAAAGGCGCCATGTCTCATTTTGTCTGCACTTTGTGTAGTAGTAATAATAATACCCAGCTTTTACAGAGCGCTTTTCATCAGTAGATTTCAAAGTGCTTAGCGAAATAGGTCAGGAACATTATCCCCATTTTACAGATGGGGCGGAGCAAACTGAAGGACAAAGAGGTGAAATGACTTGCTCAAGGTCACCCAGATGGATACCAGGACGAGGACTTGAATCTGAATCTCTAGCGTCCCAGTTCAGTGCTCTGTCTGCTATGCCACACTGACTAATCATTTTCACCTGTGCAGAGGGGGGTGTAAAATGTTATCCAATCAGAAAGGTCATGTCCTCCTCCTACTTTTACATCAGTATAGATGACTGCACAAGTTGCAAGGCAGAGGAAAATCAGGGCTTCTCTTCTTGCCCAAACAATCCTTTTTGGCTTTAGTGTCACAAACGAGAAGAAAATACTAGGTCCCAGGTTATTTGTAGATGTGGGCATAGTCTTTATGGGTACAATTCTGCCATGAGAGTTGGCAAGTTGTTCAGTGGAGCCACTACGCACATGAATGAGAAGTGTTTGCAAGGCTACGGATTGTAGAATCAGGCCCCATATTCACAGGCAGATAGATCTCTCTGCACACAGACTCATCAATCTATGTATGAGAGACATGGGATATACTGTATATTGTACAAGGACATCTGCATTGGAAATAATGTCACACACACACTTTTGTTGATTGTAAAAGCCGGTGTCTAGCAGAAAGCTTTCCACCAATAATTTTATATGAAGAAAATAAATTTAACTCAAGCTGATGATGAAGGATGCACAGACATTTCCAGGCACTTTTCAAGCAAGTAAATGATAATATATGCACAGAAATGTCAGATAATTTCCCATGGTTGGGCAAACTGCCAAGTGTTCAGCTCTGATGCCAGCAAGTGTCTAAAAGTTTGGATGAGCCTCTTAAAATGTATCCAAATTTGAAATGTGTGTGATCATCTTTGGATTGGAGATGAGACTGCAAATCTCATATCATCGTGGAAGATTTTCCTTTTTTGTCCATGCTGGAAATTGTTGTTCTTGATATTTATTATGCAGTAATGAATTTTATTTTCACTGCAGTAGTGCCTCCATTGTACTAAGCCCAAAAACAACAAAAAAGACAGCCCCAGTCACAAAAACATGCTAGAATTGCCTCGCTGTTAATTGCTTCTGTTTTCACTGCTGGTCAGCCCCAGGAAATATGGAAAGGAGAATGTAGCGTGTTGGAGAGTGGGGGGAGGGGGAAGAAAACGAAAAGAAGAAAAAATCAAAACAAAAGTTATTTTAACTCTTTTTTTTTCAAAATCTTAAAAATAAATTCAAGGGGACTCTGTGATCCCAGGTATTGGTTACCAAATGTAGCCTTCCACTCCTAGGCAAAAGGCTGAAATACAAGGGAGCTGGGACATGCCCAAAAGTCATTACCCTGGTGGGGCTAGTGTGAAATCATTTGTTTTCTCCTTCCATTTTTCACTGGACAGGTGTCGGCATCACAAACTGGCCCTGAACTACAATAGTAATGGTGCCTTTATTGCCAGACTCAGCAAAGAGACCAAGGCTCCAAAGAGCGTGGGGACTGGATGGCACTTTCAAATTGCATGTTAATGAGGACACAAGTGGAAGTGCCCCTTGCCTATAGCACTCATGTTCCTTCTCAATATAGAGAAACTAAGCTAAATTCACTTGCTTTTTATGTACCGATTCAGAGTTCAGCTTCCGTCCTTGAAATCCAGAGATTGGAGTCAATTCTTATATCTTTGTAACCAGCCCACCTATCCCTACTGATCACCATTACCTAAAAGTACTTTCAAACTACTACTTCTTCCCCTTATCCCATCCATTGGGGCTGAGTTGCTGTACAAGCATCTGCTATCTTCATTTGTCCATGGCAGCACTAAGGTCCCTCCGTTTACCTTCTTCTCTGATGCAATCCATCCATCACTTCCTTGGCTTTCCTTGGGGGTCTCTTTCCAACCATCTTCTCCTGCCATGCTATCTTCACCAGATCCCCTTCGTTCATCCTCTGCATATGTCTGAAACAGCAAAGTTGTGCTTCCTGGATTTTGTCAGACATGTCACAGACATTGCCTTCCATCCTAATACGTTCATTTCAAAATCTGTTTCTTTGTGTAATTCTTTTGGTGTGGACACTTCTCATATTAAACACTTGTCGGCGATGAACCTGGTGTCTCTTTATCATCCATGCTTCACACCAGACTGCCTTGCAAGCCACACCATCGTTCTCTACAGTGGTCTTTCAAACTTTAGTGGCGTTCCTAAAAAAAATGTAACTCAATCCCTAAAATTCCCAGAGGCTGTGCAATCTTAACATGCTCCACTGTTCTGTCTGACCCCTATTCCAAAAATAAAAGACAGTACTCTGTTTTCATAGTGACTGGTGCTGTCGGCTGGTTACGAAGGCATTGTAAACAAATAGCAGCAAGATAAGTTTACCCTTTGATTCAGTACGTCTGCTTCATTCACTGCTCTTGATGAACTTCAGCTTTCTGTTTCAACAACATTTATGAATCTGCTTCTGTTGCCTTTATCTCCAGACAAATTGTCCTTAGCATTGTGGTTTCACTGGGCATTGTACAGGACTGGTAGTTAAACTCTTGAAGATATTCGTTTTAATCAGCTGTGACTCTTCTGAAAGTCTGAATTTCACAGAAGGAAGTAACACTGACAGAACTGCATGGACAACTTATCTATCCATACTTAATCTTGATGTTTCATCTGGTTATGGGCTGAATAAGCAGCCAATGAATCTAAAAATGCAGCAATAATATGACAGTAAAAGTGTTATTTCTATGGCTTAAGACTGCAAAGCATGCTTCACCTTCTAGTATGAGGACTCTTCTCTTATCTGATCATCCAACCCCATTATGGCCCTGATCCTGAGCAGGCACAAACTGAAGTCAATGGAGCTACGCTCTGGATGTGCTTGAACAATGGTTCTCAAACTAAGGTCTTGCAGATCCTGATCATCCATAGGATGAAAAATTTTGAGACCAGAAAATTGTGGGTTGGTCCATTTGGGAATTTCTTTCTTATAGTGAAATGGCTAGAGACTTAGGCTAATTTCAATATGATCTGGCACTACAGTTGTACACTTCTTGAGGTAGGGATCCCATTTAGCTATTTTAATTAGGTTTTAATGCACTTTGTGCTACGTATTTGTAACATTGCATCCCTGGATAGGTTGACAGAACTGGGGATTGAACCTGAGACATGGGGAGCTATAAGCCTGGGGCTTTACTGCTTGAGCTAAAAGACCCTCATTTGTTAGTTCAAAGCCAGTGACAGACTCACGAACCCACCACTAGAGGGGGCCAGACCCATACTGTGTAATCATGGGTTATATGCAGAATATTAATACATTATACCAAATAATGATGCATTAAAGAGCTACACATACCGGTGCTATTATGTGGCTCACAAAATAATAATAATAATCATATATCCTTACCCAGGTCTATTACACCTAATTTTTTGGATGCATAATAATTCTAATTTCCAATGCACTCCTGTTGCAGGAGCTTGGGATCTACCATATAAACACTTTAATATTTAAAGGGGGGGGGAGGAGAAATGATGCAGAATACATGGAGACAATATCTAAATTGTAAGTATGTTTTAGAATATTTTTGCTTTAGGTATCAATGGCAAAACTGACAAATTGGGACATTTTTGTTTTTAACTGGGAAATGTGTAAACTGACATGTTAGCACTTCCCATAGAGTGTGATGGATCCTCTGTAAACAATAATATTAACTTAGTCATTTTCAGAAGTGAGTTTAAATGTTTCAGAGGTCCCTATAGTCCATTATAGTCCATTCCTTAATAGAGGAGAATGGAACCCATAGTCTGTTAATGAAATACTTTGGGTTAAGATATTTATTGTTTGTATTATTGTGGCACCTAAAAGCCCTGGTCCTGAACCGGGATCCCATTTTGCTAGGCACTGTACTGTAGCAGGGCGGCGACTCACCCCTGCGGCGCCTCCTACTGGTTCGTCCAGGAATTAGCTCACCAGCCTCTGGAGCGCCCTCTGCAGGCCAATGTCCCGCTTGCTGCTCTGGCCCCGTGTCCCTCCCGGATCCCGGAGCCCTCTTACTGAGGGTGCTGCACCCCTGCAGTACCCCCACTGGTCTTAGGGTCTCCCCTCCCCGGGGGAACCCTCCACCCCCTATCCCCACATTACTTCAGAATAGGCAACTGCCAGTCACCACTTGCCCCTGTTCACTGAGGCAGACTGCAGTATCATTGTCACTCATCACTGGCAAGGGGGGTTGGCCTGCTGCTTCTACCTCTAGCCATGGGCTGCCCCCTGCAACCCCAGTACCCCTTTGTTGGGCCTTGCTCTAGGCCCAGCAGCCTGGGGGTTTCCAGGATGGAGCTTCCCCAGCTTCTCTTGCCTTGCCCCAGCCCTGCACCACGCTAGGTACTGCTTAAGCTCCCTGCAGCCAGGCCTGTCTGCCTCCTCTGCTCAAGGAGGAGACTCTCTGTATCTCTAGGCTCCTGCCTCTCAGTCTTTATACAGGCCTGTGAAGGTTTGGGGCATGGCCACCCAGATGAGCCTACTTCCAATCAGGCTGGGAGTTTGCTGGCTCCCGGCCCCAACCCCTTCCTGGGCTGTTCCAAGCCTTTCAGGCTGGAGCGGGTGGACACCCTGCTACATGTACAAACACAGAACAAAAAGACAGTGCTTGTCCCAAAGAGCTTAACAATCTAAATAGACCAAACAGACCCAGAGTGGGGGAAAGGGTAGAACACAGTGAACAATGTGGTGGCAGCAAAGGGCATGTTAATGCCACTGTTTTGCGGGGTAGAGTGAGGAGAGAGTTAAGTTAAGTGAGCATCAGCTAAACGGGGAGCAGTGGAGGAAAGGCAAGAGGGTAAGGAGGACAGGGCAGGGGAGAGGAGGATAAAAGGGGAGGCTTGAGTGAAGCTGAGGTGAAGAGACAATATACATTCAAGGCATTAGATGGGATTGCCAAAAGGACCTAAGGGAGTTAGGCGCACAGCTTTCTTTGGCCCTATTGAAAAATCCCATACATTATTACTGTTTGTAACACACAATCCCAACAACCAATTTCATTCACATGGAAGAAAAAATTCCTATGAGTAAAGACTTTCTGTGCTATTGCGCGTCAGCCTGGGGAGCATTCGTATACTAATTTTAAAACCCCATGAAAACAGGGGCTTATGGTAGCAGTCCCAACACCATGAATATTTTTGTCGTTCCTGTGTGCGCTATTATAACAAAGTTGGACAGTGCTCCCAAGTATGCAGTCCGTGGCCACTCAACTTCTTCTGTAAGTTAACATTTTTATAAGAGTATGTTGATGATGTGCCGAGTTTGATAGCAATTAATGAGAAATATGTTAGTGACGTCTCTCCTGGAATGTCCGTGATCTTTACTAGCAATATCCAGTGATTCCTGCTTATTACACTGCTCACAATCCTCTTACTGTTAGCTAATGTATAGCTCACTCAGTTGTTTCTAGCTGTTGTCTCCCATCAGTGACTCAAATTGTAAGTTTATTTCTTTTAAATTACATGCGTGTACAGTGCCTAGCACAGCAGGGTCGGAATCTTTGACTGGGGCCTTGAGGAGCTACTACCATACAAATAAACTATTAAGAGTTGTAATAAATACAGTCAATACCACTCCATCTCCAAATAATGCTTTAGAAGGAAAGATCTGATCCTGAAGGATGCTGCTTATTCCTTGTGAGCTCTTCAGCCCACACAGTTCTTGCTGAAGTCAGCAAGGGACCAATGACTAGTTTGGGAAGTGCTCTTTCCCACCTTTTAATCTTGGAAATAAGGTTTGTTGCATGTCATGGATGCCCAAGTTGAATTTCTCACAAGATCTATTTCCTTGAGCATTGAAGAGTTGGGTTTAGCTCTCTGAAATTGGCCAGTTCTGTATTTAAGGGCTTAGCAAAAGGCCATCCAAGTCAGCGGAAAATGCCATTGACTTCAATAGAGTTTGAATCCTGCCCTTGGATACCAAGAAATACCCCAGATAGCATCCTGTAAGAGATTCTCTGGATCTTGGAGGCTCCGACACCAACTGAGCAACACCTAATAGCTGCCCTTAATTTACCCGAGCTCCCAATGCAATACCGCTGCCAGGCATAGCACCTTGATAGTGTATGTAAGCTGCTTCCTTTCTGTGGTTTGTAGACTCCGAAGGAAAGTGGCAACTCTCAGTCTAAGCATAATGTTAAGTTGGATGGAATGTTGAGACAAAAAGATTGCGGGCTAATGTTATGGGTATTGATTGCACAGTAATATCCTCTAGGTATCAAGTCTGAGGTGACATAACCTGTTGGGGAAGAGAGAAATATCTATACTGTTTATATCTTTTTATTATGGCAGTAGTGACTTCAGTGCAAGGCATTTCTGCAGGTTTTGCTAAGCTCTGTCCTTCAATTCCTCCCATTAATCCTGCAGACAATATTATCTCCCTTGATTGCCATTGCTTAGTAATTGTAGCCCCATCAACTTTCTCCAGAACTATCTCACAGTCCATAACATTTGTCCAGGAAGTTGCCACCCCAGATCGCTTGTGTTCAATCTCTCACAATTAAGCTCTGTAATTTTACATAATGAACCGTTTGGCTTAATGTTGCATCCAATGTATGAAAACGTATCAGCACATCTCAAATATTACTGTTTTGTATGCTGGCTCTTTGCATTCCAGTCACACCCATGTCCCATTTGTCTGCTTTGTAACACTGAGTATCTGTGGGCCAGAGGTTGAAGTTGCAGTGAAGAACTCCTCCTCCTCCCTTGGAGATCAGCTGGAGAAGAATAGAACTCCATGTGATTATGGCAGCAGCTTGTTAATAACTTGATTTGTGTCCCTCTAAATGTGTCGTTTTCATATAGCCCTGATTGTAACACATGCAGCAGGGTTGTGTTGCCATCTAAAATGTTTCATGGCTTGAGAAAGGCAATCAGAACTACCTCCCTGTACCAGATGTGTGGAGACTCAGGGGCTAACTCAGCCCCCTGTCATTCAGCTCCCCACCAGTTTATATCAATTGGGTGCTGATTAAAAGACAGGCCGCTGGTAGCGGAGTCCAATTCACTAGAGCTGAGAGGCTAATTAAGGGGAAAGCGACCCCTTATGCAGGGACTGTATAAGCAGACACGAAGGAAGTGAAAGGAAAGAGTAGGGAACCTGAAGGAAAACTGCCTGTTGTGGAGGTGGATTAACAACAACTTCCCAGCGGTGTGGTAGCGTTTTCACTGAAATGCTACCACGGTACAGCTGAACAAAGATGAGCACAAAAAAAGCACCTGTTCCTGCCAAGAGATGGGCTTTACCGAAGGGAGAAGAAAAAGAAAAAAACCACACTTCTGCGGATTTACCTTTTCCTTTGACAAAAAGACAGCAGATTTCTATGTATGAAATCAGTCAAGTAATCTGAATGTGACGTTGGCTGATTTGGGACCAGCATTAAAATCTTGGCATTTGCTCCCATTCAGTCTAGAGCCTGCCCTTCACAAACTTGCCACTCTGATTGATAGGAGGTGGTCTCTTAGAAATATTCAGTGATTTTTTTTCTTACAAATCTTGTGTGTTTTATCGGATCAGATACATCGATGGCATCGCTCCAGATCCATCCTTCAAATAACTCCAATGAACCCATTTCAATTACACTAAGGATGAATACAGCATATTGAACTGACGAACACACAAATGAAGACCATTCAATGTGCATGTAGTTTGACACAGACCAAAATCTTCAAGACCAAGTGCCCATAACTACCATGCAGGAACAAAGAAAATCAAGATATGTGCACTGCCAGGTTCACTGCGTTGAACAGAAACATCCAAAATAAAAAGGGATCATTGGAACACAACGATCCCCTAATCTGCTATACAGGACTCAGCAGCTAGACATGATGAAATGAGTGTGTCAGCCATGTTTTTTTGACCCGTGACAGAAGGGATGTTCTTGAGTGTGGGGTCAAAGTGCATCCTTTCTTCTAGGGTAAGGTCTAAACCAAAGGTTCTTTGCCCCTCCTGGGCTCAACTTCGATTCCTCCCCCTAAACTCTCTCCTGCTAGGAGTCCAAGCACCATTAGTCTTCCGCCCAGCCTGGGCCTTTGTCTCGTTCCCTGGTCCTCACTGAACTGTACTCAGGGCTCCACCGCAGGAGCTAGCCTGCTTCCGCAGCTCTGCTTTCTGGCCACAGCCAATCCCAACTCCTGGTCCTTCCTACAGGCCCTTCCCAGGGAGAGGGAACTCTCCCTTGCTCCTCCTTCCTGGGTCTCCTCACCTTCAGCTCAGCTCCCTCATCTCTTTCTACAGCCTAGCCCTACCTTCTCTGTCCAGGAGACAATTAATCCCCTCCCTCAAGCAGAGCAGAAGTAACTAGGTTCCTTCCATTGCCTTACGGAGGTTAAGCTCCATCACATATTGTGTTTCCAGGGGGGTGCCCTAAGGCCCCTTTCCAACCTCCGTCACTCACCACAGCAACCTAACCACCATCATGCTTTATTATATTCTTGCAGCAGGCCTCAGCCGGTAGTGTTAGCTACAGTCCCTAGCCAGCTCTTCCCATTTACCTCTGGGGAAGGGAAGGGAACTCTGGGAGGCTTGCATAGTGGAAGCTGTCCTAAGTGGACTGTCTGCTAAATTACAACACTTGCTGTTACAGTCCACTTGTTTTGCTTTATTAGTCCCGTTTTAACCTAGTCTTCTCCCAGCAATATTGTGTGTGTGTGGGGGGGTCTCTTCAGATTTCGGCTACCCTTGCAACGTCTTAGATCCTTCTGTTTGGATGATTGCTTGAGGAAAATGTAATAGATTAATAGATTTAGCCTCCTTGGCTGCTGTTTGACTTGGTAAATGTGCCCTTGTGCTCCTAAATCACTCAGGTCCAGCTCCTCCTATGTAGTTAGTGCTTAACTCCCAGAGACAGGTGCCTAAATAGCTTTGAGGCTCTTGGCTGCAGGTGGGTCCTTTGCTCCTTTCTGTCTCTTCCTTGTCCAATCCCCAGCCATGGTTCTTCCATGTGCTACCTGGGAAAAGTCAGCCCAGGCACCAGCCTAAGTTATTCTCTCCTCTCTTGCCTCTGTCATTCCTTGCAATACCGATGACTTTTGTGGCACTTTAACATGAGGCCAGAGAGTTTATTTCCATTGAGCACTGGTGCTTCGCTCTAGTCCTGACATGGTCCCATTCCCATTGAAATCAGGAGAAGTTTTTCTGACTAGCGGTGTCAGCTTCTGATCCATTCCCTTCAGGCTTGATAGTAGGAATGTTTTTTCTAGGCCAGGCTCCCGTAATAGACTTCCAGCACACACGCCTCTCTCCCTGCTGCTGTGTGAATAGCCCTGTATTGCCTGAGATCTGTTCTGCTTTATTGGCAGGTAATAAAGAGAAGCTACACCTGCCATTGTTGCCACTCATCTCTCTGTGTTCACCGACTGCAGCAAATGACTAATTGAATTCTGAATTTCAGTCAAGAGGCAATTACTATCCAGCATTATTATCAGGCAACGGCTTGAAGACATTAGGGAAGGGGTTAGTCACTCAATTAGACACCTCTCTGGCTCTTATATGCTTTCCGAGCAAGAACTGTGATTCTGAATTGCATTGGAAACCTGGATAATGAATTTTTCTCTCCCAGCTTTAATGCTGTGTAATTGCCCAACACCCTTAATTGAAAATTTTGAAGGTTAATGAGATACTGGGCCAAAGGGAAAATTGTTTATTTTGATTTTAATCTCGCCAATTTTCATTTTGATGTGTTTCTTGTTTGTGAAAATGAAAGGAGACCTAGCTGCAACTTACAGTCATGGTGGACATCCAGACCTCAACTGCTAGCCTATAATCATATTGCTATGGCAGGGACAAATCTAATGCATTAACCTGGAAGACACACCCAGTGGGCTTATTTGATCTGTACAGTTGAAGAGGGGGGCCTTTGTGGGACCTGCAGGGGTGTTAAATTCCTGGTGTTAAGTTTTGAAAAATTGTGAGACAGAGACTCATAGATAGAATCATAGAATATCTGGGTTGGAAGGGATCTCAGGAGATCATCTAGTCCAACCCCCTGCTCAAAGCAGGACCAATCCCCAGAAGGGGTCTTTGTGAATGTCTAGTCCAGGGGTTCTCAACCTCTGGCTCAATCAACCCAGAGATGCAGTCCATATGATATCCTCAGGGCCACAGAGATAGCATTGGATGAAGCCCACAATGGTAAATTGGTTGAGAACCACTCATGTAGTCTGACCACACAACACAGGCCATTGAATCAGAACCATATTGTTAGAAGGGACCCAGGGGTCATCTGGTCTAACCCCCTGCCAAGATGCAGCATTTGCTGTGTCTAAGCCATACAAGACAGATGGCTATCCAGTGTCCTTTTGAAAGCCTCCAGTGAAAGAGCTTCCACAACTAGTAATTTCTGCATCAAACCCATAACATCTGTTTGAGCGAAGGCATATCTTTTTAGAAAGACCTCCCGTCTTCAAGTGTTGGAATGATTAAGTTACGGCTCAATAATGTTCTAAAAATCCGTCTTTCTGAATCTTTCTTAGGGATCCAGGAATATGTTGTGGAAGGGTACGGTTCCTGCGGGAAGGAACTTTTCTTTACATTAGGGCCAATAAAGTTGTTGTTGTTCAAATTGAAATAAGTAAAATGACCTTTATCCAAGATGAATCTTGGGAACAGCCATGTGAACCTACATAGATGTGGTCATGATGGGAAAGCAATGCAAAGGAGCAGAGGAACCTTAGGGGAGGATCCCTAGCAGCAAAAGTCCATGGTAAGAAGAGGGAGGGATGGAGATGTTGGCAGCAGAAAGCCACTTTTCCCTCCTATGTGAGGAACTAGCACAGCCCAAAAGGGGCCAGCGCTGACTGGGAAGTAGGAAAACCACAATGACTAAGAAATGGGCTAATTCAGCACGTTCCCACACCACGACCTTTCTACTTTTGAAACTGTCGCCTAGCCTAATAATCCTGGAATAAAACAAAACCAAAAGACTCAGTGAAATGTTATCAATTCCTTGTGGCAGTGGTTAGTTAGTTGACTTTCTTTGTGCCTGGCCAGTATTGACAAAGAAAGTGGACTTGATTTGAGCAGGCATATTTGGGGATGTGGACTATCAAAACTACTGTCAGGCTAGAGATCTCTTGGGGGGTTAAATAGATCCTAAGAGAGCTGCAGTTAAAGCTGAGTGTGCAGAGAATGGGTCTTTGGCTTTCTACTGTTTACAGCAAGGCAATGGGAAGAGGTAATGGCACAAGGAATACACCAGCTACAATAAGTTGCTGACTACTTTCCTTTCCCCTGGTTTTAGTTTAATAATAGGATGCAGGTGTGTGTGCTGGAGAGGGGATAGTGCAGTGGGGAACTGTGAATTACCGTGCGGTGTGACAATAGCTAAAGTGGCACGGTTACTGTGTATATCTGTATCTTTAGCACAATGGCAAGATAGATTGTTTTCATTCATTAGCGGAAGATGAGTCTTGCAAGGCATTGTTGACTCTGTTTATCAGACGAGCACTCCAGCATCTTAAGCGGTGGCAGTTTTCTGCCAGAATCAAGAGCCTGCCATTTATTTTAAATGCTGTTTTAAAAATCTCCTTAATGCTTCAGACATCTTTGCTCATACTCTTTATGGATGTCAACGCACCCCCAAAATGGGTGTATTTGCAGGCTGCTGTGATCAAGTACTTACACACACCAGTTTTAGCAGTGTCCCCAACAACACTCATTCTTTTGGTAGAATTACTGTAATTGTGCCTCGCTGAGTGTCTCCTCAAGGGCCTTTGTCCATTGAAATGGCGGCTCTAAATCTTTAAGCATTAGAGCCTTCTTCTATTAGGCCGTGGAATAGTTTCTCAAGGCACCTGGTAATGTGTAAGGTTAGGAATATGGTTGCTTTCAATCCATAACAGGAAGCGAGCCAGAACTGGGCCGGAGAAGGTTCTAGGCGGGAGCTGTCTAGTGAGGAGAGAGACAGAATCACTTTAGTGATCAATCTGTTTCCCCCGTTCAAATGTCCCTTGTTCCGTGCAGTGGCAGCTCTTGTACAGAGGGTGTTGGGGTCCCACCCCCAACCAAAATACGCAAAAGCACTCATGGGTGTCAGGAGCTGTGAACTATGAACACAGACTAGATCCTCTGTTGGAGTGGAACACTTCAGTGTGCTGTACAGTCACCGCAGCCCAGGACCGGCGACAGAAATTTGGGGGCCCCCTACTCTGAGCGTTTGGGGTCCCCCCATCCCCCCGCCCTCCCGCCAAGGGCTGGCCCGGCTCTTGCAGGTGGGCGGGGGAAGCACTGCAGCCGGGGGTGCCTCGGGAGCGGCGCGCCCGGCCAGTGCTCTGCAGCCGCCGGGGCGGGGGAGGTGATGGAGCCGGGAGTGCCTCGGGGCGGCTCCTGGGGGGGCGCGGGACGAACAGCAGCTGAAGAGCTCAGGAGGCAGCCGGCCGCGGCACCAGACACAGCCGGGAAAATGCGGTGCGGTGCCCAGGGGGGACGACTACGAGTAGAGCTGTGTACCGGTCCCCGGACTTCAGGGGCCCCTGAACTCCGGGGCCCGGTACAGCTCTACCCGTTGTACCCCCTGTCGCCGGCCCTGCCACAGCCTGGGGCCTCCACTCCACATCCCTGTGGTTTGCCTCCCATCAGCCCTTGCCTGTATAGCCCATGAGGGAGGAGAAGCCTGCGGACAAATTGACAAGGAGCTGGGGGATGCCCTGGGGAAGCAGAAAGAAAGGCCAGATGAGCAGGAGGAAAGCCATTCCGCTGGTAAATCTGTCACTCCTGGCCCAGAGGAGGGCAGGGAGAGGCCTGGGCGGGTTGGGAGGTGGTGAAGCCTGGGAGGGAAGGGGCAGGGAGTAAGCCCCGGAGTCTGAGAGAAGGGAGGAGTTAAGGTGAAGGGAGGAGAGAGACCGCCAGGGCTAAGCAGCATGGGAATTAGGGAGAAGAGGGCCTGGTGGACTAGGGCTAAGTGGGGAGTTCTGGTGTGGGGAAGCCCCAGGGGTTTCTGCAATGCCCCACTTGCCCCAAAGTTCACCAGCCGCCACTGGTTCAGTGCTGGGAGAAAGCGATTCTTTCGGTGATTCTTTATCTTTGCCACATGATTGTAGGAGCCCCAGATCTGGTGGCATTTACAATTAACTGCAGAGAACTGCAAAGTGTATCTTGTGTCAGTCTTGCACTGACACCAGGTGAACCAAAAGTTGACACTTGATCAAAAACCAAAGCTATTTGGATAATTTTCCTTAACAATGTTCTAGAGTTTTTTGTTTGGAGGCAGGGGAGTTGAAACTAGAGGTTTTGATGAATTTAGATGATTTTCAATTAATTTTAAAACATTTTGACCAGCTCTCCCGATTTCTCTGACTTTATATTTAAAGGCCATGTTTTTGAAGGACCCTTAAAATGCACCCGCAATGTTTATGGATATTACCATACTATGAGCATTCTTGCATTTGAGCACTTGTTTGGGGATGTGTGTATTTTTTTCTGTCCATAACCTAGTATGACTGCGAATACTGTGCACCCTTTTTTATAGGCCTTTGGAAATTTAGCTTCCATAGTTTTAGGCACTGATCCTGAAAACATTTATGCACCCGCTAAACTTTGAGTCCATTGAGTTCAATAGGACCGCTCAGATGAGTAAAAGGAAGTATGTGCATAAGTGTTTCCAAGCTCAGGACTCTGCGTCATTTGCCTTATGACTTGGGTTCTATTCTTTACTTTACCATTGATGTGCTATACAACCTAGGGTGAGTCCTTTTCATTCTTCCTCATCTCTAAAATGGGGACAAGGATGCTGATCTACTTGTGATAAAGAATTTAGGCTCCGTGGAGGGAAAACACTCTAGAAGGATTAAGGTGTTTTTTTTCCTTAGAATTTTAGAAAATCTGCATCTGTGTGCAAGTGTAAAGCCATGTTGTGGTCGGAAATATTATTCCAGGGGGTTCATGTGTTGCTTACATAATTGCCTTCTACGCAGCTCTTCTTTTCTGCAAGCTCATGATTTCTTCTTAACTTCACTGTACAGTAACACAAAATTAGAATATGTTTATAACAACCCTTCCTTTGTGCAGAACATGGGTTCTGGGTAGCAGCGTCTTCAATGCAGGGAGTGTACATTATTGAAAGGACTACTTTGCATAGCTGCTGCGATTTTCTCCCCATGCCCACAAATTAAAAAAAAAATCCTTTAAATCCAAACTACTCACCTTTTGTGAGAAATAATCAAATCAAGACAATTCGTTCAGCTGTTGCAATTACGATAGGATGCTGCTGCCCTCACCTTCTGTCTCCTGGAATCGCCAGTAACAGATTGGAGCCATAGATTCTATTTGGAGAGGCACAATTGTTCCAAAAATAAAAGGAACCCAACTGAATATATCGTCCGCGGGGAGGGAGAGGCACCTGTGTAAACAACTGAACGAACATGATTTGGTTCCTATTTTTAGCCTACAGATGTTGCCGTTTTTCCCAAGGCTTCTAAAAACCTGCCAAGAATAGTATGCAGTGGGGAGTGTAAGATCCGTTTATGTGATGCGATTTCCTATTTCAGTCTCCTTTTGGCCTGCTCCTGCAAGAATATGAGCCTCCCTCGCGAGAGGCACATGACTCTCAAGGCACACTGACTTCATTTGCAGTTGGCATTTGCTGAGCATCTTGCAAGAGTGGGCCTGTTGTTACAAATGAAAGCTCGGGCATGCATCATAGGAGACTAGCCACCCGGATCTTCTCTGCTATCTTCAGCCTGTCTCGTTGCCCCTTGCTAGGCAGAAGAGCAGTGCGTAGTGTTACATATCATAGGACTGGATTTCCACTCTGTTACAACTGCTTGACAATGGTGCAGCAATTCAATTGATTTCAGTAATACGGGGGTGAAGCAGGGGTCCTAGGTTGGTATATTACCACAGCATGTGCTGAGTCGAAGTTGTCACGCTTTGGCAACAGAGGAGTGTGTACTGAATAAAGATGGCAGCAAGTTAAAGGGCTGACAGCCTAAGGCGTCTGGAGCTGAGAACTCCAGCAACCAATTGCGTGTTGGTCTTGGAAAGATGCCGTTACTGTTTGAAGGCCTTGCCGAAGGCACGGGAGAGGTTTTGCATTTGGACATGACCGAGGTGATAAGACACAGATGTATCTTGATGAACTGGATACGTTTTACGACTGGGATTATTTGACAGGGTGGCCTGCAGTAGTAGTGCTTTGAACTCAGTGACCCAGGAGGTCCCTGCCCACCCTATGTTCCTCTGCTTGGGTTAAAACTCAGCCTGGCCTCCTGAGAGTCTGGAATTGGTCAGCTGGGATCCTGCCATTGAAGATGCCCTTTGCATCCAAGGATATGTCTACACTGGCCACTAAGTGCAGGGTCTGACTCCAGTTTAAGCCCAAGCCCCTCCTCCATCCACACACAAATCAGTCTGACTCAAGTCAACAAGCACCCAGGACCCAGGTCCTCAAAGATTCTTGGGAGTGTGGGTCAGAGCCCAGGTCCCACTGAGAGTCAGGTCCAAGCTCTGTCACTTTGCAGGGTGGACGTAGCTCAAGTCGCAGACCCAAGTCCGAAGGTTTGAGTAGTGCAGTGTGGATGTGTTAGCACAGCTGTGAGACCTGGGCTTACAATGCAGTGTGGATGCTCAAATGCAGGTTTGAAAACACCAAGTCCACAAACCTGGATCTCCTAGACTCAGGTTTACGATACAGTGTAGACATACCTTCAGAGTCTTATCACTGCCAATGCAAGGAAAGTGTGCCTGTGGAGAACAGCTATCCTGGGGGGTTGTGATGGGAGAGGTGGTCTTTGAAGTAGCTTGATTCCAGCCTGTTCAGTGCTTTCAAAAACCAGGACTAGAGGAACTTTAACCTCTTTGTCTCAGCTTCCCCATCTGTAAAATAACCTTAACAATCCCGGATGATGGCATAAAATAATGGATTAATTAATGGCTGTAAAGTATTTTGGGAAGCTCGGGTAAAAGATGTTGTATCAATGCAGAGTGCGGAAGTTCTGGGCAGATGAGGCTTCGTTCTCATTTACACTAAGGTCCCGTTACACAACTTGGGCAGTAAAATGAATTTATGCCTGATTTTTAAGGCCCCATAATGCTACCTGAGAGGCTTAAAGGAGGCTGAGTGTAAATGAAACCTGTGGTGGTTCATGTAATAGAAACTTCAACCCAAAATGATTCCTTTATCCTCAGTCGGAAACATTCAAGCCAAAGGGAGGGAGCTAATCTGTCAGTTTTCCAGATCGAAAGCTCATCCCAGCTGTGTTCTGATCTTTTGCTTTACTGCTTCATCTCACTCATGCTGCCAGAGATGGACTGGTGCCCTGACGCCGCAAATGCAGACCCAGCTTGAGAGAAAAGAGTCTCGCACAACGCTGAAGACGCCAAAAGAAAGAGAATTAACCAAGCAATCATTTCGGTTCGGCTTTTATTTTCCTTGTGATGTGTTTACACATAAACTGTTTTCAGTCTAGTTTCCCTGGGTTGGTGATTCATGTATCGGGTGGACACTTGATGCTTCACTATAGTTTGGTCCCTTTTTTAGTTTTAGCTCTGGAACGTCTTAGGGCTGCTTCTTGCGAGGACAAAATTCTCCCCTCAGATCCTTGTACCCACTCCCAGTGAGTGCTGGATGGGATCCAGACTCCCATCAGTGGTTGACTTGTGAGGGAAGATTAACTTGGTGAAGTGGGACTTTATGACTGTCTACAAACAGGGTGTAACCACCAAGAAGGAAGATGAATTCTTTAGCCTAGGGAATACGTAGGAGAAATTAGTTGACATTTGTTTTTAAAAGAGAGAATTTATTTGGACTATCAGGAAATCTTCCTGACCGTGCGTGCTATTAGACTGTGAAATTGTCTCACAACGGTGCTGTGGAAGCCCTGGGCATCTGGACTGAATAATTCAGGTTGACGGGGAGAGTGGGTTAACTAACCCCTTGCGGGCTCTTCCATCTGTATCGTCTGACTCTCTGAGATTGTCTTAGCCACAGGTAACTTCGTTTTCCAGAACTTTCCATTTTCAATAGCTGGATTTTCTTCACAAGTCCTTACTTTCAGCTTTCCTGAGCCCATTGTCAGCCAGCTGTCAAACCATATGGCTGTCTTTTAATATGCGCAAAGCTCTTATTTAATAGGCTGCATTTGATCCCTGGGGTAACTCTGCTGATTACGCTGGGGATGAATCTGCCCCAGTATTTGCAGGGCATTGCTCTCCGTGCGTATGGAATCCACGATAAAGGAGGTGAATGGCTGGGGAAAGATGTTTTTCGTTTTAATTGTGATGACCTGGAATAGAAACCCTGTCAGAAAATCATCTGTGTAAAACACAACAAGATGACTCAACTCAATTCAAATTAGCTTAGTCCCTGTTGTCAACAATGCAAGATCCATGGCATTAATACTAGTGCATATTGTCTGGACTTGTCTGTCTCCTGCTAATGATTGGAAGGATGTGCTTAACTGAATGCCAAGAATTGCATACATACAAATAACAGCCTTGAGCCAACTTTAGGTAGGTCTATACTACCCACCAGATCGGCGGGCAGTGTTCGATGTATCGGGGATCGATTTGTCACCTCTCGTCTAGATGTGATAAATTGATCCACAAATGTGCTCCCCATCAACTCCGGAACTCCAGCTCCACAAGAGGAGTAAGTGAAGTCAATGGGGGAGCCACCATGAGGACGGTCAGGTGAGTTGAACTAAGATACTTCGAATTCAGCTACGCAAACAGCATAGCTGAAGTTGCGTATCTTAGTTCCAGTGTAGCCCAGGGCTCTGTTTGTTTTATGTCTTTGATGGGATTTCACTGAATAAATATAAGCAAAGAACCCGCAATGAATTCATGTTGGGTTATTCGTAGCTAAAAGGCTTATTGCTCTTTTAAGGTACAGCTAAATGTCAAGATGTTCCTCAAATATTATTCCTTGTATTTTCCAACTGTAACCAACAAAATTAAGATAAAGACTCTGACTATAAAATTGATGTAAATTTTGCCAGGTCTAAAAATAATTTTCCATGGCTGCTGAGCTAGTGTTGGGTGGATACAAATGTTTTCCACCTAGCAATTGCTGCAACGCACAATGGAATTTACTGATGCATCTTCTCAATCCACTATTACATACAATGGACAGTCTTTACGTAAATCATCAGCCTCACTGAGGATCCACTTCCAGATTAGGACTGACCATAATGTAACCCACAAACATTCTGGATGTGGTGTTCTGTCCTGTTTAGTGGGGGGGGGGGGGGGTGAGAGATTGATAAATGAGTTTTCTCTACAGCCTTAGCTAAGCGGTATATGTCTTTTAGCTCATGTGATAGAGACTCATGCATTTATCTCCAGAGGTCCCAGGTTCAATCCTGACAACCGGGGTTTGTCAGTGTGACAATAAGACTTAGCCTATAGCACCCTAGACCAGGAGAGGCTAGAAGAGTTACAAACACAGCTGCTTTTTTTCCATTTTCCCACTGGAAAAGGCACAGGGGTTCTTGATCAGTTTAGGAACTGTGTCGTCAGGAAGTGAACAATTTTTAATCCCGTTCTCCTTGCATGGAAATTGGTAGCTACTGTGTGAGACCTCATAGACAGAATCTCCACTACTTATTCAAGTACTTAAATGGCTCCCATCGTAGTAGGAACTTTATACTCAGGTCATTCAGTGAGTCTGTGGCAGAACTGAATTGAGGCCGAATTGAATTGAATTGAACTGAATTGAATTGAGGCTGTGCAGGGAAATTGGAAAAAAGAGGGCTTCAAGCCGGCACACTTTTCAGATATCCTTCCACATGAGATCAGAATTGCATGGCAAGCTGTCTACATTGGCTCTCGGGATGCTACCTGAGGAGCTTTCTTATTTCTGGGTTAACCAACTTCTCTGTATTTCAAGAACTTTTTTTTTAAAAAAAAACACAATTGAACACACTTTAGTTTCCTGTTGCCCTCAATATGATCAAGGACAGTATGACCACACTGTATATAACAAGCATAATTAAAGAAGAAGATTTTTGCCATTCAAGATGCCTTAAATCTATGTTTTGAAATATCTTGCTCTCCTGTAAATCATTATGCTCCATCGAACCAACGTGAAGGTTTTATATAGTTGTATAATTTTTATGAGGCGATTTCTGTTACTACCTGGTTGTTTCTCTAACTTAATTCACCAAAGAGCCATAAAACACTGTCCTGTGTTGGCCACAGCATCCTCATAAATGCTAAAACTGCAAATGGGCTGGAGCTTTATTATTGCCTGCATTATGCTTGTCTCATTATTCATCTCTGGAAACTTAATGATAGCAAGCTCCACATGACACTCCTGAAGTGTTTGATCAGACTCAAGTTAGTTCTTCCTCATCTGCTGAATGGAGCCACACTTCACACAATAGGAAACTTAAGGTCACTGCCTCTCGTAGGGCCCTGGGTCTGAGCCTGGTAAAAAAGGCAGGCCTGGACTCCCCTACCAATTACCCATTTTGTAGAAGCGATGTAAAACCCCTTCCACTCCCCGTTGCACAGGAGGAGAGGATAAAAACATTGTAAGTCTGAATTGAAGGGCGTGCCATCCATAGGGATCTGGAAATGGGCAGAAACCCCTTTGTTGTGGGGGGATGTTGGACTGTGTATTTTGTTGGACTCTGTTACCCTGGAAAGGGGCAAACTTAATTGGTGACCCCATCACTACTTACCGAAAGGTGGACTGCCACCACACTGAAGTGATAGCTGGCAAGGGATGCTGGCGACAGGGGAGAACTGGGACCCAGTGAACTAACAGAATTCAAGTAGAGGTACCAAGGACAGGAGGTGAAATTCTCATGGAGCAGCTAACAAAACTCTAATGAAATATGGGTGGAAGAACAAGTGCCCCAAGACTGGAAAGATGGTGGCGTTGTGGAATTGCCGGAAAAGGGTGACTTTTTATTCGGAAAAGGGTGAACTGCTATCAATCCCAGGTAAAGTATTGGCTACTGTTAGGCTGAACAGAATGAACAAGACGGTGGATGAAAACCTGGGTTCTGTCCAGGTAGATCATCAAAAAAGCCCTTGACTGCAAAAATCCATCTCAATCAACTTTATTGACTTAAAGAAGGTATTCAATAGTGTCCACAGAGAGACCCTGTGGATATTGCTAGCAGCTAAGAGATGCAAGACAAACTGATCAATATAATACGGGGTTTATATGATGGAAGTTAGATGCATAGTAAGATTGGAAACAAGCCTGGGTGACTGGGTTTGATATTGTGAGTGGAGTTGGATAGGGATGCGTAGTGTCACCGACATCCTTTGCATTAGCAATAGACGATGATGAAGTTGGTAACAAAAGGCGTTATGGATGGTGTAAAATGGATGTGAACTAACATCTACCTATTAGGGATTGGAATGAGACCGTCGGGGAGGGCAGATGATCCCACATGTGCCTGTTGCAGGGTTTCCTGCACTGTCGAAGGCAGTCTATTGAACCCAATGGACCACAGCTCTCATCTAGTCTGGCAAAGCCAATGTTCTTATTCTTCAGTTTATTCATCATTGAAGAGATCACGAGCACTGGGGATCTCAAAGGCAGCTCTCAGTGCCCAAAGAAGAACTGCATAGGTTTAGAGAGGCTCCTGCTCATGCATTTTCTTTCTCTGAATATATAGCAAAGGCCTGTTTTATTGTTTCTAACCTTAAGTGGAAGATTCATGTATTTGAATGTTAGGTTTAATTGCCTTTGCTCTTTTATATTGATCCTTGTCTTTTTCTCTTATTCTACCTGTTGAGACAGCATGATAAAGCACGTGGGAATCAAAATGCTCAATGGTACAGACCAGGGCCGGCGACAGAAATTTGGGGGCCCCCTACTCTGATCCTTTGGGGGCCCCCCCAGCCCAGCTGGCACTTCCCCCCCTCCAGCTGACAGCGGCCGGGGGGTCCCCCAGCCCAGCCGCCCCCCCCCCCTCCCCAGCTGACAGCGGCTGGCGGCAGCGCGGGGTCCAGCGGGAGCGCGAGCCGCCCTTGCTGCTTCCCCTCCCCCCCCCCGCCACGCGCGCACTTTCTCCCCGGGACTGCGCCACTGCCGCCGGCCGGGCTCACTGCTCCTGCCGGGGACACGCGCGCTCGTCCGCTCCGGAGGAGAGCCGCGCTGCCTCCCCGCCCCTTCCCCGCTCTCCAGGCCCGGCGACAAGGGGGGACGACTACGGGTACTGCTGTGTACCAGGCCCCCCCTAAAGTCCGGGGCCCGTTACAGCTCTACCCATAGTACCCCCCTGTCGCCGGGCCTGGTACAGACTGTGAATTCCTGAGTCCCATTAGAATCACAGAATATCAGGGTTGGAAGGGACCTCAGGAGGTCATCTAGTCCAACCTCCTGCTCAAAGCAGGACCAACATCAACTAAATCATCCCAGCCAGGGCTTTGTCAAGCTGGGCCTTAAAAAACTCTAAGGAAGGAGATTCCAACCCCCCCCCCCCCCCCCAGGTAACCCATTCCAGTGCTTCACCATCCTCTTAAGTGAAATAGTGTTTCTTAATATCCAGCCTAGACCTCCCCAACTGAAACTTGAGACCATTACTCCTTGTTCTGTCATCTGCCACTACTGAGAACAGCCGAGCTCCATCCACTTTGGAACCCCCCTTCAGGTAGTTGAAGGCTGCTATCAAATCCCCCCCTCACTCTTCTCTTCTGCAGACTAAATACCCCAGTTCCCTCAGCCTCTCCTCGTAAGTCATGTGCCCCAACCCCCTAATCATTTTTGTTGCCCTCTGCTGGACTCTTTCCAATTTGTCCACATCCCCTCTGTAGTGGGAGGACCAAAACTGGACACAGTACTCCAGGTGTGTCCTCACCAGTGCCGAAGAAAGGGGAATAACCACTTCCCTTGATCTGCTGGCAATGCTCCTATAATGCAGTCCTTGCATCCCTTGCAGCCCTCCTATATGATGCTCCTATAATGCAGTCCAATATGCCATTAGCCTTCTTGGCAACAAGGGCACACTGCTCACTCATATCCAGCTTCTTGTCCACTGTAATCCCCAGCTCCTTTTCTGCAGAACTGCTGCTTAGCCAGTCGCTCCCCAGCCTGTAGCAGTGCATGGGATTCTTCCATCCTAAGTGCAGGACTCTGCACTTGTCCTTGTTGAACCTCATTAGATTTCTTTTGGCCCAATCCTCCAATTAGCTTAGGTCACTCTGGACCTTATCCCTACCCTCCAGCATTGGTGAGCAGTTCTTCCATTTTCTCTGGGGATCACAAATTGGCGCTACAAGTTGGCAAATAATCAGAACAGTAAGATGGGTGTAAAATTACATGACTTTTAATGTGACTTTGTTGTTATACAACTTATTTGTATTGAGGTAGTACCTAGTGGCCAAGACTTTGTTGTGCTGGGCCCTGTAAAAAGATAACAAATGCCCCCAAAGAACTTTCAATGTAAGTGTAAGACGGGGGATAATAGGGGAGGGAGTACAAGAGGACCGTGAGATGACTGTGGACCTCACATTGGAAGGGAAGCTTTTAGAAATGTAATGACTTACTGCAAATTATGCAAATACACGAATATTTTGATGCTAATTAAAAGGAGGCCTCTCTTGTGCAAGTTGAGTCCATTTGAAGGTTAGTGGGAATTTCAAGCCACGCTTACGGTCCTGTAGTATTTTGAAAGGAAAGGGAATTTGCTGCTATGAAAAGAAGCAGCCCCGAGGGACTTGAGCGTGATAGTGATACAAAGCAGTGAAAGAAGAGATGACATTGCACAGGGATTAGCCAGTGAACTGGGTTGACCTCTGAAAATCCATACACTCTAGTTCAAATCAAATAATTTTTAAGGGAGCTTTGGGGACCAATTACTCGTCTCTCCTTCTTCTTCCGACTTTTGGCCTTCCCTGACTTTCAGTCCCACTTAAATCCCTTCCTCCTGAATCCGTCTGTCTCCCTTCCCACCTCCCTTTCTCCGTTGCTTTTTCTGACATTCCTTACCTGTTATCACTAACTGCTCTCACTTCTTGAGCCGCAATCCCCAGATGCTAAAGCGGGGTGTTTTGGCCATAGGCAGCTGGGTGAAACTTAGGGTACCCCAAGGCTGTTGTGTGTAGCAACAGGATTGAGGAACTGGGGGTGCAGCTTCTGTTTTTCAGGGTTTAGTTTGACCAAGTTTTGAGTTCTATGTAATGTCCATAAAATGACATTTTGGGGGCTTTCTTCTTCACACCATAATGAGAGGATATTTTTTTCAGGTACTTCCCAAAGTTTTCATCTAAATGGGATCTACTTGTATTTCTATTATACGTCTAACAGTCACTTGGTTTGGTGAGCTAAGCGGTGTTCCTTCCTGGCATATCCTTGGGCTATAAAGTGGTTGTCCAGGGACTTCACCTGGTGAGAGATAAAGTCAAAGCAATTAGGGACGCTCTGGCACCTAGGAATATTTCGGAGCTGAAGGCTTACTGAGGCTTGCGGAATTTCCCTAGTAAGTTTTTGCCAAACTTACCACTTCTAATGCCTCTGCTTATGCTACTTAAAAAGGGGGTTAAAGGGTATTGGAAATCAGCTCACGAACAAGTGTTTTGGGATTCTAAACTATTGCTGCATCCTCATAAGTTCTGGGCCATTATGAAGCTGACAAACAACTGATATTGATTTGTGATGCATCTTTGGAATTGGAGCCGTATTAGCTCACCGGATGGAGGATGGATAAGAAAAGGTAACTGAATTTGCATCCCAGACTGTCTTCTGCTGCTCCTAATTATTAATAGCTAGCTTGAGCGGGATTAGCTGTCACCTTCGGGGTGCAGAAGATATTTCTGTTATATATAGGCACTGCTTTATAATTTGCACCGATGAAACTCCTACTCGCATTGTTTAATGAGATGAAAATTATGCCACAGATGGCAGTACTCAGGATCCAGAGATGGTCAGTGACATTAAGAATCTATGAATATACCATTGTATACAAAACTGGTTGGAAGTTTGGAAATACAGATGTTTTAAACCAGTTGCTTTTACCAGAGACATGTGAGAAAGATAAAAAAAAAGTGAAGGGAGTGTTACTAATAGACTGTCTTCATTCACCTCCAGTGACACCATTACAGGTAAAAATTGTGGACTGGTACACATCCAGGACTCACAAAAGTTTGAGAATTTGTGCTAAGGTGATGGCCCCAGACCAAAGCTGATCAGAAGCTCACACCTTATTATAAGCGACCCTGTGAACTCAGTGTGCAAGATGATGTGTATTCCGGGGAACATGGTCCTCATTCCAGAGCAAGGATGTGAAGTAATAATAAATGAACTCTATCAACACACCCCATGTGTGCCCCCTTGACCCCGAGAACTATGCTGGCAGAAGTATAATTCCTGGTTGGGTCACCCATGACAGACAGACCGAATGCAGTCTGCCAGCCCTGCTGGTAAGAGGTTGGGATTGGGCTAATAACCTGTTCCTGTTAAAAAATGTTATTACAGAAACCTATGCGTCTGTTTTCGGCACAGACCTGCTTTCTTTAACCTGTTTTGCTCTTCTGCTAAGTTTTGTAAATGTTCTGTTTCTGTGGGACCCGTGGTTAATATATCATCGAGATATACTGCCACATGTGGAATTCCCTGAATCAATCCCCGCATGGTTCTTTGGAAAATAGCAGGGTCTGAGGACATACCAAAAAGTAACTTATTATATTTAAATAGTTTTTGAGCATTTACAATGACCTACTGCTTGCAGTTTTCTTCCAGGATGATCTGTTGTCTCAGATGTAACTTTGTAAACACTTGCCCTCCAACTAAAACTGCAAAGAGCAGTTCCGGTTTTGGAATTGGGGCGCTGTTTCCATTGAGACCCTATTTACCGTCAACTTATTGTCACCACATAGGCATATGGAGCCGTCCGTCTTCTTCACTAGGATTCTTGGGGCAGCCTATCTAGAAAACTTTACAGGTTCAATAACAGCAGTTGCCTGTAGTCTCTTTAACTCCACTTCAACATTTTGTTTCAGGGCACAGGGTATGGAGCTGGGTTTGAAATAACAAGGCCAGACATTTGGGTTTACGTAGACCTCAGCAGTAGTGCCTTTTAAAGTCTCCAGTTCATCTTTAAATATTCCCCAATGTGTATTTAAAAGTTTCCAGAACTAGATCGTGTTCTGATTTCAAGTGAAATCCATGGAAGGTCAGCCAGTCAGGGCCAGTGCCTGTGACTCCTCCATGGTAGATGCCTTACTTGTCTCTAGTACCAAACATCCACGCTGGTGGCTTACAGTGTCTTTATGGCTTCTCCAGTGTGGTGGTAATTTTGTCCTACATTTCTGCAGTGGAGGTGATTCACTATCTTTCCACAACATCCCATATGCTTCTTGGCTTCTAATAGTTACATTATCTCCCATGTCCAGCTCAAATCATATGTTTTGTTTCCCTTTACGGACAGCCCAATATGAATGGGACCTATTTCAGGAATGTTTGTTTGTTATACTAGAGATAGTATAACCTGCTACTTGATTTTCTTTTTCACTACTTTTCACCTAAAGGACATGAAAAATACCACGGCTATGAGGGTCATAGTCTTGTCAGATGTTTTGAACAGAGTTGACCAGAAAATGACTATTCCCCTTGGTGACTGTGAGGCTTGTTTTCATTCCTCATTGGAACAGAAACGAGAGTGAGCAGGGCGGGAGGTTGGGGGGGGGGAAGAGTGTGTGTGTGTGTGTGTGTGTGTGTGTGTGTGTGTGTGTGTGTGTGTGTGTGTGTGTGTGTGTGTGTGTGTGTACGTACACATACACACGCTGTAGCCTAGTGGCTTGTGCATTGGCCTCGAAGGTGAGAGCCCCAGGTTCACGTCTCTGATAGGGAGGGATCTGGGATGAAAGGCTCTGCTCTAAAGCGAGAGAGTGCAGGGAGTTGAACCTGAAACACCCACGTTCCAGCCCAGTGCCCTCATCACTAGCTTATAGAATCACTGTCAGTGGGGGCTGCCCCGAAGAGATCAGTTGTGGGACCTGAGCTATTGTTGCCCATGCCTGGGTGGCCCCACTACTCAGATCTGGATCCCCCCTGGGCTTTCGGCTGCTCTGTCTTTGCATTCTCCAGCCTGGACCTGGGTTGCAGCATCCCTGCGTCTGAGCGCCCCGCATCCGCAGAGGAGTGAAAGGGGGTGCCTGGCATGGGAACACGGGAGCTGGAGCCACTGGTGAGGGCTTTCCATTCGGCCTGACCGGTGTCCACTCTTCCCTCCTGCTCCCCACTAGTGCTCAGCTGTAAAGGCAGCCCCCCTACCTGGCTCTGGCTGGCCCCGAGCTCCTGGTAGTTCTGGCCCTTGCACTACCTGTCTGCAGAGTGTCATTGGAGCTGGCAGGACTGGGGGGAGGGGGGGGGCAGAGGGACGCACCTTGCTCCAGGCTGGCTCTTTTAGGGCCAATTGACTGGAGCCCCAGATCACACACTTCCCTACAGTGCCCCCTAGCCTGCAAGCAGGACCTGGAAACCCCTTCACTTAAAGTGATAGCTTGTAATTTTTAACACTATTTTCAATACACCCCACATTTCTTTGGTCCGAAAATAAGCCGGGAAAATTTCATCCCCCAAAGTGAATGTTTTCAATACTTATGTGTGTGAAAATAGGAATACTGTTCGATATCTTCTCAACCAGTGCCTGCTGTAGTGATGGTTTATTCCCTCAGGTGTTCCCAGCTGGGGTCAGGTGCAGCTAACAGAAGGATAAAATTAACTTCCATTGACTTGTATAGTAAGGCCACTTCATACAATATATGCGAGCTGGAATGGAGAATAACATGAATGTTTATGTTGAGAGCAGAGATCAGAAGCTATAAAATCACCCTGCCTCATTAGCTCAATGCACCAGCAATGTTTCATATCCATCGTCTTGAACCCTGTCGCTATGGGAGAAAGCAGCGAATCCGCATAAGTAGGTAGCCAAGTTTCAGCTGCATACAACACTGGCGAAACTGAATGGTCTTCTACAGATGTAGCCCATGCCATAAGCAATGGGACGATCCATTGTGTGTCACTTCACACCCGGATTTGTGGCAGGTCTGTGTCTAGGTGTCGTTTCTTCCAGCTTTGTTGAACATGAAAGTTGTCAGTAATGCTAATTAGCCATCAGCACGAGCCATCGTGAGGTTCCCTCCATTCCTGCATCTCTTCTCAGATGATCATAAATGTCTTGTAACAAATACATGTGGATTCTAAGCCATGTGCATTGCCCTCTGTGAACTAGCCTATTGTTAAGTTACGTACCAGTAGGTTTAAAGAGACTCTTGGCATAAACTTCTATTATTTAAAAATACTAAAAAAAGACCCAACCTACCCTATTCTAGCAACTGCTTCCATGATTTTTTTAAAGGCATTTTAAGCAGCATGTAAGCATTCTGCTCTTGGTTTGCTCCTTATTCCCACCATCCATGCTGCACATCTGTGTAACAGCTGGGCTGACCCGCCACCATGTGATGAAGACAGATGGACAAGAGGAAGAATGGGGGTAAAGAGAGGAGGACGATGATGCAGTTGCCTAGCTTTGTCCTCTATGCATTTTAATGAAGTGTCTATTCTTTATTTTACATGTAGCTAATTGACAGTGTCTCTCTCATAGGCTGTAGCCGGCAATAGACAAAAGGAGAAATGTAGTTACCCAGTGCTTTTGTCGGGGGCGGGGAGGTGGTTGAATTGAGATACAATAAAATAGTTTGCACGTCAAAGCCACGTCGTTTCCTCCGAAGATGCCACAGAATTATCCGGAGTATTCCCCAAAACTAGAAAAGACACTTGCTGTTTTGCACATCCCTTCAGGCTGTCTTTCCAATGAACATGAAATTGAATTTAGGAGATCGTTTCTCGGCCAGCACTTCAAACATTTAGTTTACTGGTACCCCTTGGGAGTGAGGAGGAGGTGTGTGCAAGAGAGAGTTAACTTTCACAGCCCAGCATGGTCGCCGGTCCAGTGATGTGCTGAGCAGGAGCTCCGGGGTTCCTGTAGGTGACATGATGCTTTTAAAAGAAGGAGACAGGCCGAATTGGCAAGTCATTCAGCGGCGCTCTGAAAGGGGCTAGATGATATTATTATCTGCTTTCAGAGAAGTCAGTGAGGAGAAAGCAATTATATCAGAAGGGGGAAGAAAAAAACCAGAGTGACTGGAGTCTGTATTGTGTTAACTCTCATTAACCAAACGGTGGCCTTTGAGACATCCCCAATGTTTGGGCAAAAAGGCAGAAGCAGCGTGGGCTTCATTCTGATCCTGCTCAGGCCGGTTTTGTGCCGGTGTAACTCCACTGACCGCCAGGCAGTTACTCCTCCTTTGCACCCGTGGTCCCAAGTGGAGATTCAGACTCTTTCCAGGGGGCAGTTTGTTTTTTAAAGGCTGGCTGGCTGGGCCTGAACAACGCTCATTTAAAACTGAAATCAATTCAGACAAAGTTCACGTATTGCTTTCCCAGCCTTGCTGAAATGTTGTTTTGTCCCACTTGTGGCATCCATTGCAGCTGACTGTGAGAATCTTAACAGTCAATGGGAGAGCCAGCTGGCCTGAATTCAGCCTGCGTGACTGGTTTGACTGGTTTGTTAGGAAGGCCACAAAGCTTGATCCAAATCCTGGATCATTGAGTAGTTTGCTTTTTATGCTACTATATAGGAAGGCAGCACATGTGAAGAGTCAGTGGCTCCAAGGAAGTTAGGCCTTGTCTACACTACATATGTTTTGCTGTGGTAGCTATGTCAGCATAGTGTAGACGGGGCATAGGCCAACACAAGGAAGCTTTCTGGCCACTGTAGGACCACTACCTCCCTGAGGGTATGTCTATATGACCCGCCATATTGGCAGGCAGTGATTGATCCAATGAGGGGTTGATTTATGGTGTCTAATCTAGACACCATAAATCGATCCCTGAGTGCTCTCCCGTCGACTCCTGTACTCCACCGCCATGGGAGGCTCAGGCAGAGTCAATGGGGGAGCTGCAGCCGTCAACTCAGCGCCATGAAGACGCAAGACGTAAGTCCATCAAAGTATGTCGAGTTTGGCTATGCTATTCACGTAGCTGAAATTCTGTAACTTAGATCGAAACCCCCTCCCCAGTGTAGACCAGGCCTGAATGATGTTAGCTATGCTGACGAAAGCACTCTTCTCTCAGAGTAGTTGCATCTATGCTGGCAGTTCTGTTGTCATAGCTATGTCAGGTAGGGTGTGTGGTTTTTTTACACTCCTGACCGACAGCAGTGCCATCAAAACTTTGCAATGTAGGCCTGGCCTTCCACCCAGTTTACACTAGCATAAGGGAGAGGGGAACAGGCCCCTAGTATGTATAGTAACAACTTTGTAAACTCCATGACACACTCCAAGTTGTGGCATTGGGCAACCAAACTTTAACATTTTTGCACACTTTATTTAACCTCCTTTTCATAAGGCTGTGAGAGAGATGGCAATTTCCTGTGATATCCTTGGGAAACTGTATTGAATTAAGTGTAGGTATGGCCGGGATCCATTGTGTTGAATGAACGGTTTGTGTATTCTAATGGTTGGGATGGTAAGAAGACTCTATGGGGGAGATGTGCTGTGAACCCTGGGAAATGTTCTGAGCTTCAAAGGACTGTACTGAACAATGTACCGGAAGTGAATGGACTCATAGGACAAACAGGATCAAGCTGTTTGCTTTTGGAGTCTCTAGGGAGAGGTGAATGCAAATCCCTTACCTCCTGGCTGTGCAAAAACCAACCTTTTGAAGCTCGGGTCTGAGATGGGACCATTGTCTGCTGATCATCTGTTCCCAGAGTTTCAATATCAAAGGTCCAACTGTATAAAATAAAAACTAACCTATGCATGGGGGTGATCGTTCTGAGCTAAGACTGTTAAGAACTTGTAACCACAGATAAACCCTGGGGTGGGGTTTGAAGGAGCGACTCCTACCAGAGCTCTTGTTGGAATTGGTGGGTGATCTCTGGTGAGCTAGTTAGCGTGCATTGTAGGTTCTTTCATTGTTTTTAATATTTTCTCTGTAATGCTTTCACCTTAAGAATAAATGTGCTTGCTTAGGAAGAGCTGTGTGGTATCTTGTAACTGCTGGCAATTACGGCTGTTCATAACCTTTGGAGAGCAAGCAAAGCACAGATGCTGGCCTGTTTACTCTGTCTGGCTTACTGGAAATATCGCCATGAAGGCAGGGAACTGTGCAGACTGGAAAAGGGTACTTGCTCAAAAGAGGTGATAGCTATGGAACCAGGAGCCTAGAGTGGGTACCCTCGAGGGACTGCAGAGGGGAGATACAGACACATGTGAAAATGTACCTTATTTTTAAGCTTCTTTTTTCTGTGTTCTTCACAGTCCTTTCCTATTTTACTGGGTGTGTCTCTGGCTGCACTGTCCCTTAATCATTGTCAGCAAGCATCTTAAAAGCATGTTGTCTTACTATTTATTTAGGCCTTTTATGTCTCCTCTTCTTCCTTCCCTGGCAGGTTATCTATTCTGCAAAACCCACTGAGGCAGAATTAATTATTTACCCAGAATTAATTATTTACCCAGAGAAAATGCTCCCATTTAACAGCTGTGCCTGGAAAGCTACCACCATGGGGGGATTTTGGGTTAACTTGTGCATTTATTTATTTATTTTGCTCCCTATTAGGAAATGTCTACAGAGAATGCAAGGGAAACGGGACCTGGGCTTCCAAGATCAACTACTCCCAGTGCGAACCTATTCTGGACGACAAGGTCTGTATTTCTCTTTTGCTCCATTTTTCTAGAGGTTGTCTCTTTTCTCAGCACACTGGAAAAGAAGGAGCGTCTTGTGGTTAAGGTGCTAGTCTGGGACTCAGGAGATTAGGATTCTATTTCTGGCTCTGGCCCCACTGGGACCTTGGGCAAGTCATTTCCTGCAGGTAGGCAGGATGTACTGTAAACTCTTTGGAGCAGGGACAACATCTTACTCTGTTTGTACAGTACCTAGCACAATGGGGACTGAATGTCATTTGGGGCCAATAGCTGCTACTGTAGTACTATTATTACGACTACTACTGTACTAATACATTCACTGCTGTCTGATGTGTTTTTACCACGTGGCCCCGCAAGTTACATGGCATCTTTTGGTCCCGAGCATTCCCAATCCTCAACCTCATTTTATCATCTGCAGACAGAGGGAGAACTGACAATACTATAGTCCTATAACAGAAGGGTTGGACTGCACCTGCCTTTAGCAGAGACAGCACACCCTGTAACACACAAGAGCTTACGGAAAGGTGATTCCTCTTTGTTAAATTCTACAGAGTCTTTCCAAAAGGCAGGAAGCTTTGTGTGAAATCCTGTGTTCTCAGATTGGCAGCCTCACCTCGTAGATGAAAGGGAAATTCCCCCTTGCACAGAGCACAGATTTAACACCCATGTGCCAGTTTAATCCTTTTTATTCTCCCATTCATAGTTGGTAAGTGGCGTTGAGCTAGGCATTGCGCTAGCTCTCTGCTCAGGGGTGAATTTCACTCTAGCAGCACAGGGATTTACGGATACCTGGAGGGGAGCGAGGCCCTTTACAAACATAGGCAAAGATGAAGTCCCACCTGCCTGAGGAGTTATCATCTAAATTACCCCTCGTTCTAGCAAAGGAGAGGGGGTGGGGAGGGAAGCGCCAAAAATAGCTGGCTCATGTTCAGGATTCGGTTGTTCATTCCAACTTTTTGCTTTCATTTCATGTGACTTGTATGTAAAGGTGGATTAAGGGCAGGCGTGAAAGCAAGAAGAGACGGCACAGGACTGGGCGTATTGCCAACCCCAAGTACAGTGGAACCCCGCAATACCACGCCCCGCTATAGCGCGAATCCGCTTATAACGCGGGCTGCGCGGGGTTCCCGATGGCGGCAGCACTTTGACGTCGCGCGACCCCGCAAGACCGCAACCCCACGTTTACCGCGATCGGGTATTTTTGGTTCCCGATCATCGCAGTATTGCGGGGTCCAACTGTATTCAACATTCATGAGCCAGACACAGCCCCCAAAATCGTGAGCATGCCTTAGAAATCATGATTTGTTTCAAAACATAAATAATGGGCTGCGTTTCATTTCCCTTTTGGTTGGTTTCCGAGCCTTTCTAGTGCCCTCAGGACACTTTTTCAAGCTCTTCCCTGCAACCAGGCGGGCTAGAGGCTAACATTTATTTAAAAAACGAACCCTGAGCTTCTCTCCGATCCCATGACTCCAGGAGTTGGGGCCTGAAGAAAAGCATTGCCCATTGTGAGACCTAGTCCCGCAGCAGGAGAGGTGGTTAGTGGTGGTAAGCTAGCCAAAAGAGGTGAGATTTAAGGCAGAAATTGGAGCTGGCGTGTGTGAGTATGTCTGTAGTGCCGTCCCGGGGGATGATTGCACTAGTAGAGCAATATCAGCCCCTGCCTTTTGTCGAACTATCCTGAGACTGGCGCACTGGGTGGGGAAGACTGTTTGAGGCATCAAGGGTGGCATAGGCAAAAATCAGTCACCAGTGGAAGGAGACCCGGGGACTCATTAAGATTAAAGGAGTTAGTAGAGCCTAGTGCACAGAGAGAGGGGGTAGGCGAGAACAAATGTTCAGATGAAGGCAGGAACAGTCGTGTGCAAAGCCTTGACGGTGATTTTAGTGCAAGAACTGTGTTCCCTTTAACTCAGGTCCGGCAGGTGTGGTGCACACAAGCCTAAATAGTATCATTTGCTGCTCCTGTCCAGGGAAACACATTCTAAACCCACTTCTCCTTTTTCTTGCATGACTTTGAACAGTTAACCTCCTTGTAAAGACAAATGCAGAGGAGCTTCATTGCAGGGGTTGGACAGGTGTTGCCACTGCAGTAGCGGCTTTTCTCCTTTACTCTTTGCTTAAAAGTCCTGCCGCTATGATGATACGATAAAACTTCTTAATCTACCTATTCCTTAAGTATATGAAAGCCGTGATTCCTCCCCTCCCCCCCCAACCTTCTGTGTTTGCAAAAGCTTAAAAACTCATTTAGTAGATCCTTAAAGGATTCTGACAAACTTTACAAGTCTTAAAGTTTATGAATATTCCTGAAATACCTAACCGGCACTCAGATGTCAAGATACAACTTGGGTTGATATGTGAACAAATATGTTCCCCACAGATGCCTTGTAATCCCCGTTTTGATTAAAAGGGAGATGCGCCCACATGCGTGCCCCATTGTTATTGACTAATCTTAACAGATGCCACAGATCAGCGAGTTGGTGCCAAGTGACGGCATCCATCAATCTGTTTTTAATATTAAAAGGTGCCATTTTCCTGGATGCTTATGCGCAGGAGCCTAAATCCTTATCTTCAAAGCAGGCTGGTCCCTGATTCTTCACATGTGACTGGTGCACCAGGAACAGAACTGGAAACCTGCAGAGCCAAAGGCACAAGCTGCTATAGCGTTTGCTAAAGCTAGCTCCTAGCTGGCGCAATAACAGACACGGGGGAAGAGGGGGTGGCCTTTAGCACATACTCTCGAGGGAGTTCCACAAACACACATGCTTAACTTTACTCTCAGGAATAGTCCCATCAAAGTGGGGCCCCTTATATAAATGGGGATGGCCAGTGTGTCCTACTCAGGCCACTCAACTTCCAAATTCCCCCTGGGTGATGGGCAGTGCCTCTCCCCCTGCACTCTTGGGTGACCCGAAGTCCTTATGATCTGATGACTGTTAGCATCCTGGGAAATTAATTTAGGGTTTCAACTCAGCAGGTTTGCACCTGGAAACCCTCCCCATGACTGGTCCGAAGTACCGTTCTCGTTCGCAGGCCGTGCGAGAGTGCACAAGGCGCTGTAAAAGGGGGACTTACTGTAGCTGTACCTGCGCACGGTGCATGTCTGGTTTTGTTCTGCGTATGCCTGGTGGGCGACCATGTTCTGACCTTGCTAATAGAGAAGGGACGAGAAGTAGCTGTGTGACGAGATGGAGCAGGAGCCAACAAGTGTGGTTGTGTATCAGAATAGTACATGGGATGTCAAAGCCCCCCGGGAGCCTAGAGGAATATTTGGGGAGAAAATACAGAAGCCTTGAGTTAGCATAGACAACTGAGCTCCTAGTTTTCCTTTGTCTCACAGATCAATTCAAAACAGCCCTTCAAGGGACTCTAGAAAATATATGTGTCATGTTCAGTAAGACCAAGGCAGTGGACAATGCCAACACTGACAGTCAGGGCTCCTAGACTTGATAGTTCAGTGCAGGTACGGGATAAAATCTAGACTGACCAGACACTCTGCTAGAGATACCTGCCCTTTCTACAGGAACTGTCCGGGAACTCAACCAGCAGCAAATGAGATCAGGCTGGGGAGATGTGCTTGGTTAAGAGGAGCTATGATTACAGACAAATGTTGAGTCATTGGCCGTAATGGTTTGGAGAGATCAGGGAATCAGACTCCAGCTGGGACAGGGAGAGTCTCTTGAAGGAAGAAAGGCATCTTGTGTTTGTTTGAACTCTGGCTGTAAAGAGACCAGCCCTGTGAATCGAAGACTCTGAATCGGTTTTCCTGCACCTGGTCCCAGTTTAACCGAGAGAGGCTGACTTGAAACAATGTTTCTATATGTGCAGCATGACCACGTTATGGGTAATAAAGAGTCCTGGGGCACCTTAAAGACTAACTATAAAGTTTTGAAGCATAAGCTTTCGTGGGCTAATACCCACTTCGTCGGATGCAAGCAGTGCAAGCAGACTTCCACTGCTTGCATCCGACGAAGTGGGTATTAGCCCACGAAAGCTTATGCTTCAAAACTTTATAGTTAGTCTTTAAGGTGCCACAGGACTCTTTGTTACCTTTGTTATTCCAGACTAACATGGCTACCTCTCTGGTTATGGGTAATGATTGTCACTATGTCATATCAGCCAATCGGTCCCATTTTAGTGTGGGTAGCGTGAGCTTGTCCTATCTGGTAGACATGGCTGCTATGACATGACCATGTGACTCTTTATCCACTTGTTAGTGTTAGGAGCTGCCTCGTGAGCTAACTTCAGCAGTGCAAACTGACATCAACTGCTTGAACTGAAGACATAATCTATCTGGCAGCAGCAGTAGATTGTTATCCTCTATGTGAATGAGACATTGGGAAGGGCGGCGTTGGGGCTGCAACATACAGTTTGCATTACATTAACAGAGCTTTCATTGATTGCTGGGACGGGGAAGTTGGCTGTAGGAATAAATGTGTAAGCGTTTTGCAGTACTGGTGCTGTTGCTCCAGTTTCTACATGTGATGTGAACTCTAGCATAGGCGGACGGTGAGTAGCAGCACAGTGTTGTACAGGCATTAATACTATGCTTCTCTCTACGGGTTCTGAGTTTGCCTTGGGGAAAACCTGAGTCTGTTATTAGCATTGCCCACAGGAACGGTGGTCCTTTTTCCTCTCCGGTGCCAGCGTTCGGAAAGGGAGTTCATAGTTATAAAGCTTGTCTTCAAAGCTGTAACAATATGTGCAAAGTTAAACAATATGTGCAAAGTGCCAAGTTAAAAATAATAGGCATGACGCAAATGAGATGAGTAATATCTAATTTACAATGTAAGCTCTTCTGGGCCGGAGGAAATATTGTATTATTTCCAGAAAGTGCTTAGCACTCAAATGGCATTGAAGCAAAAAACTTACAAATTAAATGAAAAATTGGAACAAAAGGAAAATGTTTCTTTTTATTTTAAATTTTTTCAGTGGAAAATCCTTGCTGGTTTTCTACCCGTGCTAGTGTTCATTTTAATACTGCATTCCTACCACCCACTAACGTGAGGTTGGGCTGCTTCTTTCTGACTGCAGCTCATAGACAGGCAATCTTTTATGTATTTGTTGTGAAAATTAATCAGTTAAACACCAAATTAATCCCATTGATTTTAATGAGTGTATTCATGTGCTTAAAACTAGACCTATGTCTGCAGGATCAGGGCTGTGCTCATTTATTTTTACAGTACCCTGCAACAAAGAGAAATGTACGTTAAATAACTGGGTGTAGAATTTGGAGGCTTCCCAGTCCTGTGCTCAGATCCCCAGATTCCAGCTCTTTTCAAATCTTTATCAATTCAAACACGAGTTTGAAGGATCAGGCCCTTAGTTTGCAAAGTGCTTCAGTGACACAGAATATTATTTATTATTATTTATTTTCATAAGAAAACTCAAACCATTAGAGTTAATATTAGGAAAACCAACCACCCTGACCTTAAAACTGCCTACGGAACAAATATCAGGACATCTAACAAAGAAAATTAATTTTGCCATCTCATTTCCTGTCAGAAGCGTGAGAAGTTTTTCTTTCCAGAGTGTCTCATGCACTTGACACCATGGTTGGCTTTAAGATATGAAGATTTAAACAGTATAAACCAAGTATGAATCCTATTGAAATTCCACAGAAAAGTTCTGTTATGGAGAGTTCTGTTAGAAGAACTGCTTGTTTATGTCTGGACTGCATGCTTGGCTAATCCATAAACTGTAGCCCTTGGGTTATTATAATAACATCATCTTAAAATCAAGAAAAGTAATTATAGTTTCCTAAACTGATTAAATGTTCCTTAATGTCAGTGCTCAGAGATTCGTGCTGATTTAATCATGTTATCTCTTTACCTCCAGAGGAAGTATGCACTCCATTACGAGATTGCTCTCATCATAAACTACCTGGGGCACTGTATATCTATAGGAGCACTTATTGTTGCCTTTATGCTCTTCTTGTGCTTGAGGTGAGTAATCTATTCATATTCAGTTAATTTCCTTGGGTGTGTGACTATCTCACGTTACTCAGTCCTTGTGATAACCTCGCCCGGATTGTGTATGGTGTTGAAAAACTATGTAGGTCTAATTCTTCTCACCGCGTAGGCAGTTTCCACTGATTAGTGAACATATAATATATCAGTGATGTGCTACGACTCTGAGGGCTAAGAGCCCTATTTGTATTCAGAAGTAAAACGGAATGATTTAATGCTACGGCATGGAACCTGTGAATGCAAAGAACACTTGACAAGGGAAAGATACGTGGGCTGGTGTTTAAGTGGGTCAGCTTGCAAATTGCTATGCAAGTTCATGAAAATGAGGCATGTTACATGCAAGCTAATGAGTAAGGGCTTGATCTAAAGTCCACTGGGGTCGTTGGGAGTCTTTCCTTTGACTCCCGTGGGTTTTGGATCAGGCTTTACCTCTCCCATTGCCCCTGGTAGATGGGATGAAAAGTTGCTGCTAAGTGTTTGGGATTGTCACCCCCAGTGACCAACCTGGATTCTAATTGCAGCTTCCCATGGCTCTTGCACTTGAGAGAGATGCAGGAGCCTGCTGGTGAGAAGGAAGGGAGTCTCCCACTCAGGGTCCTGGGACTGGATTAAATGTTTTGGTCACACGTGCTGTCCCTTGCTGGCGCCATCCGCGTTCATTTCTGCAAAGTCCCTCCGCCAGCCTGCCCAGCTTTCTGAATGGGTGTGCCCACAATCCTCTGCCTGCGATCAGGAGCTGCAGCTGGGAACTGGGCGTGAGCCAATGAACTCAGAGGAGTCTTTCCATTGACGTCAGGGGATCAAGCCCATCGTGACAACTATCGACTTCCTCCACCTTTTACGGAGCTCAGAAATTATCCTTCTCCCATTTGAAATCCTTAGGAGTTCACCTAAATAGGGACTATGCATAAACTGAATAAGGACCTTAGGATTTCTCTTCTCTGTAGGGTCTTATACCACCATCATCACTGGGCAGCCAGGGCCCAGGACTAAGGGGAAGTGAATCACTAAAACCAGATATGAGCTCTCATCTATGCTAGGAGCAGGAGAAGTTACTATCATGAGAGCAAGGCCCAGGGAGAGGATATGGAACTGCTGGGAAACACATGTGTGCAGGGGAGAAACAGTTGAAAATAACCAGTGGTTAATTTGACAGCAGTGACTGTTTTCAACTGGGAGCCATAGTTGTGTGTGGCTTTCGCAGGGATTACGTGATGGGAATGACGGGGGTTTTTCATGAAGATGGCCTGAGTTAACATTGTTGCAGAATTTGGCCCATCATCTTCCTCTGCCTCCCCTTCCCTCCCCCCCAAAAAACTTTCAGGGAACATCCATACTTGAATAGTGGAAGAAAAAACTTTATCGACCAATATATCTGAGAGCTCTCCAAGAAGGGATCTGACATTTCAACCTTCCAGACTCTTTCTTTACTGTTTCTACATCACTAATCACCATAATGTCTGGGCGCCTTGGTTAATTTATATTGAATAAAAGATGCAAATAATTCATTTTAACTACATTCCCTTTCTGAATCTAAATATTTTATAAATGCCTAAGTAAATAAGGAAGCCACAATTAGATAATTCTTTATAAATGTATAATTTGCCTAGCTTCTAATATAGAAGTAACCTAGTTGCTCTCTTTTAAATTAGTTTTTTGCCTTGTAAACCTTGAATTCAAGCCTTAAGCCCAGCAATCAACTTCAGAGTTTTGTATTAAAACTGATTGCCGTATTTTAGTGGTTTCTGTTCTAGACCGTCTCATATACCACGTTCATCACCTTTATAGATGCCATGAATTAATATATTACCTAGTACTAAAGTGTTCTTAAACGATTCTCCATTGTTCCGTACAGCACACATTTGGGTCATTTTTGTAGCAAAAGTCCCTACGACCATTGCACCGGATCCTTGGCTGGTGTAAATCAGCATAAGCTCCATTGGTCTCAGTGGAGCTGCCCTCACAGCAGCCGAGGATCTGGTCCATTATCCATGATCCAGAGTCCTGTGGTGCAGCCGTTTGTTTTTTTTCTATAAGCGAAACAGCGGTGGCTTTTTTCTGTTTTGATTTTGATTTATTCTGGATGTCTGAGGGCACTGATTAGGTAGGAAAAATAAGGGAATTCGGAATATTCTTTCATAAAATAAGCAGGACTAAATGCTACAGACAGTCGTAGAACCCTCAGCCAGAACCAGGCCTGATCGTTTCTAGCTGTCTTCCTCTTCTCCCCATGTCCTTAGCTCCGTGACCCTCCTTACTCTGGCGTGCCTGCTCCTAAGCCATACTTGCCATGGAAGGACAGCTCCATGGGTGGGGAGTACGCCATGGAGAAGTTGCTCCATCTTCTCACTCCCAGTCTGTCGGCTTTGACCTTTGCTCTGGCAGGGCAGGTAAAAGCATAAGGGCCAAAGCTAGTAGTGACTTACAAGTCATTACCACCTGATGACTCTTTAATGGCTTGTGTGAACTAGGGCTGTGGGCTGTCCGTTGAGTACCCAGTGAACCAGATGTCCCTAGCAGAGAAGCCAATCCTGGAATTGGCAAAGAGGTTAAACTACCGTCTCATTCCTTCAGGTGGGCCCTCAAGATCCAAACTGAGGCAGCGCCAGGTAAACTGTTTGTTGGGCAGAGCAGCCAACCTCCTTCCCAGGTGCTGCCAGCCTGACATCTGTTCGTGAGGAATAATAGCCGTTTAAAAGAAGCAGCGGGCTCTCTCTGCAGGAGCCACGTGTATTTGTTCCAGGACACCTGTCTTCTGTAGTGGGCTTTGGGGTCTGACTCATTGCCAACTGCACGGTGCCTTGCTACCGTTTTAACTCAAAGGCTGCATATTCTAGGCATGAATATTAAAGGCCTAACTCATCCCTCTGCAGACACTGACTCTGCCTACATATCACCAAGTGCAGAAGCCATTACAGCAGGGTTTTTCCACTAGAGGAATCCTTTTAGAAGACAGCATTCATGCGAAAAGAAATATGATGAGTTGGTATGTATCCCTTTGCTGCTGATCAGAAGGGAAAATCTCCTTTCCACTCATTAAAAGGTGGTTAATAGTACCCCGCACTGTGGGGTGATGGTTCTGCTAAGCAGGTGACAGCAACTGCTGCCAGCCCCCTTCCCCGGGGCACGTCCCCTTCCTCCTGGCGGGGTGAGGGGAAAGATCCTGAACCAGGAAGTGGCCAGGCTCTGAGAGCCTAGGTTGCCAGGCATCAGGTTTCTGACTGGAACCGTTAGCAGTCCGGTTGGCGGCGCCGTGGGGGCCTGTGGCTCCCGGAAGCGGCTGCCAGGTTTCAGCAGTCCCTAGGCACGTGGGTGTCCAGGGAGACTCTGTGTGCTACCCTGAGGGCTGCCTCCGCCGCTCCTATTGGCCGGGAGCCACAACCAATGTGCGGTGCGTGGAGCCTCCCTGGCTGCCCATGTGCCTAGGGACCGTCGGATCCTGGCGACCGCTTCCTGGGAGCTGCAGTAAGAGCCACCGGGACCCCACAGCTCCTCTTGCACCCCAGTCCTCTGCCCCACTCCCGAGTCCCCTCCTGCACCCAAACCTCCTCCTGGAACCCACACCCCAAAACCTCCCTCATACTTCAACTCACTGCCCCTGCCCTGAGCCCCCTCCTGCACCCCAAACTCCTTATCCCCAGCCCCACCCCAGAACCCACCTCCCCAGCCAGAGCCCTCCCCCCTCCCTGCCCATACTCCAACCCCCTGCCCCAGCCTGGAGCCCTCTTCTGCACCCTGAACCCCTCATTTCTGGCCCCACCCAGAGCCTGCACCCCCAGCTCAGAGCTCATACCCGCCCCCACCTGGAGCGGGCACCCCGGGCAGTAGGGACCCAAACCAGGGACCCAAACCAGAGCCACTGTTGCTCACCCGGAGCTGTAACTGTTCATGCCTCTGTGCCAGGGTATTTGCACCCTTCCCTTTCCTACCAGCACCGGTAAATGACCCTTTCCCTTAGCCATGTGTCTGAGTGGTTTTTGGGACCCAGCAGGGCTCGCACCTACAGTGGTAGTACCCCTGACATGTGACTGGCACTCTACGGGGGTTTGGCAATCATTAACTCCCTTGTCAAATCCTTTCCTCCCTGTGATACAAGGATGCTGTGAAATCTTGTGGCTAGACAGCTGTCAGTGACCATTCTTAGCACTGACCAGCCCCATTGCCATGAGCACTGAGATCCGATGGTGGTAACTTTTGCTCTGGGGAAAGCCTGACTCCTTGCTGTGCCTACGGTGGATGGTAAAACTCTGTGAATGTTCAGAAGGCTCGGTGGAAAAGGGAGAACGTGAGCTCGTGTTTGAATGAAGTGACAAAGAGTCCTGTGGCACCTCAAAGACTAACTAAAATATTGAAGCATAAGCTTTCGTGGGCTAGTACCCACTTCAGGCTGCAGGTGTTTAAGGAAAATGAGGAAATTCTTAATGCGCTCGTCGGTGCATAAGTGCAGCCTTGCAACATTAGCATGAGACTTTATCAGCCCAGGCACAAAAATCTTCTTGAGATCACCCTTCATGCCGTGGTGGTGACTGGGAGAGGGGGGAGGTTTTGCTTGCCTGACAAAGTTACTGACCTGGGGCAAACCGAATTTTACCAGGCTGCTGTCAGTGTCACCAGGCTGTCCAAGATGCTTTAAGTATTTGTAGAGCTGGTCTCATTTTTTCTCACTTTTCACATTTTGCTCTTGTTTTTCAAAATGTTTTTCATGAAAAACGTCTGCCGTTTTTCAGCCAGCTCTCTGTGTCTGTGGGTACGTCTGCACTACAGTGAAAGACTCGAGGCATGGCTCGGGCTGCAGAAATGAAAACTGCAGTGTAAACATTTGGCCTCGACTGCCACCAGAGCTCTGAAACCCCATGAGTAACCAAGATTCCTCTTTAGCTTCTGTGATAAGAGCCTGTGTTTTTTGGAAGCAAAAGGTCCTGATCTCCATTCCTCCAAATCACAGGAGCCCCTCTGACTTTCTTTTGATCTGTAGGCTGCTGATAAAACTATGCCAGCTGATGCAGTATCGCTGGTAAGGATGAAAGAGGATGATTAAGTGGCATACAGAAACCAGTCAAGGGAGAGGTAGCGCATCCCTACAAAGATGGCTTGATAACATGGAGTAATAGGACATTGCATTAGGAAGTGCTGAACACTGGGGAATTTATCAAATGCGCAGAGACCTTGCACAATTAATACTCACTGAGACTTAAAAGTTCACCGCATTTGGTGTAATCTTAGCAATATAGGCTGAGACATTTACGCCTCCGAATACACCTTTCTGTACAGTAGCACTCCCGCTTGCAAGGAAAGAGAGCAATTCCCTGTGATGGGTGCAATGTAGCAGGTGTGTGTATTATTCCATTCTCTCGCTAACCTCAGTTAATTCACTTCTGTCTGCCAGTTATCACAGCAGGGCATGAAAAATGAAAAGGGCTCTTAAATGTTAACTTAAACAAGTGGTTTATTTGAGGCTCTATTGCAAAAGCTGACAGTGCCAAGACACATGTTAAAAAGATGCTCGGGGCAGACTGCAGCTGAGCACTCAGACTGTAAGTTAAGAATGCAGAATTCTGCACTGTCCATTATGTGTTTATGGTGAAGGTTCCCCTCTTGCTGCAAGAGGGAAGGAAAGATCTCTGCAAAGAAACGCTACCTAAGTAGGTATTAGAGAGGCGTTGTTACAACCTTTTGTGTTAGGGAACAAAAGGGCATACGTTCCTATAGTACGTAAGATGCAGTGTGGTCTAGTGGTGAGGGCATTGGTCTGGGAAACCTGAGTGCTAGTGCTGCTCTGCCACATACCTACTCTATGACCTTGGCTAACTCACTGTCTTCTTTCCCCTCCCATCCTTTATCTGTCTAGACTGTATGTTTCTCAGGGCAGGAATTGCCTCTTATTATGTACAGCACGGTGGGGTTCCAATGAGACTTGGGGTATGTAGGTCCTACAGTAATACAAATAATTAATTGTGTATGTATGAGGGGCTGTGTTAGTGGACTACAAGCTCATAAGCCAAGTAAAAAACCTCCTTGTTTTAGAAACATTCCTGTTATTGCTAACGCTGGTTCAGTTCTATGGGTATTAGCAACACTGGGAGCCCTAGCATAGGCAATGGTGCCAGCCTTTTAAGCATCGTATTGAATAGGTCTGCTTTGTGCAAGATCAGATGACACATTCCCTAAAATGGCAGAGGCCCATCTACACCAGTCCTCCCTCTGTTGCTAAATGGAGATAAATTAGTCTCGGAAATGCTGGGAAAGTTTTTAAAATATTTCCCTATCGTAGACAAAGTTGAAATTTCAGTTTTTACCATGATAGTGGTAAGTGTAAATCAGCACCTGTGAGCATCATTTTAATCTACAAAAGGCACTAACAGAGGCAGTGGTTCTTTACGAGCGGTACGCATACCCCTGGGGGGACACAGGGGTCTTGCAGCGGGTACATCAACTAATCTAGACGTTTGCCTCATTTTACAACAGGCTACATAAAAAGCACCAGTGAAGTCAGTACAAACTAAAATTTCATACAGACAATGATTTGTTTATGCTGCTCTATATAATTCACACTGAAATGTAAATACAATATTTACATTCCAATAGATTTTATAATTATATGGTAAAAATGAGAAAGTCAGCAATTTTTCAGTAATAGTGAGCTGTGACAATTTTGTATTTTTGTCTGATTTTTCTAAGCAAGTAGTTTTTAAGTGAGGTGAAACTTGGGGTACACAAGACAAATCAGACTCCTGAAAGGGGCGCTGTTAGTTTGGAAAGGTTGAGAGCCAGTGACATAAAGTATTTATGAAAAGAGCAACCAGAATGAATATTTCCAAACCTGGGTCCCTAAAATTAGACACTTAATTAGAAAAGTCCTGATTTTTTCCCCAGAAACGTTCATCGCTTGCAACTCTTATTGTTTTTGGTGTAAATGTAGATGTGCACACACAGTGTTCTATTTTATCTAATTTTAGGGTTTGTCCTACCGCCCATCACCATAATATCTGGATGCCTTCAAAGTAAAATCAAGAGCAATTGCAAAGTCCCTGTTGGACTCTATAGCATCTCTGGCATTTCTCCCTTTATGGGATAAAAAACAATCTACTTAGGATATTTATTGCTTGTTTTATTTGCCTGGTTTATTTGTGTTAGTGTTTCAATTTTATTTTGCATGGGGTGTTTGTCACTGGGGTATCAGTATGAAGAATTACCTTGTACAAATTTAATCTGCAGTCCTTTAATATTTGTGCTATGTTTTTAGTAGAACTCATAAGACAGATGACTTGTGCAAGAATTTTCTGGGGTGTGTGTCTATAAAAATGAGATGTTGTAATATAATGAGTGACATACTTATTGAGAGCAAAAACCATCATCTGTGCAATCCCTGCTTACGTATTAAATGAACTTTCTCTGATCCATTTCTGCGTAGAACGAGGAGAGGATAATGAAGCAATTCCATGTCATGCATTCAGATGCAGCACATTAAGTAAGCCATGGGACAAATCAGCCTCAGTTAGGATACTGCATTTCCAGCTTCACAGCTTGTCTATTCCAGCTTTATAAATCATTCTTTCTAAAAGTATATGGTAATGGATGCTACCTGGGCTGGTGACCACAGTGTATGGCAACAGTGTAAAGTATTAGATAAATCTCTTGGAGTACGTCCACTAATGCTGCCTATACGACCCGGATACGTTAAAACTCCTTACGCACTTGGTGATTACAAAAATCGAGACCTTGGAGTAGGTGTCAGGATTTTGCAGTTCTGCAGGTTTCGATTTTGCTCGAAAGTTGCTTAGGCCGTTTCAGTGGTGTTGGTTTGCTTTGACTAGCTCGTGGCTCTGGTTCGGCACTGAATGTAAGCAGCGGCTTGAGTCCTTCTCTGTTCAGCAAACCGCTCACAGGCACGCTGAAGTGCTTTGCTGGGCTGGGGACTGGGTTCCCAGGCTGACTGCTCGGGTGGCGGCTGCGAAAGTGTTTTCTTTGAATTTCCCATGGTAAACATCCATCTGTTTGGGAGTTGCTGCTGGAGCCCTGCTCCTCTCTTGGACTATGTCTGATATGCCTAAACTAGGGGTCGGATTTAAAGGCAGTTTAACCCTTTTGCTTCCAGAGAGCAGAAACCCTCCAAACAGAGCCCTCCCCTGCTGAATTCCTCATTATTCACCCTCCTTCGCTGTTCTCCTGGCTGTTGGCACATAGACTCTTCCTATTGCATCCATGGCCCTGTGCTCTCCTATTGGCTGGCACGGAGAGCCAGCAACTCTTCTGTGTCGTCTTGTCTGACTCCTTAGCTCCCAACCCCCTCCTCTGCACATACCTCAGGGTTCCAATTCTGGGCCTTCTTTCCTCCAGCCAGCTGCTCCTGTTCCTTCTTTCCTCCACTCCTCCTCCTGCCGGAGATTGCCTCCCAACCTTCAGGCCCGGAAAATTAAAATCAAGAGCAAGGGGGTTCAACCGGATAAGCATAAGCATGGTAGTTACACAGCCACAATTTGAGACATTGGGAATCGGGAAAACCAGAAACTGATCGGTGGATGAGACCGTGAACCAAGCCAGCTTTATGTGAGAACTCTATACCATGGAGGAAGTGCACATGAAGGCATTTCCTGTCATGCATAGAGGCCTGGAGCCGGTATTTTTATCAGATCCCTAGATTCTTCCCTTTTTAAAATTCCATTTTTCTTCCCTTCCTTTCTTCGTGTGCATTTCCTACTTTAGCTTTACTGAGCACACCCACCATTTTGTAAGTGAATTTGTTTTGTTTCCTGCCTTTGCCCAAACCCAAAACTCTGATTCTTTTTTTCACAAATATCCAGGAGAGAGAAAAATCCTCAATAAAGGTAACAACTTTGAAAGACTTAAACCCATGATTATATGAGCAAACAAAACTAAAGGAGAATTAAAGAACTTAATTGCCTGATTAAGGATGTGTCTGCCACATAGGTCACGGATTCCATGATTTTCCGCAATCTCCGGGATCTCTGCAGGGGTCAGGGTGGCTGACCCCAGGGCCACCCAAGCAGCTGGCTCCGCGGCTAGCTACTCAGGTGGTCCTGGGGACATGCCCTGGGAGCCAACCACTTACATGGCCCCCAGCCGGGCGCACAGGTAGGTTCTGCGGTAGCCCCGGGCAGCCGCCCCCGTGGATCACCCGAGCAGCGGCCCATGTGGCTTGTCCTGCTGGTAGGATTGCCAACTTTCTAATAGCACAAAAATGAACACCCTAGCCCTGCCCCTGCCCCGCCCCTTCTCTGAGGCCACGCCCTCTCAATCCCCCCCTCCCTGTGTCACTCGCTCTCCCTGACCCTCACTCACTTTCACCAAGCTAAGGCAGGTTGAGGTGTGGTAAGGGGGGAGGGCTCCGGCTGGGGGGTGCAGGCTCCAGGGTGGGGCCAGGGATGAAGGATTCAGGATGCGGGAAGGGGCTCTGGCTGGGGTATGGGGTTGGGGTGCAGACGGGGGCTTTGGGCTGGATTCAAGGGGTTTAGAGTGAGGCGGGGGCTCAGAGGTGTGGCAGGGGATTGAGGTGCAGGAGGGGATGCAGGCTCCAGGAGGGAGTTTGGATGCCGGAGGGGGCTCAAGGCTGGGGTAGGGGGTGCGGGCTCCAACAGAGCAGCACTTACCTCAGGCAGCTCTGGTTGGCAGTGCTGCGGGGCTAAAGCAGGCTACCTCCCTGCGCTGACTCCACGTTCAGGGGGCCACGGGCCGTGAATTTTTGTTTATTGCCCGTGACTTGTCCATGATTTTACTAAAAATGCCCATGACTAAATCATAGCCTTAACCATAATATCTGGCTCTTCTATTGCACTTTTCATCAGTAGACCTCAAAGCATGGTAAGGATCATTAGCCCCAGTGTACAAATGAGGTAATTGAGGCATGGGGGGTGTGTGTGAAGTGAGTTCCACAAGCTATTCTAACAGCAGAGCCAGGAATAGAACTCATGCCCCTGAAGCTTAGCTTGGGGCCCTGTCCATTAGGTCACACTGCCTGCCCGATATTCAAATATTGCACTAGCCCCCTGGCAGCCCTCTAGCTTTCTCCTGCGTATTCCTCCTCCTTGTCCTTTCTCCCCCGGTGTTCTTGTCATGATCACTTTGGATTGTCAGATCACTAAAGTGGGGACTGCGTCTTGGTTTGCTATGTGCTGGCTTGTGATTTAGGCTTACGCATCTCGGGGAAAGTAAGTTCCCCTTTACCCGTTTGCAGGCTACCTGCACCTCGGTTCTGGACGCACTGTGTTCCTGCTCCCCAGCAGTCCTGATGCTGGAACAGATGACTGGGCGGGAGTGGAAATGAATCAACTGTTGCACCCTTTTCTCATCCCGATATGCAGGACACCATAGCTCAACTGGTGCAGGGATGGCATACTTTAAAGCTGGCATATTACTGTTGCCCTATAGACACACACTTCCCCCACTCACCCTCCAGGGCAAGGAGAAGTCAGGGGAGGAACTGTAGCTGCCTCCTGGGGCAACGCCTGGGGCAGGCCAGATTCCCATGTCCTCTCTTCCTCGGGTCTGTGCCCCTATGTACACTGCCACCAGCCCTGCACGGCTCTGCACTATTGCTAATAGTGAACGATTACAGTCCCCTAGTGCTACCGTTGTTCTCCGTGTTGCATTGTTCACATGGAGATTTCGAAAGTCGGAGTAACAGTGTTTGAGTCTTAAGATGAACTGCATAACAGCGCACAAACCCGGCCAATTAAGAATCAGCTAGAACGCAGAAGAATTGAGCTTCAGAATTGAGCTGCCTGCCATAATCTGCTCCTTGGCAGTGGTTTAAAATACTGTAAATATGAAGTATGTTGAGCCCTGGCGTGCGTGTGTGTGTGTGTGTGTGTGTGTGCGTGTGTGTGTGTGTGTGTGTGGCAACTAAACCTGAGTCTTGTTTAGTATTAGTCTATTTACATATTAACCCTTGACCGAACTAGCTCCCTCTCCCTCTCCCTCCCTCCTGCACATTAATCTCTAACCTCAGTAACTGGCCCATTATTCTCCTGCAATAGAGAAAGTATCCAGAATGAGCATTTGCCGTGCTTCCCACGTGGCTCCCCTAACCTTACATGTGGGAATATTTCTGTTCTCCTAGATGACTGCCACCAATACCATCATTTTCCTTTCAAACCACCCAGATGCCTTTCCCATCTGCAAGCTGTTAGGAGTACCCAGAATACAGACAGATCAGCACATAAGTACCCTGGGAAAGCCTCAGTGCACTCAAGAATGCCTGGACACGGGCTAAAGAAAGCAGTGGACAAAAACAGGTGTTCAGCCTGGGAAAGGGATGGATTTAAAGGCAGCCTTCCCAACCTTTATGGTTCACCCATGAGCTTTGCGTAGCCTAGAGAAAGCAAAAGAGGCCAGAGTTCCATCTGTGAAGTGGCTTATTAAATATTGCTGAAGACTTCCACAAGCAGCTTGTAACATTCAGTGAATGCGAAAGTCCAGCAAAGCTCTGTTCAGTTTCTTCTGCCAAATTTTTCAGGGCAGACTTTTCAACAGATGCTTCAATTGGACATCATTATTAATGGAACGGTACATGAATTAATAGGAGGCCACTAGACGCCTTCAGTCAAGTCATTGTGTTCAGTTAATTCTATGCAGATGATTCTATTAATTCATCTAGCTTTCTACATCACCGGCACATTAGTATGATTGCTACGTTTAATTATGTGTGTCCTCACTGAATCAGGCTCGTTTGAAAACAAGGGCTTCACAGGCTCCGTATTAAAACCTCAAATGTATGGATACGATGATGGAGGGAACCGGGAATGAATTAGAAGGATACGTTTGTGACGCAAACACTATTCTGTAAATCCTTTATAGGCGTCTGATTCTGAGCCATTGAACTTAATGGGAGCCTGTACAGAAATATTATAGTCTTTTTGCTCCCACCCCATAGGGTGTGCCAAGTAATAGAAGCTGGGAATAGTAATAATTCCCAGCTTCTGGCAAATAGAGGCTAGGAACACCATCCCTGCCCATCCTGGCTAATAGCCATTGATGGACCTATCCTCCATGAATTTATCTAGTTCATTTTTGAACCCTGTTATAGTCTTGGTCTTCACAACATCCTCTGGCAAAGAGTTCCACCGGTGAAAAAATACTTCCTTTTGTTTGTTTTAAACTTGCCGCCTGTCAATTTCATTTGGTGACCCCTAGTTCTTTTTTTTTAATGGAATAAAAAAAGTAATTAGTATTTCAACAAAGAGGGAAATAATATATTACTGGGGCTAACATGAAAAATGTGCCTGCCTTCACCTCAATTGCTTTGCCTTTATGGTGTGCGTATGCAGCCAAAGCTGAGTACAGGCGAGCTTGCCCGAGCTAGCTTGAGTCCAGCTAGCAGGAGTAACAATAGCACAAGAACATAAGAACAGCCATGCTGTGTCAGACCAAAGGTCCATCTAGCCCAGTATCCTGTCTTCCAACAGTGGCCAATGCCAGGTACCCCAGAGGGAATGAACAGAACATTCAACAATCAAGTGATCCATCCCGTCGCCCATTCCCAGCTTCTGGCAAATAGAGGCTAGGAACACCATCCCTGCCCATCCTGGCTAATAGCCATTGATGGACCTATCCTCCATGAATTTATCTAGTTCATTTTTGAACCCTGTTATAGTCTTGGTCTTCACAACATCCTCTGGCAAAGAGTTCCACCGGTGAAAAAATACTTCCTTTTGTTTGTTTTAAACTTGCCGCCTGTCAATTTCATTTGGTGACCCCTAGTTCTTGTGTTATGAGAAGAAGTGAATAACATTTCCTTATTTAATTCCCCCACATCAGTCATAACTTTATAAACCTATATCATATCCCCCCTTCATCCTCTTTTTTTCCAAGCTGAAAAGTCCCAGTCTTATTAATCTCTGCTCATATGGCAGATGCTCCATACTCCTAATCATTTTTGTTGCCCTTTTCTTAACCTCTTCAAAGTCCAATATATCTTTTTTGAGATGAGGCGACCACATCTGCATGCAGTATTCAAGATATGGGCGTACCAGGGATTTATATAGAGGCAATATGATATTTTCTGTCTTATCATCTATCCTTAATTATTCCCAACATTCTGTTTGCTTTTTTGATTGCCGCTGCACATTGAGTGGATATTTTCAGAGGACTAACCACAATGACTCCAAGATCTTTCTTGGTGGTAACAGTTAATTTAGACCCCATCGTTTTATACATATAGTTGGGATTATGGTATTTAATGTACATTACTTTGCATTTATCAACATTAAATTTCATCTGCCATTTTGTTGCCCAGTCACCCGGTTTTGAGAGATCCTTTGGTACCTCTTTGCAGTCTGTCTGAGACTTAACTATCTTGAGTAGTCTTATATCAGCTGCAAATTTTGCCACTTTACTACTTACCCATTTTTCCAGATCATATATGAATATGTTAAATAGGACTGAGCCCAGTACAGACCCCTGAGGGACACCACTATTTACCTCTCTCCATTCTGAAAACGGACCGATTATTTCTATACTTTCTTTCCTGTCTTTTAACCAATTACCGATCCATCAGAGGACCTTCCTTCTTATCCAATGACTGCTTACTTTGCTTAATAGCCTTTGTGAGGGACCTTGTTGAAGGCTATCTGAAAATCTAAATACTCTAGATTCACTGGATCCCCCTTGTCCACATGCTTGTTGAACCCCTCAAAGAATTCTAGTAGATTGGTGAGGCATGATTTCCCTTTACAGAAAGCCATATTGACTATTCCCCGACAAATTATGTTCATCCATGTGTCTGACAATGTTTTTCTTTACTATAGTTTCGACCAATTTGCCCAGTACTGAAGTCAGGCTTATTGGCCTATAATTGCCGGGGTCTCCTCTGAAGTCCTTTTTAAAAATTGGCATCACATTAGCTATCCTCCAGTCATGTGGTACAGAAGCTGATTTAAATGCTAGGTTACAGACTACAGTTAGTAATCCTGTAATTTCACATTTGAGTTCCTTCAGACCTGTTGGGTGAATACCATCTGGTCCTGGTGATTTATTACTGTTTAGTTTATCAGTTTGTTCCAAAACCACCTCTAAAGACACCTCAATTGGGGGAAATTCCTCACATTTGTCACCTAAGAAGAATGGCTCAGGTTTGGGAATCTCCTTCCCATCCTCATCCGTGAAGACTGATGCAAAAAATTCAGTTAGTTTCTCCACAATGGCCTTATCATCCTTCAGTGCTCTTTTAGCATCATGATCGTCCAGTGGCCCCACTGGTTGTTTAGCAGGCTTCCTGCTCCCTTGCCTTCAGATTTCTTCTCGGCATAACATTGCCCGGAACTGCCATCTCTCCGACTTGTTTGCAGTCACAGATTGAGGGCCCTGCATTGTCCATTTCTGTGCTGCTTTGCCTTGCTCAGCTGAAATTGCTGAGTGCCCTGCCCAATATATGTGTTTCATTGGGGTAGCCCAGGGTTGGATTGTGTCCTCAGGCACGTACCCGAAAAATGGTGGGTGCATAAACTGCCCCATGCCAGGAGTAGCTAGGGTGTCTAAGTAGCAAGTGTGAAAAATCGGGATGGGGGTGGGGGGATAATAGGTGCCTGTATATGAAAAAGCCCCCCAAATCAGGACTGTCCCTATAAAATCGGGACATCTGGTCACCCTAGGAGTAGCCCCAGCAGGCAGTGTAACTAGAGCTGCATCTCTGAGCTGCAATTCCTCCCCGGCTTCCTCCTGGATCCCAACACGTTAGTGTCTTATTGCTGATCTCTTAGCCCCACGGCCTCTGTGCACCAGGTTGCAACGCCACTCAGTGACTATATGTGCTTCCCTCCCCCTCTCCATCACAGCCGAGGGGCCATGGGCCCAAACCAGAGGGGGCGCACTGGGCAGTGGGGCAGCGCAGCTGTCGCTCCTCGCTGCTGCCGTGGGGCTGGCTCCTGCATCGGGGCTCTCCTCCTTGGGCCTGTGCAGCCCCACCCCACTTCCTGCAGCCCAGGGATGGGGAGTGATGCTACAGCAGGGCAGGCTGGGAGGGAACCCAGGGGCTGAGGGTGATACAGACTCAGCAGGTGAGGTTCTGAGGCCAGCAGCTGCAGTGGGAGTGTCTCCACAGGGCGGAGAGGGTAGATACCATGGGAACAATTGCTTGACCTCAGGCCATCTGATCTGATCCCTGCATATGGTCTATTACAATAGGCTCCCGCCCCACCCCAGCTCCTCAGTAGTCTCAATAGCTCTGCTGTGATTGTAACTGAATCCCTGAAGTCTGTGGATCACCTCCTTTCTGATTCCTACTGTTCATAGGACTGTAAAGCAGGGAAATGTGAAGGGAAGGGAGTGCATCTCAACCTTTTACTCAATTATCTTTGACTGAGAAGGAGCAGTAAAGGACATGGATATAAGGCGGGAATTAGGCAGAAGAAATTAGTAACCGGGATCACTGGATTGTCCCTGGTGAAAGAAAAGGAGAGAGAGATTTCCACAGCAGGCTTCTGTAATTTTAAAATGGTGCTTCTGTTTCTCCCCATGACAGGGTGGTACAGTCCCTATTCCAGCCCCTGGCCTATGGTTACGTATCAAGGGTGGTAAGTGGACTGAAGAAGACAGCGACTATGTTAGCAGTTTGAACAGGAGATTCCACTCTGGCAAAATGGTGGCAGCTTTCCTCTTAATCCTTATATTAGACCCCGGGGTTAATTATGTACCAGCATATCATAGTGGCGTGCAGGGCCAGAGGAAGTGCGGAACTCACGGCTGCAGGAGTTTTCTCATCCCTTTCTCATAGGAACATGGAGGGGAAGGATGGTCGTGTGGTTAAGACTTTCATGGGGGGCAGACGATCCCAAATTCCGCTTACTGCCTCTGAAGCGTGAAAGCATCTATTGCCGGCTAGCAACAGGGTGTTGGACTAGATGGACCATGGATCTGATTGAGCCTGCTAGTTATTGTGGGTTTAGGCCTCAGGAGATCTGGGTTCAATTCAAAAAAGACTTTTTGGGGCAGGTCATTTAATCTCTGTGAGCCTTAGTTCCCCATCTATAAAATGGTGATGATGATACTCCCTTTGACAGTCTTGTCTGACAGTTCAGCAGGGGCAGGGGTTTTCCCTCATTGTGTCTGTGTATGGCACTTAGCATACAAGGGCCCTTCTCTCATTTGGGCCCTCTAAGTGCTACTGTACTTCAAATAAGACTCGCATTCAGATGCAATTGCAGTAAATGAGAACGCCTGTTGCACATCTCTGAGAACTTATTGTGTTTGACTTTACTTCATTAATTTTCTATTGTTCTGCCCTCTGCCATCTCTATACAATCTACTTATTCCCCTGATAAGCTAATATCGGGGGAATAAGTATTCCCCCTACCTAGGGCTAATTTATCACTCTTACTTCTCATCTTTTTCTGCCCCTGGCTATGCATGTTGCATTGTCTTACCGCTCCTGTGACTCTCAACGGAGCAGTGTTTGGATTTTGAAAAGCGCCAGTGCTTCTGAACCTCTGGAGAGAGAAACATCATGCTTCCAATCAAGGAATACAAATATTCAGCGCCCCAGGCCACGTCTCGCATAAATGTATTTTAAAAGGCTGTGCTGCTTTTAAAAACGTTTCTCACTCTAAATACACGGCAGGTTCCATACGGATCCTAGCCACGACGTACTCCAGCAGAATGTGAGTGCGCAACGCATGCTGCCAAAACTCCATCCCCCGAAAATGCATTCTCAGTCTTGTTAAGGCCCGGCTGTTGCAAATTCTTGTGCACATCTTAAAGCATGTGAGTGGCCCTTTTGATGACATTGGAGCTACTTAGCGTGGTTAAAGTTAGGCAGGATCAGGGCCTTAATCACACTCATGCCCTCTTGATGTGGTTAAGTTAGTTTGTTATGATTCGTACTGGGCCCAGAGAAAGGATCGGGGATTCTGTATGCGACGCACAAGTACAGTCTTTGCCCCGGAGACATTATGGTCTGAGAGGCAGCAGGTGGACAAAGTGGACAGGCAGGTTGGGAGGACGAGGTAACAATGAAGAATTTACCAGAACAAATGGACGTCTCGTCACATTGGTTATCTCGTGTTCATGTGGGTGCATTCTTCCTCCATCTTCCCCTCCGCACCACAATTCCAGACTGCCCACTCATGCTTTCTCTCTCTCCATATCCCTGCACCAGCCTGTCATTCGGTACACATCATTTCTGAACAGGATGTGTTTTGAAAACAGAGCGGGGAGAAGTCTCACCATTTTATGTTTTTGTGGTAGCGCCTAACAGCCCCAGTCGTGGGCTGGGACCCCTCTGTGCTAGGCACTGTACAAACAGAACAAAGACATTCCCTGACCAGAAGAGCTTGCAATCTAAATATAAGAGTATGTCTATGCTTAAATTGCTACACCAGCAAAGATTACTTACACTGATGGGAGGACCCTCCCTAGCACTTTAGTGTAGACACTGTGTGTCGCTGGGAGGGTTCTCCCATCATTGTAAGTAATCTACCAGACCAAGAGTCGATAGCTAGGTCCATGGAAGAATTCTTCCATTGACCTAGTACTGTCTACACTGGGGGGTTAGATCAGAATAGCTGCGTCTCTCAGGGACATGGATTTTTTTATATCCCTGAAACACAGCTATGCCAATGTAAGTTCCAGTTTAGACCAGCTCAGAGACAGTCAACAGGTGGATACAGGGTGGCAGACGGAAGAGCACAAGCAAAATGAGATGACACTGGTGAGCATCATGGAAAGTGGTCTTAGCATCCCAGCTGTCTAACCATCGTCGGGTTTTTTGTTGTAGGCATCTTGGGAAAGGAGTTTTAAGGAGGATCTGAAGGCAGACAGTGAGGTGGCTTCGTGGATAGTTCTGGGGAGCTCCTCCCAATCGTGTGACAGAGCATGGAAGAAAGCACAAAGTGTTTGTTTGAAGGTTTAACAAGTGGGCATTGAAGGCTGGCATTGTTGTCTGATCAGAGGCCGGAATCAATGTTTCAGTAGCCTGTGAGAGGTGATAAGTAGCTTGGGATAGGCTGTGGAAGGCTTTGAAAATAAAGGTAATTAGCTTGTGTTTGTTCAACTGATTCTTTAACTTGTTTGAATTATTCCCATTGGCCAGCTATTCAAATGTCTTTGCATTTTGTACTTCCCTCAGTAGTTTTCATATAGAATCATAGACATGTTTCACTGGAAGGGATCTCAATAAGTCCTAACTGAGGCAGGATTAATGCATAACACGTGCTAGTGACCCATGTCACAAATTACCAAAGGCAAACAGTGAAGATTTGTGGTGGGCATTGTATAATGACTCATATCTTTCCTCTCTTCTCCCGTTAGGAGCATCAGATGCCTGCGAAATATTATCCACTGGAACCTGATCACTACGTTCATTCTGAGGAATGTGATGTGGTTCCTGCTTCAGATGATTGATCTTAACATACATGAAAGCAATGAGGTATGTGATGTGGCTACAATATCCACTTGTCATGGCCATAGGCAGCACATTGAATTAATTATTTAGATGTATAAAAACATCACCAAGGGTAGTAGCCATATGCTCTCTGCTCCCTTAAAATAACTTTTAAAAGATTGAGTGCATAAACAATGTGTGTTGATTAGATAAATATTCATATCTTTCCACTGTTGGTTATTTGGCATGTTCAGTAACTTCATATAGTGCATTATGGTCTAAGGGAATGTAATACAATCTAGTGCATTGAAAACAGATTACGGAGAGCAGTGTACCCTGTCCATCTGTCTATCCCATTATATCGAAGCATTGATGCCTCTAATGAGTAAAGTGGTTTTTGTATTTACTCCTGTGTCTTTAGCAAACTATCTGATACTCTGGCTCATGCAAAAATCTGCATTAAATTCAAACATTGTGTACGTGATGTGACATTTATCAACTTGATCATTCGGAGCCTGGTTCTCCTCTTGTGACTGACTTTGAGAAGGACTTTACCCATTGGAATCAACGGGATGATTGCAGAGTTAGGAGTCGTTCAACGTGAACAAGAGTTAGGAGTATTGAGCCCTTGAATAATAATAATAATAATAAATTAATTAATTAAAACGTAGCTCTTTTATGGGGATTTTCATCAATGCACCTCAAAGTGCTGTATAAAGGAGGTCAGTATCATTCTTCCAGTATTTCAAGTCTTACTGCAACATGGGAAAAGTTCCTGACAGAACAAGGAGTAATGGTCTCAAGTTGCAGTTGGGAAGGTTTAGACTGGATATTAGGAAAAACTTTTTCACTAGGAGGGTGGTGAAGCATTGGAATGGGTTACCTCGGGAGGTGGTAGAAGCACCTTCCTTAGAGGTTTTTACAGTCAGGCTTGACAAAGCCCTGGCTGGGATGATTTAGTTGAGGATTGGTCCTGCTTTGAGCAGGGGGTTGGACTAGATGACCTCCAGAGGTCCCTTCCAACCCTAATATTCTATGAAGCCTGGAAGAAAGATGATGTGCCAATATTTAAAAAGAGTAAACAGGATGACCCAGGGAATTATAGGCTTGTCAGTCTAATAATGATCCCAGGCACATTAACGGAGCAGCTGATATGGGACTTGGATAATCTGACCTTGGAATCTGAGTTTTGACTTCCTGGGAGTAGAGTTAGTCCAGTGTTGAGTGAATTAAAAACAACAACAAATCACCCCAGGTTTAAAATGCACTTGTATATTTTTGCTCCAGCTCTGGTGTCGGTGTATTACAGCGATCTACAATTATTTTGTGGTGACCAACTTCTTCTGGATGTTTGTGGAAGGCTGCTATTTACACACCGCAATAGTGATGACTTACTCCACAGATAAGCTGAGGAAATGGATCTTCCTCTTCACCGGATGGTGTAAGTGCTCTGTGCTTTAAAACGACGGCACTATATGGCTGTCAGTGTTAAAGAAGTGATAGAACCAAGACTGACAAAAAAGAAATCCCAGAGAAGTGATATTTTTGACATTCAAATCTCACCCCATTTAACAAAAGCAAATACAGGAGCAGGTTGAATTCAATGTGGATATTTAAATATATTTTAATGACACAGCTCAACACGGGCCAATGAGTGAAAGGTTATGGCTGAGATCTCTGTCTTTCCCTCGGATCATTGTGATTTTATTCCCAACCATGGCTGGGGTGAAGGCAGGAGCCTCCGGGCTGTGGCCAAAACTCAGCAGTCTCAGGGTGCAGCAGGTGACAGTGGTGTTGCTTCAGGTTGATCAGCCGCCCTGGAATTGTCCCTTCATTGTGTATTTGTTTGACACCAGAGTGCGCTCAGCATAGCGGGAAACAGGAGATGTTGTCCCTGACCTTACAGGCCCTCATGGCCTTAAGACAGACCAAACAAACCAGACACAAGGAAAAAACATTTCATTCAGTTAATTGGGGCTCTTTCTGTGCAGGAACAATGCTGCAGCTGCATTTGAGGTTACTAGATTGTCTTCCTACAACATAACCTTCAATGAAGGGTGTCATGTGCCTGTGCCGCCTCAGGAGATACACGGGGAAGGAAATGTATCTCCTAGCCTGTGCCCAGGAATTAGTCATCTCCGGGTGTCCTAATTCAATTACTACCCCCAGCTCAGCACTGCTGGCCAGAGCATGAGGTGATCTGGCCACTGCCAATCCTTCAACTCCACCTCCACTGCTGAGCCTTGACCCCTTTGTGGCTGGATCGCAGGTCCAAGTAGCTTGCCTTGTCAGTGACTCTAGTCCTGAGACATCTAGGTCTCTGATTGCTCCTGCGCTAACGCGACATATTGAGCACACCCTTCCTCTCACCCTTGTAGATCCTTTCCTGTGCCGGTCACCCTGCCTTACTTTCCCCCTCGCCGCCGGTAAATCTCACGTCCAGTTCTCTGATCTCCACCGAGGCTTTGGCCAGGAATAGAGAGAGGTCCTTATCCAGCAACAAGGGAATGGATGCTCCCATCCCATCCCATCCCCATGAATGGAAAGCAGGATGGCTTCCTGAGTCATTGAACAAGGAGAATCTGTCTTCTCAGGAGGGCTGGGCAGATCCCCAGAGTCACAGCCCAAAGCAGACGTGATCTTTACGTGTGCACCTTAATCCCATCCCTGCTGGCCTCCACTGCAGAGTCTGCGCCACAATGTCTCTCTACATTGGCCACAGTCTACTGAAATACCAGCATTTTGAAGGTCAATGCACAGCTAGAGACCTCAATTCAGCCTTTGTACCTGAATCCCATTGACTTCAGTGCTTTGCCTTGGAAACGCTGACCTGCAGTGCAGTGCTGACCTGGTAGTCAGCACACTGGGTGGCCCTGGAGATGCCTTTTTGCCTGAATTACCAGGGATGTTTGACCACACTGAGAGGCCCATTTGAAAGCAATGTACAAATCAGATCGGAAAGCGCTCCTGACTCTACTCTCCCTTACATGGGTGTGACTCCAGAGTTCACTCTCCGGAATCTCAGAGGACACGGACACGTGTGTGGGGGGGGGGGGATGGTGAGTGAGAGGAGAGTTAGTCCCTGCATGACATGACTGTGCTCCAGCTATGTGACTGGGCTGGGTTCTCAGCTGTTCCCACTAGGCGCTGGGTTCAGCTGAGGATAAGAAGGGTCACAAATCAGCTGCTTGCTCCTCTGACATTGCAGCTCGTTTTGTCCCTTCCCTGTCCCGCATACGTCAGAGGAGCCCCAGAGCTTCTGTAAACTGTGACAGCTCCTCCGAGAATCTTTCCTGGAAGTGAGGGGTCACTGGAGCAAGAGATGCTTCCCCCTATGTTCCCTTTTCCCTGGGAACCTGCCTTGGGAGGGGAGTAGCACAGAGCTGACCAACTTGACTCTACACCCCCTTGGGATTCCCGCTTTGTGATGGGAATTCTCCACCAGCCAGCTACTCATCTGCTTCATGGCACAAAATAAACATTATGAGTGCGAGGATCTGACCCACCGAGTCTGGGCACAAAGTACAAGATAAAGCAGTAGGAGGGAAAGCAGAGACAACAGCGCAGCAGGGACAGGATTTACAGAGGTACCCAGCCACACACACGGAGATTAAATTCCCAGTGAGCAGTGATGCATCTGCCTTAACACATTCCAGGTTAGTGGGAGAAAGACACGCAAAACAAACACGTGGCTTAATGGGATTTCAGAATCATTTATTCAACAAAGGCCACCGACAGGACACATGATGTGTTGGAGGTCCTGGAACACCCCAGTGGAGCTGGGAGAAATTGCCTTCTTCAGAGTCTGCCAGAATAACATCTGAACTGGGCAAGAGCTAAGCCTGGAGAGAATTCCTCCACATTCCCCTCTACCTTGGGAAGGTTCATTTCAGAGCTTCCCACCCAATCCATACGATGCAGTAGAACCATAAGGAGGTTGCAGCCTGGTAATACAACTCAGATAATAACCCCCCCGGAAAGCTCAACCTGTCTTTAAAGTATTGCGCCGAACGAAGAAAACATGTTACGATTCGTCCAGAACCTCCTGCTATTTTTAAGTAGCTTTTTAATTTTCCTGTAATTGTTTTAATAATCTGCCTTTTATAGAACAACAGCACTAAAGCAGTGAAAAGCCCTCATCTTGTTAGGACTTCTGTTTCTTTTACATAAAACTAATTAGCAGATGCATGACATATATAGTCCCAAAGGCAGGTGTCAATGTTTTTTCTTATGCTCCCCACCCCCAACACACCCACACTGATGGACAGTGTTCTATATGTGTGTGAATTGTGACTTACTCTTTTTATGTTTATTTTTTTTAGGTATTCCTTGCCCAATCATTATTGCCTGGGCCATTGGCAAGCTCTATTACGACAATGAGAAGTAAGTGATGTTAGCGATTTTATTTATGTGGGTCTACATAAACAAATTGTGTTATAAACAAACATGATTTAGTTGTGGTTAGTCCTGCTTTAAGCAGGGGGTTGGACTACATGACCTCCTGAGGTCCCTTCCAACCCTGATAGTCTACGATTCTATGATTCTAAGTTACCAGACACATAAAGAATAAACCTATCCAGTGCCAGAAGCAATTGTGCCAAAAGTTACCTAGACTATGGAGATGAAAACTAACAGATGTGACTGTCTCATACCCATGGATCTTCAGAATTGACAACTTCACAAAGTTGAGTGAACACCCCAAAATTCAAAGGCTTTTCTAAAACTTCTGGGTCAAAGCCTTCCTGAATAGCTTTTATTCAGGCAAAACTCCTTCAGTGGGACTGGGTTAAAAACTACCGAGTTAAGGATTTGGCCTCTTGAGATCACAGAACTGGGTTGTAAAGCTTCCAAGACTAGTCTTCTTAGTATTGCAGTGTCATCATATTAAACAAAGGGCCCACATAACTGGCTTTGATCCCGCACAGCTCAGGTGTTCTACAAATTAGGACAAGGTAAAATGTGACGAGCAGCACAAGGGAATCTGATTTTACATTGAGAGCAATTGTACAGAGCCGCCAAGTTATCTCTGCCTAGTAGCCGGAATAATTCTGCTGCATTAACAAATAGGGATCATGTGGAAGCTCCATACCCCCAGAGACACACCCCTTCCCTGCACACGCTCCATTCCTTTTTGCCCCATAAGCTAGCCGATAAGGCACTGGCCACACAAGGAGGTTGCATTAGTGTTAATTGATATGGAGGAGGATGCCTAGTGCTTAGCCTTTCTTGCACCCCAATGCAGCTAGCTCCCATTCACCTTTGCCCTGGCGTACAATAACCTTGCACGACTTGCTATATCCCATGAACAGACTTTTGAGATCAATGCCATTACTTCAAATGATTTTATACTGGGCAAGACTGCAAAGTATTCAGTCACCTGCCCACCCTACTTGTATCCGGAAGTGCTCATGAGCTGGAGCGTGAAACATTTTGTAATGTCAGGCACCCATCAGAGAGGCCGAGGATACATGTACCTCTGCACTCTATCAGAGACTGAGATATCAGGTGCACCACGGGTGCTGTTCTCCAGGAGATCTTACCCATACAACCATGCAGATACAATAAAGCTCATAGAAATGAATAGCTGCTAAGGGAATAAAGCTGTTCTGTTCTTCACATTTATATTAATGCTCTACGCAGGGTAAGACTTAGCATACCTTAATGATCTAAAAACAAAAGCCAGAGATGAGTTGTTTGCCAGTGCTTTACTGATTGCTATAAATATGCATGCATTTTCTAGGACATGTTTGTTTAATCAGGTGGTATATCTAATTAATAACTCCTACTAAATAGAAAAATTAAAGCACAGATCAAAATGTTTTGTAATCAGAAGTCTTCTTAACTCTAACGCCTTCTGGCTGAGTCAGCCCAAACATTCGCTTCGTGACGGCTCCAGCAGTCTTTCCATGTGCCAAAAAGATACAGAAATAACGACTGAGATGTGACCGACCTAAATCTGTGCCAATGTAAGGCTAAGATTCAAACTTGATTCTCGTTTGAGATACTAAGTGGAATCAGCTCTGCCAAGCCAGGCTGACTCTTATGAACACATGGCATGTGCTCAGCCTATCCAGACATGGAGAAATAGCATGTGACTTCTCCCATGTGATCTAACCTAACAAACCAAATTCAGATGTGAAATAGGGAATAAACAGGAACCTCCAAAAATATTCAGAAAAACCAGGGAGGCGGGGGGGTGGGGGAGATCAGATCTCTGCAAACTTTCCTATGGACTCACGACAGACAAAATGTGAGCACATAGCTGCTAATTTGGGGAAGCAATTTGAAATATGACCAATGCGGATTGGAAGTACTTTTGTGGTTCAATCTGCAGAGCTCTAAAGATGATAAAATCGATAAGATTGCAGCCACAAGGAAGAACAGATATGCTTAAATAAAGAATGATTCCATAAAACCAAATGAAAAGCCCCTGAATTTCACCTGCATTGGAGCCTTTGATCAATACAGCGAAAAATCTAATGTAGGATTATTGAGAATGTCTTGTCCAGTGGTTAGCTCTGTGGTAGAATCTGGTTCCCCTCCAGAAGAGAAGTACTTTATGTACCATGTAAAAACAACCAGCAAGTGATGAAGAGCTACTTCTATAGCAATTTCAGTGATGGACAATCAGTAAGGATAAGAGCAGTAATAAAAGTCTCATTAACAATGATGAAAGGACAGTGATATTTGACTTATGTAAAGGCCTATCAGGGTAGCATGGGGGAATATTAATTAGCATTATTCAGTGTGCAGGTGTTCCTATTTCTTTCATCCTGATGAGATCTACTTCAATGGCTTGTCCTCTCTGACATTGAAAAAGCTTTTGTTTGTTCTTGAAGGAGGCTGGAAGGAGGCGAGGAATGGGTGGAATGTATATGTTGTTGTAGCAGTTTCTTCGTGGCTCTCCACTACAGATTTTATTACCATGCGCACTCTATCGGAAAACCCAAATCAACAAAATAATAACTTTCCTGGGATTAGGAGGTAGAGATTCCCGGGGGGGGGGGGGGGGGGGGAGCTGTTTGTAGTGAAAAAAGGCTGCATGGCTTTCATTTCAGGATTGGGGCCTTAGTTTGGCTTTGAAGGTGAAAATTAGTGTAGGTAAAGGGAGAAAGCCTCGGTCACTGAATTATATCAGTTGCATTGATATATGCCACCTCATAACTACGTAATTATAAATTCTTTGAGGCAGGGATTGTCTTTTTGTTCTGTATTTTCACATCACCTGTTACAGAGGGGTCCTAGTCTGTGACTGAGCCTCTGAGATATGACCTCAGTATAGATAATGCTTCTATTCTATGAACTAGAATGGATGTATTGGTTCCAAAGAGCTGGACCAGTTGCACTGGCAATAACTTCTTCCCCCAAAATCTCAGGGCATTAGCTGCTGGCTCTCCATGGGCTGCTCCTTGGTCTTTGAGTTCCTTCATATGCCTCAGTCAAACTCATTATTAGTCCCACTGGGACTCTTTAACTAGCACAGCCTGCTTTCCAGAAGGTTCTTTCCTGAAGGTCTCAGACCAGTTCAGTTCTTTTTCCCTGGTAGCTTCCCCCAAACTCCTCCAGGTCCTGGCAGCTTCACTGCAACTCTTATGTTTCCTTTCCTTGATATATCCCACAATACCCTTCTCTTTCCCCCACACTGCTCCAGCAAGTCATTCTTTCTCTCTTCCATGTCATTTTTTGAGGAAAGTGGGAGGGTCTCACTTCCAGTTGTATAATAATTTGGGCAACAAGAAACAGCTCTTTCCGATTGCTTCTCTCAGTGTCATATTTTGGAACTGTTTTTGCAACTAGTTATCAGGTGGCACAAAGCTATATTGTGTGCAGCCAGGAATAACATTTTAATAAGTTGTCAGACAACTTAGTGTACCTGATTCAAAATGATCTCATTCAATCTGATTTTACTGTGGATATCAAGCTGAGAAAAGGCAAGTAATTGTAGGACAGCATGAATTCTGGCGTTTGAGAACTATCACACCTGTTACATTTGGTAATGTTTCTCTGATAAGAAAATGTTCTTCTTAGTGTCTGCCGGGAATACTGTGCCATCAATAAATATATTCTCTTAGCCTAGAAGTCATAAGCAGGCCACCCCATATTAGAGAAGATTTTTTTTGTCACTGCAGTTCTTAGAGTAATTCTCCTTGAACCATGCTTTCCTTCACACCAGCTCACTTGTCTCATTTGCCTGTTATTTCTTTCTTGTCTCCTAATCTATGAGCTCCTCAGGATAGAATCATAGATCCATAGGGTTAGAAGGGTCCACACAGGTCATCTAGTCTAACTCCCTGACAAGATACTGGGTAGAGATTATTGGGGCCCCAACCTGGATCTGTCTCTGTCATCAAGATTGTAAACTCTTTGGGGGCTGGGAATGTCCTTATTTTTTATGTCTTGGGTAGCACCAAGCACATTGTCCACGTTTCACACATAATCAGATGTTCAGTGCACAATGACCATAAACCAACTGATGATGTGGCCATCTGTAAAATCACCATAGCAAAAGAGAATAGATGTCAGAACTCTGAACTCCAAAAAACCACATCACTTGACTTGGGTTACAAACTCCCATTACCCATGTAGGAGACTGTAGTGGGGTGGCTGCCCCACTCCAGGAAAAAAGGGTTTAAAACATTGTAAAGGGCTGTGGCTGGGGCAAGCAGCTCCCAGGCTGATTGGGCAGAGCAGCCACAGCTGTGGTGGATTCAATTAAGGCCCAGCTGGCCCTGATAAAAGGGCCCAGAGTTTAGTACACAGAGACTGTCTCCTCTAGCAGTAGAGGTAGACAGGCCTGGCTGCTGGAAGCTTAACGTACCTAGAGGGAAGCAGGGCTGGGGTAAGGCTAGAGGAGCTGGGAAAGCTCTGGCCTGGAAAACCCCCAGGCTGCAGGGCCTAGGGGAAGGCCTAACAAAGGGGTACTGGGGTTGCAGGGGACAGCCCATAGCTACTGAGACAGAAGCAGCAGGCCAACCCCCCTTGCCGGTGATGAGTGGCAATGATACTGCAGTCTGCCCCAGTGAACCGGGGCAAGTGGTGACTGGCAGTTGCCTAGACTGAGGCAAGGTGGGGATAGAGGGTGGGGGTTCCCCAGGGAGGGGAGCCCTAAGACCTGAGGGGGTACTGCAGGGGTGTAGCACCCTCGATAAGAGTGCACCGGGGTCCAGGGAGGGACACGGGGCCAGCAGCAAGCGGGACCTCAGCTGCAGAGGGCACTCCGGACGCTGGTGTGAGCTAATTCCTGGACGGACCAGCAGGAGGTGCCGCAGGGGTGAGGTGCCGCAGGGGTGAGTCACCGCCCTGCTACAGAGACCTTAAAGGGCTTGTGGCATATTGAGGTCAGGGTTCAAGATGTCAAACCCTCTTGTATGTTAGACACTAAAAGGTATACTCAATATATGGCAGTGTGAAAGCACAGATTTAGTTTGCCATGAATCAGAGAAAGAAATGAGTTGTTCCTCATTAGCATAGAATTGGAAGTGAGCTCCTAGGTCATTGACACTAGTCCCTTGAAATCTCAGGCAATCGTGTGACGTAATCATATAACAGAAATGGAGACAAAGTAAACCCTCTGCAAAAACTCTGCGGTACATGACTCTGGTTTATTGAACTTTCGTTCACTCCCGTTGCCTTTTAACTGAAGGTCAGTGAATTTCCCTGGGATATTATTGGATGAGAATGCTGGTCAGACCAGCTAGCTTTAAATGAGTATCTCTTTGTTGCACTCTAGGATTGGAAATCTTGCCTGTTCAAGGCCCATGGGATGGATTCCCTTTTTACAAACAACCAGGGTTTGGAAAAGTCTTCCTGTGGATTTAGAGGCCTTTGCATCAACAGACTTTCCTTGACTCGTTTGTGAGCACTGCATTAGAAAGCTCAGGAGGTTTCATTCAAAGGAAGAACCCTCTTTCTGACATAGGGGTTACCATTTGCAGCATAAGTTCTGCATCTGCAGTAAGGATGCTCACATCTTGCTTTATAGCTGATCTCAAAACATTTCTCATGTTTCCAGACAAATGTTTCTAGGGTTGGCAGCCAGAAACTGAGCAGGAACATGACTTGGCTGCCCTCAGCAAAAACTGGGGCTCGGATTTGTGTCCAGTGAAAGCTCTGAGAGGAGAAAAGTGACTCAATTGCACGTTGGCTGTGTAATTAAATACAAAAGCATTTCAGGGGTGTAAGTGCATAACTCCCTACGGTGTACATAATCTGAATAGGGGATATGCATTGACATTTGTAAACCATAGTTTTTCTCTTAACAGATGCTGGTTTGGCAAGGAACCAGGGAAGTACATAGACTACATATATCAAGGCCCAGTGATTCTCGTTCTTCTGGTAAGACTGTGCACGGAACTAAGAGGATAGCTGTTGGCAACAGTGAAATGATCTTATAGGCACCTGCTGTCTTCCATGTGTAATTAACTGAAAAGAACGCGTGAACAAAACCTGGGGAAATGAGCTGAGCATTTCAGAAGAGAACTCTGAAGGCAGTTGCATTAGGTAATGTGCTGTGAGCTGGCACCAGACTGGTTAATGAAGAGCTCAATGTAGTGTTAATAGGCTAGTTTGTTGCTGTGTTACTACACTTCTTACCTGCAGACCTTTACCTGCCGTTAGCCTCGGTTTATGCAGCAGCCAGTGAAAACAGGGTTGAGTCGTGCCTGACAAACAGAGAACAATCTCTCTTCTCTTCCTCCACATGGGGCTAGGTGGCACTGGATGGGAAGGGGGCATAACCAGGGTAACAGTGATGTGCAGTTTCATCACATCCCGGCTACACCTCCTGCAGTGGGGCTTCCTCGGGGCCCTCAATGGAAATTCCACCTGGCCTGCGCTGGGAGAGAATTCTGCTTTATGGTTGGGTTCCAAGAGATGCAGCTGGCACCTGCCAGGAGGAATCTAGCCCCTCGTTTGTGTCCATCAGTTAAATGCAGAGTTCATGTATTTTGGTGAAATCGAAACTTTCAAAATTGTTACCATTTATACAATTTTAAAAAACTGAAATGAAACACTGCAATAATGTGAAAAGCATCCAATTTCAGTGTTTTCAGAATGGACCTTTTCGATTTTTTTTGTTTTGAAGCAAAATTTGTTGTTTTTATATATTTAAAAAAAAGTTTGTTAAAAAGTCAAAATAAAGCATGAAATGTTTTTGTTTTATTTAAGAAAATGTTTGGGTTGACACCAAACTAAGTTTTTCAGAATTAAAATAGTGAAACTTTTGATTCTGTTCCATTCTGGGCTGGAAAAAAAGTCAAAATTGCAGCATTTTCTGTGAAAATCCAGTTCCTGCCAAGGTCTCTCAGCTCCCACTGGGACACTGAAAAAAAGTAGCTAAGTTCTTTTGGAAAATGGCCTTCGGTTTTGTTGGGTTTTTTTAAAGATTCTCCCTCCGCCTCCATGTTGTTGGCATTGATATTTTTGATTTCTCATGACTTTTTTGTGTTTTTAATAGAAATCGAGGAATACTTGTAGCACCTTAGAGACTAACTAGTTTATTTCAGCATAAGCTTTCGTGAGCTATAGCTCACTTCATCGGATGCATAGAATGGAACAGAAGTAAAATGTATTTATACACACAGAAAGAAAAAGAAAAGAAAAAAAATGTACATTAGCATACCAATTCTAAGAGGGCTGTTAAATGTAGATGGTCCATTATCAACATTTTTACTTACCAAAACTCTGATTTTTGTTAAATGGAAAATGTCCAAACGTAGCAGACGTTGCTGCAAGTGCTCAGTGCCTGGGAACTCTCACTGCAATACTTGTGGCCATATTTTCCCATCCAATACACCAAGCTCTTTTGGAAATCTGGCCATAGATGTCACAACAGGAGCTGCTAGTTGGCCAGCAGTTTTTCGAGAACTTTTTCCAAATGTTCACTTGTTTCCTTTACTAGAAAAACAGCTTTTTGGTTAATGAACAATTTTGATAAAAAATTTCTAGTGGAAAAATTACACCCAAAATCACAAAAACTTGACAGACTGCCCTACAGTGGAGCCCCCATTTCATGAACTGATTGAGGGGTTTAATTTTATGAATTTCTCAGTGTTATGAACATCTCAAAATTACAGTAGCTGCAGAGCTTAAGTTGCTGTATGGTGCACTGCATCACTTTCTTCTTGTCCTTTCGACCAGTGCAAAGCAGTGCGTGGAAGGCATCGGAATATGAAGGGCTGTCAATTTGTTGTTCGCTGACATCGCTTTCACTGTGTGCTTTTTATTTTTACTATTTTTTCATGCATAAGACTGGTGTTCGTAACATCGCGCTTCTCCTGTACAGTAATGTCCCTTTTTTGGCAAACTATTTCCATTTACAGAAAAGTCCATTTTTCAACAACAACAAAAAGTTTTGTTAGATAAATGTCAACCTTCTCTAACTTGTATCTTTCAGGCGATGCAGAATAAGCTAAGGTGTCTTTGTAGCTGAAGCATGGTGCTGGACAAAGTGTCTTAAACTGGGAACCTGCAAACAAATGATACTGTGACATTTTATTATCGTTACTTTTACAGCATTTGTAAACACTCCAATGGGTCATGATCCTGCAGCTGACTATGTACAGAGGCACATCTTGGCCTGTGCGGGGCCTCTCTGAAGTTTGTCCACATGTAGTCAATTGTAGGATCAATGCCTTGGCCTTGTTACAGTTAGAAGATTGACACCTCTTGTCTCCATCCCCTATATAAAATATACTTACTTGCCATTTGTAAAACACTCTGAGATCCTCTGATGAAAGTAACTACAAAAGTACAATCTGTTTTGTTGCTGTTGTATATGTTTTGTTTCATAGCCTTTGTCAAGTACAAAGTGGATAATTATGATATGGCAGACACGTAGTTTAAAATTGAGTTTTCAGCTGGTAATTAAGCAATTAAGTCATTAGTTATTCCACTGCATTTGCAGGCATCTAATCAAGTGATAACTAAAGCTCACAAGTTTTGTGTTTTTTTGTTTGTTTTTGAGATAAGGGAGTGCAGTAGATCTCATATACTTGGACGTCAGTTAAGCATCTGACACAGTAGCATATGGAAAATTTAAATTAGGGAAGACGGGGGTCAGTACAAGAACTGTAAGGGATAAGGAGCTGTCTAAAGGGAAGATGGCAAAGGGGTGTGCTGAAAGGTGAATTGTCAGATTGGAGGGAGGTTATTCATGAAGTTGAAGGATCAGTCTTGAGACCAATGTTGTTCAATATTTTTATTAACGACCTTGGCACAAAAAGTAGGAGTATTGCTGATGATACCATGGTGGGGAGTATCATCAATACAGAAGAAGATAGGAATGTTCTACAGGAAAGTCTGGATGGCCTTGAAGATTGAGGTGACAGAAACTGGATGAAATTCATTAGACCAAAGTCATGCACTTAGGGTCTAATAATAAAAATTTCTGCTGCAAGGTTAGGATTTATCAGTTGAAAGTCACAGGAGAGGAGTCAGACCTGGGTGTGTGGACTGATGGCAAGGTGACTATTAGCCACTAATGTAGTGTGGCTGTGAAAAAAGCAAACGCAATCCTAGAATGTATCAGTCGAGGAGAGAGAGAGATATTAATGCCATTGTACGCGGCACTGGTAAGACCTTATTTGGAATGTTGTTTAGCAGTCTGGTCACCCATCTTCAAGAAAGATGAATTCACACTGGAAAAGGTTCAGAGAAGAACTACTAGAATGACCAGAGGAATGAAGGGCTTATTTTGTGAGAGGAGACTGGAGGAGCTTGGCTTGTTTAGTGGGGGTGAAGAGCTAGTTAAACTAAAAGACAATATTGGCACAAAAACAAATGCGGCAAACTGGCCATGAGGAAATTCAGGCTGGAAATCGGAAGGTTTCTGACCGACAGAGGAGTGAGGTTCTGGAACAGCCTCCCAATAGTAGCTGTGGGGGGCAAACAACTTAATTAATTTTGACAGAGCTGGACAAATTCATGGGTGTGACTGTATGACAGGGTTGCTTGTGGCAGTAGGGGGAGGGCCCAACAACTCTGGGGTTCTTTTAAGGTTTGTCTTATGTTCCTAAAAGCTCGTGCTTCAGGATTTCAGCTGGGCCACCTGAACGAACCAGGGGATTTCCTCCTTGCCCCACATGTGCTCTTTTTCTTGTTTTGTTTTTAATCTTCCTCTGAAGCCTAGGAGGTGGTCACAGCTGGAGATGGGACACTGGGTGAGGTAGGCTGGAGCTCTGAGACTGCACTGAACAGTCTCACTTTCAGGTGTTTGGCTGGCTGACTCTTGCTCACATGCTCAGGGTCTAACTGATCACCACATGGGGGATCAGAAAGGAATTTTCTCCCAGTCAGACCAGCAGCAACCCTGGGGTTAATGGGTTGGTTGATTTGTTTTTGTGCCTTCCTTTGCAGCATGTGGTTGTGGGTCACTTGCCAGGATTATCTGGGTGTATCTCGCTTAATTCTTTCCCTGCCATTGCAGTGATCTTGGGCACTGGTGCACCTCAGCCCCTCCTATTCGCTGCCTGTGGCACATAATAGTCTAGCCTCCTGTGGGCTCTGATACTTTGGTCTAATTTAGGTTGTTGGGTTGAGTGTGCAGGTCCTGGGGGGTGGGGGTGGCCTGTGACATACAGGAGGTCAGACTAAACTATCTGGTGGTTCCTTCTGGCCTTACACTCTGGCTCAATCTTAATTGCGTATAAACCTCTCTAACACCATGGATTTTCATACTCTCTCCCTGGTGCTTTTTGGCACAGTTATATGCTTGGTATAAAAACAAATCAGTAGGTGTTTGGGAGGCAGGGTGGTCAAGTGGATAGCACACTGCTCTGGGAGTCTGGAGACCTAAGTTCCTTTCTCTTTTGTTGACTTCAGGGCAAGTCACTTCATCTCTTTGTGCCTCTGTTTCTTCTTCTGCGATGACGCTTGCCCTCCTTCATAAATTGCTTTGCAGTCGACAGAGGAACATTTCCGACTTTTCCATGGTCATTCGATTGAGCATGAGCAAGTTGCTCACCCACGTACGCTGCACCCTGCTGCAAACACGAAACCTGGGATGGGCAAGTAGAGCACGAAATAGCCAGTTCTACAAGGAGGGTCTCTGTGGGTGATCCACTTTAGGTGAACCTGCACCCCTGCGCTTGTCATCAGAGACTTTTAGTAGCAATGCCTCGTTGGTTTGCTCATGTGCTCTCCACGTCTTGCACCACCTCAGGCAGTTACATAACGCTGTGTGACCAACCCTCCCTCAGTTCCTTCTCTACCACCCTCAGCTTGAACAGAGCAATTGGCAGCACCTCTGAGCTTTATCTTTAGTCTAGCTTGAACTTTAGGGTACTCATTAGTTAATTAATGGTTAACTACCCAATCTCATCCCCATTTCTTTCTTTCTTTAAAAAAAAATCTTATGAATTTACATTTCAGTTAGTAGGATACCCCTTAGTGCAGTATAGATACCCTTCCTCATGGGAGAAACCCTATTCTAAGGGGCATGTCTGGCTCCCTGGGTTTTAAACATTGCCTCACTTGCCGGTCATCACTCCCAGTTTCTGACAGGGATTCACAGTGTGTCCGCTACCTTGGCGAGACACACACCAAAAAGTATTCCCACTGCCACAATCCGAAGACCTGTGCCAGGAAAGCAAAAGGCCTACAGCTAAAATTCCTCATGGTGGAGAAGTCGCTGCACCCGGTGTCCAACCCAGGATCACTAACCCCTCCTGGACAATGATCTCCAGCAGCAGCGTCTGACAGAGGTTCCTCACCACTCTCTGAGGAAGAAGCACTCCTCCAAAAAGGTGACAAAGAAACAGGCTCTGACCTCCCCTTCTTGGGAGCCTGTCAAAAAGAGATGTTCTCTGACCTGTCAGACCCCATCAGTACTGACCGCACTGACACTGTCCACCTCTGAGGTATCAAGACCATCCAGTATCATGGGTACTATGTGAGACAAAGGCCATAAGCAGGCTGGCTCAGAAAAAGGCACAAAAAGGAAACCTACCATCCCTGCTTCAGTACTGCCTGAGCCGCTCACACATGCAGCACCGATCAGCTTGGCGGCACTACAATCGATGGCACTGCCTTCTGTCTCTATGGTGCATAGTGCACGAACCTTGGCACCAACAACCACAGTAAAGGTACCGGTATTGATGCTCTCGGTTCTGCAGCAATTTCTCCAACATGAAGAGTTTTTAGTCTCCTTGGCACTGTAATCTCCACTCCTTGGTACCAACCTCACTCCAGCATGCTCAGTACTGTGCCAACTTACAACACAACCCAGATCAGCTCATCCTTTATCCAACAATGAGGATGATGATGACGAAGGGGAAATCTATTCCTCTCATCACTCCTTGCCTAGCCACACAGCTACCAGACCAGGTCCACTAAACCAACAGAAATACCACCCCAGACCTGAAACTCAAGGATGGTACTTACACCCAGGGATCCTGTCCCAATGCCATTCACACAGTGACCTTGCCTGGACCCCTGGGCAGCATACCATGAACACTATCCTAAGTTTTAGTCCACAGAGGGAGAGGTCGAGACATTGTCCATCACCCTCTACCTAGACCCTCTGAACCTCCAGAAGAGGCAGTTGAGGAACTAGAGGAGACTTTGGATCAGGAAGTTACCCCAGCTGCTCATTTTTCATCCTCCTCTCTGGATGAAACGATCACGTCCCCACCACCCACTGGAGATTCCTCTGGAAGAGGTTGCAGAGTCCTAGCACAACTTGTTGGACATCCTCCAGACTTCAATCTCTTCCAAGACTGACCTCCCAATAAACGGGCGCTTATGAACCAAGCCAAGATCATCTAACAGACCCCAGCATGAATTCCACCCATGAGCAAAAGAGTGGATAAATAATACTATGTCCCATCCAAGGGGATGGAATTTCTATTTTCACACCCTACGCCGAGCTCTCTGGTGGTAGAGGTCATGAATGAGCAGGGCAGACAACACCATTCCAGGTCCACCCCATATGACAAGGACTGGAAGAGATTGTATCTTTTTTGTCATAAAACGTATTCTTCAGCAATCCTACAGTCCAGGATTGCACCCTATGAAGAATTTATGGTCAAAAACAATCATAGCAATTACTCAAGAATCTCTGACTTTATTGAACACATACCTGAGGACAAAAAGGAACAATTTAATGCTTTCATATCCAAGGGTCAGCTCCTAGCTTGCTCAGGTTTACGAGCTTTATTGGATTCTGCAGACATGGCAGCATGCGCCATCGCCACAGCCATAGTAATGTGAGAAACTTCCTGGCTCCACCTCTTGAGTCTCTCCAAAGAGGTACAATCAACTGTCAAGAACTTGCTGTTCAAAGGCCTCAAGCTGTTTGCAGCCAAAATATATGAGTCCCTTTATACACGGATGCACTCCATGGCAACTCTGAGATCCTTGGGCATATCCATGCCTGCACAAAAGAAAAAACAGGGGAAGTATTACTCTACACAATGATCTAGATCTGTGCCTGACGCCCAACCTCATAGGAAATATGACCCGCAAAGGCGGAGTAGAGACCTGCAAGATGGACACCACTGCTTTCTCATCCCTCGATGTCCCAACAACCTCCCTCTAAACAACAGGGTCAAAATCTGACATATTTCCCACGTTTTCTATTGCTGGACCCATCTGACACCATCCATACATTCAGAGACCGTCTGACTCCATTCCACCCAGAATGCCGAAACATCACATCAGAGAAATGGGTATTAGTAATCATCGAGATTGACTATTCCATCCAATTTACCCCCATCCCTCTTCAGGGACCCTTCCCATGAACATCTCCCACAACAGGAGGTAAACCATCTCATATGCCTAGGCACAGTAGTACCAATACCAATACAACACAAAAGGAAGCATTTCTACTCCCATTAGATTCTAACCCAGAGAAAACTGAAAGATGGAGACCCATTCTTGACTTAAGATCCCCACCCCTCAGGATTCCCTTAGCTTGGGAGAGTCCCCAACTGACGTAGAATGGGCATAGGTGATCCCTACCCCACTGTGGTCTGCAGACCCCCTCGGAGTAAACGGTAAAGGTAAGTGGCATGCTGGGGATCTGGATGGTGCGTGATTGGCATGGAACTGCCTCCAAGATGTGTGAGCTGTAACCTGCTCTTTGGAGCCCAACAGACAGTGGTCTCAGAAGAGAACCTAGCTCCGTCCTCTTCTGTTTTTCATTTCATTTTACATTAAACCAGCCTCTCTGTTGCCTGGGAGTTCAGCTGTTGCTGCTGCTGTTTCCTCACTTGAATTTGGGAGAGTTAATTGCTCTGTTCATTATGGAGATACCCCAAACAGATTATTGTGTGTGTGCAGCAGAGTAAAAAGTCTCTCAGCAGGAGGGGATAAACTCTCAATAACACAGAGACTGTTTTCTTGCAAATCTTAGCCAAACAAATCAAGAGATTTGGTATATATCACCAAGAAGGCCAGCATAAATGGTCTCTCAGTAAACCATTTACCACAAGGCAGAGGTAGCTCCTAAGCTGACTTGCTTGTGACTCGGTAGTGGTGAGTCCTATTTAGACATCAGGAGTCAGAAGGTTTGCCACACTACAGTATTTTCATTTTGTACAGCATCACATTGAGGCCAGAATCATGGGTCTGTTATGGCCACTTTAGGCTATATGTACATAGGGTCCCTTATTTTTAGAGACTACCCCTTATATCATTGATTTCTCTTAGGGTGACCACCCGTCCCTTATTTTAAGGGATGCCCTGTTGACCATTGAAACATTAAAATGAGGCTTATAAGAATTGCTTTGTATTCTTGAAAGTAGTACAAATGTACCGTTGAGACAAAAAATACATGATATGCTGAGAGGAATGGTATTTCCCCAAAATGTCGCTTAAAATAAAACATTGTCTCTTGTTTTACATGTGGTTTTCCCTGAACTCCATCCAACAACTAAGTGTAAAATGGCTGTAAATTGACTGTGGAATGACCTGTGTGGCACAGAGTGAGTGGAATAGCCCTTCGCATCCCTCAGTATGCTGGGGGCATAGCCAGGGAAGTGGGGATACAGCTAGACTGCCTACTTTTTTTGCCATAATAGTTCTTTGGTGGCCACTGCAGCTGGCTGAGACAGGCCAGCTTGGTCACTGTACAGACCATGATTCTGGGGAGCATGCTAGATAGAGCTTGGGTATTCCTGCAAATTGTGCCCTTCTCATTGGCCTGCATTGGAGTTCTAATTAAGGCCCAGGTGATACAACAGTAATCGCATTGTGTAGTTGAGAAAGTTTGATACATTTTATGAAATTAGGTGAGAAAAACTCACCATCTTTGTTAATTACGTAATAGGCCGTAATAGGCCATAGCTGCACCTTTGTTTGCTCAAGAGATGAGGGTGCATTGTCTTGGAACGTAAAATATATTTCTTAACACTCTTGCTAAAATATTCCTCTGATTCCAAAGTTGTGATTTTTGTTTCTATTCCCAGTTGACTCTTTCTCATAAAACGTATATCCATAAATTGTGCTAGAGCATATAGCACTTGGTGCAAAAATTTTCACAGCCCCATGTGATGTAGCTAGATGCATCTAATTTTTAAGTGTAGGCCAAGCCCAGGTCATGTTGAAAGTCGATGGGACTTAGGCTCCTAAATCACTTTGGGTACATCTACACTGCAATAAAAGACCTGAGGCATGGTCAGCTGACTCGGGCTCATGGGCTGTGGGGCTAAAATTTTCAGTGTAGACATTCAGGCTTGGGTTGCAGCCTGGCCTCTAGGACCCTGTGAGGTGGGAGGATCTCAGAGCCCAGGCTCCAGCCTGAGCCTCAACATCTACACTGCAAGTTTTGATCCTGTAGCCCAAACCTGTGGATTGCCACGGACTTGCAGGGGCGAAAAAAAAATGCAGGCCTGTTATTTACCAGGCTGCACGTGGCAATAGACTATATTGGTAAGGGATGCAAGGAGAGTGTGGGTCAGGACGCGAGCTGCAGACACACACACACACAACTAAGATTAATCAATTTAAAGTTTTATGGGGGATAATTACAAGGGGTAAGGGAGCAGTTTTTTGATTAGCTAATAGACTTCATGAAACTTAAAATACACAATGACTAAAAATATCTACTAACAATATTTATAAACAAAGATGCAGCATTTAGTAATACTCGATACTTACAAATACAAACCAACGCATAACGACCGGCAAATGTAGAAGCTCTGTTTGAAAACACGTGAGCTGAGAGAGAGGCTTCGAGGTGATCAAGCTCGGTTACGGGGATCCACGGATACACAGGACTCATTTTCGTTTCTCCTCTCTCTGTCTGCACATGGCAGGCAGATCCATAAGTACCAACTATGACATCACAAAAGTGTCATAGGGGACGGGGCCTAAAACTTGTTTGTGTTCGCTTCTGATTGGCACAAGCAAAGTTTACACCAAGTAGGGGAGCAGGTGTCTCAAAGTCTGGCTTCGCCCCCAAAGGTGAGGGTAAGCACATTGTTATAGAATCCGGGCGAAACTGAATGACAAAAGAAGAGGCCAGGGCAATACCGGTATGGGCAAGTTCACAGGATGCAGACAGAAACTGATCTGAACAAAACCCTGTGAGCTTGAGTCCATTGATCTGGGCTTTGAGACTGGGGATTTTTTACTGCAGTGTAGACTACCCTTAGGCATTCTGAACATTTTTTCCCCTTCGGACCTGATTCACCATTGTCCTGCACCATGTGCAATCAATCACACCAGTACAAAATAAGTGCACGGGGCGGGGGCGGGCTGCGGTTCTGAATGGTGCATGAATCATGCTTGTTTAACTCTTTTCTTTGTAATTTTGAAAGCAATAGAAATGTTTTCATAAATTAAAAATTGGAAGATGGGGTCCAGATTACTCTTTGCCAGCTGCTTTTTGTTTGGATCTCAGAGCCAAAGGAACCCGTGAATATAAAATGCATATCCTGTATTCTGTGCCCTATAGCCTATCTCTTTATCTAGTAAATTATGAAAGAGAAATTGTAGTTCATCATCTTTTATATTTCTTCTTTGTCCCTTGATGCATCCCAGTCCTGGCAAAATACCAAAAGAGATGCAGCCCTGCAAACATGTCTGATACTCTGAAATTCAATTTCTTGCGGTGCTGTAAAATAGGGTCCTGTTAAATATTTTCAATTGGGGTGTGTAGTACTAATCCCATTATTGTTGCTCCAACTAGCCTACTCTGGTTTTAATCTAATGTCTCTGTCTCGGGGGGATGGCATAGGAGGTGAAGGGTTGAGAGTTCATGCCAGCGCATCAAATTTCCACATGAATTTCCTGAGAAGTAATGTCTTTATTTGATATGGTCCCTTCCACGCAATCCATCAAAAAGTTACAGTAATATTGTAATACACACATGGCTAACCGTCAGTAAATGAGTGGTGGATTCAGTTGATTCAACATCTGATGGTGTTAACTAACCCTTGGACCCGGATTTGAATCACTCTGCAATATTTTTGGGAGCTAAGAGTTTGTTAACTTTCAGAATTTTAAATCACTAGACCTCTGGGCTCTCCTGCTGATTGGTTTATAACATGTAGACTATTCAAAACATGCCTTAGCTCTAAAAGATTTTTTTACAATTTAGAATTAAGCAATTTCCTGACCTGTGCGTTTTGGACCTAACTGAAAATAATTCACAGGGATAAATTCACCACTGGTGTAAGTAGGTAGAGAGACGTGGATTCTAGTCCCAGCTATGCTACTAATCATCTTTTTGGCTTTGGGCAAGTTAGATCACTGTTCTGTGCCTCGGTTTCCCCATTTGTAAAATGAGGTTAATGCTACAGACTTTCTTTTGTAAACTGCTCTGACATCTGTGGATGCCTAGCACTAGAGATGAGTTAAGTGTTGTTACATTTATGGAAGCAGGCTTGTATACAGCAGTGTGGAATTTGACCCTTGTTCTCCATGGTTTACTTGAGATAATTTAAATCCATTTTCAAGTGGTCCTAATGATTTACGGATCTGCTATCAATCACTGTGCAATCTCACTTTGTCATAACATAAGAAGACAAGAGCAACATTAAATAGATTGTTTAATTGATGTACAGAGCAGTGTAGCAAATCCTCCATCATTTGGCATCTTTAAATTCAGCAGCACAGATGTCTTTCCAAAAGAAACACTGTAGCTTAACCCCAAGTTACTGGGTTTGTTCAGGAATCACTGAGTGAAATTCAGTGGTTTGTTATGCAGGTCAGACAAGATCGTAGTGGTCCTTTCTGGCCACAATCTATAACATTTCAGCACTGCGAAAAATAGTGATCCAATGAGCTTATTTCTCGACTAGCTTTTAGGGTTAGTACAGCATTGTTTAACGGAGATCCCAAATAGGTCAGTGTTTGTAGGAGGGAGCACAAAATACAATGAAACCTCTTAGATTAATCAGGCCAGATAAACCCTGACTGAAGACAGAGCTAAAGCCAGGTAAGCAAAACAGAGCTAATGGTTGTACAGTAACTCCTCGCTTAAAGTTGCCCGGTTAACATTGTTGGCTAACCAGAGTGCTAAGACCCCCTACGCCGATCACTCCAGTTAACTGTGCAGTGAAGACATATCTTAAATGTGAATTTCCCCCAAGGATTGTTCCTAAGGCTCCCAAGCGGAGTTTTGATTCTAACTCAAAGGGAAGAGTGCCACCTACTGGACCGTATGTAACACTTCCCTAAGCATCTGCTCTGCAGTAGGTGTTCCAAGGATGTCTCATAGGGTATGTCTACCTTCCAATTGGGATACCCGCGGCTGGCCCGTGCCAGCTGATTCGGGCTTGCAGGGTTTGGGCAAAGGGGCTGTTTAATTGCAGTGTAGATGTTCAGACTTGGGCTGCGAGGTGGGAGGGTCCCAGAACTCGGGCTTCAGCCTGAGCCTAGATGTCTGCGCCGCAAGTAAACAGCCCTATAGCCCGAGCCCTACAAGCGATCTAATTGCAATGTAGACATGCCCTTAATCTAACACTGGCCTGGCTTAGAGCTTTGCTTGTGAAAGCACTGGATCACCACACAAGGTGGTACAGCTCTCTGGTCAAGCGGGGTTGGATAAAATAACAACCAACACCCACTTTCAACCAAACCTCATAGCAAACCAGTTTGATGACTGAAAATGTTTGGTTCGAGTTCCTTTGTGTAGCAAAAGTTCTGCTGGCCAGAGTTCGGACTCAGTGACTATACACCTGTACAGCCCCATTGTTTTCTGGCTTCAGTGACACCTGAGTAGCCCCCTTGACTTTGTTGTGGTTGCACAGGGATAGCTGACTGGCTCTGTCATGGGAACTTAATTCCGTTAATGGTGTGTGAGCTAGCTTTGAATCCAGCTCTCTTCTTTAACCATTCAGAGACTTCAGTAAAGACTACCATGTACGGAGAGCTGGCTGGGAAGTGCATTCCCAGTCCCAAATATCTCCCCCCAAAGTGTTTTCTGCACAGTGCAGTCCTCTCCTGGACAGTTCAGATCTCAGAAGTCCGTTGCCCTGGGAAGGGCTAAATATATTCATTAATTTATTTAATTAATATGTTTATTTTGCTACTTTAGTTGGAGTTACCCAATAATTCAGTTTAAACCCAGCAGGGGATTAAAGAACAAAACAAGATTGTTTTGCCTCACAGAGAGAGGATTTAAGTGAGTAAAAGTACAAGGTGTTGAAGTCAGAAATGATTACAAGAGAGAGAAAGATAAAATGCTTGTTAGTGCTAAAACTTAAACTAGACTTGGTTCAAGGTAACAAGGCTGACCAAAGCTCAGGTCAGGGTTTCTCCCAAAGTCAAATGGCTGCTTCTTTTGTGTCTTGGGTGAAAACTAAAGCGAGAGAGAGAGATAGGGAGAGATACCTGGGGAGGGGGTGTTTGTCCCTCACTTTTATAGTCCAGTCACGCTCTGAAATGCATTTTTCTGAGGGTTACTCCTAAATAAGGTTAATTCCTGCTGCAAGGTTGGAGTCAGAGTCTCGTGGTGAAAGAAGTTTCATGCTGCTTCCTAAAATGTAGATCGATCAGTTCCCACCCGCTTTCTTTGCCAAAGAATGGCCACTTGAGAGGTGATTTCCCATCAGCTTTGATCACACTTGGCTAGAGGCATCAGCTTGTCCTTCATTTTTGAGAAACAGGTTTACCCACTTCCCCATCGTATCTGGTAAGCACATTTCAGTATCATTTCAGCTTATGTTCATAACTTTACATATGTTGCTACAAATCACATTTCACCAGGATATTACTGACCAGTGAGTTGTTAATTTTCCAGTGATACCTCACAAGGCGTATTTTGTATAAAGATTATTACAATCAAGTGTTGGGGGGGGGGTGAATACAGGGGTGCTTTCAGTCACATCTAGATGATACCGGATACCTGGTAGAACCAATAGCAGTAAAAAGCTGTGCACGCTTACTTTAGTCACTGTGGTAAGCAGATATGACTCTGAGCACAAGCCTACTGAAGCAGAAGGTGTCTTTTTATACAGTCTCATTTCCTAATAGAACCATGGTGCAAAATCTGTTACCTGCTTAGTCCATCACTATTAATGCCTGCGGGGGGGGGGGGGGGAGAGGCAGGGGGAATGTGAATGTCCATTAAGACAACAACAGAGGGACCAATACATGCTTAATGGCAAATTCTCCCCCACAAAAATATTGGTCTTCATCCCACCCGACTGTCTGCATAGAAGTCAGTTGCATTATGTATTTGAAGGCTTTACAATTCTTGACTGAAAAGCATTAGCGAGCTACAGTGTCATATATTAACTAATGGTGCTTTTTTATTAACTTTGGAACAGGAGTGTCACTGCTCCGTATGGACAGTGCAGTGCCTCTGAAGTCTCCTGTTTATATATTTTATAGCAGGACACTCTCAAAAAGGAATTTGCAATCCATTAAATTTCTGCCACCACCAGCATGTTACGAAGCATTGGTGTGAGTCGTTCCTTTTCCATTAATGTGCATTAAGGACTCAGCTCTGTTAGCAGCCTACCTCTTTTTGTTGAGACTGGAACATGAGGCAAACAAGCAAAATGAAAAACTAAAGAAAAATATTGATTCGGGGAGCTGCTGATGGCTGATGCACTACTAATTTAATATCAGTAATGTTTTGGGGGATTCAGCAGTTCATATGTAAATAATGCACCAGAATAAACCCTGAGATAACAGGAAATATGTGGAGGTAAATTTAGCTCTAAAGTGAGGGACATTTGAATTGACCCAAACTCTTGTTATAAATCTCAAACTCAGCCCCAAAGACTCAGAGTCCAAACAGACTTGGTTAAGTTTCCCTTACGCTTTCCTCTCATGTCTCTGGGCTTTGTGGTTAGGCCCAGGAGTGGGAGTACTGAAATATCGCAAACAAGTGGTTCTTTGGGGATATTTTTTCACTGCTTGAGACTAGGACGCACTGGAGGGATAAAGTAGGAAGTACCGTATAACTGTGAATAATGGGATGAAATGCAGAGGATGAAAATTTAGGCTGAATAGATGGAAGTGATGGTAACTGTGACATCATGGAAAGTCTGATATGAGGGGGCTTTTTCCTCTACAAAGCTGACCACAGGAGGCTGATAAATCCCTGTAGTTTAACCAATATCATGATCCAGGCAGGTGCTAGACATGCTGTCCTACACACAGCTTGACAGATACACCCCAGTCCCAATATGGAGCATCCCTGCCATTCCAATCCAGCGTCTCAGGTCAGAGACAAGTGTGAATGTTCTGAAGCATGTAATAAAAATTAGGGAGGGTAAATGACAATTTGTTCCTTTTATTCTATCCCCCAGCCAGGACCTGTGAATTTTTCCATTATAGTCTCCAGAAACGGATCAAATCCAGTTTTAAATACTTTAAGCCCTGGGACTTGTTTCCCCTGGGAGATGATTCCACCTCCTGCTATAAGCCAAAAGGAGTCACTATGATGCATGTAAGCTTTGAAAGGGGCACTCTTGTAATGAAAGAGCTCCATCTAATAATGATGTCAAAGCAATGTGGCAGGGCAATTAAGATGGGAATTAACTGGCAGAATATTAGTTCAATGAGGTCAAGTTGACAGTATATAATGCTTCAATGAGATGACTATCCTGCATTCAGCTTGGGTTACTAAATCATAGGGTGGATTTTACTGCATTTTATAAAATGGCAAAGAGCAGCAAATGGATTAATATTTAAATTTTATGCAAATGAAGAGAGAGCAAGTGTAGGGTTTTTTTTATTAGGCACATTCTACAAATTATAGATGGGAAAAGGTGTGTTTGAGGCCATCTGGTCAATTTGGCTGTCAGGATTGGATTGGCAGGAGTCAGGCAAGATGTACTCATAGGGAGTTTAAATTCCTAATTTCTCCCGCAGGTAAGATAAAAATATGAGGTCTAAGTAGCTGAACTATATAAAGAGGTGAAGGGAATCAAAGGAAGCCAAACCCTATCGTAAACCAGTGGTTCTCAGCCACGGGTACATGTACCCCTGGGGATATGCAGAGGCCTTTCATGGATACATCAGGTCAACTAGATATTTGCTTAGTTTTACAACAGGCTCCATAAAAATCACTAGCGAAGTCAGTACAAACTAAAATTTCATACAGACAATGACTTGTTTATATGGCTCTATATACTATAAACTGAAATGTAAGTACAATACAGTGGAACCCCGCAATACCATGACGATCGGGGTCCAAAAATATTGATGGTAAACGCACGGTCGCGGTATTGCAAGGTCGCGCTACATCAAAGCACCACCCGCTGCCGCCATCGGGAGCCCCGTGCACCCCGCGTTATAAGCAGATTCATGCTATCGCGGGGTCCAGTATTGTGGGGTTCCACTGTATTTATAGTCCAACTGATTTATAATTATCTGGCAAAAATGAGAACATGAGCAATTTTTCAGTAATAGTGAGCTGTGACACTTTTGTATTTTTAGGTCTGATTTTGTAAGCAACTAGTTTTCAACTGAGGTGAAACTTGGGGTATGCAAGACAAATTAGACTTCTGAAAGGGGTAGCAAGTCTGGAAAGGTTGAGAGTTACTGCCATAGACAATGTCTTGAAGAAATTCATGCATTTCCCCTACTTTTATACCTCCTTGTTGGGTCTTATGTATTCAACCCTCATCTAACTCCTCCTCAGGCCATTCTTCCACATGGGGTCTTGATAAGACATTCAACCCTCCTTTTTCATCTGATGTACCATCTTCACAGAGTTGCACGGAAATCCCAGCCCAACTGAAGTCAGTAGCAAAATTCCCATTAACTTCAGTGGGGTCAACATTTCACCCATAGATTTTAAGGCCAGTAGGGACCATTGTGATCATCTAGTCTGACCTCCGGCATAACACAGGCAATGCAATTTTGGCCAATGATTCCTGAATTGCCCCCAGTAACTTTGGTTGAACTCAACATATCTTTTAGGAGGACCTCCAGTCTTGAATTAGGCCCTGATTTATTAAAAGCAACCCTATGCAGGAGAACACATTAAAGATAAGGGGACGTAAGTGTGGTTTTAAGTGTTTTCAAGTCAGTCCTGAAAGCACAGTTCTTCCAAAAAGATCACGAATCATAATCTTTTCCTCAAAGTGACTGTATATTTTAAAAAGGAGACAAAGTGCAAGAATAATTTTCAAGTGGCAGGTATCAGGGCTATGGAAGACTGAGGCCATATTTTCTGTCCTACCGACTACAGTGATATTCCTATCCTAAAAGCATTTTCAAAACAATGTTGAGTTGAGTTTAGCATCTCATTCAATGGAGAAGTTGAAATGGGAGGTGGAGTTCCACACAAACTATTGTGGGGACCTATTAATTGTGGGTCCAATCAGACAATTTAACATCATCAGCCTGAGAAATAAGAGAGTGGATGTGGATGTGGACAGGAAATACAGTGAGATGTAGGAGCTCGCGAGGATGTGGAGAGACTTTTATTGGCTCAACTGATGCTCAGTCCAAGAAACCCCTTCCCAAGGGGGTTCAGGACAAATCAAGGTTAACAATAGCGCTGTGGAAAAAGGCGAGCTTTGGCCATCAGAGTTAATGCTGGTCCCAAGATGTTACTATGAGATAGGGATTAAATCTTAAGAGCTTGTCTTCACTACAGTGGGGAGGGATCGATCTTTTGGCGATCAATTTATCGTGTCTCATCAAGACGCGATAAATCGATCGCCAGCGGCGCCCCCGTCGACTGCAGAATTCCAGCTCGCCAAAAGGCGCAAGCTGGAGTCGATAGGGGAGCGCGCTGCCGACCCCCACTGCCGTGAGGACGGCCAGTAAATCGGCTGTAGAGACGCCGACTTCAGCTACGTTATTCACATAGCTGAAGTTGCGTATCTACAGCCGATCCCCCCTCCTAGTGAAGACCAGCCCTTACTGCAATAAGTTCTGTTCAGCATCCCAAGAGGTGCCCCAACCCTCCCTTCCCTTCCAAGTGCAACACTAACTAACCCAAGCAACTACCTGAAGTTACTGTAGGCTGTTGTCCTTCTCACCCCATGGCCCGAACCACTGGTATTGGCTGGCATCCATTATTATGTCTTGTCTTAACTTAGGGCTCAGACCTTAGTTCTGAGGGTCAGTCCCATTGAAATTTAAAAATGGGGAAGTACCTAGATTGATGGATGCCTAAACTTGAGTATGCACAAAATGGCTCCTGGGGACCCATGTGAGTCAAATGAATCTCTGCCTTTTACACACAGTCAAATATCTAGACGCCTTCGCAGATGCCACTCTGTCCCAGGAGCTCCACTCTCACTTGATTTAATGTGCAGCGTGCTCACTTGTTTGACACCCCATACATCAGGCCACAAAGTTTGGAGAAGCAGATTTTGTGCAGAACAGAACCGCTTACACAGCCATGGACTGCAACTCTACGTCATTTGAATCTCTGGGCTTTTTTCTCTCTGATCCACGGCAGCTACTTCAAGTCTTTAAAGCGCCTCTGTCCTTCTCCTTCCCTTCCTTTTAAATGTTTGGCAAGGCCGTTTGCAAATAAATGGTCAATTTTTACTAAACTTCTACCTCAAGAATCTCCAAGTGTTTCCGGGTAATAGCCGCTTTGCAGCGGTAAATAAAACATACATATATTACCAATGCTACTTATTACAAAGCAGCAAATGTCTGCCAAATCACCAAACAAGTTTGTATTAAAACATATGACACCATTACTCCTGGGACAGAGAAACAGCTGGAGATCCTGCTATGGACGAGGAAAAGATATTAAACTGTGTGCATAATACTCAAATATTGATTTCACCCCCAAAGGGTTTCCAGGAAACATTTTTGCAATTAAGCTAGTTATAATAATTATTCCTGTGCGGAAAGGAGCTTGGGGGTTTGGAGGCATAAATGATTGGATGACAAGGCACCAGAATGGATATCTACACCAAATAAACTATCAAAAATGGGAGGCTCGGGGGGAAACCCATGCAATTATAATATTACTGGAATGAGTAGGCACTGCAAGGAAGTAATTCTTCTTCAGAAATCTTACACTAAATCATTTTTTATCTTAGAGAAGTTGAAAGCTCTGTCACTGCTATTGTTTACATGGGATGATAGGGGGATCTGGTATGTTACACAAGGTAGACAAGTTGCAAAAGGAATATGTTGGCTTTGAATGTAGTGTTATGTCTCCCATTGGCTGGAATAGACCCCATATATACCCATAGCTCAGGGGTGGCCAACCTGTGGCTCCGGAGCCACATGCGGCTCTTCAGAAGTTAATATGCGACTCGTCGTATTGGCACCGAGTCCGGAGCTGGAGCTACAGTGTGCCGGGGGGTGCTCACTGCTAAACCCCTGTCCCCGCCACAGGCCCTGCCCGCCATTCCACCCCTTCCCACCCCCTCCCCTGAGTCTGTCATGCCCTCGCTCCTCTCTCTTCCGCTCCGAGCCGCTTGCATGCCATGAAACAGCTAATCGGGAGGTGCAGGGAGGGAGGGGGAGATGCTGATTGGTGGAGCTGCCGGTGGGCGGGAGGCGCTGGGAATGGGGTGGGGTGGGGGAGTTGATGGGGGGGGGCTGATGATGTATTACAGTGGTTCTTTGGCAACGTACATTGGTAAATTCTGGCTCCTTCTCAGGCTCAGGTTGGCTGCCCCTGCCGTAGCTGATGGAGTTATTCCTATAGCAGCGGGCTGGGCTAACACTCCAGGATGCTATCTCCAATGGTGAGGGTGGCATCTGTGTGTCTGCGGCCACAAGTACATTTCACTGTGGGAGAACATCTTGTTTACAATGTCATCTAAAAGTGAGAACAGACGTTCGCATGGCACTGTTGTAAATATCTAGCAACGCCGGCTACATGCCAGTGGCGTTAAAGAGTCCTATGTCCCTTCATGCTTCAGCCACCATTGCGGAGGAGAGGCCTCCATGCTGAATACAGGTTCTGCTCAATAGCAATCCAGCGCAATGCGAACCGATGCATGATTATTATTATCAATACCATGTGGTCCTAGCCACATTACAGTTTAATTGATCAGTTTGTTGTAAAACCTCTTTGTAGTGGGATGGCTGCCCTGCCCAGGCGGCAGGGGTTAAAAGCAGCCCTGGGGAGAGGGCTGGGGCTGGGAAAAGCAGTAAGAGCAGCTGAGGGAGGCTGATGAGGTCGTTGGCCCAGGTGTGGCTGGCCTGGGGCCAGCAGACAGAGGAGTCTCTTGCTAGCTTTGGAGAGAGATGGACCTAGCTGCCTGAAGGAGCAAGGGGTACCATGGACAGAGCAGTGCTGGGGAAGGGACAGTCTGAAATGGGCCATCTTGATTATCACTACAAATGTTTTTTTCTCCTGCTGATAATAACTCCTCTTAATTAATTAGCCTCTTAGAGTTGCTATGGCAACTTCCACCTTTTCATGTTCTCTCTCTCTCTCTCTCTCTCTCTCTCTCTTTATATATATATATATATATATATATATATATATATATATATATATATTTCCTACTGTATGTGCCATTCTATGCATTTGATTAACTGGGCTGTAACCCACGAAAGTGTATGCTCAAATACATTTGTTAGTTTCTAAGATGCCACAAGTACTCCTTGTTCTTTTTGCGGATACAGACCAACATGGTTGCTACTCTGAGAAATGATTAAAGGTCTAGAAAACATGACCTATGAGGGAAGATTGAAAGAATTGGGTTTGTGTAGTCTGGAGAAGAGAAGACTGAGAGGGGACATGATAACAGTTTTCGAGTATATAAAAGGTTGTTACAAGGAGGAGGGAGAAAAATTGTTCTCCTTAATCTCTGAGGATAGGACAAAAGGCAATGGGCTTAAATTGCAGCAAGGGTGATTTTGAGTGGACATTAGAAAAAACTTCCCAACCGTCAGGGTGGTTAAGCTTTGGAATAAATTGCCTAGGGAGGTTGTGGGATCTCTCTCATTGGGGACTTTTAAGAGCAGGTTGGACAAACACCTGTCAGTGATGGTCTAGATAACACTTGGATGCAGAGGACTGGACTAGATGACCTCTAGAGATCCCTGCCAGTTCTGTGATTCTCTGAAAGCTTATAAAAGTGAGATCGAAATCGGGAAAAGTGTATTTTGTGGCTGCCTGAAAACTTTCTAAAAAGTGGATCACCATAAACACTTTGCACTGATATTTTGGGAAGATCTATTGTTTAATATTTTACTTTTCAGGTACATCCTATATGTGGCCATTGCAGGATTGTCCTTGGGGTCTTACTCTGAGTCCAAATATCGCAGTGCTTCCAGTTCCTTAACATGCATGAAAATGTATATCAGGCCTGATTTCTAGGTGTTTCCAAATCTGCATCGAGCTCAGACACGATCCTCCAGCAGAAAGCAGGCTTGTGAAGGGAAGGAGGAGTTTTCAGGCGTAGAAAATAGCTCTGTAGCCTCCCATCAGATTCCTGACTAGTTCCTGACATCCCACTTGGCTGGAATGGTTCTGTTTGTTGGGGGTGGGGCGGGAGGGTTGGACCACCTCAGGAAAAATTCATGGCCTCTCAGTCGGTTTCACAAACCTCTTTTCAGGCGGCATCTGCTTCCACTGTCCAAAAGTGACTAGACTTCATGCACACTGATATTATGGAGGAAATCCCAGCCCCGTTGAAGTCACTGGCTAAACTCCCATTGACTTCAGTGGGATCAGGCTCACTGTATATGACTATTGATGTCTCTTCTCTGTATATCTCATTTTTAATTAGTGTTAGCTCACTGGTCTTTCCTTTCCCCTTTCCAGATCAATTTTGTGTTTCTATTTAACATCGTTAGGATTTTAATGACAAAACTGAGAGCGTCAACCACTTCAGAAACAATACAATACAGGTAAGTTGGGCAGTGCTTTCCCCATTGTTCTGACCTCCTGTATGCAGTACGTACACTGTGGGGGTTTATTAATTAGACACCTAAAACGCTGCATACTCCACCGCTTGCCCTGACATTTTTCTGCCTTTGTATTTTAGGATTGTACACCTTGGCTTGGTCATTGTCTCTCCTTATACTTTAGGCATGCACCGCAAGGGCACAATATCATTGTTCATAGGGCAGATTACTTTCAGTGGTTTTTTTAAATGCATCTACAGAAATGTGTATACATTCTTGCACCCATTCCATTTATGTGCATGGATGAAATCAGGTACACACAGTTGGGACTCATGTGCAGATAGATATGCACCGTTGCATCCCCTAACCTGTTGACATGCTTTAGGATGCTCGTGTGCCTCAATTGTACATATGCTAAGGTACCTATTTCAGAATTTGGCCCAATGTCAAAGGTCAGTCTGGTGTACAATGTGGTACATCAAGAAGGCCATTTTTTGCTCTCCAGTAAAATACGAGTGGTTCATGGGAGCAGAGCATTTAACTACCCATTTCAAAATGTATTGCAATAACTATACAAAGGACATCGTTCAGCAATCCACTGCACTGGTGACTAGAATATTTATGGCTCTTAGTTGACTGATGAGTGTAGAAATGTGCAACCTGTACCAAATTGCCTCTCCGTTCATGCACACAATTTTGTGGGTGCATGTAATAATACTTTGACTGCCAAGTCAATAGCTGATGTGCAGGCACAAATTCAGATCCCTTTTGTGCATTGCTAAATTCGCAGCAGAGGTGGTAGGCATTTGAGTACAGGATCTTATTCTTGAGCCCATAGATCAGGGGTCTCAAACATGCGGCCCGGGGGCCACATGCGGCCCGCAAAGCCCTTCCCCGCGGCCCGCCAAGCTTCCTGGCGCCCCCCCCCCCGGTCCCCCCATAGCAGTTTGCAGGACGGAGGGGCCAGAAGTGGAGGCTTCTCTGCTGCCTGGCTGGGCCGCGCGTGTTTCTAGCTCTGGACTTCCTAGATTGCTCTTGCTTTGTTTGCCAAACAGCTGTTGGTGGTGCCTAGTGCTTTCCAGGAGGGAAGGGGGAGCTGCGTGCTCAGAGGAGGAGGTGGGGCAGGGGTGGGACCTCTTGGAAGGGGTGAAGTGGGGGCGGAGCCGGGGCAGCAAGGGCGGGGTGTGTGTCAGTGGTGCGGCCCTCGGGCCAGTGCACTAGTCCTCATGGAAGGGGTGGAGTGGGGGCACAGCCGGGGCAGCGAGGGTGTGTGTGTGTGTCAGTGGTGCGGCCCTCGAGCCAGTGCACAGTCCTCATGCGGCCCTCATGGTCATTTGAGTTTGAGACCCCTGCCATAGATCAAGTAGGTATCCAGTAGGTAGACACAGAAATCTTTCTCTTCATGCCCGCAGATTACTGTACATCCAAATACAAGTAAGCACCTTGCAGGAAATGCTGACTTGATCACCTTGCAAGACTGGGCCTTTAGAGTACAGAGTGAGATCTTGTATGGTTATGCAGGTCTCCCAAGCTCTGCAGGGGTTTTATGGCAGGCACAACTGGGACTCCCCAAGCCACCTGTCATTGCCGTGTGAAATCTCAGGTTCCCAAGCTGGGCGCTGAACTCCGAAGTCTGTAAACTGGCCTGCTTGTGTCTTGAAAGGGAGCTTTCCCTGAGTCACGTGGCTTTGGTGTCTGGTCCACTGATTTCTTTTTGTTTCTGTCCTTGAAACATGGTTTCAGGGTAAGCTGTGAGGTTACTGCACTGGCCTGATGCTCTTGCGTCCATTCCCCTGTGCACATTCACTGAAGAAATGAAGCCCGTGGTAGAAAAAAATTCCCTTCTCTCTGCTCACGCCTGAGGCAATGGTTCCAAAACCAAACAGGGGGGAAGACTGAGCCCTCAGCTCCTTGCTCTCCCTGGGATGAATGGTGGGGCATGGGAAAACATTCCCAGACAGCTTGAATATAGGGTGACCAGGCAGGAAATGTGAAAAATCGGGGCAGGGAGTGGGGAGTAATAGGAGCCTATATAAGGAAAAGACCCCAAAATCGGGACTGTCACCCTACTTGAATAAGAGGAGCTGGCTCTATCCCTGCACAAGTGGTGGTGATCAGATTTTTGTCCCAAACTGCTTTCATGAAGCTGCAAATCTACTTCTGCACACACTGAATAAAAAGCCGTTTAAGTTTCATGCAAGCCTCATGCAATGCACCGGGAGGATCCCTCGTGTTTCAGCTAATCTTTTAAACTTAACAGTAGTAATGTCATAAAAGAAATGGCCCTTTTTAAACGGTGAGGCAGCTGTAGGTAACCACTGCCTAGCGTGCTGACTAGCAGTGTTCCCTTGTGCTCCCTGTCTGTCTGTAGACAGAGAACTGGGCTGAGATTCAAGAGACCTGGGTGCTATGCCTCGCCTGCTGGGTGACCTTGGACAAGTCACCTTGCCGCTTTGTGCCTCAGTTTCCCTATCTGTAAAATAGAGAGAATGAAACTGCCTTTGTAAAGCATGTTGAGCTAGGTCCCATTATTATTATACGCCTGTTGTCTCTTTTCTTACACTTGGACCTTTGGAGGACAGGAACTGTCTCCTTCTTCTGTGTTTGTACAGCGCCCACAGAGGTCCTGCTCCATGGCTGGAGATCCTACATGCTACTACAATACAACTCATATCTAATCGTTTTACCCCAATAGTCACTTAAGCTTGAAGAATACACCGTATCCATATTGTTAATTGGTATCATGGTAGCTCCTACAGGCCTTAGCTCTATTGTGCTAGACGCTGTACAGACCTACACCAAAGAGACAGCCCCCGTCCCTAGGTGTTCACAATCTAAGTGTAAGATGATAAACAACCGGTGAATACAACAGACAGGCAGGAGCTCAGGGTACTAGTGGGAGGCTGCCGGATGGGCATGTGAGCTGCCTGTCGTGGAAGGAAATCACTCACCAGACCATAAAAGAATCTCCGGGTGTCAGCTGTGCTCAGGCTTCTAGCGAGTGCGCCTGAGAAACTGGGTGGGAGAGTGTCTAGAGAAGAAGCAATGGAGGTAATGAATGTTTCCAGCTGACCCGGGTGTCACTGCAGAGCTGCGCCGGGTTCGGTGTCAGCCGGCAGGGATGGCCAGCATGATCAAAAGCCTTTCACACAGCGCCTGTCCCCAGTGTTTGGGGCCAGGAGTTTGAGTCACATCGGTTAGCAGCAGTGGCAGACAGAAACGCCACATGGTATTTCATAGCCTGGGGCGGCAGCTGTTGTTCTTTCACTTCCCCCTGCTAACCTCTGCTCACACTGGCACTGCCAGTCATTGGGATAGACAGTTAACTCCTCGCCTGCCAGATCAGCACCCTGTTACACACAAGGATTTCTTTATTTCCCTTCCTTTTCACTGAGACATGGCCAGGGGTTATTCTTTATTTTCATCTCATTCTTTTGTCGTGTACGTAACGACAGGCATTTCCTTGGGGTGACGGAGCAGGCCGTCTGCCTGTCCTCCTCTTACGTTATTACCCTTTTGCCTTCTGTTTAACTTCCGTTCATTAAAGAAACATAGGAATGCCACGCAGGTTAAGTGCTAGTTTAATTCGCAACAGCAAATAGAACAGGGGAAGGCAAACTACGGCCCGTGGGCCACATCCTGCCCATCAGACCTTTTGATCTGGCCCTCAGCTCCTGCCAGGGAGTGAGGTCAGTGGTTTGCTCAGTTCCATGTGGCTCCCAGGAAGCAGCCAGCATGACTTCCCTCTGGCTCCTTTGTAGTACATGGAGCCATGGCCAGGTGGCTCTGCTTGCTGCCCCACCCATAGGCGCTGCCTCCACAGCTCCCATTGGCTGTGATTTCTGGCCAATGGGAGGTATAGGGGTGGCATCTGCAGATGGGGCAGCGTGCAGAGCCGCCTGGCCATGCCTCTGTGTAGGAGCTGGGGGGGGATGCTTCCGGGAGCTGCTTGCAGTAAGTGCTGCCCAGAGCCTGCACACCTGAGCCCCCATCCCCACCCCTGTGCTCCAACAGTCTGCCCCATCCCCAATCCCCCTCCTGCCCTCTGAACCCATTGGTCCTGGCCTGGAGCATGCTCCTGCACCCCAACCCCCTCATCCCTGGCTCCACACAAGAGCCCACACCCCCAGCCGGACCCCTCACCTCCCCCTGCTCCCCAACCCCTTGCCCCAGCCTGGAACCCCCTTCCGCACCCTGAACTCCCCATTTCTGGCCCCATCCCAGAGCCCACAGCCCCAATCGGAGCCCTCACCCCTCCCGCACCTCTACCTCCAATACCCAAGGACCACATCTGGGTGGGGAAATTGTATGCAGGCCCATGAATGCAGGGATGTGGCAAAGAGTTGGGGTGCAAGAGGCCAAGCGGGGTGTGGGAGGGGGTGCAGGAAGGGTCTCATGGCAAGGGGTTGGGGCACAGGAGGGGTGCTGAGTGCAGAAGAGGGCTCAGGGCAGGGGGTGGGGTGCAGGATGGGTATATCAGGGGGTTGGGTGTGGGATGCAGGAAGGGTTCAGGGTATGGCAGGGGGCACAGGGAGGGCATTAGGGTGTGGGGTGCAGGAGGTTGGGGTGCAGGATGGGTGTGTCGGGGCTCAGGGCAGGGGGATGGGGCAGGAGGTGGGGTGCAGGATGGGTACCTCAGGGGGTTGGGTGTGGGGTGCAGGAGGGGTTCAGGGTATGGCAGGGGGCTCAGGGAGGGGGTTAGGGTGTGGGGTGCAGGAAGTGTTCAGGGTGAGGGCTCCAGCCTGGCGCCACTTACCTTGAACAGCTCCGGGGTGGCAGCAATGCACAGCGATGCTGAAGCCGTTCCTGGCCAATGGGCGCTTCAGGGGGCGGTGCCTGCAGGCGAGGTCAGCGCGTGGAGCCCTCTACACCCTCTTCCCTCAGGGGAAGCAGGAACGTGGTTCTGGCTGCTTCCAGGAGCGGTGTGGGGCCAGGGCAGGCAGGGAACCTGCCTTAGCTCCATGGCACCATGGAGCTGCCAATCCCGCAGGCCAGATCCAAATCCCTGACGGGCTGAATCTGACCCGCGGGGCGTAGTTTGCCCACCCCTGCCATAATCCATCATCTGGCCATCTCAATTAGAATCCCAGGGCAAGGTAAGACGTTAACCCATATTTTTTAATCCATCGTTATCTAGATTTCCCCAGTTTAGCCCAAATGTTCCTGAAATCGACGAATAGAAGGATGATTTTAATCCTTATTTCAGGATTAAGGCGCTAGACTGGGGCTTCCTGACTGGGCCGGGCAAGTGGGCAAGTCACTTAATCTCTCTGTACCTCAGTCCCCCCAGTTAGGCGGATAACCCCAGCTCCCTACCACTTAGGGGTGCTGTGAGGATAAATTCATTCATGACTGTGAGGTGGTCATGTAACGCACACACCTGCCGGGTGTGGTGTTCTGTCCCATCGAGTGACACCGAGACCACTTCGAGAGAGAGATTAATGAGTTTGCTCTACACCTTTAGCTACCAGCCAAGTGGCTTTTAGCTCATGCTCCAGAGGCTCATGCACTAAGCTCCAGAGGTCCCGGGTTCGATCCCACCGCTGACGACCAGGGTCTGTCGGCGTTACACTCACATGCCGGGCTGACAGGAGCTGGGTAAGCTGGTGTGCAGCCAGGTGCAGCTCTGTTAACTTGGATGACGTTGTGCCCTGTGCATACCAAGATTGCATTCTCCCGTGTGCGTCCCATGGTGCTGACTGTATCCAGCCGTACCTGTCCTGCGGCGTGCCGGTTACTCTTCCCAAACTCAGTGCGTGTTGCCAGTCACATAAAGTGAGGGCTGCCAGTTTTCTTCGTCTTTATGGAAGCAGCGTCTCCCAACCAACCGAATGAAACTTGCATTGTATCTGAGTGGTGTAGCAGTCCCAGAATGAATCAAAAGGCCTGTTTCAAGGCATAGCCAGCACTAGTCACCAAGACGGTTGTTTAAACACAGCATCTTACTCCTGAAGTCCGATAGGAAGAGGCACCCGTCGCATAGTGTTTTCAAAATCCCTCACTAGTGCAAATCCAATCTGGCTATTACATTTACGCTTGTTAATCTCCCTTAATGTTATAATTATAAATCAGTAATATCTTGTTGCTTAATTAACTAGCAGACTGGAAATGACACTAATCACAGTGCAAAGTTGCTGGAATAGACTGACTGTAATTGGATCATGTCGCAAAATCTCACCACCACAAATCATTTCACAGCTTACTGCCAGCTTCCTTAAATATCACAGTGGTATATTCCAGTCAGTTCTTAGACTCTGCCTAGGAATCACTCCTAAAAATACACATCACTAAAAATATGGGACTGGATCCAAACCACTCCTCGCAGCAACTCCTCTGAACTTCAAAGGAGTTTCAATCCAGATGTCAATCCAGGCCCATCTTTTAATTGGTCGCAACACTGAACCCCATTGAACTTGCAATGCCTGTCTAGTAAATGTGGTAGTAAACATGAAACATACTGTAGACTAGCATGTACTTGTCTGTTGGACCTTTTAATTCATTTTCCATCCCTGAGAAGGTAAGTAGGAGCACCAGTATCAATGCGGGTTTCCCACCACCACTAGGAAGAGCAGGTGTGGAGAGAATCCCAACACAAACCACTTCCTCATCGATCTTCAGCATTGCTCTCCCTGGTGGGAAACCAGCCTAGTGTGCATGTCTAAGGTGGGAACTGGTGAGGAGGAAAAACATGGAGTTGGTCTGGTGGCAGAGTAGAGGCTGGGGGAAACTGGTTTGTGGAGGGGAATCTGGGATGTTAAGGGAGTGCTAATCATTTGGGATGGGGCTTCATGGTGGGGATTGGAGAAGATGGGAATAACTTCTATGAGGAGGAAGAGTCTCTGTTGGGAGAAGATAGAGAAATGATACTGATCTCACACCAGTGTAGCACCAATGTGACTCCAATAAGCACTGTGGAGTCATGCCTGGTTTATGCTGCCCTCAGGCCTCCTCTCTCCAGTTCTTCATTGTAATTCCCCTTGGGTGAGTGGTTCTCTGTGGGTTACATGACTCAGCCTGGTTTTCCTCTCCTAATAACTTGTCCTCTCCGCTTGCCCCCTGCAGGAAGGCAGTAAAGGCTACCTTAGTCCTTCTGCCTCTTCTGGGCATTACCTACATGCTTTTCTTTGTCAACCCTGGGGAAGATGACATTTCCCAGATAGTCTTCATCTACTTCAATTCCTTCTTGCAGTCTTTTCAGGTAGGAGAGAATGCTTAATCGCAAGTATTGGGCACTGCTAAAGGGATCCCCAATGCTCTTGGCTGTGACCCTTGGGGCTATGAGACCCCCTTAGTAGAAATAACTGTTTAAACAGGTTGGCTTAGCATGTAAACTCATTGGTGCCGGAGCTGTCTTTTGTGTTTATACAGTGCCTAGTGCAATGGGACCTTGCTCCATGCCTGGGGCTACTAGGTGCCACTGCAATACATATAAATAGTCGTTTTCTTTTAATGCTTGTTTGTTTTAAATAACGTATGGTTGTATATAGTATGTCACCTCTTAAGTAAGCATGAGTTCACTTGATCAAGAGCTTGGTTCTACCAATCGGAGTCCTGCCCCAGATCCCGTGCAATGGCGCATGCTCTAATCTACAGTGGCACTTGGTCCGTCCCAAACTTTGTTGCTGATTGGAGGATACACCCCTGAAGGCTGTGATTTCCTGTCACTGACGTCAGTGGGAGTTTTGCCATGGCTGTGAGGGGCACAGGATCAGGTTTGACTGGGCAATGAGCAGAAGTAGTAACAGCACTCTGGACCCAGGATTCAGGAAGGCCCTCCAGCTCATGCCTCGTTTTAGGCACTTCAGTGGAGCTATGCAGATGCTTAAAGTTTAGATTCACCTTCCTGAATAGGGGCCTAAGTTCAGTATTGCTGCTGACTTCCATAGAATCAGTCCCTAAAGCAGCAATACAGCTAAGAACACCAGTGCCGATACACGTACCAGTGGGTGGCTACTACTGCGGAAAGGCAGGATCTAGGACTGTGGGTTCTAAAAGCTTTCTGATTTGGATAATGATTTCATATTTGTATTTGAAGCCCAAAGTGTCACTCCAGTAACAGAAGCACAACAGCAAATAAGAAAAACAGCCCTTTTAAACTAGTAAAGGGGGGATTTTGTTCCTAAACAATAAGACATACTGCATTTTTCATTGTGTAAAATAAATTGCATATTTCACCTGGTCATGCTCGCTGCCTGCAGAAGGAATGGTTGGTTTATGATGATAACGCTGCAGTGGGGTATGTGAAAGAGAGAGCAGCTGACAAGTAGATCTGTGTTATGATACGAGGTCGTACGGCCATTGCTTAAAGTAAAACTCAGTCGTTTCACTAGACTATAATTATCACTTTGGAGAGCAAGGATCTGATTCCGCACACACTGAAGTCAATGGTTTCAATAGTATTGGATTGGATTCAATAGGATTCATTGCCCTACAATCCCTGGGGCATCACAATCCCTTCGGGGTCAGAATGAGACTCTTGGGCCTGGTCTACATTGGGGTCGATCTAAGTTACGCAACTTCAGCTACGTGCGTAGATCAACTCGCAGCTACGCGGCAGTGAGTCAACTGCTGCCGCTCCCCCGTCGACTCTGCCTGCACCTCTCATGGCGGTGGAGTACAGGAGTCGACAGGAGAGCGCTCGGGGATCGATTTATCATGTCTAGACTAGACGCGATAAATAGACACGCACTGGATCGATCACTGCCCGCTGATCCGGCGGGTAGTATAGACATTCCCTTGGTAACATGATGCTCTCATGGAAAGAGAGCAACCGTCATAGGCTCTTTGGGACTGTCACCAACCTCTTTGTTCTGTGTTTGCACATGTGGTGGGGTCTTGGTCCAGCGCTAAGGCTCCTACGAGCTGCTGCGATACCAGTCAATCATAACAACAGTAGCTGAGACAGTAAAGGGGATTTAAAATGCTCCTTTGGAACATGTATAGTATCTGCTGGGTCCTGCATCAGGGGATTGCGGGCGAGCTAATAGGCATTTTCCATTTGGAACGTCAATGATGACATAACTATGGGTGAAATCCTGGGCCCATTGAAGTCAATGGAAGCTTTACCATTGACTTCAGCTGGGCAAGGAATTCACCCTGTGCATCTAGATCAAGCTATCTTTAATGCATTCTTATTTATTAAGGGTGATATTTTACCACCCTGACTTAATGGAATAATACATCATTCCCTGCATAATCCCACCAAAATCAGGGGGTCTACTTGCAGAGTAAAGCACCACTGAACACAAGCATAGGTATAGGTTTCAGAGTAGCAGCCGTGTTAGTCTGTATCCGTAAAAAGAACAGGCGTACTTGTGGCACCTTAGAGACTAACCAGTTTATTACAGCATCAGCTTTCGTAGACTACAGCCCACTTCATCAGCTGCATTCCATTCTATGCATCCGATGGAGTGGGATCTAGCCTATGAAAGCTTATGCAGTAATAAATTTGTTTCTAAGGTGACACAAGTACTCCTGGGGGTTTTTTACGCATAGGTATGTCTACATAGCAAATGAAGGTGTGATTGCAACACAGGTGGGCATAGCTTTAATCTAGCTAGCACAGACAATAATAGTAGTGGAACCATGGTGCCATGGGCTGCAGAGCAGGCTAGCTGCCCCAAGACAGGCCCACCTGGACCTTGCGTATACAGTCAAGTTGCTAGTTTGCACCCATGTGCCTACCCTCGCTAGAATCACATGCCCTACGTCTTTAACTCTCTGGGTCCCATACTCCACTGAGTAGCAGTGGGGCCACTCTGGTAAGTGCTCTTCCACATGACGGTGGCCGCAAAAGCAGACCCCAGGGAAGTCTAATGAACTGCAACCATCTTCTTCTAAGACCAGTAACGGGAAACAGAGATGGGTGGTGAGTTTCTGTCAGGCATTGTGGCAGTACAACTCCAGGACACCTCTCACTTTTCTACATGTGTGGCCGTGCTTTGTTCAAATAATGATCCAATAATGATTCTCTTTGTTTTTTTCCCAGGGTTTCTTTGTGTCAGTATTTTACTGCTTCTTGAATGGCGAGGTAAGTAGCATCCTACGCTGTTAGTGCAATTAATTATCACAAAGTGTAAGCGGGTCGAGTGTCTGGCTTTAGGGAAATGAAATGCATTACAATGCCTTTGCCAAACAGAGCTTGACACGTTAATGTAATGCTGACGTACCTATAGATGACGATTTTTGTTCTTCACATGAATAATTCATTGCATTTAATTCAGTGTATGGCTTCTGAGCTTGTTCAATAGATGATTGTTTGTTTATTTAATTGTGATTCAATATCTTCTGTGCCGCGCATTGGTTAAGAATCCACAGTACATGACAGCACATTTCACATTGGAATTGCCCTGTTGAACTGGTCTAGTGGTCTTTCTAATCCAGTATCCTGTCTCTGAGTGATCTGTACCAGATGCTTCAGAGGAAGATGGGGGAGGGAAGCCGCATGGGGAACAAGGGGGGCAGCCCATAATGAACAGTTCTGGAATAAGCTGCCCATACAGAAAGTTTCTTACTAGCTCCTATCAGTTAGTGGCTGACTTAGATCCTGAAGTATGAGGGTTTATATCCCTTCTCCAGTTTTTTCTTATCCTGCTTACTCTAGCGGTGGATGATCTCATTGTTCATATTAATAAGTAATCCTTTATTGAATCCAGCTAAGTTTTTGGCCTCAGTGGCATCCTGTGGCAGTGAGTTCCACAGATTAATTATGACTTGTGCACAAAAGTAGATCCTTCTATCACTTTGGGGCCATATATGACAACTTTTTGCTGCTGTTGCACAGGGCAAATTCTCCAGGGGGCCACAGTGGCCTGTTCTCATCACCACAGTAATGAACATGGGCTGGGATCTGGCCCACTGATTTCATTAAACACCCCAGACTCTCATTGATTGGAGCATTATGTCACCATTCCCTTGCATATCCCAGTAGCCTTCCACTCGATGGACTTGAGCAGGAGCAGGTGAGCAGTCCTTGCTGTAGTTTATTGTAGCAGATTATTCTGGGGATATTTCTTGGGGTGGGAGCCTGGACAAAGATGGGTCTTCTCTATAGCAGGGTTCCAAGATCTTTTTCCAGACCCTGAGCCAAATTCACTCCTCCTGTAATTCCATTCATTTCAGTGGGCTTACATCTAAGATGACCTGGCCCCTAGAAGAGCTACTACATACTTCTCTGTATGTCTTGATAGCTGTGTGTTGCCAGATCTGCCGTGCTTTCCAGGTCTGCGTTTCTCCCAACTATGTCTCATCAGTACTAGGGTCCCAATCTGGGATTCTGTATCATTTTATGTCTCCTGTGTGCCTTTTTGACTGCCTAATTCCAGTGGGCTTCCTAGCTGTTTCTTTATGAGATGTAACATAGACCAGGTTAGATAAGGATACTGACTTCCACTCTGTAACGTGCTTTGAGATGGAAAGATGAAATGCGCTACGTCAGGGCGGGGTGTTATGATTGGACAAATGCCAACTTTTCATTTGAAACCGAAGGTTCCAAGCAGAATAGCCAACCTAGATACGAGCAAGAATTACAGTAAGTATTAATATTTGCCACTAGTTCTCAAGAGCCACTTTGTGATTCTATCGCATGGAAGTACTAGAGCGTGCCGCATCAGTTGCAACATTTTGCAGTAGGGCTTCGGCAATGCATTATTGTGAAGAGAAAGGCTTATCAGGAAGCTAGTTTGTCAGCTGTGCCATGCCACCCCGGCTGCGGGGGGGTGGGGAGGGGGCGTGAGTTGTCAAGCCAACGTGTGATATGGTTTCCTACCCTGGCAGGCATGCCGTATATCAGATCTTCTCACATCCCTTACTCCTGCTTGTGCAAGCATTCGCCATTCATTTGAACTTGGCATTATGCATGAAAAAAGTTCAGGCTTCTGTTAACTTGAATTGAATTCCACTTGATCTATTAAAAGAATGTCACAGATGGGGAAAAAATACCATTCAGCGGGCGGCAGAATGTAATCCGTTCATTGTTGAAAGGACCCGCCATGTGCCGGGTAGGATCACAAATCCACTTGAGGCCCTGCACTTTCAATCCAGCTGTGAGTGCTGATTCTCTTCCATTCTATTAAATTACTTCTGTGCAAGTCATCTCGTCCTTGATCCTTTTATTTCTTCCTTTGTTTACCTCCTCTTGTAGATCATCATTTTTCCTTACCCAAGTGGTTGCTGCTCTGAACCATTCTTTCAGCTTTGTTTTAGAGGGGTTTGGGTTTTTTTTGGGGGGGGGGGGTGTTCATGGTGAGACGAGCCCAACGATATGATGATTGGTACTAGAAGGACAAATGAATGCAGTTTTACATTCACGTCTCTAAGTTAGCTGGGGAATATGTACAATCACAAGAGAGGCAAAGGACTCCCCTGTTGACAAGGAATCCAAAAGCACCTCTTGGCACATGGTTTATTCCAGCCTCTCCCTGAAAAAATTTGTGCTCATAAGAAGGTGACATTGTTTCTCATGGAAGATGTGAAATGGTGGAGCTCAGTGGCGCCTGGTGACTCTGAAACTGGGCAGGCAAAATTGACCTGCAGATGTCTTCTATGAGCCAGTTAAGCTCATATTGTGTCTGTTTTAATACAGGGCAAGCAAGGAGACTTCACTGTGGTAGGCATCTCTGCACCCTTCCCACCTTTCGGGAAACCACGCTCCTTTATTAGGATACTTGAGCACTAGAGTGTTAGGTACTTGTTGACACTTAAGGATACTGCATTCATCCTGTAGAAGCAGTAAGAACTGTATAAAATCCCACAGCATCTCCAGCTATGAATAGAATTGTGCCCTAAGATATAAGTAAGGCTCTTGTTGATTTAGGATCAAGGGGAACCTTGTGTATACATCTGAGAGCATAATTTAGCCCTATATATTATAAGTATAGATAAGAGGATAAGGGAAGGGAAGAGATGGAAGAATATATAATATAAAACCAGACACGTAATATATTGCTCCATGATCCAGTCCGATAGATTTCATTCCAGTCATGTTTGAAATTCAGCATGCATCCATCTCGACACCTTGACTGCATAATGCATGTTTCAGTTCTTTGAAATCGCCTTAAGAATGCTTCTTTTAAATGATAGCTATTATACCTGCTTACTGAATTTGTATTGTCCATTATTTAAATCCAGATCTAGCAAAACATTATTGGCAATGCTGTTTGATAGGTTTAGACTTTCAAAAGCCACGGCGCAGTTGGGACAATTTGAATCTCAATGGCTTAGCAGGTTGGCCGAATCATTGCCGAAAGATAGTCAGCTATTCAAAAGTATGCTAATTTTTCATGTGTTAAACTATTCTCTCTGCGCTGCCTTTTTGGCTGTGTATATATAGGTTTATGATTAACCCCTTCTGTATCTAAACTGTGACAGAAAGTAATATCATATACTGCTTCATTGTATTCGCCATACCTTGATATCAGCATTACTCATGTGTCTACTATAGAAACGTAATATTTCTCAGTGCACGGGAACAGAAACAGTGACATAAGAATGGAAATACAGAAATATTGTTTGCATTCTTCTGACCTCATCCACATATTTAGTGTATCGTATTTACCCCAGCCTACATCAGAGGAATTGCATTCAAGCTAATGGAGATACCCCAGTTTACTGAGACCAAAAACATGCCCCCACTGGTTGCTCATTTGTCTGATATTAATTACATCCTACATTAATCTTGTGATGTTGCTGCACCCACCTCTCTTTTCAGTGACCTCTGCTTTAGAACCTCATTTTCAATTGCTATATCTAAGCTTGTTTATATAGGGGAATTGACCAAGAAAACTATAGTGGAATCAACTATTCTGCAATAGCTTCCCATGTGGGCATTCTATTCTGGAATAAAAGGCACTTAATTCCAGAATAATTAATTCATATCCAAAGTGGAATCATTATTCTGGAATAAAATCAACTTTTTTCCCCCAGAATCGTGTGTCCCTGCCCAAAGTTATTCCAGAATAGTTAATACAGTCAATGTCCCCATACGGATAAGGCCTAATCCTTTTTAAATGTCACTTTGTGCCCTGCTGGATTACCAGCGACTTGGCTGGTCTGTTTTCGCTTTCTGTGACAGATGGGACTTACAGTACCATATCTCAAAAGGTTGTATGTTCCCATCCTTGCCCAGATACTATGGAATTGGGAACCTTATTATATCCAACAAACAATCCATCCCTTAGATGGCCAAACCCACTTTTAGCAACAACCGGAATATGGAAAAGTCATTACTTTAAAGCTCTTGTGATTCTGTGTTCTGATCTGTTCCCCTGTCCCCACGGGGCACTGATGAACTACAGACTACAGCAATTCTCAAGCAACATGGACTGGAGATGAAAATGATTGAAATCCCTGACATGGTGACAATCTGTCATCTGTGAAACGCCTGCTGAAAAGGGATTTATCGGGCTAGATTTGTTACATGTTTGAATGCAAAGCTGGATGCTGAAGTGGATATGGTGGAGTCTGTTGGTCTCTTTCATGTCTAGAGCATTGTATCTTAGACTCTTCATCTGAAAACATTTCACCCCGAATTTCATCACTCCCAAATCCTGTTTGCTTTACAAGTACTGGATATTGCTTTGCTCTGTAGTACTCTCCAGAGTGCCTGCAGATAGATGCTCCTTTCTCACTCATAGTTTTTATGCAAATACTTGTATTATCCATCTCTCCCTGCTGCAGGCTTTCCTGATAATTTTCACAGCTCCTCTTCATTCTCCAGACACACCTGCAAAGATCATAGAGAAAAGGCTCAGAGAACCCACTCTCTCCCCTCCATCCTTTTCAACATCAGCTGCAACATTTCCAAACTCAGAGAGTGTTGGGGATTTTTTTGAGAGAGACTTTAAGATGCGGGTCCCTTTGTGCCTGTTTGGAGGATGGTCTCACTGCTTTCAAAGAAAGACGCATCTTTGAGTATCTTCATTCATCTGGGAACAAGTTCTGCCTTCATTGCTCTGGAGTCCATCTGGAGTAACACTGGTGACTGTAGTACAATTCCTGCAGCTTTACACTAGTGTCATCAAAGGTGGATCGGGGTCTTTGTTTCTCATACTTGAGCCTTTCTGTGCTTTATGGCAATCTTCTGCCCACATAATCCTGTGGGTAGTTTAGCAAAGGTTGGCTAGAAAAGGAAGTTTAAGTGATGCTTCTTTTTGCTCACTTCTTCTCTCTTCAAATTTAATTTTTAAAAGCCAGTTAATGTGACATTTCAAGTCAGCCTTTGTTAGAAAAAGAACAGGCTGAGCCAGAGGTGGATTTGAGGACAGGCTTCTCTATTGAGGTACTTGTTCCCCAATTGTGGAGTAAGCCCTGAATTAGTTACAGCTCCCTCCTTGTATCTAAGTTAGTATGTAACTATCCACCTTTACGACAACATCCCCAAAACCCTGATTGAGTAATATGAACGCCCACATAATGAATATTAATAGCTATATACTGAATATACTTATCCCCACCCCTGATTACTGTTTACAGCATTAGCATGTTCTGCAGATAGGTTTTACTTTGAAGGTACATTTCTTTGCAGTAATTGTAGCCATAAGTTCCCCTAATAGCCTTTTGTGGTAGGGACTGTCTCTGACTCTGTGTCTGTACAGCACCCAACACAATGGCGCTACTCTACCACAAACCTTAAATCCTAATGGAAAATTAAATGGACTCAAGCACAGTGCAGCTATTGGTGATCCATATGGCCACTTCTTGAGCCCATGATGTTTCCTTCTGCACCTTGCTCACTACAGGTTGCCTCTTAGGAGCTCTCGGGGACTATTATCTCTAACCTTGTTATCTCTAACCTGGTCCTTGCCTCTTATTTATACCTGCCTCTGGATACTTCCACTGCTTGCATCCGACGAAGTGGGTATTAGCCCACGAAAGCTTATGCTTCAATACTTTTGTTAGTCTTTAAGGTGCCACAAGACTCTTTGTTACTTCTGCAATTCCAGACTAACATGGCTACCTCTCTGATTCTGGGACGGAGTGACCCAGTAGTTTGTGCCCCGCTTCTACCTCTGACCAGAGGTCAGAAGTGAATTTCCCTTACCTCCAAAGAGAGCCTGCCAGGGTCACCCAAGCAACAGCCAGAATCCAAAAGCTTCTTAAGAAAACCAGGTTCTGTTGAAAGTTACAAGAGCAAAGGCAAGTGGCAGGAAATCATCTCTAGCCTAAGGTCTGGATAACAGCCTTTGCCAGACAGGCTAAAATCTTGTAGTTACAGTTAGATTAAGCAACTGTGTCCTTAAATCTTAGAGTTTAGTGTCTCCTGGGCAGTACCTTAGAGCGTCACAAATAGGACCTGTCTTTATTACCACTTCCTTCTTGAGAAAGCTCCCTAACTCCACCTTCCTTCTGACGTGCCACATCCCCCAGATGTTTGCACAGAAGGGATGGGAGAGGGGGGAGCTTCACACACAGCCACTGCTTCCCCTTTGCATCCTTCCCCATCCCGTTTGCAGCACTTTTTTGGCCCCCTCTGCTCATGTTTGTTAATAACCCATGTGACTAGGAAGGTAACTTTTTTCCTGGTGCCTTTCAAGTCATCTTCCGCCACCATCAAACTGCTGTTGTAGTGCTCCATAGAGGAACGTTTGCTACATCAGCCAGGGCACTATGGCAGCTGCGTCATGTCGTGCTGCTAATCCATGCAATGTTGGGTGCTTTTTAAAATCCCCAGCTACTGGAGTCATGGGAATATATAAAAATTGCCGTGTCCTTTAAAAACAAAAGTTTCCAGCCCTTGTGGTTGTGGAGAAAAACTTGATAATGTGAAAAAGCAGAGCCTAATAGCTCAGAGAGCAGAAGGCCTATAAAAAGAACCCCAACTTTATTCTTTTTCTAAAAACTCATGGTTTTCAGAGGGGGTGGGTTGACTCATGATTTGTCAGTACTTAGGGTAGGCAGTAGTGTATATAGATCATATGGAAGAGCTAGGCTATTAAATTACTATCTGTCAACAGTGCCTAGAATTAGATGAAGGAAGTCTATTTTTACTCCTCCGTTTCATAGAATCATAGAATCCCAGGGTTGGAAGAGACCTCGGGAGATCATCTAGTCCAACCCCCTTCTCAAAGCAGGACCACGTTTTAGACTGGGACAGGGCCCCAAGAACAGAGCTACCATTGCACCTACAATCATAGGTCCAGTCATGGGAGGTGTAGTTACATTGGCTACAGTGAGAATTGAGTCCATGAGTCAGATCCCCTGCTGGTGTAAATTAGCATAGCTCCATTAATGGCCCCTTGTATCTGAGGGCAAGAAATGGGCCAAATATAGCTCCAGCTAATTATCTTATCTAGTTATCTGAGCCCTTTTACTGTAGTACCCAAGCATCTCATAATCTTTACTGTACTTATCCCCACAAGGTCCTGGTGGATAGGGCAGAACTCCTGCCCTCAATTTATAGAGGCTCATGTATTCATTTCAGTGGGATTTAGGCATCTAAATACCTTGGAAGATCTAGGCCAAAGAATCGGAGTGACTATCCCCAAATCTCACAAGGCGTCTGTGACACCACTGGGAATTGAACCTTAGTCTCTTCAGCCCCAGACATGCCCTGCCACGCCGGATCCACTGGGCCTCTCCCCTGGTTACAGTTTGTAAGAACTTCCTTTTGCCACGGCCTTGACACAGATCGTGCCTCAGTTGGGTTGTTAAACTCAGCACTTGAGATGGCTAAAGCAGTTCAAACAAAACAAGCGCTGACCCAAACCGTACCCAAAATACTAGGCCAACTGAATCCAAAGTTATGCTATGGGTCAGAAGAGTTTGGGTAATGTGTTTTTAACACCTCCTTTTGTAGCTTTCTGCTTATCCTGGCCTCCCCTGGGATGGAAAGAGCATGAGAAAAGATGACCCCTGTGATATTTCCAACCTGACTGAAATCAGGTGGCACAGGGATGCAGCCCCCTAAACCAACTCATTTTTGTGGGATTTCAAGCCTGCAGTTTCAAACCTCAATTAGCAGGCTGCTCTCAAATACCTAGGTGCAAATTCATGCCTGGTGCAAGGCCTAAATACCACTTAAATCCTGAAAACAGCACTTCTGGAAGATGTTAAGTGGTGCATGGAGCTGAATTCTACCTGTAAACTTCAATGCAAACAGTACTTGAATTTCTGTGAATTGGATTCAGCCTCATATGCTTAAATTCATTTTTTTATCTGATAGGCAGATTTGATGTATTCTTTGAGAAGCTATGAATTTATGAAAAATGACACAGCGTACACAGATGGCTGCACTTACATTACAAACCACTTAGCAACAATAAACCTTGATTGCAAACTTCTATATTTGTCAATCACAATATGGATGAAGACATTCCAGAAAGACTCTTCTAAACTGACTGACGGTTCACCACAGCACATTTATTTTAAGGAACGTGTTTGTTAAATTCAAACCTCACTGCCGCACGTGTAGGCGGATTGGCAGGAGGTTGTTCTGGAGAGAACTGCTTATCCGTGCAACACTTCTACAGAGTAGATTTGAGTGGACGTTAATTAAAAGAGCTTAATCATTTCTGATTTTTTTAATGGATGGAGCTGTGGCCATCTTGTATTTCCCAGGGATGTGTTTGACTTCTATATACCTAGGTATTGTCATGTTAATGTATAGCAAAACTGTGTACTGGCAGGTGCATGTTTCCACTATAGTGTATACTCGGCGGGCAGCGATCAGTCTAGCGGGGGTCGATTTATCGAGTCTAGTCTAGATGCAATAAATCGACCCCTGAGCGCTCTCCCATCGACTCCTGTATTCCACCGCCGTGAGAGGCGCAGGCAGAGTTGAAGGGGGAGCGGCAGCAGTCGACTCACCGAAGCTAAGACACCGCAGTGAGTAGGTCTAAGTACATAGACTTCAGCTACATTATTCACTTAGTTGAAGTTGCGTAACTTAGATCGATACCCCACCCCACTCCCAGTGTAGACCAAGCCTTATTGAGTGTGTGTGTATATATGTATATATTGATTAATAGATTTTAAAATCAGACAGGGCCATTAGATTATCTAGACTGACCCCCTGGGTAACACAGACTATAGAAGTTCACCCAGTTACCCCAGTGTTGAGCACAGTAACTGGAGTTTGACTAAAACATAACCTCCAGCAAGGAAGACCTCAAGAAAGGGAGCATTAAACTCTGCAAAAATGTCAATACCTTGGTTCAGCATTGAGTCATGATGGGAATATAAATGCAGATGTTAAGAGCCACATGGAGAGCTCTTGGTATAAAAGGTCTGGGTTGGTAGGAATTCTCTGCAATAAGAATAAGCCAAGTAAACTAAAGAACAAAGCGTACAAGATCATAATTAGGTCAGCCACGATGTACGGGTTGGACTGCTGGCCAGTGAAGGAGAGAGAAGAGCAACTATATTACACTGCTGAAATAAGCATCCTCAGGTGGATGCAGCATAAGCCGAGAGCTGATGACTGCTTACTTTGCTTAAGAGCCTTTGGTGAGGGACCTTGTCCAAGCCTTTCTGAAAATTTCAGACTCTATCCACTGGATCCCCCTTATCCACATGCTTGTTGACTCTCCGTGACGTTACCCATCATGGCTTTGGACTAGTGCTTTGCATGCAGTTGGAGCTCTTTGGGATTTCAAGCCCGTAGGTCTCTCTCTAGAAGGTGTCCTCTGGCTACACCACCAGTTACAGGCTCAGCACAGGGAGCTCAGGGTGACATTCTCTGGCCCGTCAGAACAGATGATCATCACAGTTCCATCTGGTCTGGACCTCTAAGGCTGTAGGCTCTCTCTAGCATTGCTGTTGAGCCTACACTGTAGGAGCTGGGCCCCCAAGAGCCATGGCACTGAGGAAGATGCAGGATGGTGCCTGTCTGAGACTCACTATCCCTTGGCGGGGCAGCCCCACAGGCTGGCACAACAGGAAACACTACCTCCAGGAAGGCTTGGAGGGAAAGCACTGTGTCCCAGAGCTGGGATCCATGGGTGCACTGGGACAGGAGAGTGTGCACCGAGAAGCAGCTTTTCAATCCGCCCCAGGCTCCCCACCCACCCCCACAGGCCACACTGTGCAAGTGCCGCCACGCTGCCTGCAGGCCGCCATGATCCCCATAGACAGGGAAGGCTATAGGGCACTCTGGCTGGATGCAGTCACATGGCACAGGCTGCACCAATGGGCCCCAGACACAAGGGGCTCGAAGGGATCGTTGATTTCCTGGCTACCTGCAAAGGGGAAAGGACGCTACTTTCTATATGTCAGACCCAGGTACCCAAGGATTCGATTAAGCCATGAGGCAGAAAATCACACTAGAAAAGGAATATCATATACCCTGGTGAGAAGAGTGGTGTGAAGACTTGGCTGGGTAGATAGACAGGGATGGCGTTACACCTGGGGCAGGTAAAGCACAGAAATGTAGGACTGGAAGGGACCTTGATAGGTCATCCAGTCCAGTCTGCTGCACTGAGAAAGAACTAATTATTATCTAGACTAGCCCTGACAGGTGTTTGTAATCTCCTGGAGGCCTTGCTTACACATTGAATGGGAGAGGTGACAAGATTGAATCCTGCTGTATCCCACATTTGAGCATCCTTAGGGAAAATACTATATTCAATACCCCCCTCTAAGCTCTGCCAGAGGACCCCCGCCCTGCTCTCCAATGAGCAGCTGTAAGCAAGTGGACTAAACTACTCCCAGTAACTGATTTCAGGAGCTGCTGATAAATCTGATAGCATCAGTGTGGATGCTTTTTCTGGCATCCATCTTCTAGTAATGGATCATCAGACAAAAATGGCATGCTCCTCTCCAAGTCATAGCCTAATCTCAAATGTAGCTAGTAAGGATCCAGGAGCTTCATAGACTCCAGATGCAACCAGAACGGCCTCATAACTATTGTCTCCATGATCTTCCCTAAAAAAGGGAGTTCTGAAACCCAGCCAATATTTGGCAAGACTGTCAGAGTTAAACGATGCTTTCTGGTGTCTGGCCTAAGTACTGCTAGTTAAAGGCAGCTGGTGTCTTGCCTCCTCAAAAGGAAGCATGAAGGGAAACCCACAAAGAACCCAGGACAACACTGTCAAAAGCACTTAAGTGACTTACAAGCTTAAATTCTGTTGACTTTCAAAACATTGTCCCCAGTGTCTTCCTGGAATTCTTTTTTCAGCCTTGAAGTATGTGGGTCTCTTCACAAGCAATTAGATGCTGAATTCCCAGAATATCTTCTGCCTCCTTAAGTGAGGCTCGATAAAACCCTACGAAAAGAAGATTGAGCTTTTGCCCTCTTCTTCTCCAACACTGTCTACACGGTGTCAGCCTGAACACCTCAAATATAGTCAGTCTCCTCCCAAATGGAAGTCGAAAACGTCAGAAAAGAGAGAGAAACTCTGCTCTGTTTGAGACGTTCTGCTCGCCTAGACCTCATGGATGTGATGGTAGAGGAGAAGATAATATCTTGGACTTTCCCACATCCACAGCACAGGAAGAGAAAATCTCTCCAGGAAACTATTGATCAGATATGACAGTGAGGGACTTAGAAAGACAGTATGCTGGCAAAAAGAGCCTGCCCAATGCCCAGACTGTGCAAATAAAGGAGTGGCAAGTGGGTTGGCTGCTGGGGGAGATAAAAGAGACACTAACAGAAGATTTAGGTAATAGCTTTGATTCTAACCTAGAGGATCTTCCTGCATATCAGTCAGACTCTCTTCTGAACCTCTTTGGTGCATAGAGAGAATGATGAAAAAAGCCAAAGACTTGGTGCTGCATACCTTGCCCTCTCCCCTAGACTAGAGGGTGAATTTAATGAAACTTCCACCCAGCTTCTCCAGGAGTCATCCCCCATATCCATTTGTTACCAAAAATCCAAGTTGTAAATTCAGTTATCTCAGTTCATAGCACAGTGCTAGGAACTGGAACCCAGCATGGGCTCATTCCACGCAGAAGGCAGATGGAACTTGTTAGTGGAATTCATCACTTAGACTTGTTTTTATTGGAAACATTGCGATAACTCTTAGCCAGTGCCAATGTCCATTGAAATCAGTGTGAGCCTTGCCATTTATTTCAGTGGCCTTTAGACCAGGCACTGTGAATCTAGAAGCTGTATCCACCTACCCACTAGCAAAGCAATGTTGAACAGTCTGGGACCATATACAGTCAGGTACAATGGTCATTACTGTTGTCATTCCATGTGCACCCTGATCTACACTGGGAGTTGGGGGATTAACCTATGGTACGCAACTTCAGCTATGGGAATAGCATATCTGAAGCTGACATACTTAGGACTTACCTCAGTGTCTTCACAGCGCTGAGTTGACCGCTGCCACTCCCCCATCGATCCCGCCTGTGCGTCTCTCGGCAGTGGAGTTCTGGAGTCGACCGGAGAGCACTCGGGGATCGATTTATCGCATCTAGACTAGATGCGATAAATCGATCCCTGAAAGATCAAGGGCCGTGCAGAGCTGCCCTCAACTACTGCAGCCTGTTCCTTTCTTGTCTACCCAACGCCTATATCACCCCCCTTCTATCCAGACGAAATGCAGCTGCCAAGGTCATTTCCTCTTGTTCTCACCAACGCGCCCCTTCTTCAAATGCATCCATTTGCTCCCTCTTTTCCACCAGATCATGTTCAAACTTCATGTCTTCTACCCCTTTACCTACTTTATTATTATTTATGCATTTTGCCCTCACACTTAGAGGCCCCAAGTGATTGGGTCCCCACTGGGTCAAGGATGGTACAAACATATCTAGTTTTCTTTCATTCTGCCTACGACGCATGAAACATCCTCCCAAAACAGATCTGCAAGGCCGCTATGCTCTTCTACTTCCACGTCTTTCTTAGCACACACTTCTACTTGGTGGCTACAAGAAATTAGCTGACTACTAAGGCCAAGGGAGAGCACTGGAGGTGTTATCACCCTCTCTTCCCCTTCCTTCATGGTTCCTATGGCTGGTAGTGGGAATAGAGGTGTCCACAGGGGTCTCTCAAATAAAATGTGGTCCATAGTATGCAAAGGTTTGATAATGTTTGGAATAGGTCATTCAATCAGGATTCAGAAACCATAACCAGGTGACTTTCTTGACCAATCCCACAGGCCAGATTCTACAAACTGAATAGTGGAATACTCATGAAGAACAATGATGATAACCCATAGGTCCAAATGTGTTGGCAAATAGTACAGTATTTGACAAACAATTTCAAGGAATGAACAAATTCAGGAAGGGCATGATCCGTTCACAATTTGCAAAGGGCAGAAAGGGTCAAATCACATGAATGAATTGTTTGCAACAAATCCTTTGACCAAACAGTTGCAGTCTAGAGAACTGAATTATGTGATCTAATAGCACAGACAACCTCTGTTATCTCAATTGATTGATGCGTATAGAGACAAAGGTGGTAATTTCTATTTCTCCGGCTGTTTGCGTGCGCTTTAGCCATTGACGCTGGTGTCTGTGTCTTTATGCGTCCATGTGCTATGATAGGCTAGTGTTGTGAGTGTCAGGTCGTTGATATGCTGATGCTGTTGCTAGGAGCTGATGATTGACTCCAGAAATGCCAGATAGACAGGCGCAGCATCTGTCATAAAGAGATCAATCCAGATGTCAAGCCGATTCTTTTTAAACGTTGATGCTATTTTTCTATTGTTCTCTCACTAGGGGCTGTATTAGGTGGGTTTTTTTAACATGCTGCTGTACCCGCCCCAGCTATTTTCCCCCTGAAATGCTCCATACAAACGTTCGGTGTTAGCTGAGCGCTTCCCAGAGTTTCAGTTCTGAGCATAGTGAGTGGAGGTCAATTTAGAATTACACTTTTCTGCTTGGACTTTAGCCACATCAGGCTGGAGGCACAATAGGACTGAGACACCTAACTGCTGTTTTTAGGTCCTTAAAGTGGCAGTTAGGTGCCTCAGTCCTATTGTTTGGGCTTCACAAAGCTCCTGCTCGGCTCCCCCAAATGCTGTAGGTGAATAAACTTGTGTGGCACCTAGACTTTTGCAGTCAACGTTCGCTAGGTGCCTATGTTTCACCTCCCAGCATGGGCACGGCCACCTCACGCCAGGCGCTGGAGACCTAGGCCCTGGCACTGTGCACAAACCGAGGGAAGACGTGTTCCTGACCTAACTCTCCTGTGGGACATGATCCCATAAACGTGGTCAGACCTCACTGCCTGGATCAGGCCCCTAGGGGGCGAGCTTACACCAAACAGCCAGAGGAAGAGGTGTTGATGGGGCCCACCTTATAACTTTCAGCCCAGTGGTTATGGCACTCACCTGGTATGTGGGAGACTGCAGTTCAAGTCCCACCATTGCCTGCAGAGAAGGGGTCTTCAGAGGAATCTGTCCCCACTCTGGTGTGTGCTCTACCCATTGGGCCATGGGGTGCTCTGATGCGCAATGCTCTCAATCTTCAACGCTGTATAAACGGCAGGGTGAGGGTGAGAGAGCGATTCTGCGGGTTGGACCTGGGAGTTGGCTGGCCCAGCATCCAGTCCTCCTGCTCCAGTGACTTTGTTTTAATAATCCCGGGTGGTACAGCTTCAACAGGAGAGACTGGGGCAGCCCCACATCAGGATATCCCATAGCCCAGGAGTGAGGGTGCCCCTCTGAGCGGTGGCAGATCCCAACTCACATCCCTACAGCGTCCCCTCCATGTCCCCTCGGGTGGGGCAGGGGGACTTGACCCAGGGGTTTCCTACTGTAACCACTGGGATGAACGTGAGAAGGTGGACAGTGGCGCCATCACCTGCTACACTGGCATCAGTGCCAAGAGAGGGTTTGCAGCTGAGAATCCCAAGCTCAGGGAGGCGCCTCCCGGCAGCCCAGACTTTAGGCGTCTGTCTCTGAGAGGGGCGGGGCTTATCCTGGATCCCTCCCCTTGGGGTCGCCCATTGGCCACCTGAGGCAGCTCCTCGCCCAGTGGCCTGGCTTTTAGGAATCGCACGAGGCGCCCGTCTCGCCCCATTCCTGGTAGCGAGTGTTGTGAATCCCAGGGATTGTCCAGGTGCCCAAAAGCTGGGCCTGGCCATGCTCAGCGGCACCGTGTCGACTTTTCCTTGCGACTCTAGCCCGTGCTGGGCATCGTCGGATGCAGAGTGGCACTGCCAAGTGTATGTCGGGTCATCTCCTTAAACCTGCAGCATATTTACACAGGTTACAGCAAGGGGACCCCGCAGCTCCTGTCTGCCGCAGGCGGCTCGGGGGGGCTCCAAGCCATCATGGGTGTCAGGGCCCCCTGCGGCTCCAAGCCACCACGGGCAGCAGAGAACCCCCCCATCCCCCCACAACTCCCACCACAGGCAGCAGGGGGTCTCAGAGCCCCAAGCCACGAGCAGCAAAGGGAGCTCTGAGCCGTGGGCGGCTGTGGGACCCCGGGAGCTCCAGCTGGGACCCCCCGCAATTGCCCATCCGCCACGGGTGGTTGGGGACCCCACAGCCCCAGCAGCGGGGATGGGTGCTAGAGCCTTCTCCCTCCCGATTTGGTCACGGATAATATTAGTGCAGGTCACCGTTTTCTGTGAATTTTTCTTTATTCCCCATCAACCTGTCTGTGACTTTTACTAAAAAATCCCCATGACCAAATGGGAGCTTTAATGATGCGGGGCTCTGGTCCCACGGTGACGGGGGGGGCTGTAGAAGCACATAAGCTAGGCGGGAAAGCCCCCAACATTAGCAAAGGAGACTGTGGGTCGTTGCAGAACCTGCAGAACTCCCTCTTTGGAAATGGACTCGATTTCAAGTGGACTGAGAGGAGAAGCGGGTTCCTTCTGAATACTCATCCCCTTCCCTCTCTCCCCTCAGGTCCGCTCGGCGGCGAGAAAGCGCTGGCATCGCTGGCAGGACCACCACGCCCTGCGGGTACACGTGGCGCGGGCGATGTCCATCCCCACCTCCCCGACAAGAATCAGCTTCCACAGCATCAAACAGACGGCGGCACTTTGACCACACAGGCGTCTGGCCACCTTGGGTTTTCCCCTCCTCCCCTTTTTGTCTGTCTTTCCGCCTTTTCTCGACACTGTGCTCTTCTTGCAGCGAGATGCCCGCTTGTGTCTTGGTGGACATTGGTCCTTTTTATATGAGGCTGCTTTAAGGCAACCGGTCAAAAATATAACACAGAAAGGAGGGCGGGGGGGGGGGGAAGAGGGGAGGAATAGGTTTAAGGAAGAACGGGATTAAAACTGGTCGCCCCATTCGGAGATTTTCAGCAGCTAATGACAAAGTGGAAAACAGCCTGGCGGAAGGAACAAGCGATTTCATTTTTTCTTGAAGGATTGTGGTTAAAGAGACGGTTTTGATGAACTGCCTGGCTCATTCCACACTTCAGCTCCCAATGATTTCACCAGGTTTGTTCTGTAGATTGTCTGTCTGTCTCCTTCTTTGAGCTTGGGAAAAGTCTTGCCTAGTGAGCAAGGGAGCAGACAAAAGGGGTTCTGCTCTGGCCAGTGTTTGGGGGGATCGGGTGTATCTTCCCCACTGCTCCCTTCTGTTGGGTTAGGGAATCACTGGTCTATTTAACAGCCGGCTATTTGTCCTGCTGGCACCCAGCCTTGTTCACATACGAGGTTTGAAACGGACAAACTCAGCAGTATCTCTGGATCTCTGTCTAAATGACCGTGTTCGATCTCTGCTTAGACGAATAGTTTTGAAACTGTGTCAGCGGCCACCGGATGTCTTCGTTTCACCTGGTGGCAAGGAAAGGACAACTGAGGATTTGCTCAGCTGTATTGCTCGGGTTTCAACGTTATAAAATAAAAGGAAAGCTGTGTTAAAAACTAACAGCACTGGTGGTGATGGGGGCTGATGTTTGAGTTACGAGGAATGTGCAAAGTGCTGCACGAGGAGTAGCTATTTTGCGTTTTGAACTAGAGCAAACGTATCTACTAGGCTTTTTCTGTGATGTTCAGAAATATTGTATATTTTCAATAATAAACACACTTCTGGGTTGGTTTCCATGGATCAAGATGTTCTTTTAGGTTGGGGAGGAAGAGGAGACAGGGGCTGGGTGTTAGTGAGAGTGTTTGATACCTAAGCCCGGGAAATGGAAAACAACAAAGCATCTCGGACAACAATGTTCTTGAAAAGAACATACCGAAAAAGGGCCCTTCAAAGAAACAAGAAATTCCTCCCTCCTCAGGGTATTCTCCTTCCATCAGATCCCTGAAGGGCAGAGCCTAGATGACATCTCATTGCTGTGCACAGTTCCTTTCATCACACTCACTTTCAGTAGTGAAGGAGAAAGCAGGTTATAAAATATCCTCTCGCGCCCTATCGACAATTGGAGGATTTCTTTTGCAGACTGTGCCGTTGCAATCACTGCCTGTGTCTGACTGGAACTGAGGTTTCTCCTAAAACAATATGTTGTTGTGGGAACAAAGAATGGATTTGCCCTACAACGAAAGTGGGATGTGTCCCGGGTCACTGTCTAATGCAGAGCACTGGGAGATAGCAGAGCTGGGTTCTATTCCCAACTCTGGCACTGGCACGCCACGTGACCGTGGGCCAATCACCTGACCGCTCTGTGCCTCGGTTTCCCCACGTGTCAAAGGGAGACAGCCATTCCCACCTTAGCTTGAAGGTATGGATGTGACCCCAGTGGAACCAGGGGGCCGGCTGTCACTGCGGATATCGCGCATGGAGCACATAGAGCAGCCAAACCTCCAAGGCATGGACAGGGCTGGGCTGAAGCAGCAAGGTGGTTGTGTTAAAGGGCGGGACTGACCAACGCGGCCTTTAGAACTCATTTTATTGATTCTGCTTCCCCCTTCCCAGAAATCAGCTCTGTAATTGTCGTCCTTCCCTCGAAAAAGAGCAGGTCCCTTTATAAAGCATCAGGATTGCCTGTCTCCCCCCACCCCTTTTTCTGCCTGGCCTCTTGAGGGCATAACCGCTTTGGGCAGGGATCGACTCTTGCCCTGTGTCTGGACAGCGCCTAGCCCAATGAAGTCCCGCTCTTAATTGAGGTCTGTAGATGCGACCATAACCCAGCTCATTAATGGGACTAACCAGGTCCGGGAGCCAGGTGGAGGTGGTTGTGAATGCCCTGACATGCTGATGGGGGGAGAGGGGACACAGTAGCTGCACTATACAGCAGTACTAGCGGCCACTTTACATAGGACGTGTTCTTTCACCTCCTCAGTGAAGACGGCTGCTCCCATGATGCCTGTGGTACCGTGGAGGTCTGGGTACAAGTCCTAGCTTTGCCATAAGCTTCCTGTGTGAGCGTGGGTAAGTCACTTAGGTGCCCTGTGCCTCACCTCCCCAACTATAAAACGGGGGGCTGGAGGGAGACTAACCCATCCTACCTCCCACAGGTAGAGTGAGGATAAATCAATTAAACTCTGTGAGATGCTCAGATATTATGGGGGTGCTGGGGGCTTTGTTATCTTATACAGGTCTCAGATAATAGCAGCTTCCACAAAATAGTGGGAAGGCAGACGGAGAAACCAGGGAAAGGGAAGCACGCCACAAGTTCACTTGTCTCACATTCCCTGCGCCCTGTAAACGTAGAGCTCTGAGAAATGCATTGCTTCCTTTCAGTGGGCCTGCTTCTGCTCCCATCGAAGTGTCTGCTATTGGTTTTCCTCTAAGCAGGATCAGGCCTTGTCTTCCCACGGTTGTCTCTGTGCAGATACACCCGATGACACCGGCTGAGGAGCTGGCCCAGAGGTTTGCGTTGTGTAGGAGTTTACTGGTGGATGTATTTACCTGGCTGTTCGGCTGCTTAAAGACTCGCACTGTCAAAGTTTCCAAGGGCAATTAACGTGTGTGGGGGTTTTTTACCACTTTCTCAGCCGTTAGGCGGTTTTCAGAGTAAGGTCTTTCTTCTCTGACTGCCAGCCATCAACAAACAACGGCCACCCTAAAAACCCCTTATTCTGGTTCTACCAAATATCACTGCCCGGTTCTCCCTTTATTTATGACAGTGGGGATTGATCTGGAACTCTCCTCCAGCCCTGACGGAGAAAAGCTAGTGTCAAGGACCAACGCGATGCCGCACATAAGAGTCTCTGATAGGATGGGATGATTTAGTTGGGGATTGATCCTGCTTTGAGCAGGGGGTTGGACTAGATGAACTCCTGAGGTCCCGTCCAACCCTAATAGTCTATGATTCTATGATAGCTTCAGTGATCAATGCAGAGATGTTTACTGTTCCCGGGGCAACCAGCAGAAGCAGCCTCTGAAGCCAGCTCCCTGGTTTATCGTTAGATTGGCATCCACCCGTCCTTGCGTGGAGGAGGGTATCTCGGGGAATTGTTGGGAGACTCAACACTCAACACTGAATTTGTTTGGCCTAAACGGAGCTGAGGTTCAAATGTAAACGTCACCTGAGAGCGTCGCTTCAGGAGAAAATCAATATAGGAACAAAAGAGGGAGAGCGTTTCCCCTCCCGCCCCCCCATAGAGCCTCATAAGATGATGCCTGAAATAATGAGGCCCCCTTGGGTTAAATCCTAAGCATTATCAATACAGCATAAGACAAAATAAGCAGCATGCCCCCCTTCAATAGAGAAAGAGTTCAAACTCTGACCCAATAGTGGTGATTACTGGTAATGACTACAGTGCAGCTGCAGTTAATGAAAGCAAGAGAACATGAAGGGTCAGAGAGCTGCTGCCCCATGAAGTAGAAGTATTTGCTAGGGCAGGGTTTCGCTGGGCTGCGTGGTGGCGTCCTCCCTGCCAAGCATACAAAGTAACTATCAAAGCCCAGTTCCTACGCTTGGTTTCAGCTGAGTTCTATCTAGAGACCTTGAGGCTTAGCTCCAAAAAATCCCTTCCGGGTCCACACATGAATACCATGAATGTGTTCCAGGCTGTGAACTCTACTGTGTGCAGGGAGACTTCCCGGCCATTCATAGGTTTGTGGATATGGGAACAGCTGCCCTTTGCTGTATGTAATCAGAACTGCTCTGCTGTGTGTCATAGAGCCTGTACTGTTAATGCCAAAGGGAGGGGTGTTCTTTTTCAGTTCAAGTGGTGAGGGGCTGTGCTTTTGAGTGGGAGGGTCTGAGGTTTATCCCTGCTGCTGCTATGAAGTGCCTGGTGGTAATGGATTTGCTAGCCTCGTTCAGTTGTCATAAATGGTCTTGAGACTGCTTTACCTACCCTTTACTCCATCTTGTCCTCCTGCCATGTGCTTCCTCTCCCTCGCCTCATCTCTCCTCTTTCTCCTCTTTTCCTCCTTGTCATGCTCACCCCTCTCCCACCGTCTCCATCTTGCCAGACAGGGCAAGGAAGGAAGGTCACAGAGCTCAGACCCTACGCCACCAACACTCCCAGCTATCTCCATGATACCACTGAATTCCTGAGAAAACTACAATGCATTGGTGATCTCCCAGAAAACACCATCCTAGCCACCATGGATGTAGAGGCTCTCTACACAAACATCCCACACAGAGATGGAATACAAGCTGTATCCCAGATGATGTCACAGCACAAGTGGTTGCTGAGCTCTGTGACTTTATCCTCACACACAATTATTTCAAATTTGGTGACAATATATATCTCCAGACTAGTGGCACCGCTATGGGCACCCGCATGGCCCCACAATATGGCACCATCTTTATGGCTGACCTGGAACAACGCTTCCTCAACTCTCGTCCACTCACGCCCCTTCTCTAGCTACACTACATTGATGACATCTTCATCATCTGGACCCATAGGAAAGAAACTCTGGAAGAATTCCACCATGATTTCAACAGCTTCCACCCCACCATCCACCTCAGTCTGGACCAGTCTACACGAGAGGTCCATTTCCTAGACACCATGGCACAAATAAGTAATGGTCACATAAACACCACCCTGTACCAAAAACCCACCAACCACTTTGCCTACCTTCATGCCTCCAGCTTCCATCCCAGACACACTACACACTCCATTGTCTACAGCCAAGCACTGAGGTACAACCGCATTTGCTCCAACCCCTCAGACAGACACCAACTCCTACAAGATCTTCACCAAGCATTCTTAAAACTGCAATACCCACATGAGGAAGTAAGGAAACAGGTAAACAGGGCCAGACATGTACCCAGAAGCCGTCTGCAGCAAGACAAACGCAAGAAAGAAACCAACAGATCACCACTGGCCATCACCTACAGTCCTCAGTTAAAACCTCTCCAACACATCATCAGTGATCTACAACCCATCCTGGACAATAATCCCTCACTTTCACAGGCCTTGGGAGGAAGGCCAGTCCTTGCCCACAGACAACCGGCCAACCTGAAGCAGATTCTCACCAGCAACAGCACACCGCGCCATAATAACTCCAACTCAGGAACCAATCCATGCAACAAACCTCGATGCCAACTCTGCCCACATATCTACACCAACAACACCATCACAGGACCTAACCAGATCAGCCACACCATCACTGGTTCATTCACCTGCACATCTACCAATATAATATATGCCATTATGTGCTAGCAATGTCCCTCTGCTATGTACATCGGCCAAACTGGACAATCCCTACGTAAAAGGATAAATGGACACAAATCAGATATTAGGAATGGCAATATACAAAAACCTGTAGGAGAACATTTCAAAGTGCCTGGGCATAAAATTGCAGACCTCAAGACAGCCATCCTGCAGCAAAAAAACTTCGAAACCAGACTTCAAAGAGAAACCGCTGAGCTCCAGTTAATCTGCAAATATGACACCATTAGGACTGGACTTAATATTAGCTGTGAATGGCTCTCCAATTACAAAAGCAGTTTCTCCTCTCTGGGTGTTCACACCTCCAGATCACCTGCCGGAAGTGGGCTTCACCACCACCCCTGATTGAATTTACCTTGCTTTCTTGCCTGCAGATTTATGCCTGCCTCTGGAGATTTCCACAACATTCATCTGATGAAGTGGGTCTTAGCCCACGAAAGCTCAGGATCCCTAAGATCTGTTAGTCTATAAGGTGCTATAAAACTCTTTGTCGCTTTTGCAGATCCAGACTAACACGGCTACTCCTCTGATACTAGACTATCTCATCTGTGCAGCAGACTCCCTGTGCCTCTGTACTCTCCCACTGTCTTCACAGGGGCTTCTTGCAGCCATGAGGAGCAAATCAGATTGCGGGAGAGGATCCCACGTTGGTAATGGATTTAAGCCAGCAGCGGCTGGCAGGACAGCCAGGCAGGGAGGAGCAGTTGCTGCTGGAGTGGTCAGGCAGGGAGGAGCAGTTTCTGGCAGGGTGGTCAGGCGGGGAGGAACAGCGGCTGGCGGACAGGCCGGGGGGGAGGAACAGCGGCTGGCGGACAGGTCGGGGGGGGGGGGAGGAACAGCGGCTGGCAGACAGGCCGGGAGGGGAGGAACAGCGGCTGGTGGACAGGTCGGGGGGGGGGGGGGAGGAACAGCGGCTGGCAGACAGGCCGGGGGGGAGGAACAGCGGCTGGCGGACAGGCCGGGGGGGAGGAACAGCGGCTGGCGGACAGGCCGGGGGGGAGGAACAGTGGCTGGCGGACAGGCCGGGGGGGAGGAACAGCGGCTGGCGGACAGGCCGGGGGGGAGGAACAGCGGCTGGCGGACAGGCCGGGGGGGAGGAACAGCGGCTGGCGGACAGGTCGGCAGGGAGGAACAGCGGCTGGCGGACAGGCCGGGGGGGAGGAACAGCGGCTGGCGGACAGGTCGGCAGGGAGGAACAGCGGCTGGCGGACAGGTCGGGGGGGAGGAACAGCGGCTGGCGGACAGGTCGGCAGGGAGGAACAGCGGCTGGCGGACAGGTCGGGGGGGAGGAACAGCGGCTGGCGGACAGGCCGGGGGGGAGGAACAGCGGCTGGTGGACAGGCCTGGGGAGGGGGAGGAACAGCGGCTGGCGGACAGGCCGGGGGGAGCAACAGCGGCTGGTGGACAGGCCTGGGGGGAGCAACAGCGGCTGGTGGACAGGCCTGGGGAGGGGGAGGAACAGCGACTGGCGGACAGGCCGGGGGGAGCAACAGCGGCTGGTGGACAGGCCGGGGGGAGCAACGGTGGCTGGAGGACGGGCCGGGGGGGGGGAGGAACAGCGGCTGGCGGACAGGCCGGGGGGGGAGGAACAGCGGCTGGTGGACAGGCCGGGGGAGGGGGGAGGAACAGCGGCTGGCGGACAGGCCGGGGGAGGGGGGAGGAACAGCGGCTGGCGGACAGGCCGGGGGGGGGGGGAGGAACAGCGGCTGGCGGACAGGCCGGGGGGGGGGGGAGGAACAGCGGCTGGCGGACAGGCCGGGGGGGAGGAACAGCGGCTGGTGGACAGGCCGGGGGAGGGGGGAGGAACAGCGGCTGGTGGACAGGCCGGGTGGTGGGGGGAGGAACAGCGGCTGGCGGACAGGCCGGGGGAGGGGGGAGGAACAGCAGCTGGCGGACAGGCCGGGCGGAGCAACAGCGGCTGGCAGTACAGCCAGCAGAGAGGAACAGTGACTGGCTGGGTGGCCAGCCAGAGAAAGTGCTCTGATGGCGGAGCAAGCCAAGGGTCTTATTCTCTGGGTGGAAGGTGAACTCCCACGTCTGCACGTCTGAACCCTGGGTCCTCATGGACCAAGGACAACCCCTGAGAGGGGGGGGATGGCAAGGGAGCCGAGGGGGACACAATAAAGGAACTGTCGGTTGTAAAACTTAAGAGCACAAGACAGAAGGCTCGGCCGCTCACACTCCGGGGTGGGTGATCTGCTCACAGGGTTTGGTTTATGAATCCTGCTTGGGGCATTTTCCCTAATTAGTCGGGTGACGTCCCTTCTTTCATTGAAAGCTTCTTTTCCAGACTGCTCGTGAGTGGGGCAGTATGGCCGCTCAGAGGCACCCTGGGGTGGCGTGTAATTTTCCCAGGTTACGGGGTCAGGGCTTGAGCTGGTTCTGTGTTGTATTGTTGAACAGGAACCCCTAGATACTGACCCCGGCCATGGTTGCTGCCGGCTCCACCTGGCAGAGGAGTTATACGTATATTCCCAACGCCTGGGGTCAGCTCCTCCGCTGGTGAAAAGGAACGTAGAGCTGTTGACACCAGTAAGTCACTTCCTATCATTTGCAGGTCTGGCTAAAGACCAGCAACAGGGCTGCAGAAATCAACGATTGCTCCCGAAAGCCCCACTCAGTTTGTATTAAGGGAAGGGCTGATCCCGGGGTTAGGCCATTAGCCCTGGACTTTGGACTTTCCCACGGTCACATAGGACATTTGTGATGAAGCAGGGACTTGACCCCATTGAAATCAATGGAAGCTGGGCACCTGGGTGCTTTGGATAATCCTGCTAGTTGCATATCTCCAGCCTTTGGGAATCTGGTCCTAAGCCACCTGGGCTTCAGTTGCTGGAGGGGCATGGGGAGGATAAATATGTTAAAAGAGCTCAGATACGGTGCTATATGTAATTTAGATAGCTAGATCGGCAGGCAGCAGCCTGGCTCAGTCATCCCGCTTCTAGCTCTTGTCCATGTTTAACATCACAACATCAGAATTTAACAAGTTCCTCAGGGGAAACTGTAGAAAAGAAAGAAGGAAAGAAGCTAAACGGATCTGCAACGTATGCATCGACTACTAAACATATGTAGTTTTTAAAAAACATACCCCAGCTGGTTCATGTGCCTACCCTTGCTTCTCAAGTTTCTCCACCTGCTAATTCGGGTGACAGGAAGAAAATGTTTCTGAGCAGTATAATTCCCTGGGCGTTGTGCTGTATTCACATCACGCTGCAAGAGGCAAAAGTGTTTTAGGGTTTTTTTATACATTCATAAAACTGTAATGAGTTTCCCAGCCACTAATGAGCAAGCCAGCCTGCCCTCTGCTGACTCCGGGACCCAGTGACCCTACATGGTGACAGGCGGCATATGGGTTACATTGAAGGGTGAGCTGATGAATTGCCCTGTGACTAGGGTAGCAGAGTGACAAAGTATTTTTCGGATGGAAAATGACAACTAGTGAAGCTGATAGCAGAGTCGAGTTCTAGGGTTTTCTCTGACTTTTAATGGTATTTTACTGATCACTTAGGGGTGGTTAATTAGGTAGCAAATTGCATCTGAAATCTGCACTAATTGAAGAGGACGTCGGTTTTTAATGAGCTGGGTGGTAGGAGGGCACAAGCTAAATAGCATCTTAAGCAGCCCCAGTGAAACAGGTTAATAATGCCAACTGCTGGAATGCCCGTCTATTTGGGCAGCCCACTGCCTATAACACATGGCCACTGTAGGCCTGACCCTCGGAGTCAGGCCTCTGCCCTTGAGGGATGGCAGGCCTCTAGCTCGCTCTGTTGAGGATACAGCAGGTCGGGAATTTATCAGCAAGAATCTTTTTTCTTCTGAAAATGCCGCTTTGTTGAAACTGGGTCTCAGTTCCAGGCTGGAATTTCTGGTGACACCCGGCAGAGGTCTTGAGGGAATTTCTGGTGACACCCGGCAGAGGTATTGAGGGAGTAGGGGTTGAACATGGCCACCGGCCCAGCGGGGAGGACACCCGTGGCAAACCCAAGTTCAAAGTCCCTGCTACAGAGCAGGTGCGTGTCCTAACCCCTGGGCTATCGGCCATGCTGGGCTGGGCTTCCCTCTCAGAAGTTTTTTCACAAATCAGTCGTAAGGGTCTTGGTTTCATTCCAAGGCAGAAGTAAACCAGCTCGCCCACCCTCCACGTGTTCCAGCCAGCCCTGCTAGAGGCTCATGCGTTCAGCGCTTCAGGAGAGGCAGCGAGGTCTAATGGGTTGAGCACTGGTTTGGGACTTGGTAGGCCAGGATACTATTCTGGCCAGGTCTCTTCCCTGTCCAGTGCCTTTGTTCCCCTTCCTAGAATTGGTCTTTTCTTTCTATACAGGAAGCCCTCTAGAGCAGGGACTCTCACTGTTTGTACAGCTCCTAGCACAGTTTCAATAGGAAAAATTTAATACAAAGAATAATGATCTTTGAGGTCCCCAGATCAATCCACAGCGGCAACCAAGATGGTGGCCATTCCATTTGGTGGTGGTGGGTTTTTTTAGTTACCATTATTTAGTACAGGCGCTACAGAGGTGGAAGGTGCTTTACAGGTGAATAACCATTACAACCGGTGCCTGCCTAGCACAATGTTACCCAAACAACCGTTCAGACCCAACCCATCCTCCATGCACTGGGGCCAGATTCTCAAAGACATTTAGGAGCCTAAACATGCAGACAGGCGCCTAGTGGAATCTTCAAAAGCACCTAAGTAGGTTAGGCACCTGAAAATCAATGGGAGTTAGGTGCTTAACTCACTTAGCTATTTTTAAATCACAGAAGCTGCCTATCTGTGTCTTTAGGCGTCTAAATACCTTTGAAACTCTGGCCTTGTGGGCTTGATGGAAATGCCCGCTGAAGTCAATGGAAAGATACTGGTCGGCTTCAATGGGATTTGGATGGGCCCAGTGATCACAGTTCCAGAATTAGTCTTTAGATGACAGCTTGCTTGGAAAGTGTTCTTCAGACTGTAAATAACGTGGACTCCCTGTGGTCTGTCTCTGGGATGGGGTCAGAAATCTGTGATTCGTGCAGATTTCGGTGCTAGATTTTAACAGCTATCCTGCATCAGTTCTTATACCACACTCATCAGCGTGGTGCCTTCTAGTCGTGCATTAAGCGATGACTCACATCTGCCATGTGTTTGTTCTCTCAGCCACTCCTCCGGGGAGACGTGTGCATGGGAGTGAGGCTTGGGGATTTATTTTCGTAATACACATCGCGACGTGTATTCGTGTTAGAGAAAGCAAAGTCAAAGAAATCCACCCAGCCATTGCAGTGGAAGGTGGTGAGGTTTGGGACAGTGCTTAGTTACTGCCAATCTTCATCGCACCATCGCTGACTGGTCCCTGAGAATGCTGTCTCCTACACGGATGAACTGTAACCTGATGGTCAATTGTTCCATTCATAGATGCGTGTTCGACCCCCATCCCAGGCCCTGCCCCCACTCCACCCCTTCTGCCAAGCCCCTACCCCGCTCCACCTCTTTCCACACCTCGCTCCACCCCTGCCCTGTCTCCTCCCTTCCTCTTTCCACCCGCTCCCACAAGTGCGCCCCATCCTCGCTCCTCCTGCATGCTGCTGAACAGCTAATCCCCAGTGGGTGAGAGGTGCTGAGTGGGAGGGGGAGGAGTAGATCATCAGGACTGCCAGCAGGTGGGAGGCAGTGTGGGGGAGGTGGAAGGTGGGGTGGGGGAGGTGGGAGGAGAGCGTGGCTGCTAAACACCTGCTAATTTTTTTTCCATGGGCCCTCCAGCCCTGGAGCACCCACGGAGTTGGCCCCTATGATTCCATTGTGCCAGAGAAGCAAAGCTGTCCACCATGGTCTCCAGCCCAAAGCTTTACTCCATCTTTTAGTTACCCCGTGGTAGCTGTTGGTGTGAGCCGGAACGTCGGTAATAATGACCAAAGGGAGAGCAGGAAGGAGTGAGATCCTGGCTCCATTCAGACGAGTGGCAGGTCCTGTGTTCTAATCCTGAATCGGTCACTGAATAGCTCTGCTGCAATTTCTCCCTGTGTAAAATGGGAATGAGAAGACTTGTCTACCTCCCTCCGCAGCGGTGTTGGGAGAATTCAGTCATCCGGGCTGAAGCTCGCTTGAACATACGAACCCTGGATCTGTTCCAAATGCTAATGGCGAGGGTGCAGAGTGTGAAGTCGGCCTCTTTAGTGTAGATAATCATTTCTCCCTGCATCTTTCACAGTTTGGTGGCATTTAGGCAACAATAGAAGAGTCCTGCTGCTGCTAATTTAAACACCTCTGATTTCTATGGCTCTTAACGGAGATGTGCCGTAGGTAGCCTTGGGAAATAATGGTCTGCCTTCCATTGCCAAGGTTAATTCTAGGCCTGTCTGAGGAGCACAGTACTCTATATTTCTTCCATTCTTTCTTAGCCATCAGAGTTGAAAGCGACTTACTGTCACCGAAGTCTATCCGGCAGCCAAGGAATATTTGTTCCCTCCGGTACATTTTCTAATGATTTATCCCACATGCCTGTAAGTGTCTGAAGTCATGCAGTTTCCAGCACGTCCCTCTTCTCTCAATGTAAAATGGATTGCTGCATTTACGTCTGTCATCCAGACAGAAAATACAGTCCTTAAAACGACTGGCACGGAAGAGAGAGGGGAAAAGATGTCAATTCCAGTTGATTTGTTTGCTATAGCTCTTGTATGGAGAAGGCGACATAATGGCTAATATATTCCTAAGTGATTTAGGAGCCTAAAGCTAATTGAAATTTTTACCTGATGAGACGAACGAGTCAGCGCAACAATACTTCAAGTGTAGTTTGATCTGTGTTTGTACCGCATCTAGCACACTGGGCCCTGATCCATGACTGGGGAACCATGGTGCTACCTGTGAAGAAGAATCAATAATCCCCCATCGGTATGTATCCATCTGTGTCTTGTCTTATATTTAGATTGTAAGTGCCATGCATCGAGGACCATCTCTTTGGGTCTGTGTTTGTACAGCACCGAGCACAATGGGGCCCCGGCTCCCGGGTGCTATGGCAATGCGAATAATAAAATAATAAGTGCCATTATTTTGCTTTCGCAAGTAAGGGAGCTGAAAGTGCAACTCAGCTTTACTACAGAAGAGTCGAACAGAGGAAAGTGTCTCGTTGCATGGCAGAGGAGTGCGCTCCCTGACTCCTGCATGCCGTGATCCGGTAGCCCATTCAGGGATGCCAGGGTCAAGGCAGGCCACTGCTTTGTGTGAGCACACAGTCCGACTCTCATTCGAACCCTCTCTAAGCACTCTGATTGCCTTTTCATTTAGGCTGCCCCTCAAGTTGTTACTGTGGTTCTTAAAATCCAAAGCTCTCGGTAGCTATTACTCTGCACAAGGGGGTATACCTTTAACTTGAGCCTCTATTATGGTGTCTTTTTAAAGTTTCCATGGCTCTGTACCTTTTGATTTCTGTTTAACTAACCTCATTTTTGTGTAGTTCCCCTTTCTGAAATTAAATACTACCGTGTTGGGTTGTTGTGGTGTTTTCCCCGCCACGCGGATGTTAAAGTTAATTATCTTATGGTCACTATTACCAAGCAGTCCAACTATATTCACCTCTTGGTCCAGACCCTGTGTTCCGCTCAGGACTAAATCAAGAATTGATTCAGGTTAGTGTAATAATAACATGCCAATCAAAAAAAGAATGTGCAAAGCAAGCTGTTTCAAAGTAAAGCAAGTTTCAAAGGTTAAGCAAGAAGGTTTTTTTATACTGTCTATTAGATAGCTGAGAGGTTTGGGGTTGTGGGTTGGTGGGTTTTTTTCAGAACTCGCATGTTTTGAGGGCCTGACAAACACATTTCAAAGGGAAAATATGGGTGTGTCCCATTTTATCAGGAAGGACGGAGGGTCAGGCTCCCCTCCCCCCCCACTCCCTGGCTGCTTACTTAGTTCTGCTGGAGAGCCATTACAGAGCCTTCTAAGACCTGACTTAGCTGCTTTTGGCAATACACATGATGACTGATATTCCAGGTATTGGTAGTGGTTCAGACATTTTGCTGCTCTGCCAAGATCTCCCTGTACAAAATTCCCACACGACCGCAGAAGAACAAAGGTAGCTGAAGTTCTTTGACTCCAGATTCCTGTGCCAGTTTTATATAATAGATGGCAAAATGTCATTCCGTGTTATATGTCACCATTTTTCTTCCTGAAAACCATTTCAGTCCATTAGAATGAAACTCGATTTTTCTCTTCCTAGCAGCAGCACTACACCAATGAGTAGCATGAACTCTGCAGGAATATATTTTATGTAGTCAGCATCCAATTTATCAAGTGTTTCCACTTTCCTTTCTTTAGAATGAATTGCCACTTTCAAGAAATAATGACAATCTCCAAGAGCAGATAATAAGGAGCTTCATTAACCAGGTACCCTCTCAGAGTTACAACACGCAGCTTTTGTCATTCTGAATAAGACTAAGTCTTTGAGAAAGACAATGGAATATTGAGTTTATTCAAATGACTGACTTCAAAATGGAGGCTTCCCATTAATTGATCATTAATGACATTATACCGGTAAAAAAATAAGTTCATTTCTACCATCAACCCTTAATTGAAACTCTAGGTGGATGAACCTGATGAGATTTGAATTGCAAATATAGGGCTAGAGAACCGCGAGCCTTTTTTCTCTTCCTCGGCGGCGCGGTGGACCCTTGTATGTCCGCCGAAAAGCCGCAGAACGCTCGATATGTCCACTGAAAAGCCGCCGAATGTGGAACTAATCAATTTGGTGGCTTTTCGGCGGTGGCAGGAGCTCGCGACCTCCCCTGGGAGCGCTCGGCAACCCCTCCGGGGGGGGTCACAACCCCCAGTTTGAGAAACCTTGGGCTAGAGAATGGATGCCCTTGTCTTAGAGCTAGGATCTCAAACTCGAATCACCAGGAGGGCCACATGAGGACTAGTGCATTGGCCCAAGGGCCGCATCACTGATTACCACCTCCACCCCCAGCTGCTCCCGGCCCTGACCCCCACTCCACCCCTTCCATGAGGCCCTGCCTCTTCCCCCCCCCTCTTCCCACCCCTTCCCCAAATCCCCACCCCACTCCACCTCTTTTCCACCTCCATGAGGCCCTGCCTCTTCCCCCCCCTCTTCCCACCCCTTCCCCAAATCCCCACCCCACTCCACCTCTTTTCCACCTCCTCCCCTGAGCACATGGCTCCCGCTCCTCCTCCTCCCTCCTGGGAAGTGCTAAGTGCCTGGAGGTAAGCCGAGGAGCTGGGAGGCGGCGCGCTGGGGGCAGGGGATGTGGTGGGAGGGGAGCTTGGCGGCCTGCAGGAAATAACTCCGGGAGGCGGGGGGGCGCAGAGAGTTTGGCGGGCCGCAGGAAACAATCCCGTGGGCCGCATGTTTGAGACCCCTGTCTTAGGGCTTGTTTACATTGGCACTTTGCAGCGCAGCAACTTTCTCGCTGAAGGGTGTGAAAAAACACACCCCAGAGCGCAGCAAGTTGCAGCACTGTAAAGCGCCAGTGTAGACAGTGCACCAGCGCTCCCAGTTAGCAGCCAGAGAATAGCTTATTGCCAGAGAAATCAATTACATGTGGACCCCATGTTTCTAGATACATTTGGATACAGAAGAGTTGAGAGTGCCCAAAGAATGCCAGACTTCCACTCCACCTAATCCTGCCTTGTTTCCCCTCTCAGCCCTCCTTGGTCTCCTCCTTCCCACCTCTTCCTAGCCATGTACCTCTCTCCTATTTTATTACAGCAGTCCCCGTCCTATCATGGTATTTCTATGCAGTATTGTCTGTTCTCACCACTTTGGCAAGGTATAAAGCACAATTGTATAGTTCTACTGACGCGGTCTGAAGCATGTCGTATTTGGAAACATATACAAGCTATGTGTTGTTCATCTTTTAGTATTTTTAATTTTTTAAAAAATCAATTAAAAATTAACAATAAGGGGAAATGGCATGATCGATAATTTTAAGCCTGATATTAAGCTGATATTGATCCTGGAAAAAATAATGGAACGGCTAATATGGGACTTGATCAGGGCAGTTTGCTCCTGTTTTTTGACATCTAATGATGAGAATTTGTGTTTTAAAGGTTTATAGGCTTTAATTTTTTGAAGCTCCATGTCTACTGGTACTATATAAATATCTGACCCACCCCATTGTCTGACCGGTCCCCAGCATTTCCCACAGCGGTGAACATTTTGACTGATAAAATTAGAAAAGATGCTTAATCCATACTTGTGTGCAAATGTGAAAACCAGTAAAAATAAAACATGCTTAAAATAAACATCAATATTATTTGTCAAAATATATATATGAGCATCGAATGCTGCCAAGCCTACTTATTTTCTTCCCTTCGTTTCCTAATAGCCCAGAAAAGGGCTCTCTGGGGCAATGTTCTATGCCGTTGTTTCTTATTCTACATTGGTGATGATTAGAGATTGTAGTATACAGATGTCCTATGTCATTCCCTGGGGAGAAGCTGCCGAGGGTTCTCACTTCCCTGCTTCCAGCTGAGAGCCTGGGGGAGAGAAGGGGCAGCCAAACTCCTGGCGGGGAGATCTGGATCTGGACCCAGTCCAGGCGGGGAACTGATAACCCCGGAGGGCAGCCAGGTTCCCAGTGGGGAGATCAGTGCATGGAGTCTGGATGGCTTCCATGTGCCCAGAAAGGAGTGGGGAGCGGAGAACCCGGGGGCCAGCTGGGCTCCCAGTGGGGATTGGGGAGCTCGGGCAGCAGCCCAAGCTGTGGGACTGGGTGGCAGCCCAGGTTGGAATGGAGACTTGGCGGAAACCCAGTTAGGGAGCTGGGAGCCAGGCACCTGGATTGCTTGTCAATTTCAATTTGAAATTGATAAGGAAAGCAGTGTCTACACAAACACTGCATCACCCTAACTACGCGGACATAAGCCCTATGCCTCTTGTGGAGGGGGAGTTATCACGACAGTGTAGCAGGGCACAGAACTCAGCGGGAGCACGGCTGTAATGTGTACTAGGTCGACATCAGCTGCCTTCCATTGCCCTAACTGTGTAGTGTAGAGCAGGCCTGAGTCAGCACAGTGGAGCAGAAGCAAGTGCATTTGCAAACCTGTACTACTACCGGCTTACAGTAGTAATGCGACTGGGTCATTCGTGAGCCATGTCACCAGGCTGCAGTGTGCAGGGCTGGGAAGATGAATGAGCAAACAAATTCCACAGAATCAATGCCGCCAATCTCACTGATATTATTCACATAAGACAGGAGGGCTTCACATTCTGCCGTCTCATTCCTGGCAAGGGATTACTCGGACACCAGAACATGGCATGGCCAAGCTCCCACGTTCATAGAAATTATTGTCAGCCATGGAAACTAATACCAGCTTATTCCCTTTACACTCATTGATATTTTTATAGCTATTCGTTTTCTATGCCTACTGCTTTTCCATTAAGATTAAATAAAAAGCACCTATACAATTGCTGCCATTCATAAATTATGCTAAGAAAGACAAGCCGAGTGAAGAATGCAATTTTCCTTTCACACTGTAACACTTTTGGGTCTTGATTGTTATCAATCTCTCACAGGGATACTGTAGCGAGGAAGCTACCCTGCTTCGGAACAAGATAGACCAATTGGCCAAAAACCTGTGGGAGAACACTTCAATCTCCCTGGACACACAATAACAGATTTAAAAGTAATCATCCTGCAGCAAAAAAAACTTCAAGACCAGACTTCAAAGAGACACTGCTGAGCTACAGTTCATTTGCAAACTTGACACCATCAACTCAGGATTGAACAAAGACTAGCCAACTACAAAAACAGTTTCTCCTCTCTCAGTGTTCACACCTCCAGATCAGCTGCTAGAAGAGGACCTCATCCTCCCTGATTAAAGATCACAAGGTGGTTCAGCCTGATTGAACTAACCTTGTTATCTCTAACCTGGTTCTTGCCTACTTATTTATACCTGCCTCTGGATACTTCCACTGCATGCATCTGAAGAAGTGGGTATTAGCCCACAAAAGCTTATGCTTCAATACTTTTGTTAGTCTTTAAGGTGCCACAGGACTCTTTGTCGCTTCTGCAGAATTAACTTGTCACACTTAATTTTAGTCAAAGTCTTTCTTTCCATCCCTGATTCAGAAAAGTCAATAAGCATTAAAGTCAGTGCAATTTATGCACCTGCTTAGCATGGATTTAAGTGCTTTGCAGAATCAGGGCCTTCGTTGGCTCCAAGGTACATTAGCCCAAAAGCCCTTTTCCTTGTGGCCATGCTGCTAGACATTGCTACATGACCAAAGACCATTTTCCTTTAGAATCCTTCCATCTTTGTAAAAAATATTCCCTGCAAAAAGTGGTTAATATAGACCAGGGTGGGCAAACGTTTTGGCCCGAGGGCCACATTGGGGTAGCAAACTGTATGGAGGGCTGGGTAGGGAAGGCTGTGCCTCCCCAAACAGTCTGGCCCCTGCCCCCTCAGAATGCCTGACCCATCCAACCCCCCCCACCGCCGCCTTGGCCCCTGACCACCCCCAATCTAACCCTCCCTGTCCCCATCCTTGCTCCCTGACAGGCCCCCCTGGGACTCCTGCCCCCTATCATAGAATCTCAGGGTTGGAAGGGTTCTCAGGAGATCATCTGGTCCAACCCCCTGCTCAAAGCAGGACCAATCCCATTTTTGCCCCATATCCCCAAATGGCCCCCTTAAGGATTGAACTTACAACCCTGGGTTTAGCAAGCCATTGCTCAAACCACTGAGCTATCCCTCCTCCAAATCCAACCTGCCCTCTTCCCTGTCCCCTGACAATCCCCACCCCCAGACCCTCCACTCCATCCAACTGCCCCCTCTTCCCTGACTGCCTCCTGGAATCCCCTACGCCTCATCCAACAACCTGACCCCCGCCGCCGCTGCACCCTTACCATGCCACTCAGACAGCAGGAGCTCACAGCCCCACTGCCCAGAGCGCTGGTGGCACAGCGAGCTGAGGCTGTGGGGGAGGGGGGCAGAGCAGCCTCCCTGGCCAGGAGCTCAAGGGCCGGGACGGACACTCCTGTGGGCCAAATGTGGCCCGTGGGCCGTACTTTGCCCACTTCTGATATACAGTAGACTCTCAATTATCCGGGATGACCGGGAAAAACGTAATCTCGGTTAATAAAATCCTGGATAATGAAGAGTCTACTGTGGGGGGGGGGGTGCCCCAGCCGCCTTGCGCCCTGGGGGGAGGAGTAGGGGTGCGCCAGCCGTCCTGTGCCCTGAGGGGTGGGGGGGGGAGTAGGGGTGTGCCTGCCACCCTGTGGGAGAGGCGGTGGTGCACCTGCTACCCTGTGGGGGGGGAGGGAGGTGCGCCAGCTGCCCTGCACAGGGAGGGGGTCCCACCGCCTGCCCCAGTCAGCTCCCGCTGCTGTGTGTAGGGAACAGGGTGAGTGGGGCATGCGGTGGGACCCCAACTGGCAAGGGGCCAGCGGGAAAACCCCAAAGCGGCGGCAGGATAAGTGCTCAGCCCACCGCCGCTTTGGGGCTTCCCCTACCAACCAATCTACCAAGGCTCCCAGTGAAAACGAGGCATGCGTTGACAATTCCCCTCTTTATAATGATATGATCGACATCACCACAGTACCTGAGCCTCTCCCAGATATTTCTGGGTGTAGCCTCATGACCCAGTATCCGAGTAGGACAGAGCGATTAGCCCCATTTTACAGATTAGCGAACTGATACAGGGAGAGAGGAAGGCTCAGGTCCCCAGAGTGATTTAGGTGCCTAACTTCCATTGATTTCAATGGGCATTAGGAGCTTAAATACCTTTGAGGATCTCGGCGGAAGTGACATTCCCACGGTCACACAAGGGGTTTGTGCAGGATTGAGCCCTGATCTCTTGAGTCCCAGCCTAGTGTCTTAATCAGAGCTTTCCTCTCTTCTCATTTCCCCTAATTTCACTAAGGGAACTGCAGTAAAGTATGGAATGATTCTGTACTCTAATAGAAACTCATTCAATAATGAGCAACTTTTGTTGCTTGTATCTTTTCCCTACAGTAGCTGATTTTCCAACAATATATTAAAATATTACAACTGACAGAAGTTTTTCAATCTAATTTTGGTCACAGTATGCACTCCTGGTTCATGGTTTATTAGGTTTCATTTGGTATATACCATTGTCACTTTCAAGGCATATTTCTAGTCAGTTTCATTTTCTGCCTCTTCTGCAATTCCCCTCCTATTTCCCAGCTATGGTTTCTGGAGCACCCGCCCTGGATCTGAGAAGAGGTCAGTTGCCACAAAGCATCGATTCTCTTCCGTGTTTCCAGCTGCTCCCGCAGATGCTCTCGCTGTTGGAATCGTTTTAAAGAGACCATTTCACTGACCTTGCTCTATCACCCAATGGAGGGTTTTAGCCACTCCAGCCTTTCCTTGTGGGCTGCCTTCAATATCAGCATGATGCCCCCATCATATTTTGGTTTGGTTTGGTTTGGTCCAAACTTTTGGAACCCATCATATTTTCATTAAACTCATATGGAGTGCAAGGTCACATCCCTCTCCAGCTGTAGCTGCTGCATCACTCCTGTCTCCATCCCCCGGCCCATGTGCATCCCCTGATCATCCCCTTGGGATCATCCTGGGCCTTGCACTGTCCTTCAACTCCCATATTTTCTCTAGGCCCACAAATCACCTTAACATTGCCCATGTGCACCTCACCCCCATCTCAGCCCAAATCCTCTCCCAGCGGTTGATCTCATCTCCCCTGGCCTGTGTCAGTTCCCTTCCCCCTTGGTTTTCCAGGCCCTAGTGCATGCAGAATGCTGCTCTAGCCTCACAGGTCCAAAGAATCAAAACCCTGTCACCCCTTCCTCCAGTAGCCCCACTGGCTTCCCAGACATTTCCGGCTATGTCAAAATGGCCTCCCTTGACCCTCAAACCTTCTATAGACTCATTCCAGCCAACTTCAAGGACTTCATATTTCTCTGTTTCTCTCCCCTCCCCTCCCCGTTATTATCGCCTCACACTCGCTGCTGTTGGTGTGAAAGTCTCTTCCTCTGCAGCTCACACCTTCTGGAACTGCCTTTCTGCATCTCTCATTGTCTCTCTCGGGTGTTACCAAGGTGCCTAACATCTTGGTAACTAACCACCTCATTGACTCGGCAGCTCATTTCATAGCTCAGTTGAAAACCTCCCTCTCAATACCCGTCGATTCCATTCTCCTTCTGCTCTTGTCACGCCCTTTAACTCGGTTCATAGTCTGGTTAACGCTGTAATTCTGGGGACATGGCTTTTAAGGAAAACCCTGTACAACACAAAGCTGTGGACGACTGTGCTGCTCTACTCCAGACAGGGGCAGGATTCTGCTGAGCAAAAGTCACTCACAACAGATCAGAACGACACAGATTCTCCCGGACAGTACGATAGCTAACAGGGCTTGGTTTCACTGGGAGCATTTCAGGTTCCCTGGCAGACCCATAGGTCTATACAGGCTTTGGCCTATATCCTTACATGCAAGTGACAAGCTCCTGTTTGCAGAGGGCTGTGCTTGTTATGTCTCATTACAGATCATCCCAGGACAAAAGTATTCCCAGGCCCAGAGAATCCTGAAGGGGAAACGGTCTCTTTTCTCCAGGGTTTGCAGCCATGGGCCCCACCCAGGGCTTTCTCCAAACTTCAGGGCCTCGGAGCTGAAAGCAAAATCCATCTCCAGCCCCCTCGGTTTTGTGAAAGTGAAACCAACCTGCCCATCCCTAAGAGTTGGTAACTCCCATACCTCATGGGCCTATCCCAAAGGCAGGTCTCTCCCATCTCTGGGTAATGGCAGGAGACAGGACGCCTCCCCTCTGTGTGTCCCAGAGAGGAGCAGGGAGGTGGGGCCCAGGACACAGGGAGGCTGTTGCATATGAGACTAGAGGTCAGGCTCAGAGCCCATGGGATGGGAAGCTGTAGGCAGGGTGATGCACAGCTGAGCTCTGACAGTCTTGAGGTGAAGGGGCGGGGGTGAGAGATACCAACTGCCCCCACCTGAGCATGTAGTCTCAGGTAGTTCCTGGAGCCAGTTGGCTAATGAGTGAAGTGTGCAGGTTACAGGCTCAGTGACAGCCTCAAATCCCCGTCACCCAGTGGGATTGCTCCCTTCTACCCAGATCAAACCAAACCCGGCTCCCTGTGCGCATTGGTCCGTTCCACTGAACGCTTGCGCCTGAGGGGATCATTGTACGGAGTCTATTACAGTGCCCATTCAATACCTCTGCCTGTCTCTGCCGGTCCATGTTATCCCCCCAGTGGGGTGCCTTACATCTACACTGCAAAAAAACCCACCTCAAAACAGGGCAGAGCGTCTCTGGATACGTCTGCACTTGAACTGCTACATCGGCACAACTGCAGGCACGACAGTGTAGCGCTTCCGTGGAGCCGCTCACTGACAGCACCAGGAGGGGTGCTCCCATCAGTGTTGTTAATCTACCTACCCGAGCGGCGGTCGCTAGGACAACGGCACGTTGTCTACACCAGGACTTAGGTTGGCTTAACTGTGTCGCTCAGGGATCTTTCACACCCCTCCGTGACGTAGCTGGGTCGACTTATTTTTTTAGCATAGACCAGGCCTCAGAGCCCAGCTGCACTGCCTGGGCTTGCCCGACAGGACTGAAAACAGCCGTATAAACAGTCCCGCTCGTGCTCTGACACCTGGTAGCGGCTGTGCACTGCCTCCCTCCCCCAGAGGCACCCTGCACGGGCAGAACTCTGGGGGCTGGGGCTGCATGATCCTCCCCCACCCCCAAGCAGCTATGGTAAGAGCGGAGTTGGGGGGGACGTTCCAGGTTGGTGGTTGGGGGGGGGGGGGGGGCTTTGGAGGAAGCAGTCAGGGAACAGGGTGGGTTGGATGGGGGTCGGGTTCTGGGGTGGTGGTTAGGGGGTGGATAGGGGTTGGGGCAATCAGGGGACAGGGAGCAGGGGAATTGGGTAGGGGGGGTGAGGTCCTGAGGGGGTGTTTAGGGGGCAGTCAGGGGACGGGGGGGGTTGGATGGGTCAGGGATTCTCAAGGGGCGGGAAGTGGGAGGGGGCAGTGAGGGGGGTGGAAAGTGGGGAGGGGGGTGGATTGGGGGCGGGGCCTTCCCTACCCAGCCCTTGATATAATTTTACAAACCTGATGTGGCCCTCGGGCCAAAACGTTTGCCCACTCCTGGTCTGTAAGGTGCCACGGGACTCTTTGTCACCTATTTCATGGTAACGGATAATAATCATTTTGTTTTTTATGGGCCACACACACAATCTGGTGCTGGCATCCTTTCTCTTAACCAGCACGCCAGCTGAGGCCCAAGGACTCCCTAAAGCATTTCCTAGATGGCCCGTACTGTGTCTGTCCTCTTTCCTCCTGGGCAATGGAGAGGTGGCTATTTAATGTCGCCCTTCTCCACGATCAGTCTTGTGCTGGACCAGTGCCGTACAGCCTGTCTGTGTCTGTCTGTCTGTCTGTCTGTCTGTCTCTCTCTCTCTCTCTCTCTGAATGGGAGAACACCCATCTTAAGACAGGGCCGGCGACAGAAATTTGGGGGCCCCCTACTCTGATAGTTTGGGGGCCCCCCCAGCCCAGCCAGGCCCCCTCCAGCCCAGCCGACAGCGGCTGGGGGCCCCCCAGCCCAGCCGCCCCCCCCCCAGCACAGCCGGCACTCCCCCCCCCCCCCCAGCTGACAGCGGCTGGGGGAGGAAGCCCAGCCGCCCCCCCCCAGCTGACAGCGCCTGCGGGAGGAAGCCCAGACGCCCCCCCCCCTCCTCCCCAGCTGACAGCAGCGGGAGCGAGAGCCCGGGAGTGGTGTGAGCCGCCCTTTCTCCCCCCGGACTGAGCCGCTGCTGCCGGCCGGGCTCACTGCTCCGGCCGGGGACACGCGCGCTCGTCTGGAGGAGAGCCGCGCCGGATGACTACGGGTAGAGCTGTACCAGGGCCCCCCTAAAGTGCGGGGCCCCTATAGTGCGGGGCCCGGTACAGCTCTACCCGTAGTACCCCCCTGTCGCCGGCCCTGTCTTCAGAACGCAGTGGAAGAGGATTCCAGGGTTCTCTGTAAAATAAGGATAATACGTCCTTTGTCAGTCTTGTTTATACTGAATGCAGACATCTTGGGGCAGGGACTGTCTCATGTTACCTGTCTGTACAGTACCTGCCACAATGGTATGCTAACCTTGGATTGTGTGTATTGGCTATAATTCCTAAGCATGTAAAGATCTGAGGTTCTTATCTGGCAGCAGATCAAAACCTCATAGTCTTCCCTGGGAGGGTGATAACGGAGAAGAGTTTTGGTTTAACCCTCTATGTAAGTTCCCACGTTGAGTCATGGACCTGTGCAAAGGGATGGGTGTGGATCTGATGATCTCAAGTGCCAAGTTCTCATTTGCAGAGGGCTGTACTATGTATGGCTCAGTATAAATCATTCCAAGAGAAAATTATCCCAGGGTTTGCCGCGATGGACCCAACCTGGAACCATTTAGGTGATCACCTCCGCCCTGGACCCTGGGGGATCAGCGCTGAAAGCAAAACACAACTTCAGAAAGGAAGGTTTAGTAGAACTAAACCCCTCCTGGTTCTGCTCACCCCTCGGAGTTTGCAGCTCACGTCCTGGGCCCATTTGGCGACCAAAGTCAGGTCTCAACTGTTTGGTGTGTGGCAAATGTCAGGAGCTGGGAAGCATGTCCCAGGGGAAGGGCAGGGATGTGGGTTCCACGGCACAGGCAGGGTGTTGAATGTGTGATAGCGCTCAGGCTCGAAGCCCCTGGGATGGGAAGCTGGGGGAGTGTGGAACTTCACTCATTCATGGGCTAAGAGACCCTGGGATTGGGGGGGGGGCAAAAGGTTCTCATTATCAGCGTCAGGGAAGCTCCTTCCTTAGCACGTGGAGTGGGGCACCAAGCTCTTCACACCCAAACACAGGGGCTGCTGAGAAGACAGAGGCTTCTGGCCCTAGTGGTCACGGAGGCCAAGTGTTCGCAGCTGGTTGTTCTGCCCTTTCAGGCTTTGGCTCAGCTAGCTCCTTTTGCTGGGTTTTGGGGCTTCTGGGATGAATTCCCTACTGTAGAGCCAGTGGGCTCCCCCCCCCCCCCCCCCGCGCGGACTCTCTGCTGCTGCAAAGCTGGGAAGGGCTTCACAACCCAGTAAAATAATGGGTCCCTGCCCCATGTAGTTTATTGTCTAACTGGGCTCAGGAAGCAGCCAGGGGAGGACAAGGAATGGAACAGGGAAAGATAATGAGGTGGGCTTCTCTGAATAGCCCCTGGAGTCTCCTTAAACCTCTCATTAGGCAGCCCAGCCCGCCCTAAACAGGCTGGTTCTTTGTTTACGTTCCATTGAGCCTTCCCTCAGGTCAGGACAGGCTGGAATATGCTGGTGGGGTGGGCTGCCTCTCCCCTGGGAGCATACAGCCCTCTGCATTTCACAGGCATTGCTCGGGGCTGTTGTGGACAGTGTCTGGCTCTTAAATAGCTCAGCCTGGACTCTGGAAGACTGCCTGAGCCACACATACTACCAGGCCAACACACCTCAGTACGGGGAGAACAGAGGTGGAGCTAAGCTGGGGGAATAAGGGTATGTCTTCACTACAGCATTAGTTCGATTTCCTTTATGTCGATCTTGTGAACGCGACGGCATACAGTCGATGTTGTCTGTCTTCACTACGCACAGCTAAGCACAGCAAGTCGACAGTGTCTGTCTGCAAAACTTTTGCAGGCGTCGACATGACATGCGTTGCACTCTGGGTACCTATCCCACAGTTCCCTGATCCCCCAGCAGGCACCATTTCGAGTGCAGCATTGTGGGTAGGCATTTCCAAATTTCGCGCCCTTTTTCCGCGCCGCCCACCCCCATTACAAGCGGTGCCCTGTGGGTAGGCATCCCATAATTCGCGCCCTTTCTCCGCCGAACTAACGCCATAGCATTGCAAGCATGGAGCCCGCTGACACCACGGCTGCAGTAATGGCTGTTGTGAGGACCTCGATCACGGTTGCTGAGTTCCTGCTGCACCGTCTGCAGAGGAGGAATGCGATCCGGGGAGAACCGCGCTTTCTGGAACCCGATGACAGTGAGGAGGAGATGGACGTGCACAGCGGGGACGACAGGGACACTGACGTGCACAGCGGGGACGACAGGGACACTGACGTGCACAGCGGGGACGACAGGGACACTGCCGTTTTTGCAAGTAGGGCGACTGACAATCTGTCAAAAATGGTGGCAATGGGGCAGGCTCATGCCATCGAACGCCGATTATGGGCCAGGGAAACAAGCACAGACTGGTGGGACCGCATAGTGCTGCGGGTCTGGGATGACTCCCAGTGGCTCAGAAACTTCCGCATGCGAAAGGGCACCTTCATGGAACTTTGTGACTTGCTGTCCCCGGCCCTCCAGCGCAGGAATACCAAAATGAGAGCGGCCCTTACAGTGGAGAAGCGAGTGGCGATAGCCCTCTGGAAGCTTGCAACGCCAGACAGCTACCGGTCAGTCGCGAATCAGTTTGGGGTGGGTAGGTCTACAGTGGGCTTTGCTGTGATGCAAGTAAGCAGGGCAATCGTCGAGCGGCTGCTACACCGGGTTATAAACCTCGGAAACCTGCAAGCCACAATAGATGGCTTTGCCGCCATGGGATTCCCTAACTGTGGTGGGGCTATAGATGGGACTCATATCCCTATCCTGGCACCGGACCACGAGGCCGCCGAGTACAGAAACCGGAAGGGATATTACTCAATGGTCATGCAAGCAGTGGTTGACCACAAGGGACGTTTCACCGACCTGTACGTGGGGTGGCCGGGAAAGCTTCATGACGCTCGAGTGTTCAGGAACTCTAGGGTTTTTAGACAGCTGCAGCAAGGCACTTTCTTCCCCGACCAGAAAATTTCCGTGGGGGGGGTCGAAATGCCGATCGTGATCATTGGGGACCCAGCCTACCCCCTAATGCCCTGGCTTATGAAGCCCTACACAGGAGCCCTGGACAGGGGTCAGGAGCTGTTCAACTACAGGCTGAGCAAGTGCAGAATGGCCGTAGAATGTGCATTTGGCCGCTTGAAAGGGAGATGGCGTTCCTTACTGATACGCTCAGACATCCGCGAGAGAAATATCCCCATTGTTATTGCTGCTTGCTCTGTGCTCCACAATATCTGTGAGAGCAAGGGGGAAACGTTTATGGCGGGCTGGGAGGCAGAGGCAAATTTACTTTCTGCTACTTATGAGCAGCCACACAGCAGGGAAAGTAAAAGAGCCCACCGTGAGGCCCTGCGCCTCAGGGACGCCTTGAAAGACAGTTTTATCAGTGCCCGAGATGGCGTTTGAGAATCTGCTCCCTTGCTGTGCTGTAAGCCTGCTGCCCTTGAACCCTCTTTCCCTCCCCCCTCCCCATGCTTTCCCTCCTCCCTCCCCATGCTTGCAGAGAAAATAAAATCACTGTTTGAAAAATCATGGTTCCTTTATTGGTTACTCGGAAATACAAATACAGGGGATCACTGTCTTGGTATCCTGGAGGGATCCTGGAGTCGCAGTGGGGAGGAGCGGGCAAAGGAGGGGGGGGGTGGGAAGGGTGGAGAGGAGGGGTTGGCAAGACTCAGCAGCTTTCAAAAGTTTTCCGAGAATGTCAGCCTGCTGCTGCTGCTGCTGCTTCTGCTGGCTTGTGGGGTAGAGTGGAGCGGCCCACGGAGCTTGCCCCCCCGTGTTCTCAACCCGCGTCTGGGTGGGGAAGCTATGGGAGTTGGGGAGGGGGGGAGTTGGTTACACAGGGGCTGCAGAGGTGGTCTTTGGTCATGCTGCAGCTCCACCAGAGATCGCAGCATGTCGCTCTGGTCCTCCATTATGCGGAGGAAAGCATCCATGCGTCTTTCCTCACGTTCTACCCTCTTTTGTTCAGCGGCTCTCCATTCCTGCCTCTCTCGATTCCTTGCCTCTCTCTCTCGATCCCTTGCCTCTCTCTCTCGCTTCCTTTCCTCTCTCTCTCGATCCCTTGCCTGAATCTCTCGATCCCTTGCCTGAATCTCTCGATCCCTTGCCTCTATCATTCTTTCCCTCCAGTCCGTCTGGCGGGCTGCCTCAGCACGCGAGTTCTCCACGAGTTCAGTAAACATCTCATCGCGCGTTCGCGTTTTCTTTTTACGCTTTCTTATCTGCGGTGCACGGCGTGATGAGGAGGCAGGGGGGTTGTGAGATACTTGTTGTTCATCTGTGGGCAAGTGTGGGAAAAAGAAAGTTTGAAAGTTATGAGACAGATACATTCAAGGTTAGGAGGCAGTCTCGGACTGTACACAATGGGAGTAGTATTCCATTTGCAACCTCAGTATTCAGAGGCCTGATATGATTTCTGTACAAGGTCATGTTGTACACCTAAAACTGACTGACAAGCTCTCAGAAAATTCAGAGCATCTCAGACACATATGCGTGCCTCAGCCCAAGACGGCTTCTGAAATCACCGTGCAGCCGGCCATGGTAAGTTAAAAGTGGCGCTTGCATACTGTAGAGTAACCCCGCCCCCTTCCCCCCACCGCGTGGCTGGCTCCCACTGAAACCGCAAACTGCAAAGCAAATGCCAAAAAATCTCTTGCTAAGGGCTAAGGTCTTTTTGGGGCTCTTCAGACCGCGTGCAGACGGCTCGGATTCCCTGACAGCTAACGCTATGGGCTGGGGGGGGGGGGGGGGGCGGCGGTCAGCGTTCGTGGGGGGGGTGCTCGGTTCGTCGGTCCTCAGCAGAAAAGAGAACTTTGCAGCTGGGACTCTTTATCTCCCGACTAATTGCAGTCCGTATCTCAAACAGGCAACCCTGAATGACATCACTTTGCTGAGAATTTCTCGGAGAGATAGGGAGCGCATGCTCCTTGAGTCCATGCAAAGTCCTGGTCCATACGCCGCAATGCTAGCCTGCTCAATGATACCAGACAACCTACTACTTTCGTGGCGTGGGTTGGTGTCCTATCACGGGGGACCAGATAAGGCAGCTCTCCCCAGAAATCTGCTGCGCTGGATTCATCGCTACCTCCTGGAGAGCTTCATTGAAATGTCCGCGGAGGACTTATGGTCAATCCCGGAGTATATTGACAAACTCTTTGAGTAGAAATTGACCAGCAATGAAAGCACGCTAAGTCCTTAGGGCAAGTTACTCATTAATAAATGCTTCCTTTACAAAATCACGCGTCATGTAATCCCTTAAAAAAGAAACACTTACCCCCCTGGGAGGCTTGGGAGGGTACTGGCTCCAGGGTGACAAACAGCTCCTGGCTCTCTGGGTACAAGGGTTCTCCGCTAGGCTCCTGCTGCTCCGTGAGATTTTCTTCTTCATGCTCGTCCTCCTCGGAATCAGTCTCCTCCCTGACGATGATCCCATCGGTGGAGTCCACGCACACCGGCGCGATGGTGGTGGGGGCGCCCCCCATTATGGCATTTAGTTCATTGTAGAACCTGCATGTCCGTGGCGCGCCCCCTGATCGCCCGTTTGCCTCCTTGGCTTTCTGGAAAGATTGCCGCAGCTCCTTAATTTTCACGCGGCACTGTGTGGTGTCCCTGTTGTGGCCCCTTTCCAGCATGGCCTTGGAGACTCTTCCGTAGGTGTTGGCATTCCGTTTGTTGTTGCGGAGTTCCAACATCACGGATTCCTCTCCCCAGATAGCGATGAGATCCAGCACCTCACGAGTGGACCATGCTGGAGCTCTTCTCCTCTGGCTGGTCTCCAGGGTAGATGAGCTCATCATGGATTCCTGTGATGCTGAGCTCTGCATGGCGGCTAGTGCTGATTGCTCTGAATGGCGACTGATCAGTTCAGGTGAGCTGGCCACGCTGACCAAACAGGAAATGGCATTCAAATGTTCCCGGGTCTTATCTACCTGGCCAGAGCAGCGAGTTCAGAGTGCAGTGCAGAGCGGTCACAGTGGAGCAGTAGTGAGGCAGTCCAGAGCGGTCAGAATGGAGCATTGTGGGACAGCCTCTGGAGGCTATTAATGTCGGGTTCCGTCTTCACTAGCCCACGGTCGAGCTTGGAACGTCGAGATTAGCCTTATGCCACTGGTTAGGCTGGAGTGCCAAGATCGATCTTTAAGGCCCTTTACATCGACGTTAAGGGCATGTATGTGAAGACAGGTACACGTTTACTTCGACATAACGTCGTTAACATCGATTTAAAGTGGTAGTGAAGACATGCCCTAGGAGTACATGGGGGCAGTCAGGGGAACAGGCGTAGCCTCTCCAGAGAGAACAGGCTCTACCTGACCACAGCAGAGGAAGAGAAGAGTGACAGGCTTAAGAGACAGGTTTCGGAGTGGTAGCCTTGTTTGACCCAGTCCTGGAAAGACAGCCACGCTTGCTTGCGCACTGCTGCTGTCTAGTCGCAGTCAGCAACCACATGCTGTAGACCCATGAATCAAATGGGCTCATATTAGGGAGAACAAAACACAGGAACCTCTACAAGGAGTACACCAGCCATGAACGGCACCAGTCCATTAACCGTCCTTCAGAGCTGACCCACGGGGGGGAGTTGACAGTGAAATGCTCCTTGTGGCTTTATGCCAGCACTGAAAGCAGCTAGACCATGCAGCCTGGTTACCTTCCCCTCTGTGCACATGAGACCTGAAACCTGTTCCCTGTTGTTCCCTCACAACAGCCCCCACTCTCCCCCCGCCTTTGGCCTTGAGAAGTGTCTCTCATTTCCATGAACACACACTGACTCACTCCCCCGCCTGAAACGCACAAAGACACACGCCAAGCCCATCCGGCCTCTGGCATCATTCGGCCCCGTTCAGCTCCGCGAGGAGACCTTGAGAGAATGGCCTTGTCGAGTGCTCGGGGCTCCTTTCCTCTCGGCTCGCCAGTGACTGTCTCCCTCCCTCGCGCTCACGGCTTTCTTCACCACAGCGCGCTCGAGGCGCCCAGGGTTACAGCCACGGAGGGCCCAGGGCTGCGCTCCTGAAAGGGGCTGAGCTCCCACCTCATTCACCCACCTTCCTTTGGGACGCTGGACGGCAGGCCTCTACTGCCACTTTCGGCCCCACTAAGCCCCTCAAAGAGCCTTGCTTAGCTGTGTCTAATGTGGGAGGTACCTAAAGTCCTCAGCTGGCTACATTTCTGCTAGTAAAGTCCTCGTTCTTCAGTTGCCACTGGTGGGGGGGGGGGAGTGGGGCAGGCACGAAGCAGGTGGGTTCTCAACCAAGGGGGCCGTGAGCCCTTGTTGTGAGAACGCCTGATGGAGGGGGACGCTAAACAACGCTCCAAAACAGAGGAGAATGCGCTCTCTAGCCTCTAGCTTACACCTAACGAGCGTAGATTAGCCTTATCTAGATGCACTTTTGCAGATGCTGCTTTAGTGCAAACCATGGGGTGGGCAACTAGGGCAACTAGGCATCTGACCCCTGTCATCCTAGGGCCCCAGGACAGCCGGTAAACATACACGAAGGGCTGTTGTAGGGAGGGTGTCTAGAATCTACTGTGGTGCCTGGATTCTCAGTCGAAGAGGCACTGAGATGATCCCGGAGTCCTACTGGGTCTAAAAGAAGTAGGTGTCAGGGGCAAAAGCAGAGCGAGGAGGAGGAAGAGAGGCTGAGAAATCGCAGGCCAGCTCCTCCGCTCCCATAACTAGTGTTCCACTGAGTTATAGCGCGGGAGCGGCTGGTTCTGGGTATAAAGTGGAATGAATTGTTTGAGAGGTTCAGGGAATGGCTGAATTCAGCTGGTTATTGGCCAGTCAGTGCACATTTTTAAAAACCTCGGCGAGCTCATACAGAAGCTGGGAAAAGCACCAGGCAACAATGAGCCACAAATGAAATATTTTTTCTCCTCCAGAGCCTTTAATTTCCAATCCCTTTCACTCTCTTCCCCTATTGATAGTAATTGAAGCTGAGATGAGTCACTGCCGTTGAAGGTGCTTTGGTTACCTTGAAGTAAATCGGAGCCATCAGCTTCCTAGGGGCTTATTGTGTTCACATGGGGGGCACCGTCAAATCAGAAGCACCGGAGGCCTGGTGGATTAGCTGTATGGGAAAAAAGCCAGGAGGTAGTGCAGCAAGGTGGCTAATACAGGCCAAGGTTTCAAACAAACCAGCAAAAGAGGCGATATTGTAAGCTGAAGAAGAGCAGGGAGAGAACAAAGAGGAAGAAAAAAGGCAGGCTAATTAAATCTAGTCCGTGCAAAGCCACACGTTTCTTTAGCATGTTTCAGTACCGGATTCCGCAGGAGACTTGAACCTCTCGGCAGAGGGAGAGGCAGAGAAACGTGGAGGAAAGCCAGGAATTGTATTGACCTGGAGATTGAGATGGCTACAGAGTTGTCTGTGTGACACCTCACAACTCAGGGCTGCAGTCGGTCTCTAGAGACAGAGATGAGACCAAACGTGAGGGGGAGCTGCCGAGTGTGCAGGGGTCTTGCACATTCTTCTGAAACATCTGTACAGTCCACTGCTGGACACAATGTGCCCCAGGCCCACCAGACCTGCCAGATGGGATCACACCTATCTGGGGGGGGGGGGGGAATGTGTTCCCAAGCATCCCACGGGCCTGCCCTGTTCCCACTCGGATGAAGAATTCAGCGCCGAGGGTACGGCTGCTGGTATGTTCTGTTCTCTCATCGCTCCCTACCCATGGCTGAGGAGAACAGCTACTGCGGGTGGGAAAACTGAACGATGAGCCCTAACCGCCACTCCTACGGGGCACAGCTAAGCCAGCCATTCCCCAAGCCCGGGCTGGGCTCAGCCTGGCCTGTCATTTTGTCCCATGCACACCCTTGAGGTTGTCATCTCTCTTTTCCAGGAGCAGCACAAGAAGAGAAGATGCATAGGGTGACAACCCACTCTAGACATTGAGCCAAAGAACTATGGGCTGGAGCTGGATTAGTATCATAGGCGAGGCTAATTAGTGGAGACCACTAGAAAGTTAACCCTTCCTTTTAGTGCTGGTCGAGCAAATAGCTTGGGCTAACGTGAAAGCTGGATAGATCGTCGGGCTCAGCGGGTTGTGACGAACGTCTCGATGTCTAGTTGGCAGCTGGTATCAAGCGGAGTGCCCCAGGGGTCGCTCCTGGGGCTGGTTTTGTTCAACATCTTCATTAATGATCTGGATGATGGGATGGATTGCATCCTCAGCAAGTTCATGGATGACACTAAGCTGGGGGGGAGAGGTAGATAAGTTGAAGAGTAGGGAGAGGGTCCGGAGTGACTTAGATTGCCGCTGGAGCCCCAGGCAGCGTGGGCCAGGGAGTGCAGATGGACTGGCTGGGGGATACTGACCCCCAGCCCTGCCCTTTCCGGGGAGTGGGGGCAGAGTGGGCCCCGTACTGGCAAGCGCTGTATTTTACTTTCATCCCTGGGCACATGCCACACAGCCTGTGCTATGAAGTTGATGGAATTCACTCCCGGACCCAGGGTCCCAGGGTTGCCTTTAGAAACAAGAGCACCAATCACCCCAAGATTAGCAGCAGTAATTCCCACCTCTCTGACCATACGACTGGGCCTCATTCGGAACCTACTTATGCCCACAGAACTCCACTGAGCCCAATTCACTACTGAATCACTCCACTTTTATGTAGTGGTGGAGTTACTCCTGATCCACAGCGGGAGTGGCAAGAGAATCACATCACACCCAGGGTCATCTTCCCTGGAGAGAAAACATTCCCATAGCAGAGTGTCTCTATCGTCTTTCACTGGACCGCAGCCTGTTGTGTATTTTATACCTTAAACAGTATTATCATGTACAGGGTACATATAAAGTAAAATACGTATTAAGAATGCCCCAAAAAATCAATCTGTTTTCAAATAGAGGGTGTGGGCGGGGAATTTCCTACAAATCTTACCCCAAACTTTCAGCAAAAAAGAACCAATGACCTGTGCTATCTTGGATGTATTTATATTCACGTCTACACTATAAGCATTGCTTCATCTCTAAGCACACAGCTCCCTCTGTCTCCTGTTGGACCACATTGTTGGAACACTGAATGGAGGGAGGACAAGGTGCTGTGTGAGTCTTTCGACTGTCTCTGTATACATACAGTCCTGGGCTTGCTGGCACAATTGAGAATCAAGCCACGTCTCAGCTAGAGCCAGCTATTCACATTTACGGCTATTGACTCTTTACTGCAGTAGCCACCCAGAGAGGCCAGTCAGGAGCCGAATTCTTACGCCAGCCCTGGACAAACACACAGGAAGATACCAGGCTCACTTCTTTCCTCACTTTCACCCCACCATAAAACTAATGGCCCAATCCTGCTCCCGTTGGTACTGGTGTAAACTCAGACTGCTCCATTTGCCGTCAATGGAGTTATTCCAGATTTAGGCTGGTGTCAATAAAAACAAAATTTGACTCTGACTTTCAGGGGGTGAGTGATCATTTACAGGGTGTAAGCAAGAGCAAAGACAACCCTTGACAGCTGCCCTAAACAACTGACCAGCTTAGATTTACAAAGCACTAAGATGATACTGCTGACCTGGGGCAGTGTAACTGATCAGAATCTGGCCCCGACTATGTATATCCTGTAATGTCTTAGTGATCATTATGATGAGGTATCCGAACCAGACACTAAAGAAACCAACTGCAGAATTTCCTCTTTACCGTATCCAGCATCTCCCCTTCTCTGGTCTATACAGGACCCTGTATAAGGCATGGTTACTCATATAGGATTCACGGCAGGTTTAACGAGGGGAATGACAGACGGTGGAATGACATTGGACTAAAAACCAGTCAGGATTACAGGTGACCTTGCAAGCCTCCGCTGACTAATACACGTCATTCATGATGAAATAATGGCATTGAAGAGGAATTATGTTTGTGGAATTGCTTTGCCTATGACTCGGTGTGGGGGTGGGGTGCTCAGAATTCTCACCCACCCCAACAAAATCAACTAGTCAGAGAGCTCTTCTTCCCAAGCTTTGTGTGCAAGACAGCTTCGTCTGAGTGTCCCGTTCCCCCCCTCCCCCCCCCACACCACCACCCCCGAGCAGGAGGAATCCAGAGTAGGGCAAAGTTTGCCATTTGAGAGGGGTGTGCTACTTAACAGGATTCCAGCCTGTACCATGGGGCCTGCTGGAAGACTCACCTAGCGGCCCATGGCACTGGGCAATTTCAGCCTCCTCTCTGAAGCTTCCACCTTTGGCTACTAACTTGAAAGTTCCTGGGCTTTTACCCCGGGTCTCAGCAGCCACACCAGAGACTTGGCCCCCTAACTCCGAACAAGAATCAGGCCTCTTTGGTGCCACTTTGGCAGGGTAAAAGGCTTAAAAGTCACATGCGGCCCTCTGAAAATAACCCCATGCCCTGTGCACGGGGCTTCTTGAGCCAGCACAGAACAGAGACCGTGGGCAGGGGAATAGCTTTCATTGGACCAATTTCTGTTGGAGAGAGAGGCACGTTTTCGAGCTTACCCAGAGCTCTTCTTCTTCGGGGCTGGGAAGCTACTCAGTATCACAGCTAAGTAAAGGTGGGGCAGCTCGTTTAGTATAAGTAGTTAATGCGCATTTCAAGGGATCACTCAAGGTGAGGAAGGCACGGACAGGCTCTGAGGCAGCCTTGCTCCTGCCCACAGACGATGGGTTGTGCTGGGAACAGTCCAGCGTCCTGGTGGGGGCCATGGAAAGCAGAGCTTGAGTGGGGCTGCTCTAAGTTACTCAGAGAGTGAGCAAGGAAGGCCCAGGATGGCTTTAAACCACCTTTTCCCGCATTCCTGCTGCAAGGGCAGGACACAGGAATGGAGCAAGACTCGGCACCCAAAGGTCCTCTCCATGGCACCCTTCCGGCTGCCCCATCTTGTTTATAGCAACAGAGCACCACCTCGAGGTGGCCGCTGACTGGAGCTCCCACCAGTTGCTCCGCTCTGGATCAGCGTAAGGTAACTGGTGGGGTGGGGAGGGTGCGGCAGTCCCCGGTTTGGTGGGGGCGGGAGAAGAGTGGAGCAGGGGGTGGAGCCTTAGTGGAGGAGGCAGAGCAGGGGCGTCCAGAAATTGGAAAGTTGGCAACCCTACGTCCCACTCGCCTATGGCTCTCCAGGTCACTACCGTAGCAGCACCTTGAACTCCGGGGGTCAATGCAGCACCCCGTGCACTGGCATCATGTGCCCTCGGCCTGACCCGCTGCTGGAGGAGAGGGCAGAAGCATTTTGCACCAGCAATGTGGGCAAGAAACTCTTTGAGACCTCTCAAGCAGGAATGAATGGAACCCAACTCAAGTGACCTAATGGGTAGAGCTCTGGACTGGAACGAGACTAGAGCCCATTTTCCTCTCCTAACAGACCACTATGAGGGAGTGAGCTTGATGCTATCCCAGCTCACACATCATCTAAAGAGTCACCCACTAAGTTCCAACTGAAGGATCTTTGCTACAAGTGATGCAGTGCAGGCCAGACAGAACCTTGCTGTTCTTCAGATCACGGAACAAATTTGTTTGGCTGGCAGTTAGAAAAGACCCATTTGAGTTGAGGATGATGGAGTGACTTCAGTCTGGAGTCACTGGAAGAAAAATAGAGAAATTCCCTCAACGCCCAGTGCGTTTCATTCACCCCATCACCTTTTCACACTTCAGATACTTGACACAGGCTATTCTCATTCTTCAGACATTTATTTGGCAGCATTCAGGAGGGTTTGTGACATTGCAGAAACTTCTATCTACAGAATCTGGTCTGCCAATAAGAAATACTTGGTTGCATGAGAAACATGGGAGAAAGATACCGAGCAGATGGCTATCGGCAGAATTAGCTGTCTGAAAACATAGGAATGGAAAGGTAGATGCATTCAGATACGCAATATTAAAATACTAATGAATCAGAGAATAAATTGCTGTAGACGTGGAAGACACGATGGTCTAATCTTGCCACATTGAAATCAAGATGTGAGTCTAAAAGGAAAACAATTAAAAGCACTGATAATAAGCATGGAAGGATAGCACTGGATACTGACTGGATAGACCAAGCAATATTGGGCAGAGGAAAGGATTGCAGTTAAAACACAGAGAGGCCAACCATGCTGCTTGACCAGTGATTACTGGCTAACTCAGAAACCTAATCATGAACTAGCTAACAATTCACTTGCAATAACAATAAGGAAGAACAGGCCGACACTACATTACAGCAGCAAGGCTATTCAATGTCAGCAAGTCCAACTTAGAGGGTTTAATATATATATCTATATATATATTTACTGTAAATAAGAGAGAGAAAACCCTCCAACAAGGAACACCTCCCATAGCTTAACTCTGACAGGCTCAGCTTCCACCATGTGATCCTTTCTCCTATAAGTCTGATTCAGTGGGAGCCAGGGAGTTTTATAGAGGGCTTCCCTACCCAGAACTCTTTTGGGGAAAGGAAGTCCCGCCCCTGTCTCTCTGGGTGATTGACAGCCTATCCAGCCAATCAGCTCTCTTCCTCATTCCTGGCTCTACAAAAGCTTCACTGCTTCACAGGATCCAACACACCCAAGTACCTGAATGTGAATTCAAATTTGGCCGCCATGTCCTTTCTCTAGAACATAATGAGCCAAACCCCCGAACATCTTTGGGGAGAGAGAAAATTCAGATCCAAATTTGACTGCCTGGCCCCCTTCTCTCTAGACAATTCACAGACAAAGTGACCACTGACAGTGTTGCAAACACCTGCTCCTTTGTTACACTCTGAAAACAGCAACCAGCCCTCTTCCTCTCATTCAGTGGTTTGTGCCATGAGCATCACAGTCGGAACTGAGCACCTTCCTCACATAGGTGAGGATGTCACCCGCTGTCCGCTCTGCTCCTTAGGCAGAGATGGCAGGATGCTAAGTATTTAACAACGCTGCTGTCTTTTAGCTTTTGCTGCTGTTCCTGTGTATTTGAAAGGGTGAATGCAAGAAGAACCATCTCCTTGGAAATGCACCATGGATTATCTTGCCAGAAATCAAGCCTTCAGAGGTGAAGGATCCACCACTAAGGTGCGAGCTCTTAATGATACAGAATTATTTGAAATGATTCATGGGACAAAATCTAGCCAGAGTCCGTCCATCATTTTTGTGGCTCAGATTAAGCCCTTAAATGGGCGCGCTTTGCCGAGTTAAGAAGCTGTCAGGTTCTACCCCAGAGGTGGCTGCATGACATTGGTGGATGAAGGGACTCCTGTATATGTGAAAATATAGTGGAAGACTTTAGGATCCAGAAGGATGAGGGGTATTGTGTAAAAAATGATAAGAGCTGATTACTTAGATTGTAAACTCTTCGGAGCAGGGACTGTCTTTTTGTTCTGTTTGTACAGAGCCTAGCACAATGGGGTTCTGGTCCATGATGAGAGCTCCTAGGCATTACCATAATGCAAATCAATATTAAAAGCCAATCAGAAGTCAAAGCGGCATAGCCCTAATATACTAGTGTCAGTCATACAAGTTCCGGCCCCAGGCCAGCAAAGCAACCAAGCTTCTCTTTAAGAAGTCTCAATAAAATTGTCCTTAAGCGCTTTGTTGAATCACAGCACCGGTGAGGGGAAAACAGCCTCCCAGTAAAGTTTTATGCATGTTGACTGATATACTAGTTAAACATTTTCAATTCATCCAGGAATCAATGCAGCGATAAATTGGCCCTGGGAATCCATTTTCCTCTCTGTATCAACATTCTGTGTGGTAGAATAAAGCAATAGCTTTCTGTGCAATCCCAAACCTTTTAGAGGTGATTGCATGTGCAATTTAAAAGCCATTATCCACAAAATATTTTAGCTGTGTTTTTCCTGTTTCCCCTTCTATCTCCCTCCTTCCCCCCCCCCCCCCGGTATTCATATCAAAAGTTCATATCAAAGGCTGTCAGCTGTCAAAATGCTTTGATCCACATTTAATTTACCTTTCTAAAGTTCCATTTAAATTGTAAGCTGAATCACTATATGAGAAACTTCCCCAGCTGACGTACAGTTGCCAGCATTACTGTTCATTGTACGTTTATAAACCTACAGAACATAAGAATTGTCAAGATTGGAGTCTAACCTTGGTCTATTCAGTCTGGAGTCCTGTCTCTGATACTGGCGAATGTTGTATGCTTCAGAGGAAGGTACTTACCCACCAGCTTACCCAGGTGGGTGGGCTGCAGGAGCATCTACACAGGACATTACTTGGAGGAAAGCTGGGGCGCCGTAGATTCACTTGCTGGCTTCCCGCACAGTAATGTCCTATGGATCCAGAGAAATTGTACGACTGTGTAGAGGGACCCCCTGCTCAGTGGAGAGACTTGGTTTTATTCATATTAATTAACAATATTTAGTACGAGAGCAGGGTGAAATCTTGATACACCTCTCCATCTTCACCCCCCAAAAAAGCCAAGGGAAAAAGTTTCAATAACCAGTTGGGAATCCCCTACCATTTTCCCATCAGCTCTGCTTGGCATTTAGCTAGCTTTTTTCTTCTACAAAGCTCACATCATTTTATAAGGAAGGCCAAGTATCATGATTTCCATTTTATAGATGAGTAAACTGAGAGACAGGCTGTCATAAGTATGAAGTGCCTTAGACTTACTGTTTTACCTGCAAGGTGTTAACCTGAACAGAGAAGGTGATGACGTCAAGCTAGCATTCCTATGGGAGGGGGAGTTTTTAGTTTCACTTCTGTCCGGGGCTATCGGGCTGACTTCATCTCCTCTCCCGGCTCTGGGAGCAAGTATCTCATTCCTATTCATCTCTTTGAATAAGTTCTAAATTAGACTAACAGTAAGTAGAATTGGTGATTGTATAAACTTGTAACTGATCTGTGGTGTCCTTAATCTCATCAGGGGAGAAATCCTAGGAGGAGTTAAGAAGTTAAGACTAGAATTAAGTATCTGTGAAGTCTGTGCAAGTTGTAAGCTTTTCTCTTTTCTTTAATAAACCTCTTTTTTTGTTATAAAAATTGTCTGGTAATTCTAGTGAAGGGATCCTAGCTTTGGATCCGGCAGCTCATGGTTAGTGAGGGGCTGTGTGCTTGAATCTCTCTCCTTGGTAGCAACGAGGAAGGGGGGGGGTGGAGCGGAGTCTCTGTGTTCTCAATCTCCCAGGTGGGGAGAGGGGTGTTACTCATCGGGGGTTTCAATGTGCCCCACTCCCTGGTCTTGGAGACTCACATTGATGGTGGCAGCGGGTCCCAATCCCCAACTGGAGGAGTTTGGGTTTTTGGGGGAAAGATTTAACTTAGGCTGGGAAAGTAGCTTAAAGTTATTTGGTCTTGCATAAGAGACCCCCACACTTTTACCCTAGAGTTTAGAGTGGGGGAAGGGTACTCGCTTACACAGGCGTTAAAGGCAAACATTGACCTCAGGCTACATAGTCTTATATGCAGAGCCTCTTAAAGGGGCATGTTAAGGATTTGGGCCTATCTCTCTTTAAAAAGGCAGCTGCAGGTCTGGGCAGCTTTGGTAGCATGGCTCCGGTGGGGTCACGATACTTGGGAACCCAAGGACCTTAGAAACAACACAGGGACGTTGATATAGCAGTTAGACACCTGTGATTGGCCAGTGCCATCTGACTCCGTCTCAGAGGTGTTTAATTGCAGTGTAGATCGGGATGGCAACCTGTGGCTCCGGAGCCACATGCGGCTCTTCAGAAGTTAATACGCGGCTCCTTGTAGAGGCACCGACTCTGGGGCTGGAGCTACAGGCGCCAACTTTCCAATGTGCCAGGTGGGGGGGTGCTCCCTGCTCAACCCCTGGTTTTGCCACAGGCCCTGCCCCCACTCCACCCCTTCCCACCCCTCCCCTGAGCCTGCAATGCCCTCTCTCCTCTCCCCTCCCCCCAGCACGAAACAGCTGATCAGGAGGGAGGAGGAGGCCCTGATCGGCAGGGCTGCTGGTGGGTAGGAGATGCTGGGAGCGGGCTGGGGGAGCTGCTGGGGGGCTGCTGACGTATTACTGTGGCTCTTTGGCAACATTCATTGGTAAATTCTGGCTCCTTCTCAGCCTTAGGTTGGCCACCCCTGAGTTCAGGCTCAAGCTGCAGCCTGAACTCTGGGACCTTCCCACCTCGCAGGGTCCTAGAGCCCGCGATCCAGCCAGATCCCGAATGTCTACACCACAATTAAGCAACCCCTTAGACCAAGCCCCTCATCCTGAGTCAGCTGGTGCAGGCCATCAGCGGGTTTTTAATTGCAGTGTAGACATAACCATGATCACCTACAGGGCAGTGGACAGACTCAGCTCCATCAACCTCAGGCCTGATGGGACCAACAGTACCAGTGGCACTGGGCCTGTATTTATTTAGGGCTTGACAGACTAAGAGTCAAACCTCGGAGTTTGGACAGTAGACAGCTGGCTTGCGGTTTATTCCAACTCTGGAAAAATTCAGAGCCCAGACTTTCTGGATCTTGAAGGCAGAGGTCATTCCAAAAAAACACTGCGTTGGGGAAGTGTTCTTTGTGCTGGATTTTCTTTAATAAGTATAATTCTCTCTCCCTCCTTGCCCCCTGGAACCAAAGGTAAGAACTCTAGATACAACCAAGCAGCAGAAGGCAATTAGTTCCCAATTCTGCAAAGCATTTAAGTACGTGCTCAAGTCCCACTGCCTTGTCAAATAGGAACACACCCCTGAAACGGGGCCTAAAGGAATTACTCTGTTTTTAGAGGGCAAAGTAGTTATTCACGATCGCTCTTAGGTAGAGCTTCCCATTTTACAGGGATGCCATCAACTTGAGATCTAGTCAATTTCTTTTTTAGAGTTTAAAGTCGTTTCTGTTTCTGCACAAGTCCCCCGGGCAATCTCTTAAAATAATGTTGCTCTCTCTGTGAAAAGAGCCACACAAACGGGGGGGGAAGTGTGAGACCGAAGAAAACAGAGAATTATTTGTCACGTAGGGTCCTGGGGCACTTTATCAATAGCAGGTAGGAAAAAATGGAGAGAGAAATGGGATTTTTCATTTGCCTAGCCCTTTCCAATGCAGTTATGGCTGAGGTAGGTGCCATTTCTCACAGAGAAGGGCTACTGGAACAGTTTATGTCGTGGGCGTGCTGAGAGCCATTGAAACAAACTGTAAACCCTGGATATGATGGAAATCACTTCAAGCCAGGGGGTGTGGCAGCACCCCTACTTCCAGCACCTGTGTCACAGAGTGAGTAAACTGTGATTCTCTGCTCCCTGGGATTATTTCATTATATTAAGATTGTTCCTCCTGATCAGGTCCCTGTTGTGCTAGGGGTCTCTGAGTGGTACCTACTCATTGTTTTTTACAAGCAATACCGGGGTTTCCTTCTGTTACTGCCAGTGCAGCTCAGTCACATGCCATCTAGTGACATTACAGGGAACTGTGACTTCACTATCAAGATGTGTGCCTTATCCCCAAGGCCTTTTAATCCAAAGAATCCTCATGCAGTGGAGTGGGGGAGAAATGGCCAGTAAGGGACCTACCGATTCACCTTGCAGGAGTCTCTAAAACTACAAGGGCTGCTCTGCTGCCTTCCAGATTGCTGTGAGCAAGGGGCTCTACCGTACCTTCTGGACAAAAAAGTCAGCCAAATGCGCCTGTCCTTCCACAATGCATCTAGAGACTTATTCAGGCTTGAGATGGGCACACTAGGAAGCTGCTGAGAGGTGCACACAGAAGTCCCAGGTCAGAATTTCCTCATTGAATCATCTCAGCTAGAATTAGGCTAAAGCAGATTATATGGCGATCTAGGTCAGATCACCTCAAGGCATTAGCACACTCCAGTTTAATCAGAGCCAGAGAATGGCACGGGTTAGGCTCCCGTGACCCATTTCTAGATGGCAACTAGACTTACAGGTATTAAATGCAATTGTGCTCCAACTCCCAAACATCCGGCTTTCAGTGACTCAGTTTCACACTAAATCTAATAGTTTCCAGGATGATTTCTCAGTGCCATGATTGTGCATTAGAACTCTCCCGCTGTGCACATAAACACACGAGAACACTACATCTGGACATACCAGTAATACAGGAATTGAGAGAGTCCATATAATGCTAGTATTATTTGACGTTTCTATTATCATAATGCTTAGAGACCCCGATCAGGGGTCAGAGCCCTGTTGAACGAAGTGCTGTACAGAAGAGTGGAACACGCTCACAATCCTGGATTAGGACAAAATGTAACAGGTGGATAAATAGACAGAGGATTTGGGGTGGAGGACAAGGTAATGCTAAAGATGGGTCAGTTTTGCAGATGTAAGTCACGTCAGGGTAAAGCAGTCACAGGTGATCACTGTCTTAGCCATTGCAGATCATATCTAGATGCCACCAAAGCTCAAGCTCTGAGTTCAGATGTCTTTTGTGCTAAAGGCCTAAGGCATTTAATAGACACTCGCCTTTCTATAGGCTTCCCAAATCATCCTATAGAATTTAAGAGAATTATAACCAGGCTATAGAATTCTGTAGGGTGGCATTAAAAATAACCTATCACCAGGATCTAATTTGCTATTAAATTCTGCTTGTTTAAAAAAAAGAAAATTCTGTAGTAGCCAATCGACTTTATCCCCATGGAAATATCTTACAGTCTACAGGACCTTAGTTTAAAATTTGCTTTAAAAATATTTCATGAGTGAGTTGATGAAGATTATAAAATCACATCTCTAAAAACTCCTTGCATAGATTTTTAGATGCACAATCACCTTTAGCCTTAAATGCTTGGATCTTCAGACATCTATCTATATATATAAAAGTCAAATGGTGTATGCGTGTATGTATGCGCGTATGTATGTTCCCTTACTCCTTCCACACCATTTGAGTTAGAGACTTGAAATTTGGTACAGTTATAGGTCTTGGGGTCCTACTCAGGGTAAGAGTCGAAAATTTTTCAAATCTCACCTCTGACGCCCCCCAGGGGTGAAATTCTTTAAAGGCCAATCACATCAGCTGGGCAGTGCTGTTCTCTGTGACATAGTTATGATGTCATAATACCCCCTCTAACGGACACCGCACTCGCTCAGTTCTCTGCCCCTCCCCCCTCCAACGGACCCTGCACTCGCTCAGCTCTCTGCCCCCTCCCCACCTCCGACGGACCCGAGCAACGCTGGGTATTTTTGCTAGTATCTATATATATAAAAGTCAAATGGTGTGTGTATGTATGTTCTCTTACTCCTTCCACACCGTTTGAGCTAGAGACTTGAAATTTGGCACAATTATAGGCTTTAGGGTCCTAAGCAGGATAAGAATTGAAAATTTTTCAAATCTCACCTCATACACCCCCTAGGGGTGAAATTCTTTAAAGCCCATTAACATCAGCTAGGCAGCAGGTTAACACCTGCTGTTCTCTGTGACATAGTTATGGTGTAATAATACCCCCCTCCAATGGACCCCGCATTCACTCAGCTCTCTGCCCCCTCCCCCCCACTCCAATGAACCCCCCACTCACTCAGCTCTCTCCCCCCTCAGGTAAGAATCAAACATTTTTAAAATCTCAACCCCCTCCCCACTCCAAGGGCCCCCCACTCACTCAGCTCTCTCCCCTCTCCCCCCATTCCAACGCCCCCCCCACTCGCTCAGCTCTCTCCCCCCTCCAATGGCCCCCACACTCACTCAGCTGTCTCCCCCCTCCCCCCACATCTAAATGCAAGAGAATGAAATTAATTAGACAAAATGAGACTTCTGAACAAAATTTGTATTAATAAAAAACATTGTAGTCTTTTTACATCCCAGTTTCCAATTACAAATACTCCGAGCAACGCCGGGTATTTTTGCTAGTAGGTTTTTAATAAATCTTTCAAAAGATCAACCTTATCTAAAATATACATTTTAATTACTATAGTAAAAAAAACTTGCTTCCGAAGTTGTCTTGTCCTTTCTGTCAATCTCTTTCTCCATTTACCCCCTCTCCCTTCATCCTCCCCCATTGAAGAGAGACCTTAAAGGGACAACACCCCCTTTCTTCCAGATAGCTGGACAAAGAATTTCCCTTTCTTTACTTCTATCTGATGAAGTAGTTTTAAGAGAACCCTCCAGCAAAATCAGTACCTTAGTAGAATATAAAATCCTTTGTTATGCCTAAAATCTTTGGAAACATATTTAAAAAAAAGAACAAGGAGTCCTTGTGGCACTTTAGAGGCTAACACTATTTACCTTAGTCTCTAAGGTGCCACAAGGACTCCTGGTTATTTTTTAAAGTTGGCGACATTTCATAAACTTGTCTATTGTTATGGAGATCACACAAAGTAAATTAGTGTTCCCTTTTTCTAAAAGCAATGAACATTGTTAGAAACACACTAAACCTCTGTGACTGATTCATTTAAAAGAATGTCTTTGTTTCAGTCAGTTAAATATGTAGTAATCTGGAATGATTACTTTATGAAGGTTTCAGAGTACATGTAAAATATAAAATCAGCTTAGAAATACTGATTAAGAAAATGTAAAACAGAGAAAAACTGCATCGTGTCTTCCATAATATTTAATGTTATGTTTAGCAAGACAGCTGACTCACCCTTACTCCAAAGTTTTTGCAAATAAATGGCTGACAAACTTCAGGACATATCAAAAAACCTGGGACTGACATTTTTAGTCCCAAGTTAAGTGCTTTTAATTAGGGACCTTCTGCATGTCCATTCTGCATAAGGGAGAGGGTTCAGGGGTCTCTGCGGGGAACTGTGACTCTCCACCACTGTGTGGCGGGCCGGGGGTCTCACTATGTTTTGCTGCCTTGTCCCTCCCAGGCCCGGCGACAGAAATTTTGGGTCCCATTACTCTGATCGTTTGTGGGCCCTCTGGTAAAGTCGACAGCACCTCAATGTCATTTGCGGGCCGCTCCCCCTCCCCCCCCCCCCCGAGGAAGCCCAAGCTGGCAACGGGAGCTGAGACCCCCAGCTGGCAAGGGGCCAGCGGGGGAAACCCCAGAGCAGTGGCAGGCGGAGTGCTTAGCCCTGCACTGCTTTGGGGTTTCCCCCGCTGGCCCCTTGCCAGCCGGAGTCCTGCCGCCTGCCCCGGGGAAACTCTAAAGCCGCAGCGGGCTGAGCACTCAGCTCGCTGCCGCTTCTCCGCCCACTGCCGCTTTAGACAAATTTATGTTGCTACTAGTGTAAAAACCCGTGGACACGGGCCAAAATGCTTAGGGAAGAGGAGCTGGGGGTCAGATGTGGGGGGCCAGGCCTTCTCCCACACCAGCTTCCCTCCCCCTCACTGAGTCAGCTGGTCTGTCTCCCCTGTCTGCCAGGCTCGGGCCCGCAACACAGGTCTCCTGGGCTTTGCAAACCTCATGTAGGACACATACACCACCCCTGCCTGGCCCCCCCCCAACCTAATCTTCTCCCCCAGCCTAACCTCCTCCCCTCCCCACCCATCCCTGCCTGGCCCACCCTGCTGTTGGGGGTGATCTTCCTTTACCCCTGCCCAGCCTCCCCCCATCTAACCGCCTTCCCTCCCCCACCCCTGCCTGGCCCGGCCCATCCCACCGAACCTAACCTCCTCCCCCCTCCCACTCCCAACCCAGCCTCCTGCCCCCCATGTGTGACCCGCCCAGCCTAGCCTCCCCCCCACCAAACCTCCTTCCCTCCCGCACCCACGCCTCGCCCACCCCATCCAGCCTCGTCTCCTGCCCCCCTCCCTGCCCGCCCAGCCTGGCCTCCCCTCCCCCACCGCCCCCTTGCCTGCCCCCCAGCCCAGCCACGCCGATGAATGAACCTCCCGAGCGCCTACAGGGGGTGAACTCACCGCAGAGCCCGCCTGCCCAAAGGCCTCCCAGAGCCGCCCCCCGAGTGGGGCCAGGCCCCTGCCCCCTTACCCTGGCGAGGCCGGCTCCCCTTCTCGGCGCCTCCGCCACCGTCAGCACCGCACACCAGCCCCACCCAGACCAGAGCCGGCACGGCGCGTTCCCCTACCCTGCCCGGCGGGAAATGCGCACCCGGGCCGGGCCGGAACCATCCGCTACCCGGGCAAGCCAGGGCGGCCGGGCGCACTTCCCCGGGCCCGCTGTGGAGTCTGCCGTTGCGGGCGCTTGGCTACAGCGCTGGGGTGGCCGGTGGGGGATTTGCACGTGGCCGGCCGCGCGCGGGGGCTCTCAGCAGAGCATCCCGTGTTTCCACCCCGCCTGCGCACTCCCACCGCCACGTTGGTCCGGCCGTCTCTGACATCACATGGGGGCCCCCTTAAAGTCCGGGGCCCGGTACAGCTGTACCCGTAGTTCCCCCTTGTCACTGGGCCTGGTCCCTCCTCCCTTCCCCCACCCCCATGGGGCTGGGAGCTTGGGCTGCCGTCGGGCACAGAGGCACCAGTTTAATAATACTACGTAGGGCCCCATAAATCCTAAGGACAGCCCTGCACAGTGTTGTGGGGGCTCTTGACTTAGCCTTGCCTGGCCTATTAGACTCACCGCCCATGAGTCCAGTGCTGACTCTCAGGCCCGAGTTTTACCTCCAGAAGGGAGAATCGTCTTGCACCCAAATGTTCGTCTTATTTCAAGAGAGATTCTTTGGAGAGAGCGCTGCTTTTTAGAGTCTAATCTAATTCCCATTAAGCCCAGTGAGAATCTTTCCCCTGAGTTTAATGGGAGTTGGGTAGGGTCATTAGGAAATGCATTTTACACTGATACAGCCTACCAAAGAGGGATTTAGATATTTCTTTTCCAAGGTCAATTTTCTCCTACACTTCACTTTGATGCACTAGAACTTTATAGATACTTTCACACGTGTATTCCTTTTATCTGATAGTCCTTGGAAAGGGTTTTCACTCTATTTCTGAGCAGAATTGAATTGTTGCTCGAAAAAAAAATCAATCTTTTTAAAAAAATGGGTCTACTCATTTAAATAGAGCTCATTTAAATAATGAAAGAGTTTGTACAGTGACACAGAACAATGGACCTTTCCCATTAGCAGGAGATTTTACATAATAACATTATTATCGTTTGGGGGGAAAGTGACTCTAAATTATGCCACCCCGGGGGGGAAAAAAGATTCAGTCCCATTCAAGATTCCATTGAGAGTACTTGTTTAAAATGTTTCCTTTCTTCAATGCAATTATGCTATTTGATTCATTTTAATTATTGTGAATTGACGTTAGCAGGTGAACAGCATGAATGGTTTTCCTCCCTCCCCCACACTTTCTTTGATACTTTCGTCAAGGTCAAAGCAATTAACCATTGCTGGGTTTTAGTCTCCAAAACTGATCATCAGCTCCAGGGAAACCTGAAGGATGCTTCTCCTGGTTTCAGTGGTGTTATACTAGGGGAAACCTGAGAGAAAAAAATTAGGTGCTATTCATCCAGATAAACCAAAGATCTGCTGACAGCTAAATCCCTATCCAGTGGAGGGCTCTAAGAGCAATCTGGGGAATTTGAATGTTTATAATAGGACATTGGTGCTGGCCACTACTTTGGCCAATAGCTGGTGGCAGTGGACTTGTGGACCTCCAGAGCGAAAAGCGTGAGTCTCTAAAATGATTGAAGTTATTGCTTTCAGCTTTGGAAGTCCGCCATTCAGTACCTGATATTGTCCAAGGTGGTGGCTGTCACATAAATAAGCATCTAAATAAATGTGGCCCCAGAGTGTTCTATTTAATTACTATCTATCGTAGAAATGTAGGGCTGGGAAGGGACCTCAAGAGATCATCAAGTCCAACTCCTTGCGCTGAGCCAGGGCCAGGTAAATCTAGGCCATCCCTGACAGGTGTTTATCCAACCTGTTCTTAAAGACCTCCAGTGATAATTATTCCACAGCCTCCTTGGGAAGCCTATTCCAGAGCTGGACTACCCTTATAGTTAGAAAGTTTTTCCCACTATCCAACCTAAATCCTCCTTGCTGCAGATTAACCATTACTTCTTAACATAAGAACGGCCATACTGGGTCAGACCAAAGGTCCATCTAGCCCAGCATCCTGTCTATCGACAGTGGCCAATGCCAGGTGCCCCGAAGTGAGTGAACCTAACAGGTATGATCGAGCGATCTCTCTCCTGCCATCCATCACCCCCCTCTCACAGACAGAGGCTAGGGACACCATTCATTACCCATCCCGGCTAATAGCCATTTATGGACTTAGCCTCCATGAATTTATCCAGCTCTCTTTTAAACCCTGTTATAGTCCTAGCCTTCACAGCCTCGTCAGGTAAGGAGTTCCACAGATTGACTGTGCGCTGTGTGAAGAAGAACTTCCTTTTATTTGTTTTAAACCTGCTGCACGCCAATTTCATTGAGTGGCCCCTAGTTCTTCTATTTTGGGAACAAGTAAATAACTTTTCCTTATTTACTTCCTCCACACCACTCATAATTTTATATACCTCTATCATATCCCCCCTTCTTCTCCTAACTTCAGAGGACATCAAGACCAGCAGATCACCATCCTCTTTGTTACAGCACTTAACAGTGCTGTTATCATGTGCCCGCTTGGTCTTCTTTTCCTAAGACTAAACTTGCTCCGGTTTTCTTAAACCTTTTCTCGTAGGTCAAGTTGACTAAACCTTTGATCGTTTTTGTTGTTCGCCTCTGGACTCTTTCCAATTTGCCCACATCCTAAAATGTGGCGCCCAGAACTGGACGTAGTACTGCAGGTGAGGCCTCACCACTCTGAGTAGAGTGGGACAATGACCTCCCCTGGCTTACATCCAACACCCTTGTTAATACACTCCAGAATATGTATATTTGAGAGAGAGGGACATTTTCATAAGCACCTAAAGGGGTCTGGCTCCCAGTTTCCATTGCCTTTCAATGGGAGCTTAACCTAGTTAGGTATTTTTGAAAAACTTACCCTAAGTAGGCAGCACTGCGTACTGGATAGAGCACTGGACTGGGGCCAAGTGGACCTGACTTGCCTTCTTGGTTCTGTTGCTGACCCTGGGCAAGTCCTTTCACCTCTCGGTACAAAATGCATGCGTGGTGTCTTACACAATGGAATGGATCTCAGCTGGGACCGGGAGGCATTTAAAAAATCATTATAAGAGAATGCAACGCATCTAAATGAGCTCAGACGTCCTGTAGATCACCCTGGCCCAAACACCTCTCCTAACTCTTCCGTAAGAGTATTTCCCCAAGTAATTCTAACCCCCCTTTTCTTTTTGTAATATTTAGATCTTGCTTCAACACCCTAATTTCAGGGAAGTCATGTGACGTGTATGAGGCTAGTTCTGGAGCAGTGGTTCTCATTTGTACATGAAAAGATGCTAAACTGGGCTACCTTTAAAAGAAAAAAAAAGGATATTGTGTTTTCATGCTAATGACTTTTCTCATACGGTTCAGCGACTGTTACTATCACCATCACTTAAAATGGAGTCAGGCGCATCAACAACTGCACAAAAAGCCTGTGACATTGCAAACCACCTAAAGCAAAAACAAAGGAAAAAATATCCTGATGGATTTCCCTGCGGTTTTGTGCTGGTACCACATGAAAACTTGTGAAATAAATTGTTCACTTCAGAGTTAATAATCTTCAACAGAAGATGTGATAATTGTTTCTGAAACCAGCTTTCCAATGTCTTAATATCCTCTCTGGTAACACCTGTAATTATTAGCTCTTCAAAGGAAATCTAAAGTATTAAACTTATCATTATAAATCATGAGTTTCTTTATTATCAAAAGTGAAATTAGGTGAAAAGAAACCCCAAGAAATCACCTTTTTAAATTATGTCTTCTAACCCCAATTAGAAATCAGATCATTAGATTATCTCAATTTTTAATACAGTTTACAAAAAAGAATAAAAAACACAGATTTTAATGTTTGGACTCTTCACATACTACTGTGTATATTCACGTAATCCAGGTGTATAGTCATTGTCCCAGCTCCCTCTGTGTGTTCATGAAACCCACGTACAGAAGTGATATCTAGGGCTCCCAGTTTCTCCTCTGAAGGGGAAATCCTGTTTCCGCTCATTAATCTGTAGCCTTTAGCCTGCAGAACGAAGATGTTCCCCACCACATCGGATGGATTCTTTAAACACTAGCAAGGATGGCTCAGTGGTATAAACACTGGGTTTCAGGTGACTGCTTTCCCTGTAAATGCAGCATCACGCTTTAGTGTGACCAGACAGCAAGTGTGAAAAATTGGGACGGGGTTCAGGGTGTAATAGGAGCCTATATAAGAGAAAGACCCCAAAATCAGGACTGTCCCTATAAAATCAGGACATCTGGTCACCCAAGGTAGTTTGGACTCTGCCACTTGTCCTTTCTGAGGGAGTAAAGTCCACACTGTGGAGTTCACTGCGTGGAGATCTTTCAGAGGAAATTTTTTAATCTGAGCAAGGGCTTGCCTGTCATTAAACCTTCCTCCTTTTTCCAGGGTGCTAATTACTGGTTTGGTTACGGGGCTCCTGCCTTTGAGGCTGCAGTGTTTCAGTGATACTTGAAACTCTTTCTTTGGCTGGTGTATATTGGAATAGCTCCACCAAAGCCCACAGAGCTACACCCATTTCCACCAGTTGAGGATCCGGCCCTATCTATCTCTTTTGATTTATATGGAACCCATCCCCATGGCAACTGAACACTAATTATTAACTGATCGGTTAATTCTGTGGCTTTGCCTCATTAAGCTTAAGTGCCATCGTTCAAATCATCACTTTGAGACTCCGAATGGGTGGGTGCCCATGAAAGGCTTAGCCAAGCCTGTGTTTGAAACCTGGGTTCCTGAAATGCCACCCAGCAGAATCACGAGAGAAACCAGCTAAAAGGAAGGCTGATTAATTACGTATTTCCATTTGGAATTGGGAATTTTTCCTGGCTTTCCCATTTTATCCAGCTGACAATACATAGGGAGCCAGACAGCAGGCCTGCAGTTTCCATCATGGATGTTCGTGTTTTTATCTCTGTAAATTGTTTTCTAATTAGCAGCACTTCTGGCCGTCAATGAATGCTGAACGGCAACGAGTTCCTAAGAGGTTAACTAATTACTGCTGGTGGCACAGTGTTGTCTACACAGACTGAATGAAATCCCCATCTGCAGTGCGAGGAAGAATGGGGGTAGGCCGAGATTTTCCAAGTGATTTTGGTAGCCTCCGTCTTGGGATGCCCACCAAGAACCACCTTAAAGGAGCCCCATTTTCAACACCAACATCCAGACCCAAACACTGAGGTATCCAAACCACTAGTCACTTGGGGAACTCATGGCCTACATTTCTTCTGTGCTACAGAAACACAGCTGCACTAAACTGCCTGGCATTTTCAGCACCTCCTGGGCCCTTAGACTTCCGCTTTGCCGTTGACTGAGGCTGTCTCCACTTACACTGCTACACAGCACAGCTGTAGAAGGGGTTCTCCCATCAAGTCAATCCACCTCCCCGAGAGGCAGTAGCTAGAATGCTTCCATCAGTCTAGCACAGTCTACACCGGGGCTAAATCGGCTTAACAATGTCACTCAGGGGCGTGGTTTTTTACCTCAGATCTGTCTCAGTTCTAGCGTGATGAGCGTAGAATCACAGACTATCAGGGTTGGAAGAGACCTCAGGAGGTCACCTAGTCTAACCCCCTGCTCAAAGCAGGACCAATCCCCAACTAAATCATCCCAGACAGGGCTTTGTCAAACCTGACCTTAAAAACCTTTAATACACAGGCTAATCATATGCAAACACATGCCAACAGGGTCTAGGGTCTCCTGGAGAGTTCAGGCAGGTGTCAAACACCAGAAGCAGAACAGCTCACTATTGGGCCAGATGCTCCGTTGTCTCCTGGCATTTCCTGGTTCCTCCTGGTCGGACAGAACTATCGGTAGATTCCCTTTGAATATTCTAGAAGAATGACAGCATCTTATGTTCCCCTGTGATTAATTAGTAATACATGTGGCGGGGAGAGAAAGAAATATCAGACATGCCCTATAGGTATGCTCAAGAGCAGCTAGACATGTCAGCTAGCAAAGCTGACATAAGGAGCAGAGGGGATAAATCGATTCATCTGCTGCCATGGAAGATCCAGGTTCAATCAATCATTCGCACTGCTGTGTGATTCACATCCCCTGCTTTCCCCTGAGGTAGGATTCCCTGGTCAGTGATGCTCACTTGCAGGAGTGCGAGATGTATGTACTCCTTGAGATAGAAGGTGCTGACATATCTATATATATATAAAAGTCAAATGGTGTATGTGTGTATGCGTGCGTGTGTGTATGTACGTGGACTTACTCCTTCCACACCGTTTGAGCTAGAGACTTGAAATTTGGTACAGTTATAGGTCTTAGGGTCCTAATCAGGGTAAGAGTTGAAAATTTTTCAAATCTCACCTCTGATGCCCCCCAGGGGTGAAATTATTTAAAGGCCAATCACATCAGCTGGGCAGCTGCTGTTCTCTGTGACATAGTTATGATGTCATAATACCCCCTCCAACGGACCCCGTACTCACTCAGCTCTCTGCCCCCTCCCCACCTCCGACGGACCCGAGTTGGGTTTGGTCGGAGGGTAAGTGAGGTAGGGGTGTCGGATTTGGTCGGGGGGTAAGTGAGCCGGGGGTGTTGGGTTTGGTCTGGGGGGGTGGGAAGGTGTCGGGGTGGGTGAGGGGTGAGGTGTGGGTGTTGGGGTTGGTCAGGGGGTGTTGGGTTTGGTGAGTCAGACAGGCTGGGTACTGCGCCCTGGTTCTCCAAGAACACGGAGCTGATAGGTAACAAAGTCCCTGAGCAGGCCAGCTGAAGAACCAGACATAGAATCCAGTTGTCCTAGTCCAATGCTCTAGTCACTAGGCCACTCTGCCTCTCATTCTGCCTCTGTCCAAAATACCTGCACCTTTTTGTTGTTGTTGTTGGGGTATTTAGGGCACATGCTCTCGCCTTCTCTTGCCCCTATCATTCTCCTCCATTTGTCTTTTGTCCCCCTTTTACCTATTCCGCTGTCTATTGCTCCTGCAGTCCTCAGACCCTGTTCTCCCAACTCAGGATGCCAGGAACTCCCAGGAGAACAGGGCCAGCTCCTTTCTCTCAGCAGACTAAATGGACTAACAGAGGTAACAAAGTCCTGTGGCACCATAAAGTTTTGAAGCATGAGCTTTCGTGGCCTAATACCCACTGCTTGCATCCGACGAAGTGGGTATTAGCCCACGAAAGCTCATGCTTCAAAACTTTATAGTTAGTCTTTAAGGTGCCACAGGACTTTGTTACCTCTGCTATTCCAGACTAACGCGGCTACCTCTCTGATAAATGGACTAAGGATCATCTGATCCGGTTCGCAGAATCCTATTTACTAGTACAGATTTAAGTGACCACTAGGGGGTGTTAATATCGATAGTCAGGGCCTACAGCCGTAACTACCTTGCTGGAGTTTCTCCAACATTCTCTCCCACACCTACACACTCACTTCTCCTGCTAGCCCCGGCATCTCCACACATTCTGGAGCACCAAGAGAAAACTGTTATGAATGCGACAAGGAGAAGTCTCTGAAGAGAACTGGATGCTGAGAGGGCTAGTGGCTACACTGCTTAGACCCTGTGGTAACGGCTGCTAATGGAAATCCTTCACGAGATCACACACTGGTAAGTGGTGGACCCAAGTTTGGATTCCATGCTCACGCCTTGCACTCCAGTTCAGCTGTAAACAGTCTCAGAGACACATAGGGCTGGAAAGGACCTCAAGGGGTCAGCTTGTCCATCCCCCCATGCTGAGGCAGGACCAAGAGAACCCAGACTATACCTGACAGATATTTGTCCAACCTGCTCTGAAAAACCTGCAAGGACATAAAAATCTGAATATCTGCAGGGACACCTCAGACCTTGCGATGTGAAAAACTAGAGAAGTCAAGAAAGAAGGATGAGGGCTAGGGCCAGAACTGGCCGCTCGGGGGCTCCCAAACTATTTAAAGGGATTCTTCCCTATAATTAGGGCCCTACCAAATTTGCGGCCATGAAAAACAAGTCATAGACAGTGAAATCTGGTCTTTTGTGTGCTTTTACTGTATACTATACGGATTTCAGGGGGGAGACCAGAATTTCACATATAGGGGGGTCTGACCCAAAAGGAAGTTGCTGGGGGGGGGGGTTACCATGTTATTTTAGGGGCGTCATGGAATTGCCACCCTTACTCCTTTGCAGCCTTCAGAACTGGGCGGCTGGAGAGTGGCAGCTGCTGACTGGGGACCCAGTTCTGCAAGCAGCAGTGCAGAAATAAGGGTAACAGCACCACAACCCCCTCTACAATAACCTGCCAACCCCCCCACCCATCCACCCACCCACCCCAGCTCCTTTTTGTGTCAGGACCCCTGCAATTACAACACCGTGACATTTCCGATTTAAATAGATGAAATCATGAAATTTGCGATTTTAAAAGTCCTATGACCGTGGGGCCCCTGAACTGTCTCTTTAATTCAAGGAATCTTAAATGAAGGGTGCATTCACAAGGGGTTACCTCAGCCCATAGCAAGATTTCACCCAGCTCGTAACAGTGTGCTCACCGTTCAGACAGGAATTAGCCGAATGGAAAACAAGGTTACTTACCTGTAACTGTTGTTCTTCGAGATGTGTTGCTCACATCCATTCCACTATAGGTTAGGCACGCGCTGCGGGCCTGGTTGCCGGGTAGATTTTCCCCTAGCTGCAGACTGGGTGAGCAGGGAGCCCCCTGGAGTGGCGCCACTGAGGCACTCTATAAGTACCCCTGCGACACAGTCTGGCCCTCAGTTCCTTCTTTGCCGGCTAAACCGACAGTGGGGAAGGAGGGTGGGTTTGGAATGGATGTGAGCAACACATCTCGAAGAACAACAGTTACAGGTAAGTAACTCTGTTTTCTTCTTCGAGTGATTGCTCACATGCATTCCACTATAGGTGACTGCAAGCAATACCTAGGAGGTGGGGTCGGGTTGACCCATTGCTGATCGTAAGACCGCTGACCCAAACGCCGCATCGTCCCTGGTCTGCTGGACTATGGCGTAGTGGGCGGCGAAGGTATGGACGGAGGACCAGGTAGCCGCCCTGCAGATGTCCGTAATAGGGACTCCCTCCCGGAAGGCCGCAGAGGACGCCTGCGCTCTCGTGGAGTGTGCTGTTACTCTCTCAAGCGGCTTGTCCGCGAGTTCATAACAGGTGTGAATGCACGAGGTAATCCAGGAGGAGAGCCTTTGGGCTGAAACTGGCTGGCCCTTCATCCTCTCCGCAACTGCCACGAAAAGTTGGGTTGTTTTCCTGAATTGCTTTGTTCTATCTAAATAAAAAGCAAGAGCCCTCCTAACGTCCAACGTGTGTAATTGCTGTTCCCTTCCAGAGATGTGTGGCTTAGGATAAAAGACTGGGAGACAAATGTCTTGATTAACATGGAAGGGAGAGACCACCTTAGGCAGGAAGGCCGGGTGGGGACGTAGCTGAACCTTGTCCTTATGGAAGATAGTGTAGGGCGGCTCGGAGGTCAGTGCACGGATCTCTGACACTCTACGAGCCGAGGTGATAGCTACTAGGAATGCCACCTTCCAGGAAAGGTGTAGTAAGGAACACGTGGCGAGGGGCTCGAACGGGGGCATCGCGAGGCGTGAGAGCACAAGATTGAGATCCCAAGGTGGAATGGGACGCTTGACGTTCGGATACAGCTTATCTAGACCCTTAAGGAAACGGTATACCACAGGGTCGGAGAAGACTGAGTGGTTCGACTGACCCGGATGGAAAGCCGATATGGCAGCGAGGTGGACCCGGATAGTAGAGGTAGAAAGGCCCTGATTTCTGAGGCCTAACAGGTAGTCCAATATGCGTGGGATAATAGCCTCACTTGGAACGATGTCATGTTGTGTGCACCAGGCAGAGAAACGGGTCCACTTGGCGGTATAGGTACTTCTGGTGGATGGTTTCCTACTACCCAGAAGGACGTTCTGTACCTCGGCTGAGCATAAGAGCTCAGGACCTCTCAGCCATGGAGTAGCCACGCTGTGAGGTGAAGGGACCGCAAGTCCGGGTGCAGGAGGCGACCGTGATCCTGAGAGATCAGGTCTGGCCACAGCGGGAGGCTGATGGGAGGGGCCCTGGACAGCTGGAGGAGGGACGCATACCAGCATTGCCTGGGCCAGGCCGGGGCTATGAGGATGACGTGTGCCCTGTCCCGTCTGATCTTCAGGATCACCTTGTGGAGAAGCGGGATCGGAGGGAACGCATAGAACGGGTGCCCCGTCCAGGGTAGGAGAAAGGCATCTGTCAGGGATCCCCGGGAACTGCCTCGAAAGGAGCAGAACTGGAGGCACTTCCTGTTCTGTCTGGAGGCGAAGAGATCGATGTGGGGAAACCCCCACCTCAGGAAGATCGGCCGGATGACATCTGGCCGAAGGGACCACTCGTGACTCATAAAGGATCTGCTGAGGCGGTCCGCCAGGGTGTTCTGGATTCCGGGAAGGAAGGAGGCCACCGGGTGAATAGCGTGGGCTATACAGAATTCCCACAGGAGAATCGCCTCTTGACACAGGGGGCTGGAGCGGGCCCTGCCTTGCTTGTTTATGTAATACTGGGCTGTGGTGTTGTCTGTCAGCACCGCTACACAGTGACCCCGTAATGTGTCCCGGAACACCTGGCACGCGAGCCGGACGGCCCTCAGCTCCCTGATATTGATGTGGAGGCAGAGGTCTGACTCCGACCAGCGGCCCTGGGTCCTGAGTTCCCCTAGGTGAGCTCCCCACCCTAGAGACGAGGCGTCCGTCACTAGGGACATGGACGGGCTGGGGGGAAGGAAGGGGACCCCTTGGCACACATTGTCCTGGTCTTCCCACCAAGCCAGAGCGGATAGGGTGGCTCTGGGGATGGAGAGGAGGGCGTCCATACTGTCCCTTCTCGGTCTGTAGGCCACCGCGAGCCACGACTGCAGTGGGCGTAGCCGTAGTCTGGCGTGCTGTATGACATGAGTGCACGATGCCATGTGACCTAGCAGGCTGAGGAAGACCTTGACCGTAGTCATCGGACAGTTGCGTAGCTGTCTGATGGCTGACTGGATAGTGAGGAACCGAGGCTGGGGCAGGGATGCCCTTGCTACCGTGGAGTCTAGTAGGGCTCCTATGAACTCTATGTTCTAGGTAGGCTCCCGGGTGGACTTCTCCCTGTTGAGAAGGATTCCCAAGCGGTCGAACGTGCTGATAATGAGCCGCACGTGAGCTGACACTTGGTCCCTGGAGGTGCCTCGGATCAACCAATCGTCGAGGTACGGGTATAAGTGTACCCCGCGGCGCCGAAGGAATGCCGCTACTACCGCCATACACTTTGTGAACACCCTGGGTGCGGTGGACAGGCCGAAGGGTAGGACGGCAAACTGATAGTGTTCCCCCGCTACCAGGAAGCGGAGGTAACGTCTGTGTGAGGGTTTGATGCTCACGTGAAAGTAAGCGTCCTTCATATCGAGGGCAGCGAACCAGTCTCCCGGATCCAGAGAGGGAATGATAGTGCCCAAGGTGGCCATGCGGAACTTGAACCTGATCATGTAGGTGTTGAGTTCGCGCAGGTCCAGGATGGGCCGGAGGCCCCCTTTCGCCTTGGGGATCAGGAAGTAGCGGGAGTAGAACCCCTTCCCCCTGAACTCCTGCGGTACGGGCTCGATGGCTCCCAGTGCGAGGAGCGACCTCACCTCCTGTACGAGGAGTTGCTCGTGAGAGGGGTCCCTGAAGAGGGATGAGGAGGGTGGGTGGGTGGGAGGAGTGGAGGAGAGCTGGAGCGAATATCCCACCTCCACCGTGCGGAGGACCCACTGGTCTGATGTAATGTCTGACCATGCACGGCGGAAGTAGGACAGACGGTCTCCAAAGGGAGGATCCAGGTTTATGATTGGTGAACTGCCCCCTGGCGCACCATCAAAAGTTGGATTTGGGCCCCTGGGAAGGCTTAGAGCCTTGTTGTTTCCCGCCCTGCCTAGGCCCTTGCCGCCGGCGGTAAGGGCAGCTTCTCCTGAGGGAGGAGTCCTGGGGCGGGCGCGCAGGTGGGAAGAATTTCCTGCGTGGCGGGATGAAGGGACGCCTCTGTGGACCTGGGGTATGCATGCCCAGGCCTTTGAGGGTTACCCCCCTGTCCTTGAGGGCCTGGAGACGGGCATCCGTATCCTCCGAGAAGAGGGACTGTCCCTCAAAGGGGAGGTCCTGGATTTTAAATTGCATGGCCGGGGCTAGGTTGGATGACGAGAGCCATGCTGCCCGGCGGAGGGCAATGCCCGAGGCCATTGTTCGGGCCGCAGAGTCGGCCGAGTCCAGGGCCGCTTGCAGGGCATGACGAGATATGTCCCTGCTTTGGAGCAATAGGGCCCTGAACTCCTGTTTGCCCTCCTGCGGGAGAGCAGTCTCAAATTTAGTAAGGGCCTCCACCGTGTCAAAATGGTGCCTACTCAGGAGTGCCTGATGGTTGGCGACTCTGAGTTGTAGGCCCCCGGAGGAATAAACTTTCCTGCCGAAGTGGTCCAACCTTTTGGCCTCTTTGGCCTTGGGGACCTGCGCCTCCTGCCCGTGGCGCTCCTTGTTATTAACAGAGTCCACCACCAGGGAGGAGGGCGTGGGGTGAACATACAAGTATTCATATCCCTTGGCTGGGACAAAATAACGCTTCTCCACCCCACGAGCAGTGGGGGAGATAGAGGCGGGGGTCTTCCAAATTACCGCCGTGTGGAGTTTAATAGTATTAATGAACGGCACTGCCACCCGTGCCGGAGTGCCCTTAGTTAACATGGTGGTGACCGGGTCGTCCACCACTGGGACCTCTTCCAAAGGCAGGTTCATGTTTTTAGCAACTGCCTGGAGGAGATGTTGGTAACTGGAGAGGTCCAAGGCGGGCGGGCTAGTTGATGAAGTGCCCACCACTGCCTCTACCCCTACGGGGGAGGCGTAGGGACCCGGCTCCATAGGGCTACGTACCGTGGAGGGCTGGACTGCCGATGATGGTCCTGCCAGCACGTCCACTGGACCCTCTGAGCTCACCGGGAACCCGGGTTCAGACTGGGTTTCCCGGGGCCGATCGTACCCCCATGCCGCCCACTCTGACCAGGCAGGGTTCTGGGTGACTTGGACTGGTCCCGCCGAGCGAGGGGCCCGCGTGCCGGCGGACTCTCGACGCTCCCGGTGCCGTGGGCTTCTCGACCGGTACCGGGCGGTATGGTGCCCATCCGAGGAATCGTGGTTACCTGAATGGTGCCGCCTCGGGGAGTCTCGGTGCCGAGACGATGATCGGTACCGGGAGGACCTTCGGCGCCGCGACGGGGTCCGGTGCTGCTCTCTACACTCCCGGTGCCGTGGGCTTCTCGACCGGTACCGGGCGGTATGGTGCCCATCCGAGGAATCGTGGCTACCTGAACGGTGCCGCCTCGGGGAGTCTCGGTGCCGAGAGGATGATCGGTACCGGGAGGACCTTCGGCGCCGCGACGGGGTTCGGTGCCGAGACGACGAGCAGTGCCTGGACGCGGAGCGGCTTGTGGAGCGACGTCTCGGACGGTCTCGGCGCCAGCTGAGGGACCGGTGCCGGGAGTGCGACCGGTGCCGAGAGTACGACCGGCCCTTACCAGGGTGCCGGGACTCTGATCGGCGGCCAGAGCGCGAGTGGCGCGAACGGCCAGGAGGAGACCTTGAGCAGGGTCTCAACTCCTTGCGGCGCCGAGACTGCGACCGGAGCCGGGCGGGTGACCGTTGCCGGGAGTCTGGTCGGCGCCGCGAGATCGAGCGGTGTCCATGCCCTGCCGGGCTCCGACACGCGATCTCTGCCTCGGTCATGGGCGGCCTGCCCGTCGACCGGACTTGTTGCTGCGGGGCGTCCCCGGCAAGCAACCCTCTCGCAGCAGTACACGCCTCCATCATGGAGGGAAGCTGCTGCGGAGTTGGCACCCCAAGTGGCAAGACCACTTGCACCGGTCTCGACGGGGCCTCCTGCGGCGCCGGAGTCAGCGGTGCGGGTGCTGGCGGCTCTTCCTCAGGTCGGCTCCCCGGAGAAGGCTGAGGTCGCGGCACTGGTACAGACGGCTGGACGCGGTCCGGAGCAGGGCGAAGTTGAGCGCTCCTCTTCCGCTTGGTGCTGGGGGAGCGCGACCGGTGCCGAGGCTTGGCTCTCGGCGGTTTGGGTGCGGGGTCCGGTGCCGCACTGGAGTCCGGGGCCGCCTCCATCAGGACGTGCCGCAAGCGGGATTCCCTGTCTTTGCGGGTCCTGGGCTGAAGGTACTGCAGATCTAGGAAGAAACTGCCAAGTGCACTTACCAGGCACTTGAGAGGCACTTAGAGTGTGGGTCTCCCACAGGTGTAGGCTTCCCACACTCTGAGTGCTTGAATCCCGGAGCCTTGAAGACAGAGGCTCTGGCAGCAGGGAAAAACCCCTGCACTGACTCTTTACACTACAAAGACTATGTAAACTAACTAACAACAACTGCTAACAACGAACAATTAAGAGAACAATCGACTAGCTAGGAGATAAGGAGAACGCTGAAAAGCAGAACTCCTCTTCCGACTACCAGCTCGAGCGGTAAAGAAGGAACTGAGGGCCAGACTGTGTCGCAGGGGTACTTATAGAGTGCCTCAGTGGCGCCACTCCAGGGGGCTCCCTGCTCACCCAGTCTGCAGCTAGGGGAAAATCTACCCGGCAACCAGGCCCGCAGCGCGTGCCTAACCTATAGTGGAATGCATGTGAGCAATCACTCGAAGAAGAACCTGAGTAAACAAGGTGCGTGTTGCAAAAACTCTAGTTCATCTCTCCCCAAACCTCTGCATCCAGACATTGTTCTTCACACACCCCACGTCCTCTCAGAAGACAGCAAGGGGGTGACATGTGATCTGAGGGGGGAGGGGGGAGCGCCGTATTCCTTCCCTGTCATCAAGGTGTAATTTTTAAAGTTTCCATCCAAAGGTTAGCATTGAAACCCTCTCCCCCCTCCCCATTTTTAGCATACCTAATTAATGGCAATTTTATCTCTGTTGACTTACAAAACCATTCACCAGCGTGGGATGTGGCTTTTGTCATGCAGTTCTGCATGTAAATGCACCCACAGATAGTTCAGTACAAGTGGAGTTGGCAAGCTCTTGTTTAGCTCCCACGCTCCCCAAAATACAGGATGTTAAATAAAGAAACGGAGCAGAGTTGTTTTAAACATCGTTAAAGGTGACTTGCAAATACATCGTACAGTGGGTTACTACCATATGCCCAACCTGTCAAGGTGAGGACAGCTGGGGTCACTGATTTTGAACTTACACTTGTTTTAGGCTCCCACTGCAAATATCCACCTCACGTTTCGGTTGTGAGTGGCTCGAGAGTTTTCAAGGTGGATTTCTGGTTCTTAGATTTTGCCTTTGTTTTTCAGTGAGCAAGCGGTGGCTGCTATTTTGCCAATCCCCTGATTTTCCATGTCTGGCAGCTTTGCCGACCCTCATGATTTTATTGATCACAATATTTGGAGTCCTACTGAAAGCCCCAGTTCCTGGAGTCAAGGGATTATTGGAGAATTGCAGCTGCCCTATAAGTTTCTAGCGGTCACGGTTGCAGAGAAAAGCTGCATGTGAAACTGTAAAAGGGATAAAAACCAGAAAGCAAATTAAAAACTCTGCATTAAAACAAAATCTCATGGTTTTTAGGCCAGTCTCATGATTTTGGGTTGGCGGTGCTGAATCTGCACTTTGGACGCTACTTAGGAGCTGCTGACTTCAACCCACACCCACTTTGAAGCCTTTTTGACACATTTCCCAGTTGGCTCCCCGTCAGGCAGGCTGATTTCACTGCACGTGTTGCTTTTCTACTGAAGATGATTATTTCACCCACAGAACTAAAGGGGTGCACTGTAGAGAAATTAAATTCACTAGGGAGCATCTAGGGAGTGTCTTATTTCCTCTAATGAGATTTCAGAGTCCTGCTGCTGCCCAGCTGAGCAGCTTCTTCAGCATTCCCCAAAACCAAATTCTTCACTCCAGGGAAAAAGGTGCCCCATTTTTAGCAAGAAAATGTTCTCCCTGACATATCTGGTGTCCCATTTCTTTTCAACACTCGATTTTCAAAATTAAAAATCATGCCTACCTCTCACATAGCACTTTCCATCAGAAGATCTCAAAGCCCTTTACAAAGGGGAGAGGCGCAGTATTATCCCCATTTTACAGATGGGAAAACTGAGGCTAGCGAAGTGAGGCTAGTAGCAAAGCCAAGAGATTGGCTTTGCCCACACAAAGTACCCAGTGTGCATGTACAACACGTGCATTTGCAAGTGAAGTAGCCAGTTGTGCGGCTAATTGGCCGTTTGCAGGCATGGGTAGCCAATGTGCAGAGGTACATTGGGTACGTGCAAACTGGCCTGACTCAGCCACCCTTACTTGCACTGAGCAGCACCTAGTCCCACAAGCCGCCTTGCTGAAGTTGGTGGAATTCTTTTCAGAGGAAGATGCCACCCAATGTAACAGTATCACAACCTGCTCATTAGGTGGACACATCACATATAGAGTAACCTTAAGCATTCACTGCCCCATAAACTAACCCACACCATTTCTCTCTGTAATAACAAGATTTCACTGCCCACCCAATAATATTCTAGACAGGCCCTAGACAGGGATGAGAAGCTCATCCCTCTATGCAAGGGAGGCAGGATGGGGCCTGAGAATCAGGAGACCTCAGTTCAATCCCTAACTCTGCCACTTACTCCCTGGGACTTTGGGGAAGTCACTTTGCTGCCTCAGTTTCCCCCTCTGTGAAAATGAGAATAATGGCACTTACCTTCCATGAAAACCCTTTCGAGATCAAGGGGTGAAAACCCCTATGGAAGCATTGCCATCTGACACTGACCTAATTCCCATTGCCATGCTCCATTCCCATAGGCCCTGGCCCCTTTTCTACCCGCCTGGGTCTTAGACACTCAGACGAATCAGTCTGCACTGCCACATGCCTGCAGGTATCCTACCAGCGGCCACAGTTCAGTGCCAGCCAGGCTCAGCAGTGCGAGGGGAGAACTGCTGTATTTTGCACTATTTTGATTGTGGCACTGCAAACATTGGAGAAATTAGCTGAGTCCTGGACTTTTGCAGTTTTACTCCATCAGCTCAGTAGTTTGTCCGCCCCATGGAGGTAGCTTACCTCTTAGGCCCTGATCCCGCAACATGGTCCAGGTGGGAAGATCCTGGCACCCACATGCAGCCCTGTTCAAGCCAACAGGGTTCCACGGTCGCCCAGTTTGCCACTGCAAAACAAGAAGCTGGCTCAAGGCCTTCCTTATATTCTTGCTAAATTCACCTCCTGGCTCGACACTGAGGGGCTACTAATCAAGGAAGATTGAGTCAAATCAAAGCAATTAAAATTCACCAATTTTAATCATGCAAGCAGGAAGCCTTGATTTAAATAGTTGTCTTTAACTGTGTTTTGCATTTGTACTTTCCACTTATTTTCCTAAAGCAAGTTTGATTCTCATTGGGTGGTAACCATTACAACATGGTGATCTACAGCTAAGTATAGCCCATGTACACTAAGTTTGGCATGTCTTTTTGCTAAGTAGGTGGATATATCATATCTATACATATTTATATAAGCAGTTACACCGTTTACATTTTAACTAGATTTTTTTTCTTTTTTGCAATTTGTGCAAAGCTCTATTGGGATGGAAATTCAAATGGAGTTAAAAATGCACTGAAAAAGCATTTTAATTATTTTTATTAAATACAGCTACCTTAAATGTGCTGGATACTAACGGAAAAAAAGTTTATTAAAACATGCATTGCATTTAAAACTAACTGATTTCTTAAACAAAGGGTCTTTTTGATAGATTAGAAGGGGAGAAAAAACTTTCTTGCTTTTTCAACTGGTTTCTGAATTTTGAATGAGCTTGTCATGAACTGAACTAGCTAAAATGAAGGTAATAGTCTCTCTGCACCTGCAGAAGAAGCTCTTGCTGTCAAAAGCTGGTTTAGCACTTCAATAAACTCTGGTTTCAGGTGTTCCGCCAATGACTTCCACCATATCCAGTTGGACTTTCTTTAAAACTCAGCCGCAAACTTCTACTGCTTAATATTGGTTTTTATTTTTAATGTAAATGATCTGAATAGATTATAATAAGATTAGGCCTCAACATAGGCTGCCAATTTCAAATGTAATTCTAAACAGATTTATTTTCAAAACTGTATTTAATATAAATTTTTAAAATCCAATTTATTTGTTTTCAATTTTTTTTTAAATCATCAATTTTCATCCACCCTGCTACTATCCCTACTCCAGTTACTCGTCATGCGAAAGTTCCCATTGACTTCTAGGGCACGGATCGGAAACGCTAAGGATTTTCCCTATTAATAATGATATAAACTTCCTTAAACATTTGAATCATCCTTGGATTCCCATGCTGTTCTCCGGGGAAGTGGCCTGTATTTATAGGACCGTGGCGGTGCCCCGACATGGGTACAGAGGGGGGTCACAGCATGCCACTGCTCAGAAAGCATCCTTGAAAAGTGCTTGGGGATTTAAAGGACTAATGGAGACTTCACGTGTGCGTTGAGAGGCTTCAGGCTTTCTCTTCCATTACACAAATTGCCAGCTCAGCCTCAGGACGGCCTTGGATTTTTTGCTCACCCTGATCAGCTTCTCAGCACTCTTAGGGGCTCAGGAGAATAACACTCTGGGGACTCTCCGGACTGTAATTCACAAGAGTATCGGCCTTCTTTAGACGGCATGGATGTATCAAAGTAAGAGGCAGAGTTCAACTCTCTGTGAATGTGCCTGAGCCAAGAGCTATGCAAATGAGACAGCCCCCCTTTATGTATATGAACAACCCCCCTGCTTCACAAGGTAAGACTGGACGTCTTTCTAAACGACATCCTCAGCATCATGGCAAACCCCAAAGGAATGTAACCTCCTTGCAGCGCGAATGCCCCTGAGAGATCCTTAAGCTAGTCTCCCTTTGCCTCCAACACACAGGGCACTGGAATGGCCCTTTCACAAGCTTTCCTGGGTCATGTTCAGCTCAGGGGCAGAGAAACTCTTCACTGTTTCTGGTACAAGGACAACCGACCGGATCGAGGCAGGTGGCCGGCTTCAGTATAAACCTCCTTACGCGGGAATGTACCGACCCCCTAAGCTTTTGAAACATGAACTGGGGGAAGTCCTCTCTCCTGTGTTCTGCAGGAGGCCAGACTAGATGGTCACATGGTCCCTTCTGGCTTTGGAGTCTCTGAATCCGCACACAACCTACAAAAGGCCAAACACCGAAAGCCAGACACACATCCCCAGCCCTGAATTAAAACACCGCCACAAATAGGTCGGACCCAGCCTCACCGAACAGCGTCAGTGCCTGCTCCCAGCTAACCGTGCTGCCTCCCCTCTGCAATAGGAAGGGAAAAACACAAAGCTACTTACCTCCCTTCTGGCTGGGAGAGGCGAGGGACAGCTGCTAGCTGCAAAATGGCCACTTCACCCCTGCCAGCAGCTTGGCTTTGCGGTCTTGAGAGGGCCAGCCCCAGAAAGGTGCACTGGAGGGGGAAATGTTTCTATTCAAGGGCAACCTTACACTGGGGGAAGTCGGAAGGGACAAGGAAGTTACCATAGAAGGTGCTACTTTTCATGGCTAGATGGTACACACCAGGTTCTGTGCTCCATACAGGGAAGGTGGCATGATCTAGTGAGTAGAGCACTAGCCTGGGAGTCAGGAGACCCAGCTTCTATACTTGACTCTGCGACTGGGTAACCTTGGGCAAGTCAATGAAGCGCTCTGTGCCTCAGTTTCCCATACTACCCTCTATCTATGTTGGCTCTGGACTGTGGCTCATTGGGGCAGTGGCAGCAAATCTCTATTGTCTGTGCAGCATCTGGCGCAGTGGGGTCCTGATTTTGGAATCTGGGCCTCATTTTAATAAGCATATGCCAGCCCTTGGTGTGTCTAACAGGAGCACAGAGCAGGGACACGGATAAAGTCCTAACCCAGCTACAAAATGTAATTATGCTCTAGCCAGGGTGAGGAGACCGTTTACATGTAACTGGATCCATCACCACCTCCATGGATGTCTCCGTAACGCTGTCGATGGAGTCCTGGAACACTAATGACCTTCGGTGTGTTTATCATGAATCAAAACATCTCTTTAAAGTTCAGCCAGCATGTTAGCTGAATAAATATGGAGTCTTTGCCATGTGAAGTACATCAGATAATACACCACAGGTTGATACTAATGATTGCAGCTAACCAAGGGCTGAGAACAATTCATCCTACAAAAGGTACACAACGTTTTAAGAGCAGCAGAACAGGTTACGACAAACAACCCACTTCCCAGCTCTCCAGTACTGCTGCAGCAAAGACATCACCCGTAACAAAGAGAAGATGAATATTTAGCACCGGCAACAAACGTCTGCAGCTTTTATTGAAAGCAGCTACCGAGTCAGCCTTTGCAACAGCAGCAGCTGGTGATGTTTATGTACCAGATGCTAAGGCCTTGAAGAGCGGGTTTCTGCTATCCACCTGTTTGAAGACTCAAGGATCTGGTTTGTTTAGGTCTTGTGGTGTTCACCTGTAGCAATGCTGTAGAGCTCATTCAAAGCAGCCTTCATGGTTAGCTGTAGCTGGAGGAAATAAATGTATAGTGCAAATTCCCAGAAACAAGGGATTGGTAACTGACCTAACAGTTTTTAGTGTGGTAGCTGTGTTAGTCTGTTGCAGCAAAAACACTGAGGAGTCCTTGTGGCACCTTAGAGACTAACAAATTTATTTAGAGAGCAACAATAAAAACACTAACCCAGAGACCAGACTCTTCAGCAAACCCCGGTGCCAGTTCTGTCCGCATATCTATTCAAGTGACACCATCATAAGACCTAACTACATCAGCCATCCGGGGCCATCCGGGGCTCATTCACCTGCACATCTACCAATGTTATATATGCCATCTTGTGCCAGAAATGCCCCTCTGCCGTGTACATTGGTCGAACCGGACAGTCTCTATGCAAAAGAATAAATGGACACAAATTTGATATCAAGAATTATAACATTCACAAACCAGTAGGAGAACACTTCAGTCTCCCTGGACACTCAATAACAGACTTAAAAATGGCAATTCTCCAATAACAAAAACTTCAAAAACAGACTCCATTGAGAAACTGCAGAACTGGAATTAATTTGCAAACTGGAAGCCATCAAATTAGGCCTGAATAAAGACTGGGAATGGATGGGTCACTGCAAAAACTAACCCCTCCCCCCCCCCCGATACACCTTTTTGTCGGCTGTTTGAAATGGGCCACCTTGATTACATTGAACTCATTAGCACTACAACAGTTATTTTCCCTCCCTTCTTGTCAACTGTTGAGAATAGCCCACTTCCATCTTAATTGAATTGGATCATTAACAGTGACCCACCACTTGGTAAGGTGGGTCCCCTCTTTTCAAATGCTGTGTATTTATACCTCTACTGTATTTTCCAATTCATGCATCTGATGAAGGGGGTTCTAGCCCAAGAAAGCTTATGCCCAAATAAATTTGTTACTCCTCGTCATTTTGACCTGACAGTGTTCGATTGATTAGATCCTTCAGACATCTGCTCCTAACTCACGTTCCCTTTTGAACCAAAGAGCCCACCGCTAGAACTCAGTAATGAGCTCAGGAGCTGCTCAGAAACTGTGGAGTCAACTCCCCCAGGAACAAGGGCCCAAGAGGCCAGCCAATGGCAGGGAAGGGGGGGCACAGGAGTTAATTGCCCAGGGGCCTGGCCATGTAAAAGTTACGTATGTTTTTAATAAAAATGATGATTTTATAAAAGGAAGAACTCCATTTCCTGCCGCAGGTGCTCAGTACAGAGCGCCGTCCTGCATTGTACCCGTAGCGGTTTGCCAGAGCGCTGCTACCCCCTGCTGGTCTGGCAGAGCATAGCAGCCTGGGAACCGCGGCGCTTGCTGCCTCCTCTGGCTGCTTGGGAGCCGCTGGGCCTGCCGTGCCGGCTCGCCGGCTGCGGGGCTGAGGACAGGGCGGCTTGACAGAGGAAGAAGCCCCCTTCGTGCCACCCGATTTCCTCCCCCTGGGCTGCAGCTCCGCACCAGACACAAGCCAGCAAGATCAGCCACCCAACTGAGCTGCCCTACGTTTGCCAAGAGGCAGCCGGGGCCAGCCCCACTTTCGCTGCCACTATCACGATGAGGGGCAGGATGAGGGGCCACCTCCTCCGCTCAGCCAGAGAATGAGGCCCGGGTTTTCCCTCTGCCTTCGCCCCTGACCGCCTCCTAGGAGATCCCCTGGTAGATGTGGCACACCATGCCTGCCATCTCCCTTGGGGGTGGGATAGCTCAATGGTTTGAGCATTGGCCTGCTTAGCCCAGGGCTGTGAGCTCCATCCTTGAGGGGACATCTATGGATCTGGGGCAAAAATCTGTTGGATGATTTAATTGAGGATTGGTCCTGCTTTGAGCAGGGGGTTGGACTGGATGATCTCCTGAGGTCCCCTCCAACCCTAATATTCTATGATTCCTCATTGCTCTGGGTGTTGATGTCCTGCAACACAAGCATTGTATTGTATATTTGAACTTTAAGAATCAGAGAGGTAGCTGTGTTTGTCGCTTCTGCAATTCCAGACTAACAGTCCTGTGGCACCTTAAAGACTAACTAAAGTACTGAAGCATAAGCTTTCATGGGCTAATACCCACTTCATCGGAGGCATGCATCCGACAACGTGGGTATTAGCCCACAAAAGCTTATGATTCAATACTTTAGTTAGTCTTTAAGGTGCCACAGGACTCTTAGTCACTATTTGAACTTTGTTGGTCATATTCAGCAACATCTTGTCTATCAGTTTCTTCCTTGTCTTTCGATTACACATGAATCACGATTAGGTGTTTCATTAGCCTACTTGATACTGTAGGTGTTTCCTTACTTGGTGCTTCTTTAAATGTCTTATATATTCATTAATTTCGTTCCCGAATCTATTTATTGAATTTAAATACATAATTCAAAATAAAAAATTCATCCCCTTATATTTAGGTTCACAATTTGTTTAATACTGGTGCTGTAATTGGGAAAAAAAGTGAACTAGATCCAGCCACACCACAACATGCACATAGTGGGTTCTAATGTGTTATCAAGAAGTGTCATAAACCTCACCCTTCCCTTTCTATGGGGGGCCATTGACTGATCTGCCCTGGGGCTGGAATTGCTGTCAGCAGGATTGGGGCCCAGTCCAAACTTCACACTCTCCAATGTAAGTCAAGGCGCTCTTCTTTGATCTGCCTCCTCTCATCAACACGGAGCAACGGGGACATTTTAAAAAGGAACAACCCTACCAAAACAATGCACTGCACTGCACACACAACTCTCCCACTGGGAAGAGGATGAGAAAACGATCAAACCCAGGTGACCGGTGTTAGTCAATGCACTGTTGGCAGGCACGCAGTTACTATGGAAATGAAGGGGTTATAAGAACCTACATGGAATAGATGAAGGGAAGTGAGATCAGGCCCGTAGGCCAACAAGAAAGGCTGAATGATGCAGGTTACTGTTGAAAAAATAAGTTCCTTTTGTAGTCAAGAGGAATGCCGGATGGAGCAAATGGGTGTGTTACTAGTTGTTACCCTGATGTCTGCAAACACAACGATCCAAGAAGCTACAGAACAATCTCCCGGAGTTAACACCACACTAAGCTATCGGGCAATGGTAAAAGCCCAATCCTCACCTAGTTTCTGTGGCTGCTCAGCATTCATATTGAATCATAATATTGGGTCAAATCATGAGGCCCACACTCAGCAGGAGTTGTGCATCAATGAAGACTGTAGGACAGGGGTGGGCAAACTATGGCCCGCGGGCCGGATCCAGCCCCTCAAGGCTTTGGATCTGGTCCATGGGATTGCCACCCTGTGGCGTCACGGCCCCGCACCGCTCCCGGAAGCAGCCAACACCAGGTCCCTGCAGCGCCTGGGGGAGGAAAGGGGGGGGCAGAGGACTCTGTGCATTGCCCTTGCCTCCAGGCACCGCTCCCGTTGCCTGGGAAGGGGGAACCGCGGCCAATGGGAGCTCCAGGGGAGGTACCTGGAGGAGCAGCAAGGGCAGCATGTGGAGCCCTGTGGGCCCCCTCTCTCCCCCCCCTGCCCCCCCCCCCCACCGGGGCTGCAGGGTTGTGGTTCTAGCCCTTTTCCAGAGCGGTGAGGGGCTGTGGCCGGGGCAGGCTGCCGCCCTGGAGCCACTCCTGGTAAGCGGCACTGGGCTGAAGCCCACACCCCAAACTCCTCCTGCACCCTCCACCTCAACACCCTGCCCTGAGCCCCCTGTCAAACCCTGCACCTACTACACCCGACAACTCTCCTGCACCCCAACCCCCTGCTCTGAGCCTCCTGCCACACCCTGCACCCTGACCCCTGCCACACCCTGCACCTCCTGCACCCCCACCCCTGCCCTGAGCCCCCTGTCAAACCCTGCACCCTGACCCCTGCCACACCCTGCACCTCCTGCACCCCAACCCCTGCCCTGAGCCCCGTCAAACCCTGCACCCTGACCCCTGCCACACCCTGCACCTCCTGCACCCCAACCCCTGCCCTGAGCCCCGTCAAACCCTGCACCCTGACCCCTGCCACACCCTGCACCTCCTGCACCCCAACCCCTGCTCTGAGCCCCCTGTCAAACCCTGCATCCTGACCCCTGCCACACCCTGCACCTCTCCTGCACCCCAACCCCTGCTCTGAGCCTCCTGCCACACCCTGCACCCTGACCCCTATCACACCCCGCACCTCCTGCACCCCAACCCCCTGCTCTGAGCCTCCTGCCACACCCTGCACCTCCTGCACCCCAACCCCTGCCCTGAGCCCCCTGTCAAACCCTGCACCCTGACCCCTACCACACCCCACACCTCTCCTGCACCCTAACTCCCGATCCTGAGCCCCCTCCCGCACTCTGCACCCCTGCCTGCACCCCAACCCCCTTCCCTGAGCCCCGTCATACACCCTGCACCCCTCCTCTGCCCCATCCTGCACACCGCACCCCCCCACACACACACCCTGCACTCCTGCAGCCTGACCCCTTGCCCCGACCCTGCATACCATTTCCCCACCCAGATATGGCCCTCAGGTCAAAAACTTTGCCCACTCCTGCCGTAGGATTTGGTCCATTGTTTTGCACTGGCTAGCGTGGAGGTGCACCACTGCCCTCTGGTGGCTAGAATCAGAACTGTCCATCTGTATGTCATAGGCTTTCTACGTCTCACAGTACAGCTAAAATGGACAGGACCCATTTTCACTGCCTCCCTCTCCTGGGACTTGACCCTTAAAGCAGCCCCGTTCCCTGCTACCGGATACATTTCATTTTCTCCCACAAATGAAGTTTTCTTTTAAAAAAATCATGAAATATATTCCATGAAAAGAATATGCAGCTGAAACCTTTGAAACGTCGTCTGTCATTGAATTTAGAGTAACTTCTGCCAAATAAATATAATCTGCATTACAACGCCTGATGCTAATACAGTAAGCTGCTGCATTTTACCGGAGCAAGGGAACCTTTCAACAGAGCCTCACCGGAATATGAGGATATCATTTACCCTATGAAAATGCATCAACACACACTTCCTAGTTAGCTCCTGTCCCCAGATCCAGCAGTTATGAAGTCAGCGCTTAGCGTTTCACAGGTACAAATGTGAGCCACGGGTATCTCCTTGTGGAGAAACAGCTACATTGCCAGGAGAACACAAGTGGCTTCTGATGAACAGATTTACTTAAAGGAATCCTGTATGTCCCCTAAACTATGACTGTCTGGTCTCAATGTGCCTCAAGAAAAGACCCCATTTCTCCTCCTGTAATTGTCTTTCCTTTCAGACTTTTTGCTTGAATCCAAAGGCTTTTCAGATGGTGCAGTCCTAAAGGATCCAACAAACACAAGCAAGGACTGTCCTCCGAAATGTAGTGCAAGAGGTGATTTCTTTTATCCAGATAGAAAAGAATCACCCATTTCATGTCCTTAAATTAGTCACATTTGTGCCCAGGTGGCACTCCAAGGGGAACTGTTCACACATCCTTCTCAATCTGTTATCTTGAGCCTACCAGGCTCCATCCAGATCACCAGACTCTCCAAGATGAGATGGAGATAAGAGCTACCTGCCATTGAAAAGAGTGTGACTAAATCTATTCTAGGTTTCAGTGAGACAGTGTTCTATCTGTATAGGGAATGCTAGGAAATGGGGCTTTGCTATGTGCTACCCTCACTCACCCTCCAGAGAGGCCCAATATTACAACTAGGGTGACCAGACAGCGGGATGGGGTGGGGGGGTAATAGGAGCCTATACAAGAAAAAGACCCCCAAATCAGGACTGTCCCTAGAAAATCAGGACATCTGGTCACCCTAATTACAACGAAAGTGACGGACACTAAACAGTAACAATCCCCAAATGATGGAAAAAATAAAACTATAAATAAAAAAAGAAAACTGCCAAAGCAACGTGGTTTGGTAGCAAGATCAGCTTGTGAAGAGCTTTCACTGGCATCTAGTGGTGCTTTAAGCAGCTGAATCTGGTAGACCACTGATCACTCTCCACATTTAGTTTGGAGATGAGCATATAGAATTTTATCCACTGGACCAGAATGCCAACAGTGCACAAGTATTTATAACAACAAAGACGTCACAAACTACCATAGACCATCCTTTAATCCATCAAGAGCAATCAGTTGCTAATTCCTAATTCTAGGTACCAGCCACTATTATCATTTGTATTGTAGTAATGTCTAATGATACCAATCAGAGATCACGGCTCCACTATGCCAGGTATTGTACATACAAATAACACAATACCTCATTGCACGGAGCCCATTGCATTGCACCTGCAACCCCCAAAGTCATGATAACCTCCACCAGGTTGTTCAGATCAAAGCTTAGTAAAGTGGAAAATGGGAAAACTGGCAGGAAAGCGGGAGAGCTGCATGTTCTGTTCCCCCACGTTCGTTGACTTTATGTCAGACCCTCAGCTGGTGGAAGCCATTGCAAGCTCTGTGGATTTCAATGGAGCTAAGCTGCTTCACACTGGCTGGGGATCTGGCCTTACTTTTTTCTAAATCAACCAGGCTGTTAAGGTGGGATAGGTAGTGGGACCCCCAGGGGCCCGTGACAGACAGCGAGCAATGGAAGCCGAGCAGTAGAACACATGGCCATATCCTAATTATCTCAGGCGTACGGACCGGCTTCCTTTGCAAGTCAAGTGGAAGAATAAATATGGGCAAGAGAGGCCAGAAGGGAGACGATCGGCGATGTATCTTCCTGTCTTCCCAGCTGGAGGCTTTCCCAGTTGTTTTATTCCTACTTTGACAGCCCTAGAAATGGCTGTGCTTTATCTGGCTACACAACAAGAACAGCGTAGGACAAGCTGCCACACGTGGCCCCTCCGACGGTCTCAAACCTGACCTGGAGCGACCACCTTTAGCTCAGCTCTGTCTCCTTGTCTCGTCAGTCCATAGCCAGCATTGAGAATGCCAATCTAACGCCAACTCCGATAGAGCGCGTTGCTACCCGTCCACTGAGACTTGGGCCGAAAGCGCCAAACTCATTTCGCGCAGCCCACCACGCCGCCGCCGGACGGCAAGCCAAGAGTTAAACTGACTCGACCTACTTCTCTGAACTATTTGTGAGCCGCTAAAACATGATCTGCCTTCCAAGGAGATTCTAACACTCCGGCCACTGCTGGTAGACATGTCCTAGCTCCCAAGGGACCCAGCCATGGCGGGCAGCGAGTAAAACGCGGCCTGGAATGGCTTTCGCTTTCTGTAATGGCAAACAGCAAAGCTGATCGGCAGCAGGCTTTCATTGCTGGGGTGAACCCAGGCAAGAAGTAATTTCTATTCACCTCTCAAGAAAACTGCATGTACCAGAAATAGGATGGCTGTGTGCATTAAAGAACCTTGACTGCTCCTTTAAGAAAATGGCACGTTCACCACTGACCTAGCTTCATCGTAGGATTGGGCAGCGTTGCCTATGAGTAGCAGTCGTAGTAATAGGGTAGTGCCAAGAGGTGGCAGTTAAGGTTGGGCCCTTGCTGTACACAGTGCTGTTTAAAATGCACAGTGAAGACCTGCACCCGCCCAGTAGAACTCACAATCTAAAGAGGGGAGACAAAGGAGACGAGGAGAAACAGAGGCACGAAGGGGAGAGAACCCAGGTTTTCTGACTCTTAGGCTCATGATCTACCCAGTAGACCACACTGCCTCCTTCGTCCTATGCAGTTGTACTGCTAAGGTGCTTAAACTGTTCAAGAAAGGGACTAAGATATAAAGGTATAAGGCATCTTTATACTTGTACAACTGCGTCCACACTAGGGATTCTACTGATATAATTGTATCAGTAACAGTCGCATCCCTAATCAAAATAGTTCATAGATACATGAAGTCTAAGGCCAGAAGGGACGACTGAGATCATTGAATCTGACCTCCTGGATTGCACAGGCCATAGGACTTCCCTGAATTAATTCCTCTTGGAATTCAAGCAGATCTTTCAGGAAAAAAATATCCAATCTTAATTTAAAAATTGCCAGTGATGGAGAATCCACCATGGCCCTTGGTAAATTGTTCCAACAGTTAATTGGGGAAAAAAATTACACGGTGTTTCTACTCTGAATGTGTCTAGCTTCAACATCCTCCCACTGGATCTTGGATCCCAGTTTGGTTAAAAAACAAAACAAAAAACAACTGCAATTAGGCCAGGCCTGAGAGTCACCTACAATCTATTACCGTTCCGCTGGATGATCTTGGACAAGTCATTTAATTTCTCTTGCCTCAGCTTCCCCATCTAGAAGATGGGGAAAATAATGCCATATTTGTGAAGTGCTTTGAGAGCGTGGCTGATGTGCTAAGCATTGTTATGCTGACCAAAAGTGATGTGTGTTTGTCTCCATATGTGTGTCCATATCCTGAATGGATTTAATTATGGAGTCAATAATGAGTACTTATTTTTGTTTGGCTGGTTTTTTGTTTATTTGGTTATCTGCTTTCCAAAATGACTGTTAATCCAAGTGGAAAAGCCGTGTTTAAGAGATTCAGTTGTTAAAGGTCAGTAAGATTTTAGCAAGCTCCAATTTACCTCCTCCTATTTTCTTCCAATTACTAAACTGACTAATGAATCAATAGCATTCAAGATTTGGTTTTGAGCCGAGAGCATCAATGTTCCTGACTGATGGATTAGGGCAGCAGTGTCCAATAGAAATTCGATGCTAGCCACACTTGTGGTTTTGAATTTCTCTTATTCGCCACATTATAAAAAGGATTAAAAAATACTACAAACATACTACATACTACCACCATACCCCCAAAACTGGTATATAATTCATACTGACCGCACATCTTAACTCAGCCTCCAGATTTTACTTGGATTTTATAAAATTTACTGCAGAAAAAGTAGATTCACAGACCCACGCATTGTGAATGCATTAGCCACAATTCAATTAGCCTATTAGTCACATTAGCCACAATTAGCCTATTTGCCACATGTGGCTAGTGGCGAACGTATTGGGCACTGCTGGATTAGAGCATCAATGTTCCTGATTGATGGATTAAACTGCCACTTGCTATGTCTGAGTACCTGCTGCTGGGGACACTGCTTTGTGAACGTTACCAGAGGCCGTCACAGGAAATAGTCACACTGATTCAGCCTTTCCCATGCACCAGGTAATAAAGCATGTAGCATAAAATGGCTTGCAGTGGCGTTCCTGCGTGCTTGGGTTAGTCTGATCCTTGAGGGCCTTCTCCAGGAAGCGACGAGGAGCTCCGAGCAGTGATGATTGATCTCCGCTCTCATGGTCGACATCTCTCATAGACTTTAAGGTTGGAAGGGACCATTATAATAATCTAGTCTGACCTCCTGCACATGGCAGGATACAGAACCTCCCCCATCTGCTCCTGCAATTGACGCAGAACCTCTGGCTGAGTTACTAAAGTCCTTAAATCATGGTTCAAAGACTAAGTTACAGAGAATTCACTGTTTACATTAATTTAAACTTGTAAGCGACCTCTGCCCTAGGCTGCAGAGGAAGGTGAGAAAACCCCTTAAGTTTTCTGCCAATTGGGGTGACCAGATGTCTCGATTTTAGAGGACAGTCCCGATTTTTGGGTCTTTTTCTTATATAGGCTTCTATTACTTCTCACCCTCTGTCCCGATTTTTCACACTTGCTGTCTGGTCACCCTACTGCCAATGTGACATGGATGAAAATTCCTTCCTGACCCCAAATATGGGGATCAGTTAGACCCTGAGCATGTGGGCAAGACCCAACAGCCAGACCGCTGGGAAAGAGTTCTCTGTAGTAACTCCGTAGTAACTACTGTCCCATCACCAGCCGTTGGAGATATTTGCTGCTTGTAGTTCCAGATCGGCTACGTGACATTGAAGCCAGTCCCGTCATACCATCCTCTCCATAAACTTACCAAGCTCAGCTCAGTCTTGCAGCGAGTTTGGTTTTTTACCCCAATTGCTCCTGTCTGGTAACACTTTGCAGAATCCAACCCCTCCCAAGCGCTGTGCCTCAGTTTCTCTGTCTGTAAAATAATTAGTTATCTAGCTAATCTATTGTGTACGATGCTAACAGGGTCCCAGCACAGTGGAATTTACACACCAATATCAGGACGTCTCTCCTGTAGGGATACTGTGAGCAGGGTGACCAGATGTCCTGATTTTATAGGGACAGTCCCGATTTGGGGGTGTTTTTCGGACATAGGCATCAATTATCCCCCTCTCCTGACTTTTGACACTTGCTATCTGGTCAGCCTAACTGGGAGCAGCTACTGAGCTGCAAAGCTCGCCTGCTGTGGATCAGAAGCTATTGAATCCATTTGGGGCCATGTCCCCTTCAAGTCCTGGGGGGGGGGGGGTGATAGGGAGCACTGGATGACAACGGCATTTTTGCAGCAGGGTGCTAGGCTCTGCAGGTGCTGAACCCCCCACCCCCCAGTTAGAGGAACACCCCCCCCCCCCGGGGACTAGCCCCAGCGCCTGCTCCTGTCCCATTGCAGCCCAGGGGCGTTGGGCCCCGGCCAGCAGGATTGCTGGGAGAAACTACAATTCCCAGAAGGCTCCGCGAGCCTGGGAACATTCCAAGCGAGCCCGACTCCCCGCAAAGCTAACGGTGCAGCAGCGAGGACGCGGGGTGAGAGATCCCCCCCCCCCGCCCCCTTCCTCGCGCCGCCCGCCCGGGCCCGCCGCCGCGCGGAACCCCGCACCCCGGAGCGCAGCGTCCAGCCCCGTCCCCGCGCGCTGCGCTCCCCCGGGGCCGGTGCGGGTCTTTGTTCGCGTTCACCCTTCCTCCGGTAGCTCTCCCGGCACTGGGCACAGACTTCCTCCCGGTCAGCGGCAGCAGCTGCGATTGCAACACAAGTTGCAACCAAGTCGCAACCCCGTGTTGTCTGTCACACGGGTGGGAAACGCCCGCAGGGATGGATTGCTCAGGTAAGACCTTCCCCGCACCCGGCTCCTGCGGGTGTTTCACATCCTAGCCCAGATGAAGAAGATCCCCCCTCCCCCCCGCCCGGAGGAAGCAAATTCTGCCCTCTATTCAACCCCAAATCAGTGGGGCTGCCCTCAGAGTGTGGGGGCAGAGTCCGGCCCTCTGTGAGCTGGATACTGGCCAGTAGCAGGGGGGATTTGTTATTTTGATCTGGTCCAAATTTAGTAAAAAGCGAGCTGTCTCCCATTTGTCCAAACTAAAAGGCAGCTCAAATGTTTTCCTGGAAAGGGACCATGGTGATCGACTGCTCTGGCCTCCTGCATAACAACACAGGCCGGAGAATTTCACCTACTGATTCCTGTATGGAGTCCAAGAATGGGTTATTGTGCATCTCTCTGAACAAGACATCCAGTCTTCATTTAAAGATTGCAGAGATGGAGAGATTACGGCTGCTAATCCCTTCCAGTGTTAATTACCCTCACTGGTAAAAATATGTTGTTGAACTTTACTGACACAATTTCCAGCCACGGGATCTTATGATGCCTTTGTCTGCTAGACTAAAATACCCTCAGGAGGGAATTGTGGACTCTGATCAAGTCGCCTCCGTTGCTGGCCCAGATAGAAATGGATCTTTAAATACACACACCAGAATCAAGCCAGAGTTTTACTTGGAAGAGGATGTTTTTTGTTTGCTTTTTCAATTAAAGCATTCCAGGTCATTGTCTCTTATTATTGTCCCATGTAACACCATATTCAGTTCAGTCCATACAGCGGTGCTACTAATGCAGGGAGAAATGATGTTCTCTTCCATATCTTCATCAGTGATTTAGATAACGGCATAGAGAGTACACTGATAAAGTTACGGACATTACTAAGATGGGAGGAGTTGCAAGTGCTTTGGAGGATTCAAAATGATCTGGACAAACTGGAGAAATGGTCTGAAGTAAACAGGATGAAATTCAGTAAGGATAAATGCAAAGTACTCCACTTAGGAAGGAACAATCAGTTGCATACGTACAAAATGGGAAATGACTGCCTAGGAAGGAGTACTGCGGAAAGGGATCTGGGAGTCATAGTGGATCACAAACTAAATATGAGTCAACAGTTTTAACACTTGCAAAAAAGGCAAACATCCTCTTGAGATGTATTAGCAGGAGTGTTGTAAACAAGACATGAGAAGTAATTCTTCCGCTCTACTCTGCGCTGATTAGGCCTCAACTGGAGTATTGTTCTGGGCACCACATTTCAGGAAGGATGTGGATAAATTGGAGAGAGTCCAGAGAAGAGCAACAAAAATGATTAAAGGTCTAGAAAACATGACCTATGAGGGAAGATTGGAAAAAATTGGTTTGTTTAGTCTGGAAAAGAGAAACTGAGAGGGGACATGATAACAGTTTTCAAGTATGGAAAAGGTTGTTATAAGGAGGAGGAAGAAAAATTGTTTTTCTTAGCCTCTGAGGATAGGACAAGAAGCAATGGGCTTAAATTGCAGAAAAGGAGGTTTAGGTTGGATATTAGGAAAAGCTTCCTAACTGTCAGGGTAGTTAGGCACTGGAATAAATTGCCTAGGGAAGTTGTGGAATCTCCATCATTGGGGATTTTTAAGAGCAGGTTAGACCAACACCTGCCAGGGGTGGTCTAGATCAGGGTTTCTCAAACTGGGGGTCGCCACCCCCCTGGGGGTCACCGAGCGCTCCCAGGGGGATCACGAGCTCTCAGCGCCACTTAAAAGCCGCCGAATGAATTACATCCGCATTCGGCGGCTTTTCGGCAGACATGCCGAGCTATTTCGGGAGCGCTCGACATGTCTGCCGAAAATAGCCACCGAATGCGGAAGTGATTCATTCGGTGGCTTTTCGGCGGACATACAAGGGTCGCGTCGCCGGGTAGCTGAAGAAAAAAGGGTCGCGTTTCAGGTAAGTTTGAGGTTTAGATAATACTTAGTCCTGCCAGGAGTGCAGGGGACTGGACTAGATGACCTCCCAAGGACCCTTCCAGTTCTATGATTCTGTGAATCTCATTAATTTCAGTGAAAGCTGAGCTGGTTTATCTGACGACAGAATCTATCTTCAGGTTTATCTGACAGAATTGCAGTCCATACAACTGATTGAAAAACAGTTCTCATCTGCAGTTTTCTGTCTATGTATCCAGCCAGTTACCCGTGTGACCCTTGGTATCTGAGCTCTGTACATTGGCAACCACTCCACACAATCAGCAATATGTGTACCTCGTCTGCACTTTGACTGCTGTATCCAGATGATTAGAAATCTCCCATTTCCACGCTTCCTTGCCTTTAAAGCAGTAGTTACTTTCTTACTTCCTGCTCCTTTAGCCCCCTCCACAACAGATTCCCCCCATCATCCCGTCCCCTCCTCGACAACTCCCCAAACATCCTATCCCTGTGGCAACAGCATCCCCCAGCTACCTGTAACCTCGGCAACAGCATCCCCAACTTCCCATCCCCTCGGTGACAGCTTCCTCCAGTAACCCATACCTTCCTCACTTCTACCTTCAGGCCTCCTCCCTTGTTGGAATTCTAGGAAATGATTTCCTATACACATGTGGCCCTGTGGTTCAATGGTCCGAACTTGTCCAATGGACAGGGCAAGGCACCTAGATTCCACCACTACCACATTGTGTGACCTTGGCAAGTCGCCTAACCCATTGGTTCTCAGGGGTCGCGACCCGATTATGTGGGGGTCGTGAGCCCTGCTGCCGGTGCAATGTATTATCGTGCTCCTTGTAAGACTGTGCTACTTAGGGTGTACTGAGCATGCTCATATGAACTGAGCATGCTCAGTAACATCGGCTGTAGCCACTGCCCTTCTCCCCGCCTTTATTAGCCATAAGATTCTCCTGACTGCTGTTTACAGGGCTTAAAAAGTGGCAAAGGGGGCAAAACGGAGGAAATGGATGGCTGGGGTCTGAGCAGGCAGCGGAAATGGACTGGTCAAGGTGGGTCAAGCAGCTGGAGAAAGGATTAACAAAGGGGCGAACGGGCAAAATCAGAGGTCCAGGGGGAGAGGGAGGAGTTAAGCGTCGGAGTGAGGTGCTGGCAGAGGGTGACAGAGGGCAAAATCCAGCATAGGCAGGGGCAACAGGGGTTTGCAGTTGCCCCAGTGGGACTAAGACACCAGTATTTGCAGAAATAGTTGGTAGTGGGTGGTGAGAGACTTTTTTATTTGATCAAAGTGGGTTTTTTGTATGCACACACCTACCTATGAGGAACTGCTATAGTAGCACATTCCTAGGGGGAGCAGTATAATAACACTACAGAATGCAAGAAAATGCTACCTGTGGACATTTGCTACCTTTGGTAGCAGTTTTCTACGGTAGCTTTATATCAGCGGTTCTCAAACTAGTGGAGACCGCGACCCCTTTTTGTGATCCCGCGGCGCGACCCCTCCGCCGAAAAGCTGCCGAATTACAAAAAAAAAAAACCCACCAAAAAACCCGCGGATGCCCTGGTCCCCCCGTTCCCGCCGCGGGCGGGCTGCCGGGTGCGTCCCGGTCCCCCGTCCCCGCCGCGGGCGGGCTGCCGGGTGCGCCCCGGTCCCCCGTCCCTGCCACGGTCGGGCTGCTGGCTGCGCGCCGGCCCCCAGCCCTCCCACTGCGGGGACAGAGGGCCGGCGCGCAGCCGGGAGCCCACCCGCTGCGGGGACTGGGGGCCGTGGCCCAGCCCCAGTCGCCGCGAGTTGCAGTGGCAGGAGCTCGCGACCCCCCGGGGAGCGATCGGTGACCCCCCGGGGGGTCATGACCCCCAGTTTGAGAACCCCTGCTTTATATGGTAGCACTTTCTCTTACACCCTAACTATGAGGAACTGCTACGGTAGCACATTTGTACAAGGAGCAGTATAAGACACTGCACTGGCAGCCGGCCCCGAACTTAACCCCTGCCGGCGGAGCCCCAATCCCCGGCCCCGGCTGCACCAGCAGAGGAAGGTGGGGTGGCAGAGAGCCCTCTCCTCTCCCTCCCCTCTGGCAGAGTCAGGGGAAGGTGGACTTCGTCCCCCAGCCGGAGAGCTCTCTGCTGCCCGGGGCATGCTGCAGGGACGGGGGCCCACCATGCAGCCAGGGCAGAGAGCCCCCCTCACAACCTGGTTCCGGCTGCTCCCGCACCTCCCCCATGGGTCCCCTGGCCTCCCCTTGCTGCCTCCTTAGACCTTCCGCAGATAGGGGCAGTCAGAAGCCTCCCTTCTCTTCCCTGCAGCAACATGTTGCCTCCCTGCAGCAACTGCCGCTGCTGGGTCCTAGTGCCAGCCAGCTTCCACTGTCAGTGACGGGGTGAGTGAGTTTCCTGCTGGGGAAGCAGGAAAGGGGAGGGGCCTGCCCCAGAGCTTGCTGCTGCTGGCAGGGAAAGGGATGGGGGGAGTCCTCCTCTCTGGCCCCAGTCCCAGAGCAGCCTGCCTGCACCCGTCCCAAACTCATCCCCAGCCCTGCCCCACCCCAGAGCCCACACCCCAGCAAGACCTCCCTCCCCCACCGCACCCCAACCCTCTACTCAGGCCCTGAGCCACTCCAGCACCCCAAACACCTTATCCCCAGTCCCAGCTAGAGCCCCCTCCATACCCCAACCCTCTGCCCCATGCTACGTTACATTATCCAATATTCATTTAAAAAAATTATAATAAGCAATGTTCTGGGAAAATGGGAGGGGGGGTGCAAGGTAAAATTTCTGCCTAGGGTGCCAAAATATCCTTGCACCCCCCTCATTGCTCCCCCCTCTCCCCGCTCACCCAATGTGTCCTGATATTTTGGTCTTGTGATCTGGTCACTCTACCCAAGCCCTGGCCCCTGCCGCAGCGGGCTGCCAGAAGCAACCCAAGCCCCAGGCCCTGCCATGGCGAGCTGCCAGCGGCACCCCGGGCCCTGTCCCCTGTCCTGGGGGATTGCTGGCACCCTCCCCTGAGCCCTGCCCCTGCCCCGGGGGGGCTGGCACCTCTACACCCACACACACCCCCAGCTCAGCCCCTACCCCGGGGGGCTGCTGGCACCCCCCAGCCCGGCCCATGCCCCGACCCCAACCCCTAAGGGGGGTCACGCTTAGAGGCCTGGTGTCCGAAAGGGGTCACCAGTAGAAAAAGTTTGAGAACCACTGGCCTAACCTTTCTGTGCCTCAGTTTCCCCATCTGTAATACGGAGGTAAAGATACTGCCCTGCCTTTACAGAGTGCTTTGAGATCTGCCAATGAACAGTGCCAAGTATTAGCATTGCAAATGCTGCCGACTTTGATTTTCTCCTAACTTTTGAAAAGGTTAGCCTCTCTGGGCCTCCATTTTCCTATCGGAAGAATGAGGCAAGTCATAATTGTTACTGTGAGGCTTCATTAATTAACATTTGTAAATTGTCTTGAGATCCTCAGATAAAAAAAGACATCATTAAAGGGAAAAGTATAATTCTTACCGGAACCCACCGGCGAGTGTGTGTTACATATCCCCCTTGTTACCAGATCCACAGAGGAGAAGAATCTGTTTCAACCGCACCTCCAGAGCCTTTGCTCTTTCATGTAAGCTGTAGCAGCTCAGGCATTTAGCTCTGGAGGTTCCTGGTTCAAACCCTGGGGTGTCAGCCAAGATAGCAGCCATCACATTAGCACAAGCAGTGTTATCGGTAGCACATGGAATAATATCTGGACTTTCTTTTTGCTTTAATCCAGCATGCTAAACCTCCAAGACTGACAGAGGCACACGATGAGAACAGGAGCCCCACCGCAGTGACCAGGGAAAGGGGGTTCTGAATGTTCAGAGAACACCTCTGCTGTGGGGCTGAACGAACAAGGTCCATGAGAAAATGCAACCCAAGGAAGAACCAGAACCATCCAGTTAGCAGCACGACCCTTGTCACCACAGTATCTGCGCTGAGTGTTGTCAACCTCCTCCCAGTCAGCAAAGCAACCTAGGCCTATCAGCTGCGCTTTGACTACTGCATCATTGACTTTTCTCTAACCGCCCCTTGCCAACCTTCCCTCCACCGCCTCCCTAGCAGCTGTCTGGCCTACCAGAGAGAACCCCGCCACCGAAGAACCTCACCACGTGCTGAGTGGTGCCACCATGAAAGACCCTGCAAAGCGTGCGGCCCAGAAGACGCATACGTGCCCGGAGTGTGGGAAATCCTTCAGCAAGAAGGGAAACCTGAAGAGACACCAGAGGATCCACACAGCTGAGGAGCTTTACCCGTGCGGGGAGTGCGGGAGGCGCTTCACCACCAGGGGACACCTTACCACCCACCAGAGCATCCACACCGGAGAGAGGCCTTTCCAGTGCGACGAGTGCGGACGGTGCTTCCGGCTGGAGATATGCCTGGCTGCCCACCAGAAGACGCACGCCAAGGGCGGGCCGTATATCTGTGTCCACTGCGGGAAGAGCCTGAGCACGCGCATCTACTTCAGCATCCACATGAGGACCCACAAGGAGAAGCGGCCGTACGCCTGCACCGAGTGCGGGAAGAGCTTCGTGAAGAAGGGGACTCTGACGGCGCACAAGGAGATACACAAGCGAGACAAGCCTTTCAAGTGCTCCGAGTGCAGCCGGTGCTTTGGCCAGAGCGCAACGCTGGTGGCTCACCAGAAAATCCACCTCCGCGGGGGGCCATTCATATGCACCGAGTGCGGGAAAAGCTTGAGCACCAAGAGGTATTTTAATGTCCACCAGAGGAACCACGCAAAGCAGAGGCTACAGGAAGCTGCCGGACATCTCAATGGTATGCCTCTCCGGGTCGTCCAGATTAAAGAGGAACCGGATGTGGCCATCAAACAGGAGGATAGTTTTAGCCCGGGGAAGAACATTACAGTACCAGGAGCTCACTCAGAGGCCGGGCCCCAGGAAGGTACTGACTGTGGAACCCAATCCAGCCCAAAGATCCTTGTTAGCGCTCCATGGGGAATCCAGACGAAGGAGGAACCAGACCCGTACCCCGAACATGAGAGAAACATCATGACAGGAGCACAGCAGAACTCTTACATCAAGGAAGAACCACAGGCCAGCCCCGACTATGAGAACCAATTCCATCCAAAGATGCCTCTCTTTCCTCCATGGGGAATCCAGACTACAAAGGAAGCAGGGGTGGACAACGAACACCAGAAGGATGTTGCTATGATCGGCAATCTTGCGGCATGCCAGAAACCCCGCATCAAGGAAGAACCACAAGAGAGCACCGACTATGGAAGCCACTTCAGTCAAAAGACATCCCTTGGCACCATCCAGAGGATCCAAATTAAAGAGGGAGCCGGGGCAGATGGCGAACATGGGGAAAGCTGCAGCCCAAAGAAAAAACATAGAAAACGCCAGAGAACCAGCAAAGAGGGATCTCCTGCTGCACGTACCAAGAGCCGGGCAAACACAAAATGCAAGAAAAATCCCTTGACGAAGGACAGTCCCACAGCGGAGAGGATATTTCCGTGTCCTGAGTGCGGGAAAAGCTTCAATCAGAAGTCAAATCTAACGAGGCACCGGAAGATCCACACCAGTGAGGGGCCTTATAAGTGTAACGAGTGCGGGGAGAGTTTCCGGATGAACAGGAAGCTCATCAGACATCAGAGAATCCACATGAGCGAGCCCTTTAAATGCACCGAGTGCGGGAAAAGCTTCACCCAGAGGTCGAACCTCGTGAGGCACCAGCGGATCCACACCAGGGAGGAGCCATACAAGTGTCCCGAGTGCGAGAAGACCTTCAATCAGAAGGCCAACCTCTTCAGGCACCAGACCATCCACATCAGGATGGGCCCCTGCAAATGCACCAAGTGCGGGAAATGCTTCACTCAGAAGAAAAACCTTATTAGGCACCAGACGCTTCACTCCAGAGGCGGGGCTTATAAATGCACGGTGTGTGGGAAACGGTACAGGCTGAAGAAATATCTGAGGAGGCACCAGAAAATCCACATGAGGGAGGGACCCACCGGGCGTGCAAAACGGGGGGAAAAGCTGGGGGTGCCGGCGAGCATTAGCAACCACCCCCAAGCCCACCTAGAACAAAGAGCACTCCCGGCTGTGAAAAGGGAGGAGAGTTTAACATGTGAGGGCAACCTCTAGCCACAGAGCAAAGGAAGGTGATCATCAGGGACCAAATTCTGCAGTCTTTAGTGGAGCAAAACTCCTGCTGTACACAGAAGGAGGCATTGTGGCTGGGATTCAGGAGACCTGCGTCCAGTTCCTGGCTCCGTCACTGGTTTTCTGGGTGACCTTGTGTGAGTCCGTTTCCCCTCCACGTGCCTCAGTTTCCCCATCTGCAAAATGGGGTTAAGGCTACTAACTTCCTTGGTAAAGAGCGAGGTATTATCATTATTAACCAGAGATTTGCTCCACTGAAGAATGCGGAGTTTAGCCCAATCAGCCCCAACTCTTAAACAGGCTGAATGTATGCAGGTGCCAAGCATTGATTTCCACTGTACCATTCTGCTTCTGGAGAAGAAGTGGGGAACATATCTGCTGAGCCTGGCTCTGAAAAATGGGCATCGCCCCCCCTAGTTCTAACACGGACCTCGCTCCTCTCGATAGCAGGGGTCAGCTCTGGGATTGAGGCTCGGGGTGAAATGCAGCAGACATAAAGGCCAGTGTTTTCAAACCGGGGGAGGGGGGCGGGGGCTGTGAGTAGGCTGCAGAATGAAAGATGTCCCAGGCTGGGCACCTAACATGGAGATACTCGAACTCTGTGGCCACTTTGGCAGGCAGTGAGCAAATGATACATCTACGCCGAAACTGGCCGTGTATTTTCCAGCTTGGGTAGACGTCCACACTAGCTTTGAGAGAGTAGGCGTCCCCTGCCATCCAAGAGACCAGCCAGCGACTCCATGGAACGCACGGTTCTCTTCATTCCAGAGTAAACACTACCGGACAATCCCTGCTCAGTCCCAACCAAGTCCTTCCTAGTTCAAAGACAAGGCCTGGCTGAAAGTTACTACCTGAGCAGGGACAGGTTTTCCCAACGAGATGGGGAAGAGTCACCGGAGTTTATGACACACCAGCCACGTAATGCAATGAGAGACTAAAGGCTTGTCTACACTCGAAACTCCCATCGGCATAAGTGATCCATCTCCCCGAGAGGTGGTAGCTAGGTCGACGGAAGGTAGTGCTGTCTACATTGGGTTAGGGCGGCATAACTACGTTGTTTAAGGGGGTGGGATTTTCACACCCCTGAATGTTATCGCTGGGTCAGCCTAATTTTTTGGTGCAGCCCGGGGCTGAGCTAGCATGCTAAAAACAGCACTGTAGCCGCAACGACGTGGATCTCGGAGAGGGTTGTGCTCTGGTGGCTAGCCCGTGCCACCGGCCACTTCCTAAAAATAGTGCACTCGCTCAGTCAGAGCTAGCACATGTCCGCCTCCCCGAGCTGGAGCCGACATGTTGGCTGCAGTGTAGACGTCCCCTCGGCCATATCCATGCGAAGCTGTTGCCCGGGTGTAAGTGAGAGCGGCGGCCTCAGTCTAGCATCTTGCTATCTCTGTGACTAGAGGAAGGAAGAGATGCTCCAGAAGCACCAATAGCTTCAGCATCCCGGGATGGGTGCTCTTCCATACTATCTATTTTTTCCCCTGAATGTGGCTCTGAAGGTCACCGCAGGATTTTGAATTTACTAGGCATTATTTAGGGATTAAAGAAGCAATCAAAATCCCCAGGACAGGCTGCACCCCTTGTGGACTGGAGCCTCCATGGACTAGAAGAACAGAAACCCTTTATCCTTGAGATAGGGCCAGTTTCGTTGTGCTAGTGCGGTGAGCCCTGCAAAGTGGCTTGGGGGCGAGTAACAAAGGTTACCACTCTTTCTTGCTCTCTGCTACTTCATTATAACGGCTTGTATTCCCCAGACTGTGGGATCTTTAATGGGGCGGGTTGGCTGGGCAGGCGGCACCATTGGGGCTTGAAGAACATTGGCAGACCAGAGATCTGGAGGGAGCCCGAGACCACCACAGCCAGACACTGCGCCCAACCATGCAGAGTGCTCTCAGCAACGTTGCATATGGGACTGAAGTGACCACAGCCGCTGAGGATCACTGCATAGCTGGAATACTTCTAGGAGTCGCGTCAAGTAGTGGTCAGTTATTAGGCATTAGTTCTACATCTTAATTTTGTATATGAAAAGGAAGCTTCTCCTTCATCTCATCCCCCAAGAGAGGTTGCACACAATGGGGCTTTGATTTACCCGCATGGCATAGGTGTTGCGGGGGCCGTTGAGTCCAAGGGGTGGGACTTATGTCTGGGCAGGAAGACAGGTGGCTGTAGAGGGATGGACAATTTTAATCTCTGTCTGGGATCTCCATAGGAACCCCACTACAGGAGGTGGCCTAAGAGATAAGCCGAATCAGTCCATCTCCTGGATGGTAGTATCCACTTAGTGTGCTGTGTACACCAGTTCCCAGTCCTCTGGGACTTCATCCATGCCGGTTAGATTATCAGCCTCCAGGGGCATGGAGATTGCGCTGCACTAGAAGAACATGGTGGAACGTAGGCAATGAATCTAGGACAATATACTAGTCCTCCCACAGTGGGGAATATACCAGAGCGCCTCACTTGAGGGCCCAAGTGTGTAACCAAGAGAAGAATTATTTATCCCCCCATTCTTTGGATGTAATCGTTTTCTTCTCCTTAGACTAGTTTTGTGGCCTAGAGATTTACCCTGGAGGAAGCAGCTATCTTTGAGGATTTTGTTTGTGTGTCGCTACTTCCTTTGATAAGATACATAGAACAATAAGCTGCCCTCAGTCCATCTACTCTGCTTTCCCAGGCATCACTGGGCATTGCACCATGGACAGAGGGAAGCAGCCGGACCTCAGCTCCTGGGGGAAACCAGTACTGTCAGATTATACAGTCTCCTCAATAAAGTAAGTATTTTAAAAAACCAAACAAAAGTCAAGCCTCCATTCTGCTTTGTACCGCTGGTCCCTGATTGCAGAATGGGACTGCCCCACATCCCCGGCACACCAGTGATACGTTGCCCGACATTGTTCCTCATGCATACTGCAATGCTTTGCGATAGCCTGTGTTATATAAGACTCGTCCATTGAAGAGCTACCGATCTGGGGGAATTCTATGCTGTAAAAAGGTATCACACAGCTTGGAAAATGCCATTATTTGTTTGTGCTGACACTTCCACAGCCTGGCTTAGCAGTGGACAGGACAAAACTTCACAAAGAATATGGGAGAGCTGCTACTGTGGCTTAGCTAATGGCTAAAGTATTAGGCAGGGACTCAGCTGACGTAGGTTCTAGTCCCCATTCTGCCACTGCTCTGCTTGGAGAACTTAGGCAAGTCATAGCACTGCTCCATGCCTCTGTTTTCCCCTTCTGTAAAATGGGGATAAGTGTATAACGCAGTTTGAGATCTAGTAGTGAAAAGTGCTATATAAGAGCAGAGCTAAGTATTATTATTGGTACTTCTCCAGGACCTTGTGGCGGCCTCTTTTGGCTATCTCATGGAGACTCAGCTCCCCTAGGAGATGAGTACAGGTCCGGGGGGAGAAAGGAGCCAGCCCTGAACTACCTGGCAGTTCCACAGCAGAGACACACGGTGGAGGCTGCTGGCACCAGGCACTTGCCCATTGTATTCTGACCTGCCCTTGTGTCTGATGGGCTGCAGGCCCTCAGTGAGGCTTGGCCGGTTTGTCAGGGGAAAAGTCACAACACTGCAAGGAACACAAATGCAAGAAGTCACATGGCTTCGTTGCAAAATCACTTTCATTCCACAATAAAACCAGTTCACTAAAATCCAGCTCTCTCCCCTCCCCTCCAGCACTGAAGCCAGGCAAAGGCCAACACACAGTGCAGCGAGTGAGAAGAGGCGGTGAGGAGGTAAGAAGAGATTCTGCTCTCTGATTCAAAGACTTTAAGGTCAGAAGGGACCATTATGATCATCTAGTCTGATCTCCTGCCCAACGCAGGCCACAGAATCTCACCCACCCACTCCTGTAATAAACCTCTCGTCTAGGTTTGAGCTATTGAAGTCCGCCAATCATGGTTTAAAGACTTCAAGGTGCAAAGAATCCTCCTCTGGTACACCAGGGTCAAAGGGGGGGGGGGGAAATGAGGCTGCTGGAGTCGGGCGTTATGGCAGATAAAACAGGAGTAAGGAGGAGGAGGAGAATCAAGCCAGCTGCCTTTTAAAAAGAAACCTCGAGGAGTCCCACGTTTGGCCACGGTTCCTCATGGCTGTGCTGCCTTATCGTTAGCCACGCAGCACATTCATAGTGCCCCTCGGTTTCAATTGGCTGCTCGCCTCATGAATCGGACCCTTCGATACCAATGGGCCTAAGGGACAGGATACAAGCATTTGGAAAGGAAGCCGACCATGGCAGCAGCACTGGGGTGGGGGGTGGGGGAGAGCTGGAGGAGGAGAGATGTCTGGTATCTTTCCTCTCTGGGTAGGGTGACCAGACAGCAAGTGCGAAAAATGGGAACAGGGTGTGGGGGGTAATAGGCGCCTACATAGGACAAAGCCTCAAATATCGGGACCATTCCTATAAAATGGGGACATCTGGTCACCCTATTCTAATCCGCTTACCTCGTGAATGGAAAGCTAGCACACAGGATGCCACAGAAGGAAGGGGGGGGGGATTTAGGCCAAGGACACCAGGGCAAACATCTGCCCTTACAAAAAGTGCCCTGGGATGCTTACTGATGATCCATAAGGTCTGATCCGAAAGAGCCAGGCCCGGTGGTCTGCATGGAACTCAACTCCTGAAGGACGGGATTGATCCTACCACGACCAGTGGTTCAGGAGTCGCTCCAGTGAAGTCAGCGGTTGTGCCTCAGCTGGGCCGCAGCACCTCTGGGCCCGGCAATTCATCGCCCTGGCAACTCTGGGCCTGCTGTGTCAGGTATGAAAGTAAAAAAATTGCTTGAGTCCCGGCCCCTCTTCCATTACAAATGAAGCACTGGTCTGCAGCAGCAGCAGCATGAAAGCTGGGTGAGTTGAGAATCAGGCACTAGAGTTGCAGCCTCAGCTGTTTCGGCTACTAACACGTCTCCTCCAGTTTACCACAGGTGAAGGGAATGTGCCACAGGTTTACTCGTCCGCATAGGGTCATGTTCGTCCCAATGAACATTTTACTGAACAGGATCACAAGAAAAAATCCTCCTTTCCCAACTGTAGGAGCCATTAAATTAACAACGGACAAGGCTTACTCCCCATCTCCCCTCCCTCTTCTCAGCCAGCTTTTGTCTCTCCGACTTCTATTTCGCTCCCTACCCCTATAGCTTCCACTACACCACTGCAGCAGCCTTCCCCCGAGTCCACAGAGCAGGCCATAGGAGGCAAGGGAGTGGAAGAAGAATAGTAAGACCCAGAGATCTGGATTTCATTATCTGTCAAGTGACAGCTGAGTAGCCAAGGTTTCCTCTGGTTAATGCTAAAGGGAAGAGAAATATGCTTGCAGTGGTATTTGCTTGCGGAAGATATTTTCCATTCAGCTTCCTGTGTGTTCACAGCCTCTTGCTCAACTGGAGGGTAAACATGGAAAGCATCCTCTGTCCAGGAAAATAACTTCTGTGTTTTAAGTTAAGGAATGATCTCGTTCCACATCTACTGGGATTTTCTTTCACGTTGACATCCCCATAAAAAAGTTACCAGTGCATGTGGTTAAGCTAGGAAGAGCAGCTCTAGAAATTCCTTAATGATCTGTGCTTGGCTTGGGGAGAATTTGGCAACTAAAAATGGTGCTGACCTGATGCGTCACATTCATTTTGCTGCTTTGCAAACGTGTGTATATGTATATTGAGCTAGTTAGAAAATGGCGGCGCTCTTTCTCCCCCCTTCGGTATAATTTTCGTTGGAAAAACAAAAACATGAAAACCACAGGAAAGTTCCGTGGTAAGTCTGTTGACCAGCCCAAATATCGCACACACATTTTCAACCTGTACCCCCAAAATCTTCTCCCACTCCAATGTCATTGACAGCTGTGTCCTTACTGGGAGCTTTCGGATACTGACACATACCCGCACAGGAACACTTTCTTAACTAGTCACTATAATGAACTGCGCAGCAATTTATGATGTGCAGCCTAGTACTTCAATTCTGTTTCCATTGTGCACCTGTACTACCTGCTGCTGAGATCTGCAGAGGGGCTACTGTTTTCCTGTTGTGCTGGGACTCCCTGCCTGGCTATGCCACCGTGCCTCAGTTTCCCTTCTTTGAGGAAAGCCAACTTCACACAGTGGCTGCGTGTCAAATGAGCAGCTCCCCTCCCAGGGTCATGCCCCCCCATACAGAACATTTATCCTTCACCCTCACCCCAGGGCTCTCCCTGAGATGTCGTAGCCTCTAGAATTCACCAGCTCGTTCCACCAGCATCTCTAAGTCAGCGGTGTCCAATAGAAATTCGATGCTAGCCACACTTGTGGTTTTGAATTTTTCTTCTTAGCCACGTTATTAAAAAAGCCACATGCATTAGCCACAATTCAATAGCCTATTAGCCACATGTGACTAGTGGTGAACATATTTGGACACCTTTGCTCTAACTGATCTCTCTTCCCATCTCTCTTCCCTGGCTCATCACAACACCCTTGGCTTTCCCTGTCCTCACACCAATGCCTTGTCTACTATGGTTTTCCCTGCCAGTTCATTTTTCTGCTGCCCTGCAAAGCAGCGCCTCCCTCCCCAACTTTAGCTAGTCCCCACAGGTAGACCCCTGGACTCTCCTGAATGCCCTTGCACTGAATGCAGCCAGCTGCAGCTCTTTCAAGGCCAAAAGTATTAACTCCTTCTTGCCAGGCATCTGCACATCCCAACAGGCCGGCAAATTGTGTCTCTGTGTTTGCAGATCACCCTAACTTGCAAGCTGGGGGACCAGCTTTGCCCTCCAAGCTAACAAGAAGAACCAAGATTCTGTCCCAAGCTAGGACTTAGTCCCAATCAGGAGCTACAGTGTTTCTGAGGAACCTCCCTGCTAATGAAACAGCAGGCAGCCCTCACTGCAGCAGCATAAGAATTAAGGAGAAGGTGGAAAATAAAGTTTGTTGGCATGATTAAGTAGCTGGACCAGGACTTTGTTTATTACACAGTGTGGTGCAAACATCAATGTATAGGTCAACCACATGCAGCCTGACCAACTCCTCTGCCTCTCTGCCTTCCCACATGCCTCCAGAATAAAGGGAACGTGTTCCTGGAAAAAAATATCCCTAGGGCTCAGCAGCAGTTGCTCTTTATTCTCCTTAATTACAGCTCCTGGGACACTGCTTCCCTTGAATCAGAGAGGTAGCCGTGTTAGTCTGGAATAGCAGGACTTTGTTACCTCTGCTTCCCTTGAGGTCCTGCTAAATGTTCCGCCCGAGGGAGGAGTAAAAAGCTCTATTCAGAGCAGGCGATGCAGTGTAAAGAGAAACATTAGTCATTGTTTGCTGCTCACTCAGGACTACAACTCCCAGCAAGGCACTGGAAATCCCCTAGACCAGGAGCTGTGGGGCTAATACACCAGTGCCCACGGTTAGCTAATGCTGATTGCATCCTCACGAGAACTAATGGGGCTGGCAATGCCAGGGGGCCTAGGTGGTGCCCGTATGCCAGCTGTTTTCCAAACCCACCAGCATTTCCCAGCCTCTTTCTCTCTCCCTGCTCTGCTGGCTTTGTTTCCCTGCCTTGTGTTTTACCCTTTCCCCGGTAGCTTTTAGAGCCCTGACACAGACTTCCTGTGAGTCAGCACAGCAGACATTTGGAGGAGAATTACTGATGGGCAGAGACACCGTGTATCTGTGTGACAAAAAGCGAGCGGTCTGGACTCTGCGTTAGTTGCCAAGTTACCTCTGACGGAAAAATCCTCATCTGGCTAATTCTTAGAGAACAAAAGGTAAATGCCTGAAGGGGATGTTTTCCCACAGCTAATAATAGCATCAGTGAACATCTTTTGGGTGTGTGTATGGGCCAAGTTTCATCACTAGAGACCGAATAAAACTAGGAAAAAGTGAAAAGATTGTTTAATACTTGGAAATATTTCTTGAAAAATTCTGATTGACTTAATCTTATATTTCTAGCAGTTCTAGATGTTAAATCTCCCTCTTTCATCAGAATCAAATATGTATTCTTTTGAGTGCCACCTGCTCGTTTCTTTAAACCCCAGTACTGGGGACAATATGCTCACACTGATGAACTTACAGGATATAGGGGGATATTTGCTGATGAGCAGAATGGCACCAAAAGCTTTTATGTTTTAAGGGCCTTTTATTTAACAGCGGACACGTCAAGGTTGCTCCGTGTCAAAGAAAACAATCATCTGTGTTTAATTTTAAAAACTGTATGAAAATAATGGGTCCAAACTGCCCTGATGAGAGGGTGTGTGTGTGTGTGTGTGTGGTAGGTAGGTAGGTAGGTAGGTATGTGAGTGTAATTTTCCCAGATTATCAACTGCTTATGTGATGTCAAGACACAGAGCAGTTTCTCTCTGAGCCCTGTTACATTCTTTTACGCTATTTATTTAACTTGCCATCTTAAGTTTATTGCCACTGCACTTGATTGTCAGTGCATTGAATATGTAAAGCACTGTTGTTAATGATGGGTATTTGTTGAATAATTCATAAGGTCCCTGTAGCAGGGTGGTTGCCCGCTCCAGCCCTGAAGGGGTTGGAACAGTCCTGCAGAGAGCTGTGGCTGGGGAGAGTAAGGGCTTGGATGATGAGAAAGGCACTCCCAGCTGGGGCCACACCCCAATCAGGCCCCAGCTGGCCATATAAAAAGCTGTGAGCCAGGCGCTCAGGCAGTCTCCCCCTAGCTGTTGAGAGAGACGGGCCTGGCTGCTAGGGGGCTCACTAGGGTACCTAGAGTGAGGCAGGGCTGGGGAGTCCCAGCCGGCAACTCCCCAGGCTGCAGGGCCTTGTCCAAGGCCCCATAGAGGTATTGGGTTGGAGAGAAAGGCAGCAGGTCCAAACCCCCTTGCCTACGATGATTGGCTTGTAGACTGCAGTCTGTCTCCGTTTTCTGTCTGTGCCTCCCACCCTCTGTCTGTGCTGCCTAGCTCACAGGTGGGAAAGTAGAGGTAGTGGGAGGATAGATAAATGGTCACAAGCAAGCCAGTGGTCAAGATGGCCCCCTCAGGACCAGAAGTTCTGAGACTTAGTCCCCAGCTGTCAGCTTTACATAACAATGCCGCCAGCTCCGGGACTTCAGGGTACCTGTGATCATTCCAAGATTTTCTCCAAAATTAACAGCCGTGACTATGGTTTTTCCTCAGTCATCAGCCTCTGAACTAAGGCCTGACTGTATTTTATTGTTCATCCAGCAGATAAAAATAAAGGAGAAGCATCCGGAGGAGTGGACTAAAAACAGGAGCCCCTGCAGGAAACGAAACGAGGAAGGAGAAGTGGGAGCATGTTGATGCGAGGTAGAAATCTTCATGAGTCAGGATAAAGCCGAGAAAGAGCAAAATCTCGTTGAAAACTGATGAGACACCCCCATTCCCTACGAACGAAGCTTCCATCACAACCCAGCGGCCTGGTCCGCCAGGGCAGCGTGGAAGCAGAGTAGTGTTACAATGGAAATCCTTAAATTAGATGCACCAGAGAGATGGGGGCCATGTGCCGAATATGGGGAAAGCATTGATCAGATGGTAGATCTGACAGCCCACTGGAGAGACCAGCATGGCAAGCGTGATGGAGAGGAGGAAATCTTCAGCGCCACGGGGAGCCGCGTGGGTACCACGCAGCCGGGAGAGAGAGCACAGGAGTATGCCAAATGTGGGAAGCACTTTGTTACGAATGGGAATCTCACAGCCCAGCCGAGACTTCTCAAGAGACAGGGCCCTGAGGAAGCCTGTGGGTGTGAGGGAAATCCAACATCAACGGGAGATCTCACAGCCCATCAGGGACCTCTCAGGAGCCAAGGCCCACAGGACCCCAAGGGGTGTGAGGGAAATCTGACAGGAGCGCTCGTAAGACACAAGACAAGCACCACAGAAGCGAAACCATCCCCCAGCCTGGAAGTTGAAGAAAGCCACCAGGGAGCGCTCTGCGCCCCAAGGGGAGGCCTGAGGAGAAAGCGGACTCACACCTGCTCTGAGTGCGGGAAGAAGTTCAGCAAGAAAGGCAACCTCACCAAGCATCAGCGCACGCACCGCGACGAGAGGCCCTTCAAGTGCGGCCAGTGCCAGAAGAGCTTCTTCGTGCGGTCCCAGCTCGCCCAGCACGAGAGGATCCACACGGGGGAGCGGCCGTACAAGTGCGCCGAGTGCGGCAAGCGCTTCACCCAGAAGTCCAACATCATCATCCACCAGAGGATCCATACGGGGGAGCGGCCCTTTAAATGCGCTGACTGCGGGAAGAGCTTCGTCGACAAGTCGCAGCTCGTCACGCACCGCCGGACCCACACCGGAGAGCGGCCCTTCGCATGCCGCGAGTGCGGGAAGGGGTTCCGGCAGAAGATCACCCTGATCACGCACCAGAGAATCCACACCAGGGAGGAGCCCTACGCCTGTCCTCAGTGCAGCAAGAGCTTCAGCCAGAAGGCCAACCTCATGAGGCACCAGTTGATCCACACGCGGGAGGGGCCGTACATATGCACCGAGTGCGGGGAGAGCTACAGTGCCATCGGGCACCTGAAGCGGCACCAGCTGAGCCATGCCGGGGAAAGGCCCCACGTGTGCACCAAATGCGGGAAGAACTTCACCCGCAAATCGAGCCTCAACCGGCACCAAGAGATCCACGCCAACGACAGGCCCTATGCGGTGGCAGCAGCAGAAAACCTCACCGTGGTCTATGAGATAATACAGGTCCCTTTCTAGCCCTAGGGGCGGGGAGGGGCGACGTTGAGTTGCGATGCAGATTTCCTCCGTGTCACCTGTAGGAGGTGCTCAGAAGCTCCCCAGGAGCTGCTCGCTCTCTCTCTCTCTCTCTCTCTCTTCAGCTGCCATGGAGTCTAAAATTCCTGAAAATCCATCAAAAGACGAAGAGCAGGGGCTGGGTCCTTCCCGCTGTTTTGTGTTTTTCTGCACGGTAATAAAATCGAATAGGAGCTCAGTCTGTGCATTGCTTTTGGAGGGAGGGATAGAGGAGGAGGAGGAGGAGAAGTAGGTGACAGCAGCACTGTCCCTTCCTCTGAAGGAATCAAGGTGACACCCTACCGCCTGTTAGAAAACACGTTGGTCCCTGGACACCACGGCTGCATGAGATGCAAGGGTGGGGGGTCAGGCCTGGGCTGACTAAATATTCAGGCTCATGCCATGGCTCCTGCCGGAGTTACAGTCTCGGCCCACAGCCTCTGCTCTGCGTTGGCAAAGGGGTTCTTGAGCACTTTCCTACCCACGCTGCCTAGGTGGAGGAAGGAGGGTGGCTTTGTTTAATGTCCGGTGGTAGCTTCTGGGCCCACGTAGCTGGTTGTCTCTTGCTGCCCTTGTTCTTGGTGTCATTTCCCATGTCACCTGCCCCAAACCCTATTGTTTGGGCCACCCTCCAGCGAGTCTGAAAATGGCCCTCCTTCCTACGGCTCCCCAATGGATGTCCAGGCCTCATTAGCGTGTGCAGTCTGCTGATTTACATATGCTAATATGCACCTAGTGGGTGTTTCTGCTTAGCCCTGAGCACCCAAGGAATTTGCATGGGCCCTTCTGAAAATCCCACAGGGCATAAGATGTGTCCAAAACCCACCTTTAAAAATCCCTTGGTCACCCCAAATCCTACCAGAGCCCCTCAGATGGGGCCCCAGATTGCTACTGGCACCTGCCCTGGCTTTTGAATATTGGCCAAGAGCTGGGATTGGAACTCTGCAACTGGTAGCATCTGCCTTCCTACTCATTCCACTAGCTCCCACCGCGGTGCCAATTAGAGCCAGGTCTCACTAGAGTTATCCTCCCTTAACAGAAGTTTTATAGATGGGGAAACTGAGGCTTGGAATTGGCTCTGTGCAAGATCACACAGGATATGTGTGTTGAGCGAGGCACGGAAGCCACCTCTTCTGAGTATTAATTATTATTAATTATTTGCATTACCATGGCACCTAGGAACCCTAGTCATGGACTACGCTAGGAGCTGTACAAACAGAGAATGAAAAGATGAGGCAACAGGTAGGGAAGGTGGGGGGGTCAAGTGCACCCCAAACTGGCCTGCCAGGGAGAGAGAGGGGCTCTGTCCTTCTCTCCCTGCGTCTGCCCTCTGGCACGTTCAGCCGGTCTCCCTGGCAGCCAGGCGGGGAGCGCGACAGATGCACTTCTGCCTGAGAGAACCTGGCTGGGAGGTGGCAGTGGCCCGCCCCCTGCCCGGGCTCAGATGCTGGGGATAGGGTCCGAGGATGCTGGGGGGCAGGGAGGAGCTCAGCCCACAGCCACCCCAGCTGCCAGGGATAGGGGCCGAGCGAGCCGGAAGCCACCTCCCACAAATAACGTGAGGTGGGGAGAGCACTGCGGTCCCAGGCTGGATGCAAGGTGTGTGTGTGGGGGTCACTGGGCAGAGGAGACACATGGGGCTGTCACGTGTGTGTCCTCCCCTTTAGACTGTGCTCAGCCAGTAGGGGGAGCTACAAGTCGTCTATCCCAAGGGGCTTAGGGGAGTTTTGAGGCACACGTTGAAAGAGGATAACGAGGTAGCTTTGTGGGTAGTTATGGGGAGCATCTCCCAAGCATGTGCACCAGGAAGGGGGAAAACACGATGGCGTTTGTTTGAAAATGTAAGAAGTGGGCAGGGGGGCTGGCATCAGGAGCCCCGCGCTCTCCAACCAAAACATCCATCCCCTGAGATCTAGCGTTGCTAGAAATGATTCCATCCTAGGGTACGTCTACACTACTCGCCCCTCCGGCGGATAGCGTTCGGTGAATCAGGGATCGATTTATCGCATCTCGCCTAGACATGATAAATTGATCCCCGAGAGTGCTCCTGTCGACTCCGGAACTCCCGCTCTGCAAGAGGAGTAAGCAGTGGACGGGGGAGTCGCTGCGGTCAACCCGCCACCGTGGGGACGGCCAGGTAAGTCGAACTAGTTGCGTACCTTAGTTCGAACCCTCCCCCCGCTAGTGTAGCCCAGGCCCTAGTAAAGAGGTTGGATGGGGGATTGGTTGGTTGGTTGGTCGGTTGGTTGAAATAACTCCAGAATGCATGGTCCAAAATTAAGGATCGAAAAGGAAACAAAGAACTTTGGCAAAAGTAGTTCAGAGAAAGGATCCGGGGAGTCGTTAACAAGAGAAGAAAGCAAACAACTGGAGCCTTTCCTACCAGCTGATCCCTATTTTCGTTAGAGGCTCACCACCAACTTAAAAATCATAATTCTGTCCTAGAATTTGTCCCTCCTGATCACAAGCACTGGAAGAAATTAGCCAAAAAAACCAACCTGCACCAATAGCCACACAGACTGGAATCAGTGACACCTGGCATTTTTCCAGCTGTTGATCTGAACATGCGTTAGAGGAGGTCAGAACCACTATCCCTGTTTTACAGATAGGACACTTGAGGCACTGAGAGGTGAAATCACTTGGCCCAAGGCCGTTTAGCAGGCTAGGAATGGAACCGAGGATTTCTGAGTCCTAAGTCAGTAGTCGGGCCATTGGACCGTTGAGTCACGCTCACTATTAGTCACTCAATTACATATATTAAAAGCAACACTTTAGGTCTTTCTGGTCATCCAGCCACATTTGTAGCTGCAATTACACAACCCAGACTCACAAGAATGGCAACTTACACACAAGTGGCCCCACTGGCGCAGCGGCAGTCGGCATTATGAGTGCCGATCATACAAAAATCATGCGCCTTGCCTCAGAAAATCACGAGATCCGTTTAAAAGCCATGAGATTTTTTTAAAAAGAACAAATGATGGGTGCTTTCTATAGGCCTTTCGGTCATGCTTGCTCCAGGCTTTCCTCAGCCACCACAAGGATGGGAAACTTACTTGTTGATTTAATGGAAGCTCAGATCCTTCTGGAAAGCCTCTGCGAAGGCCCTTGCCGGACTGCGGCTTAGCGCTCACCAGTGTGAGGAAACGGGGCATGATCAGGCCTGCGCTGTTTTGTCTTTCCACACAGGGCCTGCTCCAAAGCCCATTGAGATCAATGGGGGTCTTGCCCCTCACTGGGCTTCGGAGGAGGCCCTTAGGGGGCAGTTTTGGAAACCAGTGAAGCAGCGTGGGCTAGTGGGCAGAGCACTATACTAGGACTTCTAGGATTAGCCCCTTCTAAGAAATGATGCTCTAGATTAGGGGATGGGCAACCTAAGCCTGAGAAGGAGCCAGAATTTAGCAATGTACATTGCCAAAGAGCCTCAGTAATACATCAGCAGCTCTCCAGCCGCTCCCCCTCACAGCACCTCCTGCCCACCAACAGCCCCGCTAATCAGCGCTTCCCCTCACGCCCCCGCACCTCCCAGTCAGTTGTTCTGTGGCATGCAGGAGGCTCTTGGGAGAAGGGGAAGGAGCGAGGGCACAGCAGGCTCAGGGGAGGGGGCGGGAAGGGGTGGAGTGGGGGCAGGGCCTGTGGCAGAGCCAGGGGTTGAGCCGTGAGCACCCCCCGGCACAGTGGAAAGTTGGCACCTGTAGCTCCAGACCCGGAGTCGGTGCCTATGATAGGAGCCGCGTATTAACTTCTGATGAGCTGCATGTGGCTCCGGACCCACAGGTTGGCCACCCCTGTTCTAGGTATATGTGGCACTGTAATGCGACGCCCCAGCCTTGTCCAGCGGATAGGGCACAGGACCTGTGCTCGGGGGGACTTGCCCGCTCACTTAACCTCAGTTTCCCCGGCTGTCAAATGGGGATGAGGATACAGATAACCAGCTTTTGTAAACTGCTTTGAGCTCTCTGGCTGAAAAGCGCTACCCGAGAGCGAGGTCTGAGCCACGTGACTGATGGGATTACTCACAGGATCACACCCTCGGACTGAAAGAACAGAATTCCCTTTGGCAGGGACAGCGCCGGTCCTCTGTCTTTCACCCAGCGCGGTGCACACTGCCGGGGGTTTAACAAATCCAAACCACTTGCTACAAACTGCTGTTTCTCACACCCCTTTGGGGGCTGAACCAGGCCTCTGGGCCACCCAAAGCCACAAACCGCTCGTTCGACACACGGGCTCCCAGCCCCTCATCCCGATTTTATAGGGACAGTCCCGATTTTGGGGTCTTTTTCTTATACAGGCTCCTATTACCCCCCACACCCTGTCCTGATTTTTCACGTTCGCTGTCTGGTCACCCTAGCACAGCACCAGGCCAAGATGCCAAATCGAAACTGCCGGCAGCACCAGCTCTCTCTCAAAGACTACAACTCCCAGCAGGACCCAGCCCAGCTGCAGGGAGCGTGCTCTGAACAGGAGCCCTGCTTGCCAGGCGGCAGCAGTACCCAGGCTAGCCCCAGAGAATCAGAGGGCCTAGATCCCAGTGGTTTCACAGCCCTCCAGCATTTCCTAGGCCTCTCTCCTCCCTGAACCAGCTTCTGGCTCTCTGACTTCTCTCCCCCGGTAGCTTTTACATGCCTGACACAGACTTCCTGTGAGTCATCACAGCAGACATTAGAGAAGTCACTGGAAGAAGAGACCAAGTGTGGTGATGGGGGCATTCGGCCAGGGGCAGCTGATGAATTAAAACCTTCTCCCTGTCTCATCCTGAGGGCAATGAGAGGAAGGTAAGTCAGTGGCTGACTTGGGATCCTAGGGGGTAGGTGCGCAGGGAACTTCTCTGGGCCCACGATAGTCCCCAGAGCGAACCAGGAAATGGCTGGAAGTTTTGATGGTGGTGAAACTGAAGTGTCTGAAAAGGGTTGGTTTGGAGATCAGAAACATTTTGGGGGTTTGAAGAAATCTTGGGGCTCCGGAGCTGGGGGGGGGGGGGTTCTTAGCCTGCGGCTGACACCACACCGTGCGTTCAGTCCCGGCTTCGATGACAGCAAAAAGTGCAAATAAAAACCACAGGAAGGGAAGGTGATTTTTTTAAAGGCTGCCTGAAATAATGCCTCTGAGGAGTCCCCTGCTGCGGCATCACAGAATGACCTTCTTTGCACCCACCTGAGTTATCACTACCGGTCCCTGGGAGTGGTGTGTGTGTACAAATGTGTGTGTGTGTGTACAAATGTGTGTGTGTGTACAAATGTGTGTGTGTGTACAAATGAATCAGGGCCCTTTTCCAGGAAAGGGGAGTTGAGCAAGGATTCAGCAGCTGAGAATGCAGCTTGGATCTTATTTTCCACTGACCGGATTCACACACTAAACACATTTAGAGCCACTGAAATGCAGCCACCTCTGGGGTGGAGGGGAGCAGCCAGCGTGCTGCATGAAAGCCCCGAGAGGAAAGTTTGGCCACAGTCCCCTCCGTGCTTCTGAAAAATGCCAGGGATCCTTTAGGGCCATGCAGAGCGAAGGGATCCTAGTTTTTAAGGTCTCATCAGAAAAGCCTGCAACAGAACAACATGCACGCAGTGACATGGGAACGCTTTTTATAATGGGGGTGCCCCGTCCACGCCTCCCGCCACCCCCTAGAGCTGGGGCTGGGAGCAGGGCCGTGGCTCCAGGAGGGGGGACGCGGATAAGGGTAAGGGGGGCCAAGGCTGGGGCCACAGCTGGTTGCAGGCACGGAGCCCAGGGCACGGGGCCAACGAGTGCAGCCCCGGGTGTGGGGCCCACAGCTGGGACCCCGGGGCAGGGCTAGGATCACAGGCAGAGTGCTGCAGCGCCCTCCGTACCCCTAGTTCCCGCGCATGATACTGGGGTTATCTACTCACGGTGATCAAACAGGCAGCAAGGCAGTTAGGGAACAAGGCTCTAGAGCAGAGGAGAGGGAGGAAGCGTTGGCAGTGGGAAGGTAGGGCTGGATCCAGGCTCTTTTTGCGTGGCAGGAGGTTTCAGTAATCAGGAGAGGGGGTCACTCGGGGGAGTGGCCACATTGGGGCCTTGTCTCTCTCTAGAACTGGAGTGGCTCCCGCAAGGTCTTACCGCGTTTTTGCCCTTGGAAGCCCTGCTGGCCACTAGTGGCGAGAGGGACTCATTCCAGGCTGTGGTCTCGGGTTTAGCACGTGTGGATCCCTCTGTAGTACCAGCTGGTCCACTTATGAGGATAAAAGCTTACTACTGCTAGTGAAAGGGGTTACTCCTTCAGCTCAAGTAGTGGAACACCGAAGCAGGTGATGACCCATGAGAGCTCCATCTTTCACATCAAGCCTTTCGATCGGTCTGAGCCAGACATATACCCCCACCCATCCGCCAGGAGGGAGTAAGAGCCCCCAGACCACCGAGAGAGCAAGTTCTCAGCTTCGCCCAGCTTCCTCCACTCCCTTGAGTAACTGGGGTGCCAGGCCACGGAGCAGCAGAGATGGAGCTGTCAGTTTCACTTCTGCCGCAGAAGAGTGGGCATGGGAGCTGGGCCCAATCCTGCCCTGGTGCTGGAGACTTTCAGACTTTAGCCTTTTTTTGATCCATGTATTGAAAACTAAACAGGCCCCTCTCATGATGTTGGTGGGGCTGTGAAACAAGCAGGGTGGGAACTCTGAGGTAGTGCTCCGGGGTTTAATTTCACACCTGGGATAAGACCGTATGGGATTCCGCTGGGATCTTGAGATAGGCAGGGTTCCTGCAATTTGCCACTGCCAGGAGCAGCTACTGAGAGCTGGGGCATGTGGACTATTCTACAAACTTTCCACTCATATCCCAGGCTGAGGGGCACGTAATAAACGATCACAGCAGCCAGCCAGACTCCAGATATAGATCTCCCTGCCGGAGGTGAGAAGCCCAGGGCAGCAGCAGCTGAGAGCCCTGGCTCTAAGTCCCCCACACTGCTCCTGTTCAGTCGGTGGACGCGTTCCAGACGGGGACACGGACAGAAGGAGGGTCGTGTGGACATCAGCCACCACAGTAATGACTGTAGTGGTAGCCGTACCCAAATGAGCTTTGCTTCAGCTAGCGGAAGCACCCATAGCAGGGTTTCAGCACAGGTTTCAGCAGGGCCGTACAAGCCTGCCTGGAGCTCTGGGTAATTCCTCAGGTGGGACCAGAGCTGGCCAGGTGAACGCGAGCCTGGACACGTCAACGTGCGCTGCAAGCACACCTCTGATTTCTGTGCATGCTGCCCCTCTGAGGTGCGCTTGGGACCAGGTTCTGGTCCCGAGTAGCAGGGCTGAGCGTGGCAGGGAGAAGGGTCACCTCCCGCTCACGGAGCAGCTGCAGTGCTGTTCCCTGGAGGCTACGTTGGTACAAGAGCGAGAGTGACAAAGGACCCCTTGGCGGAGGAGTGGGGGGCCCCAGCAGAACATGCTCTGGCCACACCAGCCCCCCTTGCGTACTGCCAGGGAGCCTGGATCACTGGGCTGCAAGCAACACGGGCCTGAACAACTCTTTCCCCATCCCCTGCTCACCCAAGCAGCACAATGGCGCTACCGGCCTGTAATACTGACTACACCCCTGTGAAGGCCTGCTGTTCCCATAGCAACACCACACACATACAGGCCAGGGTTAAGGACTGGGCCCAAACCAGCCTCTGCTCCAGGCCCGCAGGGTGCAGCATGGACAGCCCCATAGCTCCTACATGGGGCAGCGGGGGACATTTAGCAAAGTGCCCCCCCCATACATAACAAACCCACTCACAGACTCCTGAAGGCCCCTCACACCCATACAGGTCCACATGTACCCAACAGCCTACCACCACCACCCGCCCTCACAGCCCTGCCATTCATCCTGCCCCACCTCAAACCCTACGTCCTGGCCCCCAGACCCACATGCTCCCAACATCCCCCCCAAAACCTACATCCCGGCCCTCTGATCCCGCCAGCTCCCAACATCCCCCAAAACCCTATGTGCCAACCCCCCAGCCCTACCTGCTCCCAACATCCCCCCAAACCCTATATCCCAATGCCCCCAGTCCTACCTGCTCCCAACATCCCCCCCCAAAACCTTGCATCCCGGGGCCCCCAGCCCTACCTTCTCCCAACATGCCCCCCAAACCTGCATCCCGACCCCCCAGACCCACCTGCTCCGAATGTCCCCTCCCCAAAACCCTGCATTCTAGACCCCTCAGCCCTACTTCCAACATCCCTCCAAAAACCTACACCCCAAACCACCCATCCCCACCTTCTCCCATTATCTCACCCTAAACCCCATATCCCGACCTCCCAACTCCACCTGCTCCCAATGTCCCCCACAACACCGTACATCCCGACCCTCTGGTACAACACAGGCCATAGGACTTCCCTGAATTCCTATGGGATTTAGACCAGAGCTTTTAGAAAAACATCCCGTCTTGATTTAACAGTTCCCTATGATGGAGAATCCACCATGACCCTTAGTAAGTTATTCCAGTGGTTCATTACCCTCATTGTTAAAAATGTGTCTCTTTCCCATTTGAATGTGACTAGCTTCCACTTCCAGCCATTGGATCTTGCTATAAATAGGCGTTTTCCTTCCTCGTCGGCCTTTGAAATAAAGTCTGACTGTCTTTTTATGTTTGAACCCAGCAGATGAAGGGCAATAAGAATTACCGCCCAAAGGGGAGTCATGAAAACTGGCATCAGCGCCTTTGTAGGCTCAGAAGCTCCCCTGAGCCTCGGCAGGCCATGAAAATTGGAGGACATGGCAAGAAAGACCCCAGATGATCGCTCTTCTTGTGCGGGAGCTTCCTGCTAGCTCAGCCCCGAGAAACCGGACCATGGAGAAGCTAACGGCTATTAAGGTGGAAGCGGAAGATCTCCTCATGCAACCCCGGGAGAAGATGTACACTTGCACGATCTGCGGGGACAGCTTTAATCACAAGGGGGTCTTAGCCATGCACCAGAAGACCCACAAGGAGGAGATGCTGGGGGAGCACCAGGAGCAGAAGGGAAGCGCTGTCAGAGCAGGAAAGCTAACGAGCCAGCAAGCCAGCAGGAGGGCAGAGGATGCCAGCCCGGAAGGGGGGAACCAGCAGGGAGATCTCTCGGCACAGAAGGAATCCCCGCAGAAGGCAAAGCCCTACTCTTGCCCCGACTGCGAGAAGAGCTTCAAGATGAAGGTGGACCTCACCAAGCACCTCAGGACCCACACGGGGGAGAGGCCTTTCCCGTGCACGGAGTGCGGGAAGAGGTTCATCACCAAGTCGCAGCTGAAGGAGCACCAGAGGATCCACACTGGGGAGCGGCCTTACCAGTGCTCCGAGTGCGGGAAACGCTTCACCCAGAAGTCACAGCTCATCGTTCACCGGAGGATCCACACCGGCGAGAAGCCCTACAAGTGCGGCAACTGCCAGAAGAGCTTCGTGGACAAGTCGCAGCTGGTGGCCCACCACCGTATCCACACAGGCGACCGCCCCTTCAAGTGTGGGGTGTGCGCCAGGGGCTTCCGCCAGAAGATCACCCTCATTAAACACCAGAGGGTCCACACCGGGGAGGGGGCGCGGCGGCGCGGCGGGCCCCCTGCTGGCAATGCCTCACAGCTCATCGTGCCCGAGTCGACGCCGGACGGGGAGAAGATATTCCGGTGCGGCACATGTGGAAAGGAGTTCAAGAAGAAGTCGATCCTGGTGACCCACCAGAGGATCCACACCGGGGAGGAGCCCTACCATTGTGCCGAGTGCGGGAAGCGCTTCCGGCAGAAGATCCACCTCATCCGCCATCAGCGGACCCACGCCCGGGGGGAGGCCCACGTCTGTGTCGTGTGCGGGGACGGCTTCAGCAGCAAGGTGCAGCTCCTGAGGCACCAGCGGCGCCAGCACCAGAGCGAGGGACCCCACACGTGCCCCGAGTGCGGGAGAAGCTTTAGCCAGAAGGTCGGCCTCACAGCGCACCAGAGAGTCCATGAGAGGGAGAAGGGGGACGGGAGCGTGGCCGCCACTGAGGGGAGCCCTGGTGAGGCGGCAGACGGGAGGCTGCCTGCCAAAAACGGCAAAGGCAGCGGCCACCCGGGGGACCTGATGGCACCACGTAAGTGCCAGGTCTACGCCTGCACCCAGTGCGGCAAGACGTTCACCAAGAAAGGGAACTTTGCCAACCACCAGCGGGCCCACACGGAGGAACGGGCGCACCGGTGCGGCGTCTGCGGCAAGAAGTTCACCAAGCGGGGCGAGCTGACCAAGCACGAGCGGATCCACACGGGCGAGAGGCCCTACGTCTGCGCCGACTGCGGCAAGCGCTTCACCCAGCGCACCCAGCTGGTCACCCACCAGCGCATCCACACCGGCGAGAAGCCCTACCCCTGCGCCGACTGCGGCAAGCGCTTCATCGACAAGTCCCGGCTGACCGTGCACCGGCGCATCCACACCGGCGACCGGCCCTTCCAGTGCGCGGCCTGCGGCAAGGGCTTCCGCCAGAAGATCGCCCTCATCAAGCACCACCGGGTCCACGAGAGGGGCCGGCCGGCCGGGGCGGTCTCGGGGGGGAAGGAGCACGAATGCCCCCAGTGCGGCAAAGGCTTTGGCACCAAGGAGAACCTGGCCAGCCACCAGCGGCTCCACGCCACCGAGAGGCCCTTCAAGTGTGCCGAGTGCGGGAAGAGCTTCACGCAGAAAGCCCAGCTGGTGGTCCACCAGCGCATCCACACCGGGGAGCGCCCCTACCGCTGCGCCGACTGCCACAAGGGCTTCATCGACAAGTCCCGGCTCATCGTCCACCGCCGGATCCACACCGGCGAGCGGCCCTTCAAGTGCCCGGCCTGCGGGAGGGCCTTCACTCAGAAAATCGCCCTGACCACCCACCAGAGAGTCCACATGAGGGAGCACCAGCCCCCCCGGGAGCCCGACAAACACCCCAAGCGCGGGGAGGACGAGGCGGGCAGGGCCGAACCAGGCGAGGCGTGGCCCTTCCCCTGCAACGTGTGCGGCCGGGGCTTCCGCAAGGAGATCGCCCTCATCACCCACCAGCGGGTCCACACCAAGTACGAACCGAACCGGTGCAGCAAGTGCGGCCAGGTCTTCCCCGACAAGGCCCAGCTGCTCCTGCACCAGCCCTCCCACGCGGGGGACCGGCCCTTTAAATGCACCACCTGCGGGAAAGATTTCAAGCGGAAGGAGATCCTGATCACCCACCAGAGAATCCACACGGGAGAGGTGCCTTTCAAATGCCCCGAGTGCGGGAAAAGCTTCTCCCAGAAGGCCAACCTCATGAAACACCAGCTCACCCATACCCGGAGGGGGCCCTTCATCTGCTCCGAGTGTGGGCAGAGCTACAGCACCTTGGGGCATTTTAAAAGGCACCAGAGGAACCATCTGAGAAAGCGAGCCCCTCCGGGGGCGGGGAAGGACTTGGCAGAGGAGCCGGCTGCAGACGGGCTGCCGGAGACGGGCGTGCACAACGGGCCCATAATCGTGGTGAAGACGGAAGTCGACACAGACGACTATGAGGTGCTGCAGGTCCCATAACGCCGCCCTCCGCAGGGAGAGGTGCGGATGTAAAGGGATCCTCCGGAGGCAATGCAGGAGTGAGAGCCCCGGTGCTGCCGACCCCGAGCGTTCAAAGAATCCCGGGTCCGGCTACCGCCCCCAGTCATGAGATTGGCTCAAAGTCGTGAGCTTTGAGAAAAAATAACACATGTGGGGTTCTTTTTGTGAGCCGTTGCGGGTCACGTTTTCAAGGTTTTCTCTGCAACCACATGGGCTGGAAACTTACTTTTTCAAATGCAATCTGTGATTTTTGGATGGCTTCACGTGACTCCCGGAGCTGGGGCTTTAAGGAAAAACACCAAATATCCCAAGAGTTGGCAACACTGATTCTTCTGTAGATCGGTTTCCTAGCACTCAGCAGCACCAAATATCAATGTGAAGCCAGCTGACCTGGGTTGCCGGTGGTCCACAGGAGAGCATCAGCAATTCACTGCAGTATAAAACGGCACCGGTCGTAATTCCTTACAGCAATAAGAGAGGCGGACGTCATCACAGGCTCCACATGAAGTCCACTCGGAGTCCTGGTGAAGTCAATAGACTCCCCATCAGAAGCAGATATCCACCTGTATGGAAGGGTTTGCTAGATCAGGGCCAATGTACCTAAGCAAGCATCTACTTGAAGCGGAAATAGGTCCAGATCCTCAAAGGTATTTGGGTGCCTAATTCCCATTGGCAACCACAGGGAGTTAGGTGCCTAAATACCTAATGCGGATCTGGGCCATAGTGTTTACCTCAAAGTCTGAGCTTCTTTGATGATCATGCTTTAACATATGCTCACATGCGGGTTTATTGTTTTAATACGGGACATTCTGGTTGAGGATTGAAACACACGGGTGGCCTGGGTCACTGCTCCGTTTCAGTCTGCTGATCCCAGTGGAACAACACTGGTGTGAACCTGGGGGAACGGAGGGGGAAATCGGGTTCAGGTTTTGCTGTCAGCTCCTCAGCTGCTGCCCGTCGGCAGAGCTCGGCTGAAGTCACTGGAAGTCACCCCAGCTTGCATCAGCTGCGAAGCGGGCCCGTGATTCCCATAAGAAGCATCCCCCTCACTCTTATATCAGCCGTTCTGTGTCCAGGAGCCCACACTATGAGGTGTATGCAGGGGGATGACATCAGGAAGGACCTATACCTTTGACTGCCCTTACTGTTGTGCATCTAAACTTTTAACCATCGCCTTGCCCTGGCCTAAGGCCCCTCCCTCTCTGTAGGAAATCCACAGGGGAGGGAAACATGAGAACCTGTGACTCCCATCACTTCCCACCAGTATGAGCCAGGAGGACTCGTGGTCCCGATCCCAGGGCATTTGCCGGGCGGGGTTGTCTGCCTCTTCTCCGGCGCTCCTTGCTCGCTGGCTGTAAGTCTCGGCTATTGGGTCCCAGCTCCCCTGGGTTAAAGCTGCTGGGATTGCTCTGTAAAGCGGCTCTCTCCTGACCCTACCCTGTGCAACCCCATGAGAAGCCCCTGAGCCCCCGTCCCATGGGGCTGAAGAGAGCAGTGACAGCTGTAGGGGCAGCCACGCACTGCAGCTCCATCCCTCCCGTCTGCCCCCCGGGGAGGATGGCAAGGCTCAGCCATTTGATCAATTCCTGCAACCTTCTGCTCTCTCGCTCCCCTTCTCCAGCAGAGTCAGGGTTTGCATCACAGACAGGATCTTGGCTGCTAGCGCCCCGCCCCGCCTATGGAGACAGACGTGTGTTAGCGGGGCTGGCGCTAGCACGCTACAAAACAGCTGTGTGGACATTACGGCACCGGTCGGGGCTCACGCAGTCCGAGACCCACCCGACTGGCTGGGTCCGAGCTCAGGGAGCTAGGCTGAGCCTCCACCCAGGGCCGCAACATCCACTCCGCTACGTTGGAGCGTGCTAGCCCAAGTCCCGCTAGCCGGAGTCTGGCCCCCCGGATCGTTGCTGCCCAAAGAGTTCACGGATCCCACCTGGATCCTCCCTTTCTGAAGTCGGCACGCTCCATTTGCCACAACAGAGACTCACGGGAGTTAGAGGTGGAAAAGCCTCATTCGGTCATTTCCCTTCAACTGCAGGATTCTCTGCATTGTTCCAACTTTCATCCAGTCCAGTTATTAAATGCCCCAAAGGAAAACAACTGCCCTGATTTCCCTGGGGAGGCCTCTCCACAGCCTAATAGCGATTGGGAAAGTTCCCCTTATAGTCATGCTAAATACTCCCTTTCTTAGGTTCCTTCCTTGCCCCTGCATATTGCACCAAGTGTTTTACTGCACAGGGTCTGCTGAAATCCTGGTCTGGATCATGCAATATGGAAGTGCATCGCGGCTTGCAGGGAGAGCCAAGGGGAGCAGCATTAACTGAACAATGCTGGAGGGTTCGATAAGTCTGTGACGAGCTGCATGCTGTGAGCACCAAAGCAGGAGGGAAATGATTTAATCCCCTGATCCTGCAAACACTTTTAAACTTGCATAACTTTTAGCACATATATACACCCATTGACGTCAGCCGGACTAGTCGTATGGTTCAAGTTCAGCACATTTAAGGGCCTTAATCATTCGTCTTCGGTGTGCCCAGCTTTCAGATAGACCTAGACCTCTTGTGACCTCCGTCATTATTAAAGCTCATGCTGTTCTTCTCTGAATATCCCGCACTCAGCAATCCATTCCCGTATTGTATAACCCAGACCAGGACTTGGGCAGATCCTAAACTGTGCAGTACAAATTGGGGTCCAGAGCAGACCCCAAAAAAAGGGCAAAACTTCAACTCTTTCATTTTGCTTTTTTTCCAAAACTTGACTATTTTTCTCACTTTTGGAAATTTCCTCCAACCTTTTCTTTAATTGGCCTTTTTTCCCCTCAAAAAAATAATTTTTAGAATGTGGAAGTAGAAAATTTTTGATTTAGGAAAAACTCAACCTGTGATTAAGCCAAGCAATTAAAATTGGCACCAGAACACACAAAGGGTAAACAAAAATGAATACATGGGAAAAAAATCATTGAAAAAAAGGAAAAATGATGAAAAATCAAAGTTTTCCAATATTTAATGGGGGTTGGGGGGAGAATCCCTAAAAGGTGATTGATTTATTTTTGGTCCAGAATATTCTTTGTTCCACATTTTTTGGGCAGCTCTACTGTGTTTCCCAGTCTGTGAGCCAGAGCGCAACACCGATCTCAGTAAACAATCCCATGTTTACTACACCTGAGTCCTAGCTCCTGAGCTACATGGCGCTTTGAATAAGTTATCCTGCAAATGCGACCCTTTATTCTGTGTCTCATTTTCAAACAGATCCTGATTTCTGACACTCAGTCAGCAACTTGCAAGTACGCCCCAATTTATATGAACAAATGTGAGTCCTGGTGAGTTTGGGAACTGCACATTCGGTGATGTGTGTTTGGTCACCTAAATCACATGGCATTGTTTCTACCCCGCGCGACTGAATGACTGGCTTTTCAAACAGGAGAACAAATGGCCTATGTTGTTTGCAGGCAAATACAACTATGCAAATAAGGACTAGAAATTCCTCAAACGTCCATGCCAACAAAACCCCATTCATGCAAAACTTCAAGAATAACCAATAATAAAAGGAGCATGATCATGGCCCAGCCCAAAACCCCTCGGAAACTGACTGGACATTCGTTAACTGTTTTGACAATTGTCAAGTCAGCTCTCCAGAAAAGTGCGACTTCAGAGGGGGATCTGGTAACATGAGCAGATGAATTTTTGAGAGAACAAAAGATCCTGTTTTCTTGCAAATACTCCTAGGAATAAAAATAAAATAGAACAGAAATTTTAAAACTGATGCCTGCAGTAGTCAAAGGCTCACAGTTTTCTAGGCAGCATCTGGGCTCTGTACAGACATACTGGCCAGTGCCTCCTGCAAACGAGAGACCAGGAGGAACGCATTTGAGAATGAGAGGGGAAACATTCGAAATGGGTTGGGACGGTATCCAGAGAAGGAGCTTTCGTAAACAGGACAGCAAAACAAACAAATGTACCACTCCCACCGAATAGCATCAGAACAGAGCAACCTTTCAGCTTCAGCTAGACTCTCCAGACACTGAGGAGAGATTAACTGGACGGGTTAAAAACAAAACACCACTTGCATCAGTTGTTTTTCTTGATCTGGACAGCAGTACCTTAAGGTGCCTTGACTCATAACAGTGGCCCGCTTGTATCTCACAGGTTTGCCTTTCCGATCATGGTTTGTAGTAAGGACCATCCAACAATTTGCACAAGGAGTATAGCTTTCTATTTACACACAACTGCCCATCTGAAGTGAAGCCAGAGCTTAAGGAAGAAGTGGAACGAGGAGTCAGCACTGCAAGAGGCAAGGAGCTGGTTGCTTTGCAGTGTGCTGGGACCTCCTCTGTATCTACTGTCCCATTTTGATCCCTAGATGTCACTAGAGGTAGCTAGATCTCTTGAAGAAGAGAAGACCCTTAAGACTGGGAGATGTTTTGGAGAGAAGGGAGGTTTGTGAAAAGGCCAGTACCGTCCCCACAGATGGGGATTTCAATTTCCCAGATATATTTTTACACTTTCTTTTTATTTATTATAATACAGAATGTATCACTGCAGAATATTAATGAACTAGCAAGACCCATGGAACTCCCCCGTTATCCACATTGGGAATATGTGGGTTCTCTCGGCAATCTAACGTACAATGCATTGATCTTCTTTGCCAGTTTTCTTCACTGGGCTTTTTTTTTTTTAATTCATTTAAGTCTGTTTGTTACTGTTTTTGAATTCCATCCTTTCCGGCACAGGCAGCGTTGTATGCAATGTGATCCTTCTGCTTGCCCACCTCCTTAGCCGAGATTTTTTACAGTCATCCTCTCATTTTTGAGGTGTTTTGTTTTTATTTTTCTGAATAAAAAGCTTTACTGAACCCATTGGTGCAATGTCCCCGTTGTAGCTAAGTCATCCTTCCCTGAACCGGGGGGGGGGGAAGTGGGATTCAGGGGGTAAGAACACAGAACTGGGGACCAGGGCTCCAGTAGCCCCCGGCATACCTCCGAGCGGTATACCTCATTGAGGTCAGGGTGGAATTCGCTGCAAGACTGGGGCCTTCCTGCCGCAACCCTGGGCAAAGCTCAGCCTCGCTGGGCCTCAGTTTACACATTTGCAAAATAGATCTAACACGTACCTCAGGCACCACGGCAATAATGCTGCTGTGGAGAAGCAAAGCCCCATACATGCACCAACTATGATTATTTTACCACCGCACAGGAGCCTGGGGTAGCTTCATCAGTGACCGCTTGTCACATGCTTTGGGATCCTTCGATGGAGATCACTATAGAAGTGCACCAGCCTCTGGTTTCCCACGAGGCAGCAGACGCTGCTTCAGAGGATGGTGCAAGAAATGCTGCCATGGACAAGCAGGAAATAACTGTCCATAGGACAAGACGACTCCTAGCTCCAGCCGGTTAGGCCCTGATCTGCAACCTCCTCCACACAGGCAAAGCCCTCTGCCCTGTCAGCTCACACCCCCAAGGCTTTAGCGATTGAGCCTTAAACGGGAGGTGCAAACCTGCCGGGCTGCTGGCCTGTCTCCCCAGCCCTGCAGGGATAGCGCCACACCCACAGCCTGCTCAGACCCCTCTGCAGGGCAATTTCAAGACTCACAGCGTAACACCCAGTCACAGCTAGTTCCTCTGACCAACGCAGGCCGCAGGTTCCAGAGGCCTTTCCCCCCGGGAACCTGGGGCCTACCTCAGGAACCATTTTCCTCCACGCAGCTCTTCAGCGGAGCTCTCTCAGCCCTTCATAGGAACCACCTGACCCCTTTCCAGCTGGGCCTGGTGAGCCCGACTGCCAGGCCCAATGACCTGATCTTAGCGGGGCTCCGTCTCTGACCAGGACTGTCTAGCACCAGGTCCTAACCCTGTTTCAAGACCTCGGATCCTTTTAATCCTTAGTGTGACTTTCACTTTATTTTACCCTGCAGGGAGGGGCTCAGACTCAGCCACAAACACAAGTTTAGGTCCCCCCGAAGAAAGGACGCGCTTTCCTAGGTTGTTTCAATCACCTGTCTCGGCCCCCCAGCCCTGCTACATTACCTAGTGTATCTGTTTTGATCTCATCTGACCCAGCTGGGGCCTCCTAGCTCAGTGGATCTCAACTAGGGGCCTGGGGTCCCCTGAGGGGCTGTGAGCAGTGTTCAGGGGGGCTGCCAAGCAGGCCCAGTTTTAGACTCGCTGGGGCCCGGGTCAGACAGCCTAAGCCCTGCTGTGCAGGGCTGAAGCCCGGGGGCCTAAGCCCATCACTTGGGGCTGAAGCAAAAGCTGGAGCAACTTAAGCTTCGTGGGATGCCCTGGGGCCTGGGAAATTGCCCTGCTTGCTCTCCCTTACTGGTGGCCCTGGCTTTTATAGGTAGAAAACCATTGCTGTGGCACAGGTGGGCCGTGGAGATTTTATAGCATGAGGGGCAGGAGGCTCGGAAAGAAGAAGGTTGAGAACTCCTGTTCTAGCCCTTTGGGAGAAGCAGAGGCTCCTCCTCTCATATGCATTCTAGACATCTTCTCAAGCAGCTCCTGATGGGAACGTCACCTCCTCAAGGGAAAACCCGCCCTGGGAATTCACAACGCTCACTGGCTGGGAGAGAGGCAGAGCCCATTGAAGTTGATGGACAAGTCACAGAAGTCGAGGACCTGCTCCAATAGAGTGATGGGGTAAAGAACAACACTGGCTAGGCATGCGCAGCCCGGTTCATGAAGCCAAAAAGACCAAGGAAGCCAGTTCAAAGCAGCAGCAGGTCCTATGCAGGAGATGGCTGTCTCCCCCCCCACTGGTAAGGCTGTGTGACCAGAGAGAGGAGAGACGGCCTAGATATCTAGCTAGAAAGCAGGTTGTGGGTTTCCCGGCTGACTTGATTTCCCTTCTCGTAGGTTTAGCCAGATTAAAATGGAACGAATGAACGATATTTTCCCATGTCCTCGAAGGGGAGATAGCAGCAGATTAAAGCAGGCAACAGCATGTTACATGATCAGCCAGGACATGAAATGAGTGTGACAGAAGGATGAATTAGAGGCATATTCAGTCGCCTTTGCCTATAAATATTTAAGCACCGTTATCTCCTTTGACAGGTGAATGGCAGGACACAGCAAAGATACGAATCCAAAGGGATTAAGTCAAATTTCCAAAGTACATCTGTCTGTTTTCCCCCAGTCCTTAACGATCCCTTCTGCAGCCCCACCTGTTCTTCAGCATCGAGCGTTGCTCATTTCCGAGGGAAAGCAAATCGTTGCACTACACTGACCAGGTCAAGACTTTGCTAAACTCTTCCCATTTCTCTGGTACTCTCCTAAGGTCGGGAGCAGTTTACAACCTTCCTGCCACGTTCATTTCACTAGGTCCAGCCTGATCCAGCGCTTACCGAAGCCATCACAAACACCCTTGTTGATTTCCATAGCAGATGGTTTGGACCCGTAGCACACAGTATGTGGGGCCAGGTCTAGCAAGGCAAAGGACGCTTCCTGGGAGGTACCGAACACCCTCGATTCCCACTAACGTCAATGGGAATGGAGGGAGCTCAGCTAAGCGCAGGATCCGGCCTCTTAAGAAAAAGATCTGCATTGGCCCTTTTTTATTGCGCTCTCTGTCCTCACTGCTAGATGTTGCCTGTCACCTACTGCAGTGATGGGTCTCCGCCCCATGGGGGCCGTGTCCCACTGCTTGGGGGGGGCAGATCCCATTCTAGACACAGGGCTAGTGCTGGGCCTCCGACAGTCAGAGGCCTGGAGCCAGTTCTTAATGACACCAGTGCACATTTGGAGCCTTTCCACTGACACCAGCAGAACCGTCCCTGCCGTGTTTCTCCGTCAGCCCCCTGCATGGTCAACCTCGTCCTTCCCCCAGTGCTCAGCGAGAGGCTCGGCCGGTGTTAAAACTTTATTAACTAAAGAACTAAATTAACTAAATAGTGAGCCTGAGCCAATGGGGAGCTTTGTGGGGGGCTGGCTAAGGTGCACCAGCCCACCCTGCTGGCTTAAGCCTGCTTGCAGACCTGGGTTCCTGCCCCCTCCCGGATTAAGATTCCTGTGTTAAGAGCCCTCAGTTTTGGACTACTCTGGAAATGCTACAGCAGCTTAGTTGAAAGTCATTAATGAATTAAATACTATCCAGAACACTGCTGTTCTTGAACTAATGGGCAGGGGGTGCTAGGAGCAGGGAGCCAGCCGCAGAGTGAAAAGGGATTTAAAATGATTTCTTTATCTCCTCCAATAATGCAACCTCAGCAGGGCTTGCTAGTTTATTATTCACAGCGCCCTCCTGTGGTGAGATGGTGAAGCATAGTTTAAACACCCCCTATTTCAAAATAAAGGCTTGGGGCCAGATTAACTGGTACTTTATGGCTGCTTTGGGCTTCTCCAGTGACTCCAAACAGTTGCGTCTCCAGCTCAGCTAGCAGTTTAATCCTGGCTCCTGGGTGCTTTGCATTCCTAGAGCTGCAGCAAGCAGCTGGGGCATTCTAAGGAAGATGGCCCTTGCAGTCAGACTAAATACACCTCGTAGATCATGCTCCAGCTTTTCTCTAACTCTCTTCATAAAGAGTTAAGGCCCTGACTTTGCATGAGCCGCTTCGATTTTACACCCCTAGATGTAAATCAAGGGACGAATATGCATGATTAGCTACTTTTCTCTTAATGTGGCTAAACTAATGAAGGCTACAGAGACTATCATTCTTCATTGCAGAGATTCTTAAGGTACTGGGGTGTCTTGCAGGAAACAGGCAGGGTCTATGCAACCTTTACGTTTGCACAGAGCAGCTATTCCCTTCTCTTCAATACTGTACATTCCTGCCTATTGCCCTGCAGCAGCCTAGCATCTCCTCTCGGACAATGTTTTCAGTCACTTAGCTATCCTAAGTGTCAGTAATGCTCTGGACGGGGAGAGCTTTGCCAGGCTCCCACCCAAACTAACGTAGTGAGCCCAGGTCACTTGCCTTTTCAAACAAATTCAGAGAAGCTGAGAAACAAACAGTAGCCTAATTAGTTCTGCAGGCATGGATTCAACTGGCGTCTCCAAATTTGTTGCGATGCTTACCTCCGAAGAATGTGTAATGGCTTATTCCAGCACTAGATATCATGTGTAGATTGTTGTATTTCTCTCTCCAGAAAGTGAGGAGCTCCTTCTGGACGCAAGGCCAAAGTCAGCCCACAACTGTGTCTACCATCCTCCAGTAATATCGGAGCGCCTCATACTTTAATATCCGCACAGCCCCATTTTACAGAAGGGGAAGAGAGGTGCAGCGTAACTTGTCCAAAATCACACTGGAATCTATTGTAGAGCAGAAGCTTGAACTCACGTCTAATGACTGGCCCAGCCTTCTTTATGCACCCACAATTCCCTTTGGGCCCACAAGAACCAACCAAACAAGTGGCTGATTAAGTCAAAGGTCTCAAAGTACGAGGCTGCAGGAACACGGAAAAGCAAGCAAATGCAACGGCGTTTTTATTCATAACACCTTTAATTGCCATTATTTCAGTTTAAAGTTAAAATCAGGCAGCAATTGAGGAAAAAACATAGTCCCTGGGTGCACAAACAATGCAGTTTTGAATAATACACATGATAGTTTATTCCATATTAACATGAACAGTAAAAAGTGGACATAATATGGGGCTTATTTCAGGTAATTGTCTTCCTCTATTGTCTCCTTTTTGCCAGTCTCTTGTCCCTCAAAGAGTGGATACTTTGCCTCCACGTCAGCCCAAGTTAGGCAACCATTTGCCAGGTCATGGATGATGGTAGGAAGTTCAGAGACCTAGGAGGAGAGTGCACAGAAAGGGGCAAGACATGAGGCCACACAGCCACCACATTGATTTATTTCATCCTACACGGATAATGTTTAGCCCTGTGTTACAAATACTGCCACATGATCAACTGTTACCATCCGTCGAGAGCAGACCTGGCCAACATTTTCATGCAATATTTTACAGCCATAAATTCCTCCTCGAACTCTGGGACATCGTGATGGGGTGTCTCCGAGCAACAGGGCATTTTAATTCCAGATCACTTTTCACCGCAGCCAATATTGATCAACTACTCATGCTATGGGGATTCACTAGTGAAATGCAGCCATCACTTGGGCGGAGCACAGTGGCACCTGGCAATGTCACACAACACTTTGGGACAGGCAGAGAAGAATGCACGGGTCCAAATGAACCTGCAAGCAGGGAAATTTGACAGGCTCTGGGGTATTGCAACAGGAGTACAAACAGCGGCTGTCTCGGGACCTGCTGGGTTTTCTCTCTGCTATCGTGAGTGTGTGATCACAGGGGCAGAGTTTAAGAGCCACAAAAGTGTGAATTGACTGAAGGTTCAATGGGAAAAAACAGACATACTAGTCACACTGGGGCCAGCGCTCACTGAAATCAATGGGAGTCATTCCAGTGTCTTCAATGGACTTCGGATCAGGCCCAGGAAGACTACTGTGCTGCCTGTATGAGGGGCCCATCAAGATACTGCTCTTCACAATGCATGCAGGGCTGGCCACTTTAGGCGTGTGACCAACAAGAGACTCCTCCATTGCAGGAGCACTAGCGTCCCCCACATCATCTGTGGCCACCATTTTGGCTCCCTCCCATCTGGAGAATCCCAAGGGGTGTCACAGGGACCACGGCCTGGGTGCTCTTGAATGATTATCAATACTGGCTGCAGCTGTGTTAGGTGTGTTTTTGCCATTCTGGAGGGGAGGCTATTTCATCACGGGAGCAGTCCGGGGAGCTGAGCCTACCCACCTAACGAGAGGGGAGGAGATCCTTTCTAATAGCCACTTAACGTCTTGCACTAAGGGTTATGAAGAGCAAACAGCATTAATGGCTCTAGCCCTCGTGGGCAGCATCCAAAGCTGTCTGACCAGGTGGTGGGTCAGACTGAGACCCCCAGGCCTGGTCTGCACCTAAACCCTAGATCGACCTAGAGAGATGTAGTTAAGCCAAGCTGCGCCCCGGAATAGACAAGGTTATGTTGATGGAAGAATTACTCGGTCAGCCTAGCTACCGCCTCTCAAGGGGCTGGAATCACGACAACGATGGTAGCAAGTGTTTACACCATGGCGCTACAGTGGCACAGCCGCACCGCTGCAGCATCTGCAGTGTAGACCAACCCTGAGAGACCCAGACAGACTCCCACAGAGACACAGGGAAATCTGGGCTTGCTGGGAGAATGTCCATTGGTTCTGTTCTGCTCCTGTACTTTGAGAAGTCGTCCTATGTAATTAAGGGCTTGTTTACAGAGGGAAATTTACCAGCAGAACTATACCGGCATAGTTTCACTGCTATGGTTATACTGGTAACTACGGCAGTGTAACTCTTCCAGTATAGGTCTGCTGGTAAATCTACCCATGTAGATGAACCCTTCGCTTGTAGTGAAGTTTAAGATTAGACGGGCTACATGTGTTGATGGCGTGAAAGTCTTTTTTCTCTAATTCTTTGTTCCAAATGCTGAATAAAAATCCTGCATTTGAACAATGCTGTGGGTCTGTATCACTAAATGCAGGTTCCTGAAGCCCAGTCGGACCCGCAGGGCGGTAAATGGCTGATGTCCACAGGGTGGCGTATCCAGGTCCCGGTGTGAGTGCAAGGAGTGTGAGATTCCTCCCTGAGAGAAGCAAGGACAAGAAACTCAAGAGCCATAGAATCTCAGGGTTGGAAGGGACCTCAGGAGATCATCTAGTCCAACCCCCTGCTCAAAGCAGGACCAATCGCCAGGTAAATCATCCAACAGATTTTTACCCCATATCCCTAAATGGCCCCCTCAAGGATTGAACTCATAACGCTGGGTTTAGCAGGCCAATGCTCAAACCACTGAGCTATCCCTCCCCACAAGACCTCAGAGGTCTGCACTCAGAGACAAGTCAGAGATACAGCTAGCCCAGTAACCCTGACAGTCAGCTCAGCTGTCACTTGAAAAAGTCTGTCTGAGCAAGTGAAAACTGGGCTTTTAAAGCACCTCAGGAGGCCACAGGGATTAGTTCACCAGGAGAGGGTCCAAAATGGTCACTTGTACGTCACAGCTCACTGAACAGCCTGCAAAACAGCCTGCGGAGACACCATGCCATTCAAGGGAGGGCACTGCAAATACACACTCAGGTGAGAGGCCCCAAGGAGGCCTACTTCCCCAGGTAACAGTGGCAGGTCACCACAGGACTGTCTGGAGGACAGCTTAGCGCTAAGTACACAAGTCAGCAACACCCACAATGGCCCATGCTCAGTGAGCGGGTCGGCCTTCTAGCAGGGGCCTAAATGGCTCAAGGCTCCTTGAGGGGTAACCTCTCCCTCTGGCTACTGAAGGCAACTCCTCCGTTCATTTCACTGGCAGGCTGGTGGGTAATACCCCCTCACCTTCAGAACACACGGTTTGTACATGAAGAGTCCTGTGCGGCTCACAGCAAGGCCAGTACGCCCACAGGTTCAAAGGCAGCAGGCCCAGCCCCTGCTCTAATTAAATACATTTAACTCCCTGCCTCACACACGTGCAGGAATTTTACCTCAGCTCGGATCTGACGCATGGAGTCCCGGTCCCTTAGAGTGGCCGTGTGAGGCACCTTGTTCACCGTGTCGAAGTCTATCGTGATGCCGAAAGCCACGCCGACCTCGTCGGTCCTGGCGTAGCGCCGGCCAATGGACCCGGAGGAATCGTCCACTTTGTGGGAGACGCCGTTCCGGGTGAGCGCCTCAGCTGGAAGAAATGGAGATTCCCAGGGTTAGCAACAGCCCGGCTGGGTGGGAGGATGGGAAGGACACAGAACCATGGGGCGAGAAGCAGAAAAGGGGGAGGGGAGCACCAACTGGCAGCCATTACTGCCCCAGCAAGGCGGACCCACAACCACTCCCCAGGCCGGATATTTGCCGCTTGGCCCAACTCTTAACTGGACGCTGTTCACAGGGCCCAGTGACGCCACCTGGCTGCAATCAGTCCCACTGAGGTCAGTGGGGCTGCCCACAAAGCAAGGGTGGGAACTTCTGGCCCTTGTGTTTTAAGCTCCTCGGGTAAGGATTGGTCCTTATTCTATGCCTATAAAGCACCTAGCCCGATTTGGGTACAGCATTAGCATAACTGAGGGGGAGGGTGCTAGAAAGTAAGAAGTCACTTTATTTTTGACAGAAGGTTTTGGATTTGAGGCCCGCACAAAGGTTCAGGCTCATGCCCACGCACCATGCAGACACTACAGTGCAGGGTTAAGCACTCTAGGGTGCATTGCTACGTCTCTTCTGAAAGAGGACACTGAATCACGGGTCTCTCAAGCCTGACATTAAAGGTCTTGCAGCGAAATACTAACTGAAGAACCGGTTCATTTCCCAGAGAGGTGCTCTCAAAAAGCTGAAAACAAAATGCTCCAAGCAAGCCCCGATTCGAACGTTGTCTGATGTCGCGGCTGTTCCATCGACTGACACAGCGATTGCTACTGTGCCACTCTGACACGCCCAGAGGAGAAGGACTTCCTTTGAAACGAAAGCCCAGGACTGGGCACAGGAGGTCTGGGTTTTATTCCGAGGCTACGTGGCAAGTGAGTGGCAGAGCTGGGAACAAGACGCGGCAGTCTGGGCTCCTGCCCTGCTCTGAGCAATGAACACACTACTCACCACAACCATTCCATGGGGCAGGGAGGGTCCCTTTTTGACATGCAAATAAACAATCGTGTTTTCATTAGGACTTGAGGTTAAAGAGCAAAGGAGCAGATTGTGCCTAAGCTGATAAATTTATAGGACACATTTTCAAGGCTGGCTCATATCAATGCAGAGGTCTCGAAGCGGTCGGCAGCTTCGTCATTTGGAGTTCCCTCTACCTCAGGTGTGTGCAACTACCTTTGGCATAAACAAGCATCGTGACAAGACCCCCACTCTAGGCTCCCCCCCCCCCCCGCCCCATCTTCCTGAAAAAGAAAAGTCATCTCTCCAATCCGCGGTCATGGAGGTATCCGCGGTGCTGCATTTACTCACATAGCTCCTTGACGAAAGGTATGAATTCCTGATTCTGGCTCAGAGGAAGGACAGAGCATTTGTAGGGCGCTACGACAGCAGGGAAGCTGAAGAACTACACAAATACAGTCAAAATAAACACGCATGAGTTTAATTATTAAGCAGCTACAATCTGGGCCAGGTTCTTCGCTGGGGTAAGTCAGCGCAGCTCCAGCGAAATCAGTAGAGCGAGGTCAATTTCCTCAAGGTGAGGAGCTGACCCTCTGTAAATCATTAAAGCTGCAAAGGTGTGGGGCAGACATATTTAGTCCCAAAGCATCTTCGGGGATGATGGTGCTTAGGATCTAGTACACTCCCTCCCCAATTCAAACAGAGACTTGATGAAGACAGGGGGCATGGCTGTGAATAGTCCTACTAAGATTTAGTTCATTATTAAACAGTTAAGGCAACAACATTCCAAAGGGAAGGGAACTGAGAGTAAGATTATTTCCCCAGCCTTCTTGTTCTCATCTTACCCCATCCCATCCCTTCCTACTGCACACAGCACAGGTTCCCCAGTATTTGCACAAGTCGACCACATCTTAACAGGTAACGGACCATCTCTCCCCTCCCCTCATTTGTAATCCCATCTCCGAGGCAACCTCAGCTGGGAAAGGAATGTAGCTTCTTTAAAAGCAATTTAGCAGTGGGAAATAAGGAAAGGGGGCTGGCACCCGGTGCTAGATAGCTCTCCACGGGCCACCAGTGAGTGCTCCTTAGATTGCAGTTTAGGCATCAATGACACCACCACCAGTCTGCCATATAGCATGCACTCTTTCCCTCTGACCTCACATGCAGGATTGTGAGTCTGCCTGCATGGTACTGAGATAGTGAAAGAGCACAAACAAATCCCTTAAAAGGACTTCACTCCCCTATGGGGAGACCTGCCAAGTTTCAAGCCACGAGGAAAAGTCTTCCCCTCCAAAGTAGTACAGAGAGAGCTTAGAGTGCAAACAGTCCCAGATAACTGTAAGTGCCTGGGCACAAATTGCACCTGCCCTGGTAGGAAGAGGAACCAGGTGACCTAAGAGGGTTTTCCCATATCTGCTGTGTATTTCCCAGTATAATTTAAATCCCACAGCTGTATCTGGTGGTGGGAGTTCATGGAATCTAATGCCCACAGCTGCTTCTCAACCAACCCAAAGGCACGTGAAGGCTCACCGTTCGTTGTTCATCTCCCTCCCGGACATGGAATGTGTGTTCCAACACTGTATACATGATCCTTCCAATGCCGAATGAGGGCTCAATCACATTCGGGACTACTTCTTCCACTAGAGGACAAAGCACATCACATTCAGAGAGGCAGTTTGCAAAAGGACAGTGATTTGTGTGGAGGAGTACAGGGTCCACCAAGTCTGGATTTAGAGCAGATGAATGGATAAAGAGATGGGTTTAAATAATTCTGCTTCCTATGAGGATACTTGGAGATCAAGATTTGGTGGACGTGCTTATATGGGTGCTATTATTATCCTATGAATCTAGCCGTCTGGGCAAAGGAAAGGGGAGAGAAACCCTTGAACACCAACCTGATCTCGATCAATGACCCCCTTTGCATTCTCAATTTATCTGCCTCAATGTCTCTGTATGTGAAATGCCAGCCGAGGTGGCACGTGGATTAGTTTATATTTGTAAAGCCTTTTGAAGATGAAATGTCCTATGTAAGCAATACTAGACTCTTTACGGAATGCATTTCAACACAATCCAGCCCTCACCAAAGTACTATTTAAAAGGAGTTCTTTCCCCCCCATGCGGTCTTCCTGGTTTGTATAGGACCTTTCACAGCCTAGCCTAGCTAATGCCGGCTCTGGCTAGAGACAGCACAGCATTTTGGAAAAAGCCTCGGCAGCCAAATCGAGAAGCTACATTTGTTAGAAGCACAAGCTGGTCCTAGAAACTAAGTGACAATGTTATTTAGTTTAGATGCTGAAAAACCATTTCTGATGTATGAGCCTCATGTTCCCATCTTCACTGGTTAGGAAAATAACAGTTCTGTGAAACAGGCCAGTATTGCTCTGCCAGCCACGTTGGCACACCCCCTTCTCCCACGGGGATTATACTTACAGGATATCCTATGCCATTTTTAAACTTGTTTCTCAGAGCCAAAGCCCTATGGGACGTGAATATAGAACATTAGATTCCTTCACTCTGGCTACGTCTCCCCTTCCAGCCATGGGTAAGCTGAATTCGGAGTCTATACTAATACAAATTCAGTGACCAGCTTCCCATCTCCAAGATTAAAAAGTAAATGAAGTTACCATGCAGTGTTTTCTGGAATCTCTTCACACTGACCATATCCTTTGTTAATTGAAAAGTTTTCCCTTCAGTTTCAACGGTGAATTCCCTGTAAAGAAAATACCAGTGCTTTAGTATTGGTCAACAAAACTACTTATGTCACTTTCCCTTAGGTGGTTTTGCTGGTTTATTTTTTTTATTTTTGTTTGTTTACACATATATGGAAAAGTCAGCTCAAACTCCAGAGATTAAAGGAAGAAATATGTAACATCTCATTTTTTTTAAATACTCAAAGTTTTTATGTAGCATTTTTATTATTGTTGTAAAATAACATTTTTCATAATCACTGGTGAACATAAAAGCAATGTGGTTAATAGCCAGGAGCAAAGTTAATTACAGTATGGAAGGGTTCCAGGGTGAAATATATAAAAAGAAAAATTAACCACAGGACAACCAGACATTCCCTCGCTATAGACTTTTCATGTATTGTAACACACACACACACACACTTTTCATGTCAATTTAGTTCTGATAGCGAGTACCTGATCTCTGCATGGGAACTGGGAAAAAAAATCTAAGATATTATCGATCTGTTGAAGCTTCCCAAACAAGTGGATGGGGCAAAATCCATTTTTGACCGATTCCTACAGCTTTCGGTGTCACTCTCTTTTAAGGTGGACAAAAAGCAGCCACAGCTGCTACAGGGCCAAATCAGCAACAGAGTCCGAGTATAAGGCCAGAAGGGACCACCAGCTCTGACCTCCTGTATAGGCTACTAGCACCACCCACACGTTAAACTCAATAACCTAATTTGGCCAGGTTATTAGTCTACGGGAGACTAGACATGGGTCACATGCAGAGAATAGGAGGGACTGAGGCGTACCAGTGTCTAAGGCGCTGCTATAGCAGGGAAATAAGTGAAATACCGCCAGATAATCCTGGCAACTGACCTGCACCCACATGCTGCAGAGGAAGACACAAAGAAACCCCATCAGGTCAATGCCAATGAGACCAGTGAAAATTCCCTCCTGACAATGTTCCCTCTAATTCTTGTCAGGCCGTTTGTGCAAAAAAATGTGTTCTGTGCAAATTTTTGTTGTTCTATGCAGATTTTTGTGTGTGCAGTGTTTCACCGTGTGCACAGGGTTTAGGATCTGTGGGCGTGTGCACATGTGCACAGCTTAGAGGGAACAGTGCTCCTGACCCCACATACAGCGATCAGTTACACCCTCAGCATCAGAGCAAGAACCAGCCAGCCAAGCACCCGAGAGAGAGAGGCTGCATGGTGCCACCTCAGAGCGCTGGCCTTCCCCACTCAATGTCCCATCTCCAGCCATGGCCACCCCTGATGCTTCAGAAGGAGATTTTAAAAAACCCACAAACACCCCAAAATACATTGGGGGAGGGAGAGCAAATCTCTTCCTGGCCCCTGAGCTGTCCTCAGAATTCCCACTGGCCCTAAATATCCAGTTCACAAACAGCAAAGATTTATTTTATTAACCTTCCAGCTGGCAAATTGCAGCTGTAGTACAAACTCTGCCTCATTCTGTGGGGCAGCCGCCTACAGGAAAGAGTCATCGGATCATACCCTTCCATAAAACAGGTCTAACCACAGGCACTTCAGCACACAGCGGGGTCAGTGCTCCCATGCTGGTGAATCAGCAGTGGTGTCTTAGGTGCACTAAACAGATGGCTTTCAGGAGTGTGCGTAATACAGGAATGGGTGCATTTATGAAAGGCCACCCGCCCAGTGCCTGCATTGAGACCCATTTCCCAGCGGAGATTTCCTTTAAAGAGGCACATCCTGAACGTGGACATGTCAGGGGGTCGAGTTTGAACCACTGCCATCATTTGTGATAAAAGCTACGTACACTAAAAATGCTGCTATTGCTTTGCTCAATGGGAGGGTTAAGGAATCGGGTTAACTTTCTTCTGGTTTGGACTTCTGTAAGACCACTGTCTCTCTCTTTGCCCATCACCCCCGAGCCGGGGTATGGGCCACCAACTGGTGTTGGTGTTTCAGTAGCAATTGGTTCCCTTACAGGGTGGAGTTGCTACCCCATGCACATGTTAAGCCTACAGCACCTGGTATTCCCAGGAGGTCTCCCATCCAAGTGCTAGCCAGGCCCGACCCTGCTTAGCTTCCGAGATCAGATGGGATCGGGCGTGTTCAGGGTGGTTTAGCCGTATAAGACCGCTGTACCCAGTGATAATTTCTCAGTCTCGTAGGCCTGGTTAGGATGTAAGTACTGTTTTCTTGCAGTCTGGTTACTTTGTTTTAGGGGCGTCAAATTGGCTCTAATACTGGGGGGAAAAACCCACAGTGGCTCAGTTACTCCATTGGCCTTGTTCTGCACAAGCCGTTTCAAACAACATGGGAGCAACAGCTTTGTTTATTTTTTTAAGCTAACGCTGCTCGGAAATGCAGTGCTGCTTTTTTTTTTTTGAAGTCAGGCAGAGAATCCAAACTCACCAACTGGAAAACCTACTTCTACGTGGCTCTGCCCGGCCCCTCCACGTTCACAGCTCTCTAGTGCCGCAATAGCCAAACGGCACCTGAAGTCAGACTGACTGCTGCCGTCTATGCTACTCCCATCAGTACTTTACACAATAGCAGCTCGACAAGCCGGTTTGCCAGATGCTGGAACTGGATGACAGGGGATGGATCACTTTGAGAAGTGGCCTGTTCTGTTCTTTCCCTTTGAAGCATCAGAAATCCTCTGTCAGGCTACGGGGCTCGGTGGACCATTGGCCTCACCCAGTCTGGCCTGTCTCATGTTCTTATTCTTAGGAGCCTACTGACATTCATGCCCAGTATGGCTTGGTTTCATTCCCCTGTGAAGGCATCTTTTATTTCCAAATAGACCGGACTGCCTTTGTCAGCCTGGCCAGCTCATGAGCCCCAACCCACACACTGCTGAACAGTCTCCTCTCCCAGTGAAGTCAGGTGACATTCAGAACCTTGCAGGACTGGCTCCTACGTGACACAAACAGCACCTTGCCAGGAGCCAGCAGGCTGCATCTAGTTTGCATGTAAATGCACCTACTTTTTAAAACCAAAGCATCAACGCACATAACCCTAATATTTACCTGCAGCTGCACTCCACCCATCAGGAAGAATCGCCTCGTGACTGAGCCACCAGCAGTAAAAGCTGCAGCTGAACCCTTTTATCATGGCCTTCAGTGCATCCTGCAAGGCTGGTGCAGGATGCACTGAGATTACACAAGTGGCTTTTTGGTTATCCCTGGCATAGGGAATTGCTAAGAAAATCTTATTCAGCCCCGCACCCAGGGCCTTCTCACCCTTTCTCATTCAGCAGCTTCTCCATCTCGCTGATGTAACACTCGTCGCAGATGGAAAGATACTCCAGCACCAGCTTCGCATCCTTCTTGTAGGCCTTGCCAACGGCTCCCTTATTTGCCTCAAACTGAACAACATTGACTGTTTTGTACAGAGCGGTTAAGGAAATAGAACGCCGAGGACATTGAGCTGACACGCTTGTTACCCACTATGAACTAATGAAATGACTGAAATACCTACAGAATTCGGGCCCATGTTTTGCCATTCCATCTTATTCAGTGCTGATTGAGTAACTTACCTCTGAGAGCAGGAAGCGAACAGTCCCTATCAGTACTTTAGATCAGCATGTACATGCAGCTAACATGGTTGCTATTAGAGCAAAAGGAAGATTTTTTTTACACACTGGGCTGGTTTCTGATCTCAGTTTCACCAGAGTAATCTGGAGTGACGCCAATTGCTTTAGTGTTACTCCAGATTTACAGTGGTGCACCCAAGAACAGAATCTAATCCAATATCTTCAAGAAAAGGCCCACCAGGCCTTCCCCACCCACCCAGAACCAGTTGCAGCTCCCCACCTCAGTGGAAATGAACCAGACAGGTACCAGGGCTATCTGGGAAGCAGCGCCTTCCAACCCGCTGAAGAGAACAAAGGGGGATTGGAAATCTATGGTCCTGAGCCGGCGGAGAACATGGCAGGTTGAATCATCTGAGCAGACCACACCCACTTACCTTTTAATGGGTCCACACCGTTCTTTAAACACTCTAAAGTTCTTTTGCAATTAACTGGTGTAATGTTTAAAGTGTGCTTGAAATTAACAAATTGAAAACAAGGAGCCAGGAAACAAACTTTGGCCTGTAATTCCTTTACTCACCTGAGTAAAGTTACTCATATGCTGAAGTCTTTGCGGGCTCAGCCCCAAAGATATTCTATATACTGCTATGAACACCAAGATCTCCTGATTTAACCTAGACACTCATTTAAAGGTCTAACTTTGAACAGACCTGCGCAGGCCTTAGGACATTTCGGTTTCAGATGCTTTAGGGAGAAGAGTTTTATTCACAAAGGATATAGGTTCTTTCAGAGGCTTCTCGGCTACAAGAGGAACTTTGGTGGCTCTGGCGTGGCAGGAGAGGTCGTAGCAGGCGCGATCAGCACAACCAACAATCTCAATCCAACCCTAGAAAAGCAAGAGTGAAAGCTTTCAGCAGTCTGTCGCTTTGTTCGCTTAACCATCAAACATGTTTGTTTGCCCCTAAGCCTGTCATGCTCCCAGGGCTGGTTTTTCTATCTAATTAGCTCAGTTATGATAAGCAGCACTAGTTCCACCAGCTCCTCCCTAATCAAGAAGTAACCAGTTATATAATATACAAGGTGAATCTACACACAGGGCCAGGTTCTCTACTGAGGCTGGTGGAACCACACAGACTTACGCCAGCTGAGGATCTGGGTAACCGCAGACATGTTTTACATTCACATCAGCGCGCAGGAGATGGGCTGAGTAATTGGGTATCATTGGGGCTTTTATCACTTCATGAGCTTGGGGGAGAGTAGCCAACTTGCCTCATTACAATGGTCAAAGATGCATGCTTAAGAGCTGCTAAGTAACATACCATTCACAACTGACTGAAGCACTCCCTTGCATATGTTCATGTGTGTGGTAAGGAAGAGCCTGTAAATGAATTAATTTGCACCAAGCACTGCCCAGGAATTCCAAATGTTATTAGTAAAACCAGTGAGCTGTTGAGGACTCAAAGGGTATGTCTACCTGCAGTCAGAGGTGTGACTGCAGGATGTGCAGACATGCCCAGGCAGGCTCAAAAGATTGCCCAGATACCACGGCAGCATAGGCTTGCCATTGAAGTACATATCAGGATCCTGGGCAGGCTTGTGCAGCTTCACTGCTATTGCTATTTGAGTCAGCTAGCTCAAAGGTTGCTTGGGTAGGTCTAGATGTGCTGGGTGCAGCATTGTTTGTATCCATGTTGGTCCCAGAATATTCGAGACCCAAGGTGGGGGAGGTAATACATTTTATTGGACCAACTTCTGTTGGTGAGAAAGATGCTTTCGTGCTTACACAAAGCTCTTCTCTAGTGTAGACATACCCAGAGAGGATGTGTGTACAAGAGACATCCCTGTACTCCAACACATTCCATGCAGGAAAGTCCTGCAGAATTTCACAGGGAGGAAACCAATAGGGCATGATAGAAAAACTTGTTAGACGCAACAGAGAATGATAGCCTTCCTACAGAATGTTTAAACCATCCTGTAGAATTATACCCCTGCTACACAATTCTGTAATTTGGTTTAAACATTCTGTAGGAACAGAGAAATCCTTCTCTGTTCCGTTCTACAGGATTTTTCTATGAAGGGATGATTCTGTTTCAGGCAAACTCCAGCGATCCTTGAGCTTAAAAGTTGATACAATTTTACCTATAGCAACAACATCCATTCCTGGGCTGTGATGGTAAGTCTACTGATGGCCAACCCCATAGATACTTCAATAAGGAGATGAGACGATTAGTGTTCAGCCAGAACACTTATTTTAAACCCCAGAGTCAAACCTGCAGAACCTTACTCATACCTTAAATTAAAGCAAACTCCTAATTAACAGAACCATCTATCCAACCCTAGAAGAGCAGAGAACTGGACTCCATGACCGAGAAGGTCCCTTCAGGTACTATGTTCCTAAAGTCCCCATCCTGTAATGAGCTCTGCATGGGTCCGCCCTCAGGCATGAACTACCCAGTTTGGCCATCTTGACTTCAACGGAGCCTCTCACAGGGATCTCCCCTGAGATGCTCACTGCGATGGTAGGGCCTACATTCGTAGTGGCTGGCAGAATCCCATTGGCCTTCTGACCCCACCCTGAGATTCAACTCCATGGAGTTCTCAAAGTAGTTTCAGCAGTCTGAGAATTAGTGGACCCCATCCCACCTGAAAAGACTAGTCAGGTGCAAAGAGAGGGCTTTACTCTAAGGGGAAAAACTGCTCTTTCTCCCTACCCAATTTCCAGCCAAAGGATTTGATCTGATTCTCTTACACCTGAGGCTTCTTCTCTTTCCAGTAGCCGTAACTGATCAATAGGAGAGCACCAAAAGAAGCTTCCATTCAAAAATATCACTGCTGACTAATATAAAGACCACTATCGAGATTTTTTGAAGTAGCAATAAGCTCTCTAAAAACATGCAATAAGGAGGGTTAAAAAATCTGCCACAGCCCTAACAAACCTTTCTGTTCACTTAAAATAGACAGACAGACAGACAGACAGACAGACAGACAGACAGACAGACAGACAGACAGACAGACAGACAGACAGACAGACAGACAGACAGACAGACAGACAGACAGACAGACAGACAGACAGAATCTTAAAAGCCCAAACAATCAAAGTACAGAGTACACTAAGTTCCAACATCACAAAATTCTTCCAGCAGCAAAGGGGGTGGAAAAGAGGGGGTGGAAGAGGAACAGAGGTCCTGGGAAAACAGCTCTTGTAGCACTAGCTGGCTCAGCAGCAGGGAGTCTTTTTTCAGCCCTCATAGTCAAAGGGGGGTTGGGGATGGAGCAGGAAGGAAGCTGCCTTGGGCACACAGCTCCAGCAGTACTACCTCCTCCATCATTGATTTTATCGGGGTAACAAGCTGGAAGCCATAGGGGCCTGATTCTCTTCTCACTGGGTGCAATTCATCCACATGCCACTTGTATCCTCTAAGGTTTACATCACGTGTTCCTTCCGCACAGCAGTGAATGTTCCCCTTACAGCAGTTATAAAACAGGAGTGACTCCACTGTAATCAAAGGAGTTGTGCGAGCATGAAGCTGAACAGAGAGGAGAACCAGCCTTAAATCTACCCGTTGAATTTCTTCACTTTAATAAACAGAGTTAGGAGACTCTCTTACTAGTGGTGTGCCAAGCTAGGAACATATCAGTGCACGGGGAAAGTGCGACTCAAGACCCTATTGGTAGGTTTAATCCTGCAACTTACATAGGAGGTTTTGGACTCTGCATCCCAGCAGTCACAGGCATAATGAGCCATCTCGTTCTCCATGTGCTGTCGGAAGCGCAGCTTATCCGGGGATACACCAACCTTGGTAAGGTAGAGGTAGATTCTGCCAATGAAGTAACCTAGTACAGAATTATTGATCACACCCTAGAAAGAGAGAGAGAGAGACACACACACTTCATTAATTTCCACCTCATTTTTTCACCTCAGACTGGAGACAGCAGATACTACTTCTCTTTAGAGTTCAGAGAAATACCTTCTTGCTGCTGCATGTGGCAAATTGAGATATAACAGGTTTCCTGAAACCCACTGCATCATGAGCTTAGTACAGCAAAATTTCTGTACTGCGCAGTAAAATCTCCCAATGGAAGTGCTGCAAGCACATCATTTGTGACAAACTACTGAATTTGCCATGTAGCAGAATACCATACCCAGTCTTCGCACAGTACTCAGAGAAACAAATATTTGACAATGGGCTCTCCAGTCTAGCAGACAGAGGTATAATATGAGACAATGGTTGGAAGTTGAAACAAGATAAAAATTTACACCTTGTCTCCAGTCTGAATTTAACACTGTGAATAATTAACCACTGGAACAATTTACCGAGGCTTATGATGGAATTGCCATCATGAGCAATTTTTAAATCAAGAGTGGATGTTTTGCTGAAAGAGGCACTCTAGGAATTACTTTGGGGAAGTTGTATAGTGTGTGTTACACAGGACGTCAGACCCAGACGATCACAATGATCCTTTCTGGTCTTGTAATCTATGAAAAGGCCGCCTTCAAATACTGGAGTTCAGATTGTAGCTCTGTAGATTATGGAGAGAAATTTTAACGATTACAACAGGGAAACTTGGGAGTCAGGACTCATGGGCTCTGCTCCCAGTACTGCCTTTTCTTTGCTGTGGGACCTTGGGCGAATCATTCGGCCTCTCTACACTTGATTTTCCACCTTTTAAATGGTGTTTCTACAAAGCTCCGTCAGGGGGTGTTTTGGAATGCCTGTAAGACAGTTCGGAATCCATGCCTACCAGGCTCAATGCACAGGCCCCATAATGGGCAGAGTTCAAAGAAAAATGATTAACAGGATAAGGGGGTCTGGAGTAGCTGACGGAGGAGGAAAGGTTGTGGGCCAGATTAAAAAACGGATTGAGTCCAAAGGGTTCAGATCAGGCCCTAAAGAACAAAATATGTAGAAGCCAAGATGAAAGAGAGGATAGTGAAAGAGTCTACAAAAGTTTTCTAACTCCTTCCCATCATGTCTGGCCCATCCAAAGGGAGATCATTTTGGCTGCCAGGAATTTGGGCAGAGTTATTGATGAATCATCTTTAATTATCATATTGACAGTTGGTGAGAGGTTGTTTTGTTCTTTTTTTTTTTTTATTAATTTGAAAGACAAACCCCTCCCCATACGCTACCAGTCATCTCATACCATCAATTCAACAGTCACCAACGTTTGGTTACAAACATCTAGTACCCACAAGGAATTGTACCAAAAAGTCTCCAACACGTACAGACATAACCGTGTACTCGTATACAACAGCACATGTTGTTTAATTGTGGTAATGCCCATCAATCTCAGTCACGGACCAGGACCCCGTTGTGATAATTTCTGCACAGATGGAACAAAAAGATGGCTCCCAACCTACAGGATTTTTCAATCAAAATGAGTTTCTGTATTATATCATTCAGTGTCCATTTTTAGGTGGCCAGTTGTGTTCATTCTTTAACTCACTCAGATGAAGAATCAGGGTTTTAGAGATTCAAACCCAACACACAGTTTACTGGTGCCAGGTAATGCAAAAAAGGGGGCCTGGATTCTCAGGCTGCCCCCAGCCTTTCAACAGGTGTACCCCCAATGTGCTCCCTCTCCCAAAAACTAACCTGGAAGCCTAACCTATGCGACAGTGCTACCTGACTGTGTCCATTCAGTACTGATAAAGGCCAGATTTTGATCTCACAGGTGTCCATGTGGAGTAACTCGACTCCAGGAAGGTACTCCTTATTTAGAAGTCCGGAATGAATTTATCCCTGTAAGCATGCTATAGAATTAAGTTGTGAATGGTCGTGCGAGTAACATTACCTGCTCAACAGCATCTCCCAGACGCATCATGTGGGCGGACTGCCCACTGACCTGGGCTTTGGAGGAGTACAGGAGGATGTGAAGATCTGCCACACTCTGGAACTTGGAGTGATACTTTTCACAGGGATCCACAAAGTGCTCAATTTCTGCCATGGTGAATTCTCTAAGCAGAACACAGAGCCACATGCTAGCATTAATGCATGTTCGGCATATAAACCATCATCACACCTCCCAGGAAGAACCGTTCCCACCAGCCTTTTAAATGTGCTCTAGCCTGTTACAAATGCAAAGCAGGAGTTTAAACACCAACAAGTGCAGTACCAAGGGAACAGACTGAGATCAGAAAGCACGCCACTTTTCTTCAGATGTTGGAAGTTTCTTCCCCCCTTTGGCTTCTATTAAAACGTACCTACAATTTCTCTTGGAAACCTTTCCAGGGGTTCTCAAACTAGGGATTTGAGACCCTCAGGGGTCACAAGATTATTACATGGGGGGTTGCGAGCAATCAGCCTTCATCCCAAACCATGCTTTACTCCAGCATTTATAATAGTGTTAAACTTTTTATTTTAAAAAGTTTAATTCATGGGGGGGGGCACACTCCGAGGCTTGCTGTTTGAAAGGGGTCAGTCGCCAATACAAAAGTTTGAGAACCACTGCTTTACGCCTTGATTATCACATCACTGCATCAGACGAAAGAACGACACATACTGAAATACCCAAATCCTTTCCTAAATCATCTGTGTCCTCTGGAGGTCTCCCACCACGGTTATGACCTGGCCTCAACGTGACAATGTTGTGAGATCTAGTTAGAAAGCTTTATTTGGGGGTGGAGGGAACCACTCACGGTACATCTTTCAAAATGCAATACTGGAAGCTCCAGCACCATCCTGTTTAAGTGCGTAGGAGAGATTTACAACGGCAAGGGTTTTCCAGTATTCAACCTGGGCAGTCTAACAACCAACATTTGTTTACTTACTGTGCTTTACTGCAAACAAGCAAAGAGGAGGCAAAAGTGTTCCGCATGGCATCGTAAACACAGAAACTAAGAAATGGTCCATGATCGCCCATTCAACAAGCCAAATTTTAACTGCATGCCACTGAGATGGCTGTGCCAGCGGAATGACTTAGACACACATTTTCAGAAGTGGGTGACTAAGGTTGGGTACCTAAGTCCATATTTACATGCCTAAATAGCCTGAGCTTCTGGTGGTCATGGGAGATGTCTGCTGAAGTTACTGAGCACCCACATTACAGGTAGCTCACCCCTCTGAAAACCAGGCCTTTTGTTGAAGTGTTTACAATGAAGGCTCCTGTCATGCAAGATACTTTTGCAATCGGTTTGTCTGAGTAAAACAGAGTAAATACATTAAACGTCAGGCACTCATGGTGGAAAATGGTGGCCGTATTTCCCCAAAGGTGAATTATCATTTTTCCGCAGAGATCATGTTTAACTGAAAGAGCCTCAGACAACAGAAGCACTGAGATAGCAACATGTAGCAAACCCGCCTTTTCAACAATGGTGCATGTTCTCTTTTACATCATAGTGAAACAATGTCTACATTTATACAGTAGGTCTTTCTTAACCTCAGTACCTCAAATTGCTTAGCAGGGAGCTACTTTCTTTTTTTAAGGTTCCTGATAACAAAGGGTTTTGTATAATCACTAAAGATTTTAAATGTATTTTGCAAGTCCCAGGATGTTATTCTATTGCAGAAAATCACAGCACAATTTCCTATGAAAGTGTTACCAGCCTATAATTTGTATTGTATTGAAAAAGGATTTCGGTGATAAGAACTGCCAGTTTACAGATATAATAAAGAGAACAGGATGGCTGAAAAAAATCTCAGTGCTAGTAATGCTACTGCACCCTGCTAATGCCATAAAATGTTATTCTGTTAATCAGTTATCAATTTTACAACAAGTACTGTGTGTAACTGCAGAGTAACTCCACTGACATCAATCGGAAGCTAAAGAAGTTTCAATCAGAGGTCGGAATCTGGGTCTGTGAACCACAGCTGCAATGCCAAACATACCAGGGGACAAGACATCTACAGAGAAAGACACAGTTTCAATACTAAGGCCATTATTAAAAAGTGAAAGGGGTCCATTTTTGGTTTCCCTACCACGCTTTTATGAGCTATCAGATAGACAGGTTTCTCTCTCTTTTTTTTTTTTTTTAAAAAAGAACTAGCCATGCACAAAGTGATCAGCTTAAGGTTAAATTCCTCAAAGCTTTAATTTCACAATCTCTCACCCACTGAAGTCTGTGGAAACTCCATGAACATTTTAGGAGGTACTCCTAGTGTATTCTAGAGCAGGGAAATGGAATATTGTACCCACTTCAAAGCCTTCTGCTTAGAGAGATGGCATCTGAAGATCTCTTGCTTGACTAATGTCCCATAGCACCTTATCTAAGAGATAAAGTCCCTGTTTGTTCTTTGTCATATGATCTAAGGTTGAGACCAAACAAAAAAAACCCACAAACCTATGCCAAGGTCTACGCAGGTTTTAATGCCAAGTTTTCAAGCCTAATACAAATTCTTATTGATGTTTCTGAGTCTCATAACCAAGATACTCTTTGCCACTGAACTCTGATTACTTTTTTTAAGGCTTTTATTATGCAGCTATTAGGAGGCTTTTACAAGGCACAAGACATTCTCCCAAAGGGCAGGGTGGAAGGGAAATCAGTAAAAGATACTCAGGCGCACGTGGGGGGAGAAAGTTTGCAGTACCTGACTCGGATGAGGCCAGAACGCGGCGAGATCTCGTTTCTGAAGGAATTTCCAATCTGGGCAGCAGCGAAAGGCAGTTTGCCTTGGTTAAATTCCAAAAGGCGTTTGAAGTTGAGGAAAATTCCCTGTGCAGTTTCTGGCCTCAGATAGCTGAAAGAAAAATAGGACAGATGGGTGAATGGAGGGGGAAGCAAGACAAACTTTGTTTCTATGCAAAAATGGGGAAGTCTTGTTTTATCTAAGGTCTCTAATTCCAGGCACAAAACAGCAAGGGAACATGCTCTGTGGTTCTCAGCAGCAGCAACAATGCGGAGTTCATCAGGAAACCACGGATTATAAACCAGCATCAAGACTGGTTTTCTTTAGAGCAGCAAAGGCTGACTGAGGTGCTGCGTCCAGGGTTCAAGGAGAACAGGGGATGGTCCCCTCACCTTTCTGATCGTCACGCTCTTCTTATAAATTCACGGCCACGCTTATCCTCTCTGTACCCCTCCAATCCTGGCGCACAGGAAAGTGAAGCAAGTCCAGCAATGTTGCCCTTATGAACCCCAGCAGTTACAGAAGCCTCCCGAGGTAACGACACACACCAAAGAGCCAAGGCCTCGTCTTTTTCTAAGATCATTTAAGGCTTCTGGTTCTAATGCTTACAACAGCCCACTGGTGAATGGGTGTCCATGTCTCCCTCTAGGCCAACCCACAGAGGAGGAGTCTGGAACAGCCTCAGCTAGAGAACTTGAATCTTTAGCTCAAGCCACGGCAGCCCAGGCTTTTAGCTCCGGAGGTCCTCGGTTTAGTCTTTGGTGCATCAACCAAGATGGCGGCCACGGACCACACATGACGGCTACCTTTGCTACATCACTAACATTCCGACAGACTAGCTTCATGCCCCTTCCTGCTTAGCCAGAGATCACAGACACCTGTGGAGCCAATAAGGTTCTGCTGCATGGGGAACAGGAGTCCAGGCCTTGCACAGACACCACATTTCCCTGCTGCAATTCACGGGGCCTTGCTGCCCCATGCCGTACCGTTCAGCCTCCATCCACCAGTCACTACGGCTTCTCAAGTAGAGCAGGCGTACAAGAACCGCATGGGCTACTACAGCCGTGATGGTCCTTCTCCCCTTAAGAGTCCATGAGTCTATTTTGCAATAGCAGCTCGAAAGCAGCCTGGGGAAAAGACTGGGCAGGAGGGAATTGCAGAGGAAAGGCTGCATGAGATGAAAGGTGGTTTGTTTTCGGTTTCGTACAGATCTCATTTCCAAGCCTGGGCAATGGAAAATGATGGTCACTCTTAGCCCCATGCCAAAAGAAAATGGGGCACAGGAGGCTGCTACCTACCCTACCATGTTTCCTCCAGGCCCAATGGAGGTCTTGAACATCAGATTGAAGGACACGGGAGGGGAAAGGTCGTTTCCTGTGATGGGAGACTTCACATTGTAATTCAAAAAGAGGTCGCCGAGCTCTTGCTGACTGTAGTTGTCCAACTAGCAACAAAACACAAGGATGGTTATTTTAAAATTACAAGACAAGGTTAAAGCCATAATGGTTCACCCCCTTCCCATCTATTACTAGACATGAGGTCAGAAACACACGGGAAGAGATTGTTATAGGACCGGAACCCAGTATTTTATTTGAGGTGAGGGCTAAGGTTTGTAGCAGGGATGGGAGAACATGTTTTGAAAAACTAACATTGTGGGTCTATGGCTTAGCTGCAGCCCAGAGCCTTTCAAGGCCTGCAATCTTTTTAGGACTATAAGCTCTGAGGTTGGGTATGAAGTGAAAACAGAGTCATAGGATGGCACCACCACCTATAGAGAACCTCTTTCTGAAGAGTTCCAATCAAACCAGCCAAGGCAGGAGGGAGGCAGAAACAAGGAACTGCTGGGAGGGAGAAGAAGAAAGTCAACTAGTTTCTGCAATGTTTCGCCTCCTTTCATGTCTTCTTCCTTCCACAACCCTGTAATTACCTGGTGCACCAGACAACACGTGCCGAGCGTCACACCTTGAATTACAGCGCTGCAGAGCAGAACTGCAGCAGTAAAGAGGTTCCACAAGCCGACTGCCTACTAGCTCTAACAGCAATTTGTTAACTGGGGGTTTTTGAGAGTGAGATGTCGCCACTCTTACAGGGCCCTGCCTCCTCCCATCTCTCCTATAAATCAGAGCAAAAGGAGATCCCAGACAGCTAAGAGAGAGACGGATTTAAAAGAACTGCTAGACTGCTACATTTTAACTGTAGTGTTCAATATTAGACAGGTCCTCTCTCAAGATAACCATGCCTCACAGTGGCAGAGATAACGGAGAATTGGACTTGGTGATCAAACAGGCCTTGTCCATTCCTAACTTCTATGACCCCTGGCATATCAGAGAGAGCTCCCAGACTAGGAGCAGACTGACTATTAATATAGGAATCTCCCTAACACTGTAAGAGCAGTGCCTGCTTTACATCAAGTTTCCAGCTACAGCAGGGGCCAGCACAAAGGGATAAGTGTAACGGGGTCAAAGTTCAGTACAGTACTGTCGAAGACTTATTGACCAGGATGTAATACACTGAGATACACAGTACTATATCTGGAGCGAGTCATAGGGTGCGGCTGCGGAAGCACGGATTCTAAAAGCCATAGGAACGAACATTAAAAAACAAACTACATGAAGACAAATCTCTACACTTGACAGACCAGGAATGTTAGCCTGCAGCACTAACCATTCTAATGGTAAACAAGAGCAACTGCGCATGGAGAATCTTATACAGAGAAACAATTCCCAAGTGTTGAGACATCACCACAGGTTTTGATCCAGTACAAAAGTTATTTAAACTACCACCCCCAAACCTTACAGATGTCATTCATGTCCCTTGCATGCTGCCCAAATGACCGAGCCTTGCGTATGAGCGGGGGGCGGAGGGCTCAACAGGGGTGCAAGCCTCCTCACTAGGCTGGCCAGAAAGATGCTCTCTGGACAGATCTGCAACCGTCTGGCTGCAGAAGCATGCATGACACCAGTCTCCCTCTGAAGAGCAATAGGTGGCGGTGGATCTGCTTAACCAAAAAAACCCACCCCTGTACATAGAGGCACAGTCACCCCAATGGGGTAATGGCCACATGGGGTGCAGACGTCTGATCAAGGGCCACAAACCCTGCTCCCGGTCACAAAGTGGTGCTATAAAGCCTTTGATGAAGACAGGGCCCTCTGAGCTGTTTTCCAATAGAACATTTCCTTTCAGGAAAGCAGCACCTTACTACGTATATTTAGGAGTCTGATGTGCATATGGGGGGATGCGCTTGATTTGGACATTTAGGTCGAAGGCTACCGCTTTCACGTCTGCCTGAAAAAAATGTGCCCACTGGAAAGCTAACAACAGACGCGGTGAGCGGCACGTGCTGCTTCTTGTAGGGAGATGGGCCAGGATGCCACTCCTGGATGTTTGTACTGCGCCTCATCTCTGCCACGTCATCTCGAATGTTTTCAGCATCCTCTGTTCAAGCACTGACCTGCGTTAAAACGTTTTCCATTTCTGCCTTTTTCTCAGCTGTACACTTCTTGTCAGACATCAGCTTCTGCAAGTGAGCTGTAAGCATTGGAAGTAGGGAATCAGTTCACATGGGAGCAATATCACTGAACCACTCTAACACTAAAACTAAGTGAATCAAAGCATGAGAGTACATGTACATTCCCACCGAACAAAACGCATGGGCCAGATTTTCAGCTCATGTGAATCATGGTAGCTCCACTGAAGTCGGGGGGTTATGCTGATTTACGCCCACTGAGGATGTGGCCCAGTGTTTCCAATTTGTTATTTCTGACATTCTCTAGTTTCTTGTTGAAGGGGGACATGATAGGGTCTGTTGTGTATATTTAGCAAACAGTACCTTGGTCACGCTTTCCTCCCCCGCCCCTTATTTTAAACCCACTCTGGGTAAGGCACTGGAAGCGTGAGTGTGAAATCTGTTCCTGTTTCAGAAAGGCTTTTCCTTCTATTGTGTGTTCGTGCACATACATATGAATTCCCTGCTATTGGCTTGCACAGTCTTCTCTTTTGTTCTTAAGTCTAGCGACTCTCCACAGGACAAGTTATCAGTGAGGAGTGACCCCAGGACCTCTAGATCCAAACTATAGATCTCTACCACTTGAACACAATGATTTGGTCCACTAGTGGATAGTAACACAGGTGGCTTTCCTCTATGGACCAGCCATAGAAGGGACATATAAACTCTTGGTTAGCATGTTACATAAAGGCCTGGTTCCCACTAGGGCTTAATGTCGACTTTAGCAAGCTAAAGTCGATTTAAGCCTGAACCCGTCCTCACATGCATGCCCTTAAAGTCTATTTAAAGGGACCTTAAAATCGACTTCTGTACTCCTCCCTAACGAGAGGAGTAGCTGAAATCGACCTCTCTCTGGGTCGATTGTGATCTAGTGAGGATGCATGGGACTTTAAGCTTCCGACCTTCCGAGCAGCTCCACGGACACCCCCCCCCCCCCCGAGCAGCCCCGCGCCGGCTCCCCCCACCTTAGCGGGGGGGGGGAGGGGGGAGAGCCGGCGCGGGGCTGCTCGGGCGGGCACGGGGGTCCGCGGAGCTGCTCGGGCGGGCACGGGGGGGAGCCGGCGCGGGGCTGCTCGGGAGGGCGGGGTGTCCGCGGACCTGCTCGGGCGGGCACGGGGGCCACGGAGCTGCTCGGACCGGGGCTGGTCCCCTGGGGAGCGTGCCTGGCTGCCCCGAAAGGTGGTGCCTGCTGGGGACTCCCGGCACTGTGGGATATCTACCCACAGTGCAATGCTGGCTACGTCGACCCCTGCAAAAGTTTAAGGACAGACACTGTCGACCTGCTGTCCTTTGTGGGGACGCACTAAGTCGATTTTCTAAAGTCTACTTTAGAAAATCGACTTAAGGGAAATCGACCTACTGCTGTAGTGAAGACATACCCAAAGACAAAGAAAATATTACGTTGAATATTCCGAGACCATTTCTTAATGCTAATATCTATTAAATGCAGAACAGTATCACTAGGGGAATGATGGAAGCCCCTTTGGCATGAGCCATTTAAAGTTAGATTGCACCCATCCTTCACTTGACCAGGTGATGCACAAGACGCAGATCTGTTCCATCTCCAATGTCTAGGAAGGCATGGTTTGTTTAATCCAAATCAATGTAAAGAATCACACTGATTTTGCAACCTGAGAAAATTCCCAGGGTGCATGTTTAACACCCCCAGTGTAGGCTAGATTCTGAGCATATAAAGCTCAACAGCACCCTTGAAATGCCTCTTCCATAAAACAAGTGTAGTTCAGCCACTTTGTCCTGCAACTAACGCTCTAGTAAATTTAACCTGAGATTTGATCAAAAAGCAAGTGTCAGCCAACACCAGAACAATAAGAAAAGCATGGCCTTATATACTTTGTTCAGATTTGTTAGATGGAAGGTCAGGCTTGTAATGCAGGAAGCCAGACTATATGTCCCAATGATCCCTTGTAGCTTAATTTATGAATCATTAGAAAATAAAAAAAGATCTTTTTTGTACAGTATTTCTATTAGGTGAAAGTCATTCCACTGCAGAGGTCCCATGCATCACTTCAGACCTTAAGACAATGTTTAAACAGGGTGGAGGGCTTGCAAGGGTCACCTACACTGGGGTGAATGTCTCCCTTAGTGAACCATGGACATTAATATGCAAGAGACTTACTAGGTCATCTCGTCTATCCTCCTAAGCAGGGCATTCCCCAGCGGAGCATAAAGCACTCACAAGGAATCTCTCAGCCAGTCCTGGCCTCAGAATGTACCTTTTAAGAGATGATCAGCACGAAAACACTCCCCAGTTAGCACATCTTTCACCATGAAGTCAGCAAATTTTTCTACGTGGCCAGAGGTCCTGGAACAGAAGACACTAATTTAGAAGCACATATTGTCACTTGACAGCACCAGAGTAGCATGTAAGCCCACAATGAAGACCAACATTTAAGAGAGCTCCTCTAAATCAAGCAACCAAAGTGCAGGCTCATTCTTGCTTCAGTTTACAAACCTGTACTTAGTAGTTTCCTCGTTTAGAAACAGTCTGTGGCCATAAGGATCCTTGAGAAAGCCTGATGCCCCCTGAATCCATTTTAGGTTCATATGTTGGGACAGTAAAATAGCACCACGTTCTCTTTTGTTCACTGCATAATTACTGCATAATTACTGGGGGGGGGGGGGGGAAGAGACTCGATGAGTCAGGTGACTAGCTGTGGCATCTGGACACTCACTCTTCTGTCATTGGTTTGAGTGTGACCCAAGCTGTTACCAGGTGAAATCTTTACTATCCAGTGCTGACTCCGTGACCCATCTTAGTGGTCTCAGTCCAATTCCCAGAAAGCATCCACACCACGCCATACAGCCATGAGTATACTGAGCATCCTGGCAGTTTTAGCAGAGGTGCTAGGGACGGGAGAGGTATGGAGACTGATTTACACTCTCACCCTTCGAGGTGTTGCCTCCAGGGCATGGCGGAGGCACACTTCGGGAGCCGTAGGAGGCCTATTGCTTTGCTGCTTTCTGTGCTCTACCTGTGCTGTGGATAAACAAAGAGCTTCAGTCTCCACGGCGGGTACCATTCACTAGGACTACAGTTGTACTGTTAATGGATAGTGGTGGCTTCTGCCATGCTTCCACACGGAGAGGAAACAATGTTCAGTGGTAAGGGCATTCGTCTAGAACTTGGGAGATCTGAGTTCAAGTCTCTGCTCTGCCGGACTTCCTGTGAAACCCTTCGGCAAGCCACAGTCTCGTTGACTCAGTTCCTCCATCTGTAAAATGGGGATAAGATCACTACCCTAACTCACAGGGGGGTAATGAGGATAAATCCATTACAGATTGTGGGGCTCTCAACGGAGCCCATGTACAAACCTTCGGTAGATATCCACATGAACAGCAGCTTCCACTAAATATCTAGCTAAGTGCAGCCACCTAGATATTCTGCAGAGATACAGGGTAGCAAACTGGGTGACCTAGTCTCATATTCCTGTGGTTGTTTCCACAAGAACTCACAAAGAAATCTAGTGCGACCAGAAATGAACACGCACTGCAAGAGAGAAGGGCCCATATTTACTTCAGAACAGGCTCTGGGGTGAGCATGGTGCAGTCTATCTCCAGAATCTGATCCTCCTGTATAAAGTGCTGCCTCCAAGCTTGGATAATGTTGTTCTTCAACGCACAGCCAACGGGTCCAAAGTCATACAGGCCACTGACGCCTACAAGAGAAGTCAAATATGGGTCATGCAATCTTATACAGTAGTTTTATTTTGATTTTAAAACAGCCACCCAAAGCCCACCAACTACAATGTTTCAATTTTTAAGTGTCAGTCCAGGGTTATTTATTGATCATTCCTACGAACTACAGTGAAACTGGCTCTGCCTTTGAAAGCTTACAATGGGAAGGATCAACCCTGCCAAGTGCTGGAAGTGCTCAGCACCTAAAAGAATTGGGCCCTAGGTGAGCAGGTTAATACCGTTCAGTCCCACAATGCACTGGGTGATCAGATTGTGGCCAAAACTCCACCAGATTCAGATACATGTTCTATATTCATACAACCCACCCTTCCCCCTCCAGTGGATTATTCCTGGGGAGTGTGTGGAAGAAATGTATTTGAAGGCGGGAGCTGAATACAGAGAGAATATACTCTGTGGGGAAGCTGCACTGATTCAGAATGCATCCCACATACACCCACCGGTTTATACTGAACGATGAAGGCAGAGTAGCAAATATGCTACAAAGAAAGAAAAAAGCAGAAAGGCCCAGACTGTTGACCAGTAAAAAACACACTGAAAATTTCCTCTGGAATCGGAGGTCACAGAGGAAAGACACGCAGCCTAACATACCGCACTACTCTAACGAAGTGGCTCCAAACTACCGTATCCCTGGCAGGAGTCTGATCTGTCTTGAGTACCCCAAGTTTCACCTCGCTTAAAACCTACTTGCTCACAAAATCAGACATAAAAATATGAAAGCGTCACAGCTCACTATTACTTGAAAATTGCTGACTATCATTTTTACTATGCAATTGAAAATAAATCAATTGGACTATACATATTGTATTTACATTTCGGTGTATATACAGCAGCATAAACAAGTCACTGTTTGAATGAAATGTTAGTTTGTACTGACTTTGCTAGTGATTTTTATATAGCCTGCTGTAAAACTAGGCAAATATCAAGATGAGCTGAGGAATGCCTTCTGCATACCTTACGCGTACCCCTGGCTGAGAACCATTGCTCTAGTCTAATGCATACTCATCTGGCTATCTGGAAAGGATTGACTGCCACATTTAGCCACTTGCTCAGTGCAACTTCTCGACAAGAGTTTCACCGCAGTAACAGGATCGAAAGCAGTAGCAGAATATGGCATTTGAGTTGTTTTTTCTTAGCGTTAGTCCCACACTATGGCAGGGTCCTGTTAACATTAACTTGGCCGGAAAGTTCAGAGAAAGATGCCAATCATTTGGCTTTTTAAAAATCCCCAGCCACCCTATTTCTATTAGTTCCCTGGACAGTTTACATTCTCTCTCTCTGATCTTCCTATTTGCATTCCAAAAGCACAAGATGGAACTTACGCCCACACATACCTGAAAGACATTTCAAGCCTGGGTAAAGCCAACTTTCCGAAACACCACTGAAGTTTCATAGTATTATTATTAAGGTTACAATTTAGTCACGGGTATTTTTAGTAAAAATCATGGACAGGTCACGGGCAATAAACAAAAATTCACACCCATGACCGATCCGTGATTTTGACTATAAACGCACCTGACTAAATCTTGGGAGGGCTGCTGCAGCGGGAGGCGCCCCAGTGGGCTACTGCTGCGGCCAGATGCAGCACCAGCTGCCGGGGACCACCAGAGCAGTGGCTGCTCCAGCCGTCCAAGGGACCCCTGCATGGGCTGGCCCCAAGGCTATTCCAGCAGCAGCCAGTGTGGCTGGCTGCAGAGCTGCTCCAGCAGTAGCCGGTGTGGCTGGCCCTGGAGCCAGCTACTTCGGTGGCCTTGAGGTCAGGCACACTGGCCGCTGCAGAAGTCACAGAACTTGCAGAAAGTCACGGAACCCTAATTATCATCATCAACAACGTAGCATGCCAGATGAACATGGCACTTCAATTCTAATCCCTTTAAGGTAGAGTGTCTCTATAGGATTGTGAAATTGGTTTAAGCTTGTACCTCCATAAATAGCGAAAGCTTGATCATAGAAAAACCTCCGCTTCAGGGTGTCCTCCATTTTAGTTCTGTCCACAATGTCATCCTTGGGCTGCAAAGCCAGCTCCTGAAAAATGGGCAGGGAGAAAATAACCAATGGCTCCAGTTACTGGCAGTAAAAGAATCCTCCCTCATTCACCATTATGGGACACAATGACCTTTGAAAGTAGCCTTCACAGGCACCTGCCAGGTCAGGATGTTCAGACTCAAAGGTACGTTCCTAACCGCGAATGTGAATGCCCAAATGCCAGATTTGGCCACCAAGTTTGAAAAGTGAGCTCTGTGCGCTTAAACATCTGCACAAGTATTGGGAGGTTTTGGATGCTACTGGGATTTTGATAACGAGGATTATGAAGAGCATCCACGTTGTGATATGTTGAGGAGAAATTTCCTAGACATGTGCACAACAAGCAATGACTACTTCGAAAGCACACTTCCTCTGAGAAACTTGGTTTTGATACAACATAATATAAGCTACAGGTATCAGATGTCTAATGGTAGCATTTGACTGAAGACTAGGACTATGTTTTATACCATCCTCTTGTTATCTGAATTCAAATATCAGACAGAGCAAATACAACTGCATGTATTTCATATGATTACTGTAAAACGATGCTGGTAATAAAAAAAAAGTTTAGATTAAGAACATACGTCTTAGAAGTCGCTTTCCCCATTAAGTTTTAATAAACTATTATCAACGCACATTGGGAGAAAAGATATGCAGAGAAAACACCCACTTTTCATGAAACAAGTGTATAGGAATTTCAGTCTACTTAATACAGATGCTTATACCAAGCCCATCGCTGGGATATCTAGAGCACCCACCCTATTCATTATTGACAGTGTTTTTTTCCCCCATTAAGACATTTTAGGAAATGAATCTCTTCTGACAAATGACTTACAGAATGTTTTGTTTCTAAAACAACTACAGGCAAGTCGCATTTTATGCACATTTAACATGCGCGATTTTAGCTTTATGTGATCGGCCCAAAAAAAAAAAGAAAAGAAAGAGTAGGGGAAGAAAAAAAACAAACAAAAAACCCCCTGCCGTTAAGTTCAATGGGTTTTGGCTATACGCGATTTCTGCTTTACGCAGTAATTGCAGAACTGAACCCTCACGTATGACACGACATGCCTGTATATAAAGTGGACTACAGTACTCTGGCAAGGTTAATCAAAACCTTTTATTCTCAATGTTCTTTGGCATAGATCACTAAAAGAGGCCAATGTTTTCAAACTTGGGTGCTTGCAGTTAGGTACCTAAACCCACATTTAAGAATATACATGAAAGAAGGCTGATTTTCAGGAATGCTAAAGCACCTGTAGCTCCCATTAGCTTCAGGCCAATAGGGCCCTACTAAATTCACAGCCATGAAAAGCGCATCACAGACCATGGCATCTGCTCTTTTGTGCACCTTTTCCCCTATACTAGACAGATTTTACAGAGACCACCCGCGTTTCTTAAATTGGGGGTCTCAACCCACAAGCGAGTCCCAGGGGGGTTACAAGGTTATTGTATGGGGCTGTGGTATGGCCACCCTAACTTCTGCACTGCTGCCTTCAGAGCTGGGTGGCCAGAGAACAGCGAGTGCCGGCCAGGCGCCCAGCTGAAGTCAGCGCCCTGCCAGCAGCAGTGCAGAAGGGGGGGGGGGGGCGCAATACCAGACCATGCCACCCTAATGTCTGCGCTGCTGCCTTCAGAACCAGATGGCCAGAGAGTGGCGGCCACTGACCGAGGGCCCCACTCTGAAAGTAGCAGCACAGAAGGGTGGCAATACCATACCATGCTGTCCTTACTTCTGCACTGTTGCTGCTTTCAGAACTGGGCTCCTGGCCAGCAGCCACCACTCTCTGGGCTGCCCAATTCTGAAGGCAGCACCGCTGCCAGGCGCAGAGCAGAAGGATGGCAATACCATGATCCCCCTACAATAACCTTGAGACCCACCCTCTTTTGGGCCAGGACCCCTACAGTTACAACACTGTGACATTTCAGGATTTTAATATCTGAAATCAAGACATTTATGATTTTTAAAATCCTATGAGCATGAAATTGACCAAAATGAACCATAAATTTGGTAGGGCCCTACCAATAAGTAAATCTGCCTGATTAAAATTGATCTCAGCCTTTATTTTTTAAAAGATAGTTCACAGAGCCAAAACAATAGCTTTAAAGTACAGGCTGAGGAAGAAGAGAAGTGCACTGTATAAGGACATCTCAAAACTGCCAGAACTACTCAGCGGAAGGAATGAGTTTCTGACAAGGAGATGGGGGAGGAGGGAAATGATAGAGGCCTGGCCTGACATCAAATGGCAAAAAATGGTCAGCACTTCAGGGGGGACCCAAAACAATCAGAGATTCCAGGCCCTACCACCAATACGGATTGGGTCCCTGTTAGAGATGCAGCGCTAAGCTGGCTATGTTGCAGTTACTATGAGGAAGGAGTGGAGACTCTTCTAACTAACTGGCTTCACGCTTTTTAAGAAGTGGAGAGGGGAGCATGTGATTGCTGCAAAGGGGGGTGTCTACATCTTTGGGCCCTGCATCCCAAGGGCTCAGTCACCTACTTACTTGAGAAAATGGTTCCAAGGTTGTATCTGAGCCCGGTCTATATCCTCTCAGAGGAGCTCTCGCACACAGATGTGCCCTACACCGTTAAGGGTTTGGAAGCCAACAGTGCCCACTTAGAGCGACATTTCCCTTTTATACGACGCCAGTGTGGAAGTCACAGGGCCAGCGTGATATTGTCTAGTTCAGCGGTGTCCAATAGACATTCGATGCTCGTCACACTTGTGCTTTTGAATTTTTCTTATTAGCCACATTATAAAAAAGCCACATGCATTAGCCACAATTCAATAGCCTATTAGCCACATGTGGCTAGTGGCGAACGTATTGGACACCGCTGGTCTAGTTGCTCAAACCAGCAGGCATTCACACTGCTGCATTCCACTCAAGTTGCAACGAATGGACATGCACGGCTGGAAGCCTTGCCAAACAGGAATGACAATAATCAACACTTGTGCTGACGAGGACGACGTGTGCTGCTGTTGCAAGGTCATCCTGGAATAAATATGAACACAGCCCACACACATTGCGTAACTGACAAACAGGCGGCTGCACTCAGATCCTACACACGCCTTTCCCATGGAAAGGGCGTGGCTGAACCGGGAGCCAAGACTCCTAACCTGACTCACGGCCTCTCTAAACGAAGTTTGCCAGGATTACAAAACATAACCAGAGAACAGATTAAAAAAATTAGTCACTGTAACCGAGACTAGCCAAGAGCACATGGTGGGTTTTAAAGCGCGATTCCACTCTGAAAAGTGACTCACTCTTACTCAGATCGCCTCCTTTTGCATCTCGAGTCATAGCTGCTGACTTAAGAGACAAATAACTTCTCACTCTGGCCTGCTTTGAAGAACTAATTGAATTATTTAGATTTGATTCCGGGGCTCTAATTATTAGCAGAGTTTCAAGCCAAGGAGCAGCCTCCGCCCTCCGTTTACGTACAGCACCACTGAAGACAATAAGGTTACACAAATGTATTTAACAGAATTTTCCCATTTTTTTTTAAATCTGGTAATATACGAGCCAGAAAGTACCCAGAACCTGCTCTTAGATCTCAAGGTGAGTTAGGGGGGGAGTGGGGAAGATGTATTTTTACTTGTATATTGAGCAAATCAAGACAAACTTGGAACCCCTGAATGTCATTTTTAGAGCCCCTTTTCAGAACAGAACTGTATTTTAAAACCAGACAACTTAAATTTGGCCTTCCATTTGGAAAAAAACTACAGTCACTGGAAATATTTCTTAAAAACGCGTTAAGCTACAGTGAACAGAACTGTTTTTAAACAAAAGTCTCCCCTGCCAGGTTTGTAACACAAATACCGTGTAAAAACTCTGAAAGTGAAACAGATATAAAGTGACTTTACAGGGGTTTTATTTTCTTAGCGGACAGACATGCAAAAAATAAACAAGGCATAGGGACAGGGACATTGTATTGTAAACATTCTTTCACTTTTAATAATCTAAGCCGTTATCAGCAACGTAGGGAAGATAGATATTTGTTTAGAACATGTGATTTTTAAGTTGACTGCAAGTTATAAAACAACTCTATTGGCTGGGAAGGAGTCACGGGCAAAGCAGTGGAAGGCATCCAAACTGACAACAGTGAATGGCTCTTGAATCTCTGTAGCACAAACAATAAGGAAGAGAAAGAGAAAGCGAGGAAGACTAAGGAAGAACTGTCAGACGACTGTGACAGAGGATACTGAATGTGCTGGCATCACCTGGAAAATGAGTGGCACGAGCCAGTGACCATAATCAGTGGAGGAACTAGATTGTTTTTTTCACACCCCTGGCCACTACAGCTGAATCAGTATAAATTGTAAGCAGTGGCTGTGGATAACTTGATGTGTCAGCCGCAAAGGAGGAACTAAGATATGGAAAGTTATCAAGTGGTCTCAATCACTAGCTTTGCCATCTATGCCATCGAACTGACCATTTTATAATTAAAGGTAAGAGATGGCAGAGTCCCATGCTGATACAATAACAACACAAATCCTATGTTAAAAAAGTAGATTGGAACATAGCATCTACTGGTCAAGACAGTCTAGCATAATGTACAGAGACAAACAGGGTGAGGTAATATCTTTTATTGACAAACTTCTGTTAGTGACAGAGAAGCTTTCACTGAGCTCCACCACTTCTTTTAAAATGTATGCATTTATAAAACCCCCACCACTTGACTGTAGGAATTCAAGTATGTTCATGCAAAACCTCCAGACCACAGATCAAAGTCTCAGACTCACCTTGGCTTCTAGGATCCTCTTCCGAGCCTTGAGCTCTGCTACAGCTCTGTCTACATCCACCTGGGGAGCCTTCTCATCTTTCAGCTTTCTTACCAGTTCACCCTGAGGAAGAACACAGGAGAATCTAAGATGTGGATTCCATTCTGAAAGGCAGGTGTGAGGGACATTCCGCTCAAAAGGCTGCCTGAGAGTCTCTACAACTATGTGGAAACTGGCCACAGTACTGGAGGTGGGGGAACATTTTGAAATTGGAAAGAGAGCATCAGCTGAGTTTGATAGCATTAAAGAATCTCAGAAATAACTGTTTTCCCGCGCATTTGCAATGATTTTTATCTCCGTATGTGAATACACCCGCTTTTAAAAAGTCCATTTGAATAGGCACAAGCACTATTATGGTTAGAGTTTCTCTGATGTTCATGGAAGAGATCCATGCTTTTTTCAAGACAGCAGGCTATCAAAGCAGTGTAGGAAATTAACACAACTTTATGAGAGAGCAAGACACAGCAGGGCCTTGGAACCAGAGTAATTCGAGTTACAGGATTCCCCACCCCCATGACCCATGAAATGTGACAAACAATCATGTGGAATTATTAACCCCTACATATTTTATAGAACGGTTTTATAATACTTTTTGGGACTATGTCAGCACTTCAGAGCCTATTTAGCATAGCCCTCTAGTACAGACACTGCTGACACGCACAGGAGTTTTTCTGCCTGTGTAGGAACGTCACCTCCCTGAATAACATTAGTTACATTGACAAAGGTAACAAAGTCCTGTGGCACCTTAAAGACTAACTATAAAGTTTTGAAGCATAAGCTTTCGTGGGCTAATACCCACTTCGTCGGATGCAAGTCCACTGCTTGCATCCGACGAAGTGGGTATTAGCCCACGAAAGCTTATGCTTCAAAACTTTATAGTTAGTCTTTAAGGTGCCACAGGACTTTGTTACCTCTGCTACTCCAGACTAACACGGCTACCTCTCTGATACATTGACAGAAGCACTCTTCTCTTGCAATCTACATAGGGAGTTTTGTTGGACCAATCAGGGGTGCGGTTTTTTTCACGCCCCTGACCAACACAGCGGCATCAGTATAAATTGTAAGCAGTGGCTGTAGATAATTTAGTTCTGCTTCTCTCCTGCGTTGTCTTTAAGTGAATGAACAGTCTTTCCCTCCATTCCCCAAAAAGGAATTATCTAGCCAAAAAAAAATAAAAATGTTTATCTTGAATTACTGAGGGAGAAATGTTGAGAGACAAGGAACAAGAGAAAAGACAGATACAGATGTGAAGTACATGCAAAAATCAATAGCTTCCGTAGTTTAATGCTCCCAGTTTAGCATCTTTCCTGTATCTACTTTCTTTCATTTTAAAAAAAATTGAGACAGATTTTTATTTTTTCTACACTGTCAGCTTCGTTTACAATCTGTTCCTCCTGCATGATACTCAGACCTAGTGAAATCACTGCACGCAGGCAATGAGACAGGACACAGGCTGCAGCTAAGGTTTCATATTGGGGAGCGAGGGGGCTGACTTTATAATGGGAGAACACTGACAGTAAGCAAATTAAATAAAGAAGAAACAAAAAATGCGACAGGCGGGGCTAATAAACTTAACATGTCAACCACGAGCACACAGTGGATAAGGAAAGTTGGCAAGTGCACTTGACTGCTTCCTTCCTGTTAACCAGTGTGATCGAAATGTGAAAATTTCACTCCAGGGCTGCTGGGTTGAACTGCAATTCCAGGCTAACGTGGCAGAGGGAGGGATCTGAACGAGGAAAAAAAAAAAAAAGTAAACCAAGCCCCTCTTTGTTGAGTTCGGGGGTCTGCAATGAAAGAAAGGGTCCCGGAAACTACAGCAGACTCAGAATAGTTCATCACACTGCTCTGCATTCAGCACCAAAAAAGTGTCTCTTTGTTCCGTGTGACAAGGAAAAAGACTCAGACACACAGGGCAGGAAAAAAAAATGAAGCAAACAATTCTGCTTGCTGACTGGACACAATTTAATTAAAGACATGAGCCCAGCCCGGAGGAGGAGCACACAGCACCATTTGATGTGGCAGATTTTGCTGCAGCTTTGTCCCAAACAACAGTGAAGCAGAGACGGATCCACCCCTGGATCACAGCAGCTTATTGCATCAGGCACTGCTGCAGGAAGAAACACCAGCTTGGTCGCGTGGGGACAATCTCTCTCTCTAGGTCAAGGTTCCCTCAGGTTTAATTAAACTGCATCTACCCTCTGTTTGGATTGGTTGAGAGCATCTATCTTCCTTATTCTATTTCTATTGCAAATACACGTTAAACACCCTCCTTTTATTGTTATCGTGACAAGTCACAGAGTGGAAGGCTGAACCTGCATCATTCACTCCCCAAACCTCTCTTACACCCCACATTTCTGTCCCAGTCCCAAGAGCATGGGGAAAGGGATATTCATATATCTCGGTTTTAAAGGCAGGTGGCAACTCTCAAATTGCTGGCATAGAAAAAAAGTGAGTCAGCGGGGTTTAGCTATTATAATTGTAATTACTCGGAGATTCCCCACCAAGGCACTCAGTTTTCTGTACAATGACTCATAACAAAAACTCACTGAACTAGTGGTGTAAGTAAAAAAAACCCAGATCCATTTACATAACGGAAATATGTAAGGGGCAAACACACACACACACACACACAGATCCAGAAATACCCCTGTTTCCCCAAAAATAAGACAGTGTCTTATATTAATTTTTGCTCCCAAAGATGCGCTAGGTCTTATTTTCAGGGGATGTCTTATTTTTCCATGAAGAAGAATACGGTACACATTTATTGTTGAACAAAAAAAAAAGGCCTTATTATCAGGGGATGCCTTATATTACACCGAGAGGCAAAACTGGAAGTAGGTCTTATTTTCGGGGGATGTCTTACTTTCGTGGAAACAGGGTATATAAGGAAAACAGGTACATGTATGTAGCGAAACAGGAGACTACACAGAACTAGCTCCACTAAGAAGGCATGAAGGGCAACCCATGTACATCTAGATCTAGCTATGAAAAGGTGCAGAGAATCCACACGCCGTAAGAGGTATATGCAGAAATAGATGGAGATGAGAAGGGTGCACAGATATAGATCAAGCTGTGTCAGAAGGGGAAATACACAGCCCCCCCCCCCCCCAATGAGAGAGGAATCACAGACAGATCAGCTGTAACAGGGATAGAAGAGCACAGTCATATAGTTCCAGCTTTATAACAGGAAATCTATGCACCTATATGCCCAGCTATAAAGAGAGGAGAGAGAGAGCAAGGCATTCTTATTTAAAAGGGACCCATGAAGCCGCACCGTTACAGTGGGGGCATACACATATACAACTAAGACTCGACACAAGTCTAGCTCTCTAAATTGGGTGGGGGGAAACACCACAGAGCCCCAGCTCTATGACATGGAAGAGGAGATAACCCATCGACCCACTTCTGAACAGGGGGACGTGAGCCTATATAGACCAACTCTATACACTATGCCGCTCTGTGGTGGAAAAGACACCTCATATACCAGCTCATATGGACACAATGCCATAGGGCAGAGAGAAGAAAGAGACCAACTCTATAGGGGAGTCACCACTTCATACAGACCCAGTTCCACGGGTAAAGGGGAAGCTATGGAGCCCAAGGAGGCACCCCCCCCCATAAGGGCCTCATAGTGGAGGGGATGTTACAGAATCCAAGGAGACAACCCCCCCACACACACACATGGACTGAGTTCTACAGGGCAGAGGGGATGCTATAGACTAGAGCCCAGCTCCTCTGGGAAGCCACCCCCCATACTGACCCAGTCCCATAGGGGATGCTATAGAGTTCAAGGACACCCCCCACCATACAGATCGGTCCCATGGGGGATGCTATAGAGCCCAAGGACACCCCCCGCCATACGGACCGGTCCCATGGGGGATGATAGAGCCCGGCTCTATAGGGGAGACACCCCCCCCCCCGCCATACGGACCAGTCCCATGGGGGATGATAGAGCCCGGCTCTATAGGGGAGACACCCCCGGAGCCCAAGGACACCCCCCGCCATACGGACCGGTCCCATAGGGGATGCTGAAGAGCCCGGCTCTATAGGGGAGACCCCCCCCCCGCCATACGGACCGGTCCCATGGGGGATGCTATAGAGCCCAAGGACACCCCCCCCCCCGCCATACGGACCGGTCCCATGGGGGATGATAGAGCCCGGCTCTATAGGGGAGACACCCCCCGCCATACGGACCGGTCCCATGGGGGATGCTATAGAGCCCGGCACGGGGAAGGGCGAGGCCGGGCCGGTACCTGCAGCCGCACCGCCTGGCGGAGCGGGTCGAGCAGCGCCTCGGCGGCGGGTCGGTCCATGGCGGCGCGGTGCGGGGCGCGGGGCGCTGCCGGCGGCCGGGCGGAGCGGAGCGGGGCGGCCGGCGGGCGCGGCGGCAGCGCGGGGAGGAGGCGGAGGAGGCGGCGGAGCAGCGGCCGGGCGCTAAGGGGCGGCATGGAGCGGCGCGCGGCGCGGCCCGCCCCGGCGCATGACGAAATCCCGCCCGCCAGGCGCACGCAGCCCCCGCCGCCGCGCCGCAGATTCGGCACCGCCCCGCCCCGCCCCGCCCCGCCGCAGATTCGGCACGGCCGCCGCCCCGCCCCGCCCCGCCCCGCCGCAGATTCGGCACCGCCAGGCGCAGCGCAGCGCCGCGGGCCGCCGCTAGGGGACGCTACGGGGCACCCGCCGGCCGCGTGGAGTGAGCCCAGCAGAGAGACCCGAGCCGGGGGTGTCTGAGCTGAGCCCCCCCTCCCCCCGGGGGATCCGAGCCTGGGGTGTCTGTGCCCCCCCAGGGGATCCGAGACGGGGGTGTCTGTGCCCCCCCGGGGGATCCGAGACGGGGGTGTCTGTGCCCCCCCGGGGGATCCGAGACGGGGGTGTCTGTGCCCCCCCGGGGGATCCGAGACGGGGGTGTCTATGCCCCCCCCGCGGGGGATCCGAGACGGGGGTGTCTGTGCCCCCCCAGGGGATCCGAGCCTGGGGTGTCTGTGCCCCTCCCGGGATCCGAGCCTGGGGTCTCTGTCCCCCCCGCCCGGGGATCTGAGCCTGGGGTGTCTGTGCCCCCCCCCGCGGGGGATCCGAGACTGGGGTGTCTGTGCCCCCCCGGGGGATCCGAGACTGTGGTGTCTGTTCCCTCCCACCCGGGGATCCGAGACTGGGGTGTCTGTGCCCCCCCGGGGGATCCGAGCCTGGAGTGTCTGTGCCCCCCCCGGGGGATCCGAGACTGGGGTGTCTGTGCCCCCCCCCCGCCCGGGGATCCGAGCCTGGGGTCTCTGTCGTCCCCCCAGGGGATCCGAGACGGGGGTGTCTGTGCCCCCCAGGGGATCTGAGCCTGGGGTGTCTGTGCCCCTCCCCAGGGGATCTGAGCCTGGGGTGTCTGTCCCCCCCCAGGGGATCCGAGACGGGGGTGTCTGTGCCCCCCCAGGGGATCTGAGCCTGGGGTGTCTGTGCCCCTCCCCGGGGATCTGAGCCTGGGGTGTCTGTGCCCCCCCCAGGGGATCTGAGCCTGGGGTGTCTGTGCCCCCCCCCGGGATCTGAGCCTGGGGTGTCCGTGCCCCTCCCCGGAGATCTGAGCCTGGGGTGTCTGTGCCCCACAGGGAATCCGAGACTGGGGTGTCTGTGCCCCCCCAGGGGATCCGAGACTGGTGTGTCTGTGCCCCTCCCCGGGGATCCGAGCCTGGGGTGTCTGTGCCCCCCCAGGGGATCCGAGACTGAGGTGTCTGTGCCCCTCCCCGGGGATCCGATACTGGGGTGTCTGTGCCCCCCAGGGGATCCGAGACTGGGGTGTCTGTGCCCCTCCCCGGGATCCAAGCCTGGGGTGTCTGTGCCCCTCCCCGGGGATCTGAGCCTGGGGTGTCTGTGGCCCCCCAGGAGATCCGAGACTGGGGTGTCTGTGCCCCCCCCAGGGGATCTGAGCCGGGGGTGTCTGTGCCCCCCCAGGGGATCCGACTGCGGTGTCTTTGCTCCCCCCAGGGGATCCGAGCCTGAGGTGTCTGTGCCCCTCCCCAGGGGATCCAAGCCTGAGGTGTCTGTGCCCCTCTCTGGGGTAAGAGCCTGTGGGTGTTTGTGTCCTGCCCCCGCCAGGGTCCAAGCATCCCAGGGGTTTGAGCCCTGCATCCCGGGGGTGTCTCTGCCCCCCACGGGTCCTAGCCCCCAGCCGGAGCGTGTCTGTGCCCCTGGTCTGAGCCCTGAGCCTGGAGTGTCCGTGCCCAACATACAACAGGTCTGAGCCCCACATTTGGGGGGTTTCTGTCATGGGTGGTGAAACTAGGGGTGCTGGAGGTGCTCCCGTCCGCACCCCCCGGATTGAAGTGGTTTCCATCACATACAGGGTTTACCGTTGAGTTCAGTGGATTTCTACACCCCCACTCTACAAATTGTTCCAGCTCCCCTGATGTCTGTGCCCTCCTCCCCAGTGCGGGCACACAGACACTCCAGGGGCTGGTCACCGCAGTCTGGACACGTCTGTGCCCCCTCACAGACACACACACCCCAAGGCCTCGGCCTCATGACCTGAGGCCTGTCTGTCCCTCCCTGTAGACACGCTGCAGGATCTGAGTCCCCCATTGTGGGGCTGCCTGGGCCAACCTCCCAACACAACATGGGCACTGCAGAGCCCTGAGTCCCCTCTTCTGGGTGTGTCTGTGCTCCTCACACATTCCCTTAGCCCCATATATTATGCATGTCTGACCCCTCCCCCGCTCCCTATGCACACATACACTAAGGCTTGATCCCCACCTTTGGGGGTTTCCAGCCCTCCACGTACACTCAAAGGGGTCTGAGCCCCACATTCTGAAGGCGTCTGCACTGCCAAACACACGGAGAGACTTCAGTTGCTGGATGAAGCCTTTGAAAAGAAGCATGGTTTTGTGAGCAAGGTTGTGGACTGGGATACAGAAGATGTATGTTCATTTCCTCTCTAGCCCTGACAGTTTTAAAGCACTTATCCCTAAGTCCATTCCGATTCAGGACAGCACTTAAGAACATACTTAAAGTTAAGCCCCAAATTGATGCCACCATGCCTCAGTTTCCCTATCTGTACAATGGGCGATAACTTTTCTTTGTCTTGCCTATTTTGACTGCATAACCTTTGGGGCGGAGACTCTCTTATTATATGCACATGCAATGCTCTGATCTCATTGGGGGCCTCTTGGAGAGTACTGTAATAAATTATAATAATAAATCTAAGAACCTGATTTGCAGGTATAGAGCATACAGACACACATACATGTCCATCTGTCCTCAAGTGTGAGCAAAAGAATAGAGGCCTTAGTTGCCTTGCGTGTTATAATGACATACAACTAACAGTTTACAGAGAAACGTTTACAAAAATTAAAATGACGGGTCTTAAAATTGAGCATAGAGCCTGCCTGAAAGATAGCACTAGGACCCTGTTGATTCATAATACCATCCCTGCCTCTGACATCACCCTTCCCGTGCCTGATGGCTATTGGACAATATCACAGAAGTGTTAAAGGCTAAAGGGAACCTGTTATTTTTTTTCAATCTGCTATAGTATTTGAACTCATGTAGCTTTGTAGCTTTTAGAATTTATGGTGGTTTGTTTTTCATTGGACCTTCCCTGGACCTTCCGCTCATTCAGGCGGCTGTTCGACCCCAACGTGGAGAGCATCCCCATGGGAAATCACTGCATTATGGCTCTTACAAAACCATCGCTTAGAAATCATCTTCACACCCCATCATGTATAAATGCATACAAATGGAGGGCCCGAGCCTGCAACCCTTGCAAATGTGAATGGTCCTTAATCAAGCGAGTAGTCCCCTTGAAGTGAAAGGGTCTACTTGTGTGAGTAATGACGACTCGGATTTATAAAGGGGAATGAACAGGACTGCGACTTTAATGCTCAGAATATTCAAAATGGGACTGTGATGCTCTCGTGCACGCTGCTGTGGGTGATTTTAAGCTGTTGCTAGGGTTAAAGAGCATCTGTTTCATTACAAAATGGCGCCACATTTTTTGCAGGTGAGAGGCGCTAGGTTAGCAGCCCTAGAAATTTAAGTCCTTTGTTAAGGAAAAAGCCAAATATCCATTCAAAACAAAAAAAAAAAACTTGGGGCTGGCCCAGAGTGAAGTGGGATTGTAGAATCTTCTGTGTGATACTTTACACCTGTCCCTTTATTTAAGAGCCAGCATGAACTTTGCTGGGAGTGTGTTGGAATATTTCTCTGCTTTCTCTGAGCTGTTGTATGCAGTGGTGGTGTAGCCGTGTTCATCCAAGGATATTAGACAAGGTGGATGAGGGAAGATTTTTTACTGCATCACCTTTTGTTTTCTGAGCTTGACAGAGCTCCTCTTCAGGCCTGGGAAAGTTACTGAGAGTGTCACCACTAAATACGAGGTCAAACAGATAGCTGAGCAGATGTAGTCTGCACACATTCTAGGGATAATTCAAGGTGAAGTGCTCCCATTAAGTGCCCCATGAAGACCCCTGTAGCCATCGGACAAAAGGGCGGGTGGCTAGTGGGTTACAGCAGTGGTCCCCAACTCCCGGGCCGCGGACCGGTACCGGTCCGTGGATCAATTGGTACCGGGCCGCAGTGGGTACCGGGCCGAGCGGCGTGGCGGGAGCGGTGAGGCGGCGGCAGCAGGCAGCGGGTACCGGGCCGAGCAGCGTGGCGGGAGCGGTGAGGCGGTGGCAGCAGGCGGCAGCAGGCAGCAGGGAAGGTGGCGGCAACTCCCCCCCTCACAGCAGGCCAGGCGCGGGGCTGGATGAATGGAGCGGTGGAGCCAGCGGGCTGCGGCAGAGGGAGGGCTGGGGCCTGCGCACCGGAAGTGAGCGGCCGGGGAGAGCCCGGCGCGATGGGGCCGGGGCTGAGTCAGGCACAGTCCCCCCGGGCCGCAGTAAAATTGTCACCGCGTTGACCGGTCCGCGGTGATAAAAAGGTTGGGGACCACTGGGTTACAGGACTGCATTTCTATACTCTTAAAATTAATGCTTAATTGTTGTTATTTTTTTTTACTTAATGTACTTAGAAGCAACCCTTTAAGAAACCTTTCGTCAGTTTCCTTATTTGTTTTTATTGAAGAATGAGCTGGTGAAGAGCATAGTAGCCCCACAGTCGCCATCTATACTTCAACAGGGACCTAAGGAACTCTGCTGGCTCCCCCTCCCGTTACTGCTCTGTAGACCTGTAAACTTCCCATCTCACCTCAGGACGTGGCTACATTTGCAGCTGTAGAGCGCTTTGGGTTAAACCAGCCTTCGAAGAGCGCACTAGGGAAAGCGCCGCAGCCTGTCCACACTGACAGCTGCAAGTGCACTGGCATGCCACATTTGCAGTGATACTGGGAGTGGTGCATTATGGGCAGCTATCCCAGCATGCAAGTGGCTGCAACGTGCTTTTCAAATGCGGGGAGTGGGGTGGAGTGTGACAGGGAGTGTGTTGTGTGTATGTGTGGAGGAGAGAAGAGTGGGTTTTTGGGGTGCTGAGAGTGTGTCAGCATGCTGTCTTTAAGTTCAGAGCCTCCTTCCACTCCTGCCTCTCTCTCACTCACTCAAAGCAGACATTTACCGTTTGCTTTGTCTTGGATAAGATAAGCAGCCGGCAGTCAGAAACGGAGCTTTGAAAGGGCACTTCTGCATTCCTCCAGCCGTTTTCACAACAATGAGGAAGAGTGGCCACTTGACTTAAGGGGATTATGGGATGTTTCCGGAGGTCAATCAGAGCACAGTGACACAGCCGGACGCATCAGACATTAACCCTCTCGCGGAGGTGGAGTACCAATAGCGCTCCAGGCAGGGAGTCAGAGTGCTCTACGTGCCTTGCTGTTGTGGACCGGAAATAAGGTAGAGCGCTCTGGGAGGCTTTATTGCGCTATATTCTATGTACCCAAGTGCCTTCTGCCAGTTGGCATACAGAGGTTCTTGGGTCACAACCTTCCCTTCTGGAGAAAACCTTTCCAACATAAGTGATGCTCACAATTTGAACACCCCTTTTATTTTAAACTCTTTCCAATCCCTCCCATGGAAAAGCCTACCCCAACTGGAATTCTGACCCTGCAAAAGGAGAAATGCCTGAGACCCCATGAAGTCAACGAGGTCAGGGATAGAATCAGAGAGGTAGCCGTGTTAGTCTGGATTTGCAGAAGTCAGGTATTTCACTATTGCTGCTAATTTAACATGGAAGGGGCTCCGATATTACAGTAGTGGACAGCAGTATAAAACCCTCTGATAGATGGATTGATGTCTATTTGGGAAAGGGAAATAACGTTGAATGCAAATCTAGATTCATTGTAGCCAGCCTGGCAGAAGTGCATCTTTAAGAAGGAACTATAGGCCCTGTGGACTTTATCTAGCTCCTATTGCTAGAGCAAGCAGTAAGGCCACTTTCTGTAAATAAATCCTTAACTAGCCCTAGATGCCCTAGGTTCTCATGTGATTTAACTGTAGGTTGAGTCTAAAGTTTTACAGTCGAGTTGTCTTTAAATAATGAATTCAGAAAAAGCTGGACAATTTTCCTGTGTAAAGTTAAAGTGTGTGATTGATAGTGAAATCCTTGTTGTAGCCTCTACTGTGGAGTTACTACTGAGTAGCATGGTTGTTACGGTGAATTTTAATGGTCTCTAACCCTAAAACAGCTTGACTAATTGTCTTTAGATTTTACAGGGAAAAAATAGAAGTTGGACACCAGTCTGTGACAGATCAATTGCCGTTAACAAACCACACCATTAATAGATAAACCACACTGCAAAGCTGGGATTAGAAACCTGCTCCTTCATTTCAGATAGACAAGGCAGTATGTGAGCTAAAGACAAACCTTTGTGTCAGTGCTGAACAGTATAGAAGGACCCTTGCTTTTTTCTCTCATCTGAAACCAGCCATCAGCGGGCAAACTGGCTATAAGGATGAGAACAGTTCAATGCCACAGGTCGTCTGATTCCTCCCACCCCTCCTTGTTTCTGGGAGGTAGTCTGACTTGCAAATCAATCCGGATGTGAAAAGCCAAGGGATAGCCATAACAGTGGCATTGGCAGGGGCTTCCCATTAGTCGGACGCCATGGCTTGCTTCAGCAGGCTAGAAGGGCACAAAAAGAACAAGGAGTCCTTGTGGCACCTTAGAGACTAACACATTTATTTGGGCATAAGCTTCCGTGGGCTAAAACCTGTAGGGTTCCTTTCGTTTCCGGCAGCTCATGCCAACTTCAAACATAAGGCTGCAACTTCAGGGTGAGGTTCAGGAAGGGAGTGGCATTAGACCGACTTGTAAGCTTCATGCACGCGTCAGGGGCACATTCTGCTAGAAGCGTCTTATGATTAAGCCCATCCCTCAGCGCAGCCTCAGCTCTCCCTGTCCCACCCAGACCAGATGCGATCTGACTGGTCATTGCTGCAAATCGTTCCCCGGTGAAGTGGCATACAAAACTGGGGGGAATGATAAGAACCCAGTGATGTGTGTTACCTCCATAAGTTCTGTCTGGGGAGATGCACTTTCAGTTTCTATGATCGCCTGACCTTTGGGTGATTTTCCTGTGTCCCACCTCCGTCTGCATCAGGGCTGGCTCTGCTGCTGTTCCAGGCAGCGTCTCACCCGGGGGCAGGGAGAGGGAGCACTGCTGGCCGGCACTCCAGAGTGAAAGCTGCACCTCAGGTTCCACTGTAAATCCAGGTTTGGTCCCACCCTCCTAGGGTGATCAGATGTCCCGATAAAATCCGGTCTGTCCCAATATTTAACCCTTTGTCCCACGTCCCGATCGATGTACGATCAGGGTGCCGATTGTCCCGATATTCAGGTAAGGAGGCGCTCTCCTCCTTCTTCCGCAGCGCGTCATGTCCCTGCTCCTCCCGCTCCCTCCCTTCCTGTGTTTCCCACCGCTTAACCGCTGTTTGGCAGTTTGGACTTTCCGGGAGGGAAGGGGAGGAGCGGGGATTTGGCACGCTCAGGGGAGGAGGCGGAGAAGAGGCAGGGCAGGGGCAGGGATTTAGGGGGAGGAGGTGGAATGAGGGTGGGGCGAGGGTGGTGCAGGGATGGGTAATCAGAGGGGAAGGGGAGGAGGTGGAATGAGGGTGAGGCGAGGGTGGTGCAGGGATGGGTAATCAGAGGGGAAGGGGAGGAGCTGGAATGAGGGTGGGGCGAGGGTGGTGCAGGGATGGGTAATCAGAGGGGAAGTCAGCACAGTAGGTGAGTGGCGTGGGGGTGAAAAGGCGAGTGGCGGGCGGGGAGGGTGAAAAGGTGAGCATTGGGTGGGGGACAGGAGGGATGCAGGAAGCAAATGGCGGGCTGGAGGATGAGGAAGGGTGGGGGAGGTGAGTGGGGGAGGGGATGGGACCTGGGGTAGAGTCTGGGAGGAGCGGGGGTGAGGGTGGACTGTGAATGGGGCTGACAGCACCCCAATGTGTCCTGATATTTCAGTGTTGTGATCTGGTCACCCTAAACCCTCCAGATCCACAAAACGTCACCAGGGCTCCAGAATGGGGAGACGGGGGCCCTGAGCCTAGTGAGAGGGGGAGTTTGGGGGCTTCCGGGAGGGGAGCGGGCCTTAAAGATGAGGGTGGGCCAGGTACCTGTGAGATCTCCATCCCCCACAGGACTTCCAGGGGTGGGCTACAGGTCCCACAAGACTTGGCACGAGCCATAGAAGGAGCCCTGTGCTCAGGGCCACCTCCTGTCTGCCAGTTTGTCCAGCAGCCCAGTTGATCATAGGCCTCAGCCTGGCACCGGCAGTGTCCAAATCCTGCTCACTTCTGCTGGCACATCGCCGGCTGGGACAACACAACTGCCAGGGGTGGGCTACAGGAGCTGAAGGGCAGCCAGGCCCTGTGACGCCTCAAGACCCGGTAAGGCAGCAGGGCTGGCTAACCGACCCCTTCCAACCGCCTGACGCAGGGGCCTGCGTGGTGTGGATCGCAGACCAGGAGGCAGCCAATGGGTTCGGAAGCAGGGACAAAAGAGGAAGAAGCCAGGAGGGGAGTGGGGACAGGGATAGTGGGGCTCATGAAGATGGCGCCGTCCATTTGGGATCGGCCTGGAGCCCCTGGAAGACAATGGTCAAGCACCACAGGAACCTCCCCGTCCCCCATCCCTGCAGCGGGGCGGTTTCACACGTGATCAGGGCCCAAAGGGAGAGTGGGGGGCAGGCCCTGGTGGTCTGGTCCCCTCAGGCGGAGGTGGGGCTCACCGCGTTCCCCGCGATGTGTCTGCAGGGTCTCAGGCAGGCAGTGCTGGTGGATTCAATGGTGGAGCTGTGGGTGTCCTCCGAGCCAGGCCCCTGGGGGGGCAGAGGGAACACATGAAGGGTGGGGAATCACAGCACCAGCCGAGTATCTACACGTATGCAGTGAGGGAGCCTGGGCTCCCCAGGCACCGGCCCTCCAGCTTCTGGCTCCTCAGCTTGTGGTCTTCCAAGGTGACAGTTGTTGGCCCCACAGCCCAGGGCTCCACAGCCTCTGGCTCCCCCATTCCTGGCCCCACAGTCTTTACCGTGACAATGTAGCAGGTGTACCGATTTTGGCCTGCCTATGGTCTCACATTCAGCCGCTTCTGATGAGTTGGAGGCCCAGCTTCTCCGGTCAATGCATGCGAAGATACGGCGGGTGGACCACACGGACGTGTTTTCCCTCCTGTTCAGGATGAGAGGGCTAAGGCCAAGAGAAGAGAAAAAGAAGGCTGCAGTTGGGGAGAAGGCACAGTTATATCTGGCAGCGTGTGCGCCCCTGCTGGGCTACCTGGATATTCTAGGTAGGGCGTATAATTCATTCCATGGCTCTTGTACAATGTGCCCTGTAGAATGAGGCAGCCCCGAACCCTGCCCAGGACTGGGATAAAGCTGACCAGGAACTATGGCTGGAGCGCATGGCTTGGGTGGGGCACCCTCTGGCGGGACCCCACTCCGATAGCAGCCATACAGTGGCAAAGTAAGGAGGTAAAGGGCTCGGCCCCAGCCGAGGTTTTGTGCTAGGAATACAATGAGATAGGGAAATGTTTACGTGCATCCTTTAGGTTTCGGTGTGAGTGTGGGCACTGTAGAGGTGGGCACACATCTTCTGGCCACCCATGCGTTAAGCGTACCTTCCCCAGGAGGCATGGCTGCTGCTCCATGTGGAGTAGGAGGGGGGCCAACCTGGCTAACAAAGACAACATCTCCAATTCACTTGGGTGTCTCAGCCCCCACCCCCCACCCCCTTTTTCAGGGGAGTGTCCCAAGAAGGAGAATGCAATATACTTGTGGGATGGTTTTGTTCAGGGTTTTAGGATCCCGTATGAAGGACAGAGGGTGGACGTCATGGCAAACAACCTCTGATCTGTTAAGAGCATGGAGGGTCTGGCCAGAGATGAGATCCAAAAGGAGGTTCTTTAGGCAGGGTTGTGGGTCCTTTCTGGCTAATGCCATTGTCTAATCTCCATATCTCCCCCTTGGGCCTCGTCCATGAGAAGGTGCCTGATGAGTATCGCCCCATTCACCATCTCTCGTGCTCTCCAGGGGGATCGCAGAACAAGGCAATTAACCCCGAGCTGTGCACCATTGGCACTTTGACTGCGGAATGTGGGGACCCGCAAGGACTCTCAAAATTAATACTGGCCACTCCAGGCTTATATTAAACTCCCAAAGTTACAGCTTTTCTCTGGCCTTGGATGGGTAGATGCTGCCACCACCCAAGTGCAAAAAAACCCTTGGGTTCCAGGAAGGCGCACTTGGGAATTCCCCCCTGTAGAGTACCCTCAAGCCCTCCCCCACCCCCACCCTCCAGGGAATTGCTGAGAAAGAAAACAAAGGAAATCAGCTGTTGCCACCAGCTAATTAAACAACCTATGCACACCTCTTAGGACACAAAAATTCAATCCTGCTCTTTAAAAAGGTAACGTTTATTAAAAACAAGAAAAAAATACATTTGGAAGTTGGGCTTTTTGCTATATTTAAAAAGAACTACGTATAAGGATTAAGCATCAAAATAACTTTTGAGGTCCAGCTTAAAGGTTACAAGCAAAACAAAAGCATTTGGGGGTTAGCAGAGAGGCGTCCACAAGCCAATAAGAAATAAAAGAAATAACCCTAATCACATCTTCTTAGACATTCCCTGATTTATTTACATAGCTGGGGTTTCAAATAAGTAGTTCTAGGTATGATCTGATGGTTTTCCATACCTGGCTTAAAGCTTCTTATAGCACGGCTATGTGTCTCCTTTCTCCAGAGAACAACAACTGACAAAGAGAAAGCTTTCCCCAATTTTAAAAAGTTCTAGCCTTCCCATTGGCTCTTTTGGTCAGGTGCCCACTCCCTTCTTTTACCTGTGGACTTGTTAACCCTTTACTGGTAAAGCAAGTAGAGAACAGTCACTAAAAGGGATTTTATAGATAACTGGCTGGCTGGGTCCATAAAAGGACTGACCACCCTCCCACACACACACACTTCATTTATCACAACAGTACACAATGCATCATGTGACACAATGGTGCACATGATCCGTTCAGGTGGCCCTCCTGCTTGGCTTGCAAAAAATGCCATCAAGTTGGTCTCCTGCCCTCCTCCCAGTCCCTGCAGCAGACTTTAACCTCTGGGGCTTTTCCTCTGATGGACAGATGGAAGTGGACAAAGCAACACCCCTGGCTGTGCTAATTCACTTACAGCCTTTGAACAATTCAGTACGACGTTGGACTGGAAGTGCTCAGGATGCCAACCGATGATGTACTTACTACCTGGACCATCTCTTCATTGTGGGCAGGGCCGGGGTGTGGAAGTGTGAGCAACTACTTTGGGTTCTTCAGGTGCTGATGGGCGCGTAGGGTGTTCCCTTCTCCAAGTTAAAAACGGTCACCACTTTGACACACCTAAGCATTGAGCTTGGCCATATGGTTGTCAGCATCAGCAGGTCCACAAAAGTTTGTCTGAGGGATCTCCAATCCCTGTTGGGCCACTTGGACTTTCCTGCAAAGTCCTACCCCCCAGTGCGCCTTCTGGGCATGGTTCGCTGCTGGGTACAGAAGGGTACAGGCCCTGATCCACTTTAAAAGGGTCACTATGTAGATGAAGGAAGACCTGGCCCTGTTTTCTCACTCACTGTAATGGGGTATCCATACAGAGGAATGTTTACATGCTCAGGGTTGACCTGCAGGTCCACTCAGATGCAGCAGATGGGGTAGGTTTCAGCATGTATTTCAGGAGGCGTTGGCAGGTCCAGAAGTGGCCCTGGGAGAGGGAAGAGGCTGGAATTATAAAGGGACCTCATCTTCCTGGAGTTCTTCCCCATCTGGGGGTGGTCACCCTCTGGGGTGGGGCATGTAGGGAGAAGAGAGTCAAGTTTTGGTGCAACAATCAAGCAATTATCCTGGCGGTGAACTCTCCGTCCAATAAATCTTCCAGGATAATGAGGCTGGTGAGGCCTTTCCTTCTCCATTGCCCCAAATACACTGCTCACTTCACTGCCAAGCACATGCCTAGGCTTAACAATGGCATGGCCCAGCGGTTTTCAACCTTTAGCAACCCAAAGACCCCCCATTTTGATTTTAAAAATTTCCTGGACCCCATCACTTTCCCCTCTAAAGGAGAACCCAGTGAGGGAAGAAGAGGTTCCATGTTGTGAGGAGGAACCTCCAGAAGAGGGAAGAAAGAGACAGACTCTGGTTTGGGGAAAGGAGCGAGCTGGTATATGGTGCAATAATACTGAGCTGGTACATGGCATTTTTATCAGTAGACCTCAAAGCACTTTAATTATCGCCATTTTACAGGTGGGGAAACTAAGGCAGAGCTTAGTGATGTGACTTGCTCAAGGTCACCAAGCAAGCCAGTGGCTAAGCCAGAAATAGAACCCAGGTCTTCTTTGTCTCAGTCAGTGCTCTGTCTGGAAGAAGGAAGCAGGGACATTCAAGGGAGTGCAGGTAAGAGCAAGGGGGACAGAGAGGATGCTGCAGCAAGCAGAGAGAAGAAGGGGAAGCAGGAGGCAAATGGGGAGGTAACACAGTGTGGGGCAAGTGAGAGACAGGACAGGAATGGCACAGAAGGAGAAGATGTTTTTCAAAGAAAGGAAAAGAAAAGGAATTTAATAAAGGAATTTAAAGTCCAACTAGCGAAGAATGGTTCAAAAATGTAAGGATGCCGTTATGGAAAAATGAATTACACCAATTACATACCCAGCAAAATAGACAGGGGACAAATAGATACTTAGATATTTGGTTACCTTCTAATCTATTCAATACCCCAACAAAATACATTCCCCTGCAAAAAACAAAAACACACCTGTCCAATTATTACCATTTGATAGATGTGCCTGTTCTGTTCAATGTGTGCAATCAACGATTTCACTCAGATCGCTAGAAACGACGTGTCACAGGCATTGGAAAGACACTCACCCTGTTATATGGTAACACCCTGTTAAGGAGAGAGATCTGATAACTACAGTCCCGGATCACGTCTCTTTCAACAAAGGCTCACCGTTGTAATGATTTTTGTTTTGTTTCTGACGGTTGCATGGCAAGGATTTGTAACCCTGTTCATGATTCCGAAATAAAAAATTAGGAAATAAAGAGCAGGGAAAAGCCAGTGGGACTTCAGGTGGATAGAATGAATCAGAGGTGGGAGGAGAGGGGAAGACAGGCTGGGAGGAAAAAAGGAAGAGAAGAACACCCAGCCTGTCTGATGCAGCTCTTTTCGATAGGTGTATTTTATTGAATGCATTTATGCTCCAATGTCTCATTGCATTTCCCTGGCCGATGTACCCAATAGCCTTGTACGTCTTGGGAGAAAGGCCGAACAGACCCATATATCGCTGGGTGTGTGTAGAAGAGAAAACAACACGGGAAATAACCTGAATTCCCCAGAATGCAGGCGCATTCCTTTGTGTTTCAATGCTCGGACTCGATTTGCATTTAAAACAGTTTGGGGTGGTTTTTGTCCCCCCCCCCCTTTTCCGGTTATATAACTGCTGATATGAAGCAGCCTGCAAATCCCGCTAGATGGCAGGCTGTCTCCTTTCCTTTCCACATATTTTTCTTCGTTGCAGACATTAAGGTTCTTTCCTCCCCTCGATCCCCCCTCCCCAGGAGCGGGGCCTCTTCAGTTTTCGACATTCCTGTTTTTCTGGCCTGCGCCAAGGTCTCCATGCTGGGGTGCCTCACAGGCGGGGCACTTGCAAACCCAGAAAGGCCCTTTACGGTGGAAACGAATTCGACATTCCTTTGAGCTCCCTTCGCGGAAGAGGGAATCATCTTTTTTCCAAAGCGCCTGCCTTTTCCTGGGGCTTAGTATTAGTTGCGTTGAAAACACACAAACACACCGCCCCACTCAGGACACAAGCCAGGCGGAAAGGACAGCCCTGCTGGGTTCCCTGCCCACGTTGTCTAGAATACTCCACAAATGGTGACAGTAGCTGCCCCTTTAATGCTCCCATCACAGTAATGGAAAGGTTACATCTGTCTCTCCGCGTGTCTTGTCCTGTGTTAAACCAAGGTCACAGTGTCATGTCTTGGCTGGCCTGAGGATCTATAGGGCTCTGAGACAAGCCAGGCGTGTGGGCGCCTGAGGCAGACGCTAGCAAAGTGTGGGGGAGGAGGGTTTGGCAGCAGTGAGACGGCCCCACTTTCATGGGGGAGGTCAGGAGTATTTTGACATTTGGGAGTGTGAATCCGTGAGCAGCAGGGAAGTGAATCAGGGAGCTAAGGATCGGGGATGGTCTGGATCTTTATCTTGCTGGGCCAGGAGGCTGGGGAGGTTGATGGGATGGGAGGGACTCCCAAAAGTCAGTGGCATGCTTGGAATGTGGCTAGGATGGAGAATGAACCAGTTTGGATAAAATAAGAACGGACACCACACTAGAAAAGCTTTTGACATGCTTCTGAAGTCCCTCCTTTCGGGCAGAAATCAGAAGCAGCAATACCAAAATACCAGTTCCCGGCCCCCTGGCTGAAAATCGGAGTTGCTGGGAAAGCTACGAGAAATCCTGTTTTCTTGTGATTTCTGCCAGGCCAGTTTCTACAAGGCAGAAGTTCAGATGAACTTTTGAGAAGGGTCCGGCCTTTTGGATGCTTTCCCAAACTGAATCACTGTCAAGTTCGCTCATCACTACTTACATGAGAAAAATCCACCAATGTACGCAGGGTTTCAGCTCCGATTTCTGGTTTTAAATTTCTTTTCTAGCCTTTAAAATTGGAAAGTGAAATTTCGGAATGCGAAACAAGTTAAAACAGCGTGGTTTCACCTTCCCAAGTCTGCAAATGGACAGCACCGGTGCCTCTGCTGCTGCTCAGAGATTTACCAAGCAGTCGCAGTGTGAAATGAATATCACTTTGGTTTGGTATTCAGAGCTCTATAGGCAGCAGTAAAATTGACAAGAATCATGCCATTTCCCCCCTACTAATGCTTGTGAAGAGTGATAGAGGCACTCGTGCTGTCTGCCTGCAGACTCAGGAAGATCACACTACACTGAGTTTGCACTTATGTAATAGTGTCTTATCGTTTCTTTGCATTGCCCCACTGGTCTGTCTGTTATCCACCTGTTGTCTTTTGTCTTAGATTGTAAACTATTTAGGGTGGGGCCTGTCTTTTTGACCTGTTTGTACAGAACCTAGCACAATGGAGCCCTGGTCCATGACTGGGCCTACTAGTCACTACAGACGTATAATAAACAAATAAATAAAATAATATAGAGCCCACTCTTTGAGCTATTCAGGGAGAGGAGGCCCTTAAAAAGCTAGGTTGGGGGTGGGGGACAGATTATCAGAGAGCCCCTCAGGGCTGGGATCAGAAGTGGAGACGTGGAGAGGCCAGAGAAAATTTCTTATTCAATCCAGCCTCTAGTGTGGAGGTTTCAAATTGAGCAAACCCATTATTATTATTATTATTATTATTATTATTTATACAGAAGCATCAAAGGGCCTCAGTCTGGGATCAGCACCCCCTTGTGCTCGGTGCTGTACAAACACAGAACAAAAAGAAGGTCCCTGCCCCACAGGGTTTACAGTCACTATTCCAAATGGGAGGACGAAAGCCCCAAGCAGGGTTCAGGGACACATCTCTGTGCTGGAGCCAGGATTATAAAACTCGGAGAGGGTATGATGCTGCGGGTTTTTATAGTGTGTCTGAGAGTGATGGCGTTTGCAGCTCCCTATAGTGCACTGTAGCAGGGCACTACTCATCCTTCTGTTCACACTGTTGCCCATGTTGGATATTATCCCAATTCCCCTGCCTCTCCCAGGGGACTGACATTTCTTTGTACCTACATAGCTGACATAAACCTTTCCCCAAGCTCCCTCTCGAGCCTGGCTCTTCCTGCGGTTTCTCCTTGCAGGATCACTCTTCTCTGGGCCCTTAGGCATTGATCCAGAAAAATGCTTGAGCACATGTTTAACTTCAATGGGACCATTCGCACGCTTCAGTGCTAAGTTGGATCAGGAGCCCAGTTCCCTCTTGCCCCAGAGAGCCTCTCAACCTTGTGTACTCTGGCGTTGGAGCCAGTGTGTCTCCCTGGATCTGGCCGTGGGTGACTCAGCCAAATTGGCCTATGGCTCCATCCCATGTCCTAGAAGTTGTCCCCACATAAGCAGGGACATCGCTTATTAATTAATATGCAAACTGTGCAGTGTGGGCACATTAATGGCGCCTGTGAGGACCTGAGGTTCCCCCACCTCTGCCTGGCTGTTATGCTGGGGACAACCCCTGGGATGGACGCAGCACCTCGGGTTGAGAGAGCAGCGCGGTCTCCATGGCCCATCCCATCCTTGGTGTCTCTGATTTGTCTGCCAGCAAGAGGGTCAGTTAATACTTACGTAGCCAACGGTGCCGGTTAATCCTGCTCATAGGCCTAGCTGCCAGGAAAGGTGCCCATTACAAACAAGGACCTCCAAGAGCTTAACAGACATGAATCAATGTCAGCGTCCGTGATCTGTCGCCTGTTCCCGCGGCACTGGGCTGAAGTTAACAATTCACTGCAACACAGGCAGATTGCTAAGGGCCTGGCCTGGATTGGAACCAGTGACCTACAGACGATAGCTGCTACGTCCTATTGCCATTCCCCCATTCAGTCTTCCCCCTCCCTCCCTTTTTTTTTTTGACCACATGAGAGCTCCACCTAATTGAAATGCTGGGGGGTGTTCCAATCCCTCGCAGTGTAATGAATTGAAATCCTGCAAAGCCTAACGCAAGGAATTCAAATGCGTATTGGCAAGGGGTCTTTTCTGGACGCCTTGCAGAGCATATTCAAAATGATTTGAAACGTGCTTTCCTGTATTAATGGCTCTGGGCTCAGGCACTTTTCAATTATTCAGGGTTGACTTTTAATTGTAATACTTTAGTGAAGACAAACTTTTTAAGTGAGAGGATATCAAGTGCCCCTCCCTGCATGCCCAGCATCAGAACGTTGCCCAGGGGCATGAGGGAGGGAGAGAGGGGATTGACACACACTGCCATGAGCCCGACCTTGCTGTTCTGCTGGTTACAGGGGTGCAGGTTATGGAGGGGAGTTGCCCAGTAAGTCCCACCTTTGTAAAGTGCTTTGGAGCTCTCGGATGCCAGGCACGATAAATGTGCCAAATACAATGGTTCCTCTCTGCTGTGCCTTCGGGCTCCTCTAGTGCACTCCTTCTATTCCCCTGCACTGACGTCTGACTCCCGGCCATCTTGCAGCCTTGAACACTCATCAGGAAGAAGAGCCTGGGCAGCTGACATGCATCCGTCACCGCAGACGGGCTGGGGTCGGGGACTGGCAATGGGAAACAGCATCTCTAGGACTCTGGGATGAATCTGGCCCAGGCTGGTAGTGACCGAAAGCTGCTAATAGCTGCTGGCTCTTTGGCGGCCAGTGTTAAAAGAGCGGGTGACTTCCTAGTGTAACCCACACTTCTGGGGGTGGTGTTCTGGCCCATCCAGTGGCACCGAGACCACTTAAAGGGAGAGAAATTGAGTCTGCTCCACAGTCTTCCCTCAGCTAACAGCTAGCTGGCTTAGGTCATGCGACAGAGGCTCATGCACTAAACTCCAGAGGTCCCAGGGTCGATCCTGACGACCGGGGTGTGTTAGCATTACACTAGCAGATAGGTTGCCACTGATGAGTGCTTCAGCAGAGATGTCAGGGGCCAGCTGACACAGAGACAACCTTCCTTCCACTCCTAGAGGGGATGCCTTCAACCTGATGTGGCCCCGAGCCCTAGAAGGGAGCGAGATGCCAGCTGTGAACCCGTACAAGGCCCCAAGGGGTGGCTCACCCAAAAGGCCAGCCTGGCAGCATTGCTGTGCACTGGGAAGATTATGCAGGGAAAGCGGGTACCAAGCAGCATTTGTTCTGTGACCGGAGACAGCCACCGTCTCCTTGTTTGACAATCTGGCTCTTTTCCTCAGCCCTTAGCAGGGTCAATACTTTCCCTGCAGTCATCTCACTGCGGGCGGACGGAGCAGGCCAGCATACCCCAAACAGCACCTCCACCACTCTCAGTGAGCACAGAGCGAGAGGGGGGCACTAGGACCATAGGGACGTCAGGATCCCAAAATGACGACGTCTCTCCACGTGCTTTGCAATCAGGGTGAAATCCTCCTCCCTGACGCATGGGGAGGATCATAGCTGCCCTGCTCTCTCCGAATGCCGGGGACAGCAAAGGAGCTGAGATCCATCGAAGGGAGTCGCAGAGGCAAATTCTGCCCTCACGGTTGTTATTTAAGACTGTCATGCAACTCCGGTTCTGGGTGGATGGCGTGAATGTAGGCACAGGCGCTGACGTATTTCTCCCAGTAGGTGCTCCACCCCCACTCCGCCCCGAGGCCCTGCCCTCACTCTGCCCCTTCCCCCGAGGCCCTGCCCAGGCCCTGCCTCTTCATGCCCCCACTCTGCCCCTCCCCTGAAGTCACACCAGGGCCGGCGACAGGGGGGTACAACAGGTACAGCTGTACCGGGCCCCGGACTTAAGGGGGGGGCCCTTAAATCCAGGGCGGGCCCGGTACGCAGCTGTACCCCGTTGTCGCCGGGCCTTTGAGCAAGGCGCAGCTCCGGGCAGCGCTTATCAGCCCCCTCCCCCGGCACCCAGCAGCCTCCCCCCACCCCCCTTTGCTTCTCCCAGCCAGGCCACGCGGCCAGAGGGCATGCGGGGGTTGGGCCCCCGTGGGCGGCGGGAGACTGCACGATCTGCGTACGGGGCCCCAAAATTCCTGTCGCCAGCCCTGAGTCCCACCCTCACTCTTCCCCCTCCCCCGAGTGCTTCCTGCCAGCCTCTGAACAGCTGATCGGCACCCCTCCCCCCACCGAACAGCTGTGCCTGGTGGGTGCTGAGCACCCGCTATTTTTTTCCATGGGTGCTCGAGTCCTGGAGCACCCACAGAGTCATTTTGTATAAATGTAGGACGTTCACACAGTGACAGAAGATACACACGGCAGGAGGTGCCTGGGTAATGGAGATAGCCGGAGCCATTTCAGGTACTCTCCTCAGACGGAACCCAGAGGGATGCTGTGGACTGTTCTTCCATTCCCAGCGCCTGCACCTGCATCGGCTTGCAGAGCTGAGTTCTCTCCCCCACATTATTCAACACCTGCATGGCACCAAGAGGAAACGCAGTGTGCAGCTGACACCCACCTACCGCTCCCGTCTGCCGAACAGCACCATCTCCCAGCTCTCTCAACACCAGCCCTGCTGGCCAAAGCGGAATCCAGGCCAGACTAGTCAGACAGTCACTATCCTGAGGAACTGACAATCTTTTGCTCTGTGTATGTACAGCGCCGAGCACAGTGGGGCTCTGATCCTGAATGGTGTCTAGGCCCGAGCGCAGTACAAATCAGAAATAATCATTACAACCGGTGAAGGGATAAAAAGGAAAACAGAATTGCCCACTGCTTGATTATTTTCAAATTCCTATTTGTTGTGCTTATTCTTTTTAAGCTCGTCACTGAGTTTGGGGCTTCCACCCCCTACCTAAGTCTACATGAGCAGAAGATTGATAGTTCTGCCTACATCCAGGCACCAAGCCTGATCCAGGCCACCCCCGATCTCAGCTTGTTATTTCCCTGTAGAGCCTCTTCTCAGAAGAGACACGCCTATGACGTCCTCGCTGAGACACTGTGTTGTCTAGTGGACAAAGCACAGAACCAGGACTAGAAACTCCTGAATCGAGTTGGGCAAAATTTGTCAGCTGAACCCTTTTTTGGCAAAAAAAAAAAAAAAAAAGCAGATTTGGCAGACGACAAAATTTGGGGTCAATTTTGTTGAATTCTTCATTTTTCAAAAAAATCGGAAAAAAAACAAGATGTTTCACTTCAATATTTTCAAAATGGGACACGTCGATCTTTTGCTTTCAAATGAGTTTTTGATTCAAATATTTCCTTTATTTTTAAAATACTCAAACATTTTAAAATGATCAAAATTGAAACAAGACATTGCATTTCACCCGGAACAGTTTTTTTCTTCAACTTTTTGAAATCGCCGACGAACTACAAAATCCATTATTCGCCCAGTTCTACTTCTGAATTCTAATCCCAGCTCTACCGTTTTGAGTAATCTACTTAATCTCGCATTTCCCTCAGTTGATGTAAATTAGCAGAACACCATTGAATTAATTAATTTAATTACAACCAAGGATCCTGTACTCTGTGCCCAAGTTTCCCCATCTGTGACATTCACAGTATACTGACCTGCCTCTCTATCTCACAGAGATGTTGTAAAGATCAACTAGCTAATGTTTGCAGCATTGCCAGCTTTTACTATTTTATCATGAATCTCACACCATTTGGTGAAAATCTCAGCTTTCATTAAAAGCAAGGGAAGATTCTAGTCCTGCTGTTTACAGAAAGAAGTTGAAGGTGTGACCGTAAAGGTTCAAAACCAAAAACACAGCCCCAAAAGAATGTTATTTAAAATGAACAAACCTATGATTTTTAAACCAACCCATCTCATGATATCTGAACTCTGGGGGTTGGCTGTACCACATTTGCGCTCATCACTGAATAGGTTAGCAAAAAGTGCCAAGCAGTCTACTGTACGGGAGTTTTGATATGGGAAAAGAGGCCCTTTAGAGACAGCATGTGATTTCTACACTTGTTGCACTTCATTCGATCATAAAGATACATTGGAACCTCGCCCTAATTTTAAAAATATCTATAGAAATAGTCCAAAATACCACATCTGACAGTAATCTGACAAAGAGCTCTGTATAGCTCCAAAGCTTGTCTCTCCCACCAACAGAAGTTACATAGGTGCTGACTCAGTGGGTACTTTAATAACAATATGGAGATATACCTTTCTCGTAGAACTAGAAGGACCTTGAAAGGCTATTGAGTCCCATCCCTTGCCTACACTAGCAGGACCAAGTAGTATCCCCTAACAGATCCCCCCCCCCCCCGATCCTTAAATGGCCTCCTCAAGGATTGAACTCACAGCCCTGGATTTAAATAGGCTGATGCTCAAACCACTGAGCTATCCCTCTCTCCTTTGGTGTCTTTGTTTTGTTTTTGCTTATGGTGATCCTGAAAAACATTTCACGTTCCAGGCTAAGATGCCATTAAGTCCTTTTTAAGGGGACGTTCCGAGTCACATTTCTACGTGGGAATTGAAAGGAAGATATTGTTAATCTTTGCATAGGCTGTATGTGGATGTACCTGTCGTTCCTGATCTCTTGCATCTCGCCAGGTCCCTGAGTAGATGCGCATGACAGTCACTCCATTATTAGAGCATCCAATTTAAATCAGCCCCTTCTGGAATTTGTTTCTCTCTCCAGTCTTGGCTGTGGTGCAGTTCACAACTTCCCAGTAAGCGAAGCCTTCCTCAAGGCCAGCAGTCACAGCAATCACTCCTCTCCTGCTCCCTCCTTTCTCTCCTCTCCGCACCATGCACTAGGAAACAAGGAAATCTTGCTCATGCTTGTGTTTTGGGCAACGGTCTAAATTGCAGAGCAGAATCATAGCGCGTAGCCCTTCTAGAGCACTTTCTAGACACAGATCTCAAAGTGATACCTAAAGGAGGCAAGTACCGTTACTCCCACTTCACAGATGGGGAAGGTGAGGCACGGAGCGGTGATGTAACTGCTGGTGGGAGCACTACAACAGACAAGGTGTTTTAAGCAGTGTATCAGGACCTCTGTTCAGAATAAGTCCATGCTCTGGTCTTTTCTACACTAGCTCTCTAACTCTTACCAGCAGGAGTAAAAATAGTGGGAAATGTTAAAGATAATGTCCCACCTTAGACAAAGCTATTGTAACAGCCTGGGCATGGGTGGCCAGGCCTAGTGGGTGGAGCTGGAATCAGAAGTCAGGAATCAGAGCCGAAGTCAGTAACCAGATCCGGAGCCAGAGCAGAATTGAGTAGGACAGGAACAAAACAGAGCAGGATAAAGGCATGGCATTGCTAGCAGCTGGGGGTCCGACTAGTTGCACAGACAAGTTCCTGGTGTTCCCTCCAGGCTTAAATAGTATCCCTGGACCAATCAGGGACCCTGGGAGTGCTGCCAAGCAGGCCATCTGTGAGCGGTACATCCTGTGGTACTTGGGTCCACAAGGCTCGCAGCCTGTGACTCAGTGCCCTCCCAGAGCTGTTGAGTGGTGGTGTAGATGCGGTAGTTGGGCAAGGACCAGCAGCCCTCTAGGTTCTAAACCAATGGATCCTTGCCGCTATAGTTGGGAGATGGGATGGTACTAAAAGGTCCGTGGTATTTAGCATGTTCATTCCATGTTATTTTAAATCATCTGTTTAGCTGATGCTTCCCATCGGTGTAACTTTGGGGTGGTTCAACATTCGAATCTAGGTCCTGACCCCAGTTTTGCTAAAGAATCCCATCTTTCTAACAGGCTGAACCAAAGGCTTGGATCCAGGCACCCCCAGGAGCTTGGGCTATTTGAAATCTGGAATTGAGTTTTGGAGTTTGCTTACATTAGAAATCAAACAGTAAGCATGGAGCGTTCCACAGGCAAAGGCCTTAAATCATGGTCCTGTTCATCTATCTCCTAGACTACAGAGACAGCAATAAAGAATAAAACAAGGGTCTGGAGTCTGTGGAAGAAATCGAGGAGGAAATGTATGAAATATTGTGCAATGGCTCTCGGAGGGATGTATCTGTAGCAGCCTGTCTTTAGCCTGAAGAACAAACAGTAAAATCAGAGCCAGCATGGGTATGTCTCATCCAGCTGGGAATCACATCCCTGCGTAGACATTCCCTGTGTCTCAGTCCCCTGTCATTAAAATGAGAATAACAGTGCTTCTCTGCCTCCCAAGAGAATTGGGAAGATAAATTTAAAAATGGTTCTGATGTTATAGCGATGGGGCCAGCGAAGTATGTGAGCGATACTTACAAGATGTAGAATCTATCCGAGGGAGCAGTGACTCTGAAAAAGATTTGGCAGTCATGGTAGGTAATCAGCTGAACATGAGCTCCTAATAGGGCATCGTGACCAAAAGAACTAGTGTGGTCCTGGGATGCATAAACAGGGGAATCTTAGGTAAGAGTAGGGAGGTTATTTTACCTCTCTATTTGGCACTGGTGTGACCGCTGCTGGAATCCTCTGTCGACTTCTGGTGCCCATATCAACAGACGCAAGGAGCTCAATCTATTAGTTTAACAAGCTATGGGGTGACTTGATTACAGTCTACAAGTACCCCTACGGGGAACACAGTTTTAATAATGGGCTCTTCCATGTGAAGGTACAACATGATCCAATGGCTAGAAGTTGAAGCTAGACAAATTCAGAAGGGAAATATAGTATAAACTAGTGTCTATGGTGAGAATAAATTACCATTGGAACAATTTATCAAGGGTCGCTTGTGTTGGATTCCCCATCACTGACCATTTTAAAATCAATATTGAATGTTTTCTCTAAAAGATCTGCTCTAGGAATTATTTTGGGGAAGTTCCCTGGCCTGTGTTATACAGGAGGTCAGACTAGATGATTCAATTGGTCCCTTCTGGCCTTAGGATCTATGGATCTAAGTAAAATAAGGAAGCCAGATCACTCACCCAGAAGTGCCTGTGTCTACTACAACTAGCTACAGGCAGCACAACATGAAAGAGTTTTCTTTCATTTTCAATTTCCTGGCCTTTTTCTAGACCTCTAATCACACTTAGGGTGACCAGATGTCCCAATTTTATAGGGACAGTCCTGATTTTGGGGTCTTTTTCTTACATAGGCTCCTGTTACCCCCACCCCTGTCCTGATTTTTCATACTTGCTATCTTGTCACCCTAATTACACTCATCAGCAACCCAACTATTGGGGAAGAGGAATCCTCACAGTATATATTTATAGTATATACAGTAACATTTTCAAAGACCATCTGAATCATTAGGAGTCTGCATCCCATTGAAAGCCTATGGGATTTAGCCCTAATTGACTTAGATGCTTTTGAAAAGTTTACCCACAGACCATAATAATGGGTTTTACATACATAATCCCTGCTCTACTGCCTTAACGATGAGGAATCTGAGTCTGATCTCACATCAGTTGTATACCAATGTAACAAGCAATTCCACTAAAGCCGCTGCTGATTTACACTGCTGCAAGTGAGATCAGAATCAGACCCCTGGGTTTGAAGCCTGTCACCAGTTTTCTTTCTGCCTCCTTCTATTCTTTTCAGTCCTACCTTGAATAATCCCTGACCATATGTGCTAACTACTTCCGCCAAACAATCTGTTCCACCTTGCATTTTGCTGTGATGCTGGGAGTTCCCTTCCCAGACCTGAAGAAGAGTTCTGTGTGGCTCGAAAGCTTGTCTCTCTCCCCAACAGAAGTTGGCCCAATAAAAGATATTCCCTCACTAGGGCGACCAGATGTCCCAGTTTTATAGGGACAGTCCCGATATTTGGGTCTTTTTCTCATAGAGGCTCCTATTACGTCCCACTCCCTGTCCCGATTTTTTACACTTGCTGTCTGGTTACCCAATCCCTCACCCACCTTGTCTCAAACCGTGACAATGCTATCCCTGACAGCTAAAGCACTGCCCTTGGCATTTGTATTTGTTGTAAGCCATCTCAAAAAAAGGAACAATTAGCCAATAAAGAACCCACAGTGTATGCATTGGCAGGAACAGTACATCTAACTGCTGAGCATTGCCTAATGAAACTGGTGTCCCTTGATGTTTGCCTGGGTCAAATGCAGAGAGTGGTTAGATATTGCAGAATAGCCTTCTTGGATCAGTCTCAAATATTATGGCTAAAGCTAATATTGTTACTATTTGGGATAACAATCCCAGATGGATACCGTTAAAAACAATCTATCTGCATTCCATCCTGTTAATTTGTCATTCAGAGAATAATGCTGATTAATAATGAATGACCAAAGATGCTTAAGGGTGCTTATTTTTACCTGGGCGATCAAGATACCACCTGGGAGAGAGTAGCATAGAAGCTTCACCCTTTCTGGACTACCTTCTGCAAAGGATTAAGGGTCTCTATACCATGTTGGCTCATTTCCCCCCAATTTGAAGGAGGAGTGTAACAAAAATTAACGAGTTCACTATTTTTCAAATCAAAACACGATTATCAAATAAGAACATGCGTGTACCACGCTTAGTATTCATTTATACCTGCTTCCCACAGGTATGTCGGAGAAACGTAGTAAAAGAACAAAAGACCCTTTCTCTGAGCTGCTTACAGTGCCAGTCCTCAGTCCTGCTGGTGGATCAGCACCGGTGGATGTTTACACCAGTATGGAGTCCCACTGACGTTTCACACTGGCAAAGAGGATGCAAATGCAGAATCAAGGCCTAAATGTTGTCATGACACAATGAGCAAGAATAACAGACAGAGAGACGGGCAAAGCAGGGTGAGGATGTCATTCAGATCATTTACTTGTTCATCATTTCAGTCCAGCTCAGATTATTTTTCATGTCTCCTGGCTCTTGTTCTGTCAGCCAAAGGAAGAGGAGGAGCCTTTAACAGGCCCCTTCCATTGGGGGGGTGCCCCTACCCCACATGGTGGCTGTGTGCAGAGTGCACTAAGGACTACAAATGAGCAGAGGATGGAACATCCATTTCACAAAGGATTATGAAACTCGTTTAGATTCCGACTCAGAACAAGAGCTGAACATTTTGACATTTTCTGGATCAATCTAAAATGTATCAGATCAATTTTGAGTTTTTAAAAAATTGTATATTGTCATAGATCATATACACAATAAAAACGTTCAAAATGAAAAATCAAAACATTTCACCCCGAAAACGGTGAAATGGGGCATTTCATCATCGCCGGAAAGTTTCTCCCATTTTTCTTCTCTAAAACAAACTTTTGTTGAAGTTGACACGGTTTCGGGAAGTCGTTCCGTGTCAATGGAACTTCATTTTGCAATGGAAAATGGTTCTGTCAAAGCTTTTCTGACCAGCTCAACTAAGATCCCTCCTGGCTTCTCTGGGTACATCTACAATGCAAAGAAAAACCCACGGTGCTGAGTTTCAGAACCCGGGACAACTGACTCACACTCGCGGGGCTCAAGTTGCAGGGCTAAAAATAGCAGCGTAGATATTCCTGCTTGGGCTAGAGCCTGGTCTCTGAAACCCAGTCTCAGAGCCTGGGCACTAGCCTGATGTCTACATTACTATTTTAGCTCTGCAGTCCTAGCCCTGCTGGTTTTTCCTTACAGTGTAGGTACAACCCAACATGCCAGCATGGTGCAATGACCCATATTAGATGAGCATGCGCCGTATACTCACTGCTTTAAACATATGTTTGCATCTTCTTAGCCTCGAGAGGTACAGGTTAGGACAACTGGCGTGGGGGGGGTTTGTGGCAATACACAGGCATGGGAAGCAGAGCTTGAGTTGAAATTGCCTGGTGGCTTCTCTAATTGATGCCAGGGGAAGTAAGTTAATAAGGCAACGCCCAGCTAGCTCAAGAATATGGGGAGCAGAAAGGTCACAGTCACTTTTGCCATCTCCCCCTGCCCCCGCCCCAAAGATGGAGTAGCTGAGAATCAGGCACCATGTTTTAAGTGAATAAACTGGAGACTGAGCCCTGTAGAAAATCTGTAACATATCCATGGTATTGCCTCCAATTAGATTTCCAAAGCTTTCTGTGTGGGGTCTAATAAACGTCAATTGTTTCTCTTCCCTTCTTATCTATTCATTGGCATTTCTTTCCTCATTGGTTATGGGTGCAAAAGGGGAGGTTGGCCCAATGGCCAATCGCATTCAGCTTACCCCATCCGCTGGCGATGAAGCAGGGAGGGGGGGAAGAGTCTTTCCTTTTCTCTCAGGCTGCGAATTCCCTGCGCAACGTGTGTGCTCTCTTCCAGAAAATACGGTACGTGTTCAGCCTAAAAATGCCTGGCTGATCTCATGACCGAGGGTGGCCCGCATTCCTCACCTCTGACATAACCCGCCGGGAGTGTACTTGCAGAAAAAACACAAACAAGATGTACTCGCTGAGTGACTGGCGAGCCGGCGTCTGGCAGATGTGCTTACAGTAAAACAGCCCTGGCACAACCCCAGATGTTCGGCTTGTTTAAGGCACAGCCCAACCCACCCTAGCTAGGACGAAACCACAGGGCTGGTGGTATTAGCAAAGCGCTCCTTTTCCCCTCTCCCCGGGCAATGCCAAAACTTGTATGCAACCCCTTCCGAAGGCAACCGATTTCTCCCTTCCACTCACCACTTTCCCCAGCATAATTCCCCACAGGCACTGAGACTAGTGAGAGGGGATGGTGGTGGGATCATACCCTTTTTTGTACGCTCACCTCCGGAGAAATCTGAGCTCCCCCCTGAGTTGTTTTCCCTGCAAACGTGTCGAGGACATTTTGAATGATCGGTGAAGCTTTTTGATCTCTCTGGGACAGCTTCGTTTCTGTGTCCACGCTAGCGCAGACCTAGGTGCAGGCAGCCAAACGAGTAGGCTGTAGATGCTACTCCGAAGGGGTCTGCAGGTGGCTGAAGCTGCCCCTAAAGTGAGCAGTGTGCTGGTAGGGGATATGGTGAATCAGGACATCTCCAGGGGAAACGCAGGGCCTGGTACATCACCCATTAAAGTCGGTGACCAAATTCCCACTGATTTCAGTGGTGCAAATACTTACCTTGGATGTACCTAAACCTGCTTACTTTTGACGTAACCCTCAACCTAAGCTGCTGATGGAAAGATTGCTTGCCCTGTCCTTATGGGAAACCCCCTTATGGCGATGTAGATGTATATTCATTATTTGTACCACATAGGGTGACCAGATCGGAAGAGCGAAATATCAGGACACATTCGGCGAGTGGCGGCCGGGGGTGGGGGAGAGGGTGGCTCTGGTGCGGAGGGGCAAGCGGGGGGGGGGGGTATATTTTGTGCCCTAGGCAAAATTTTTACCTTGCACCCCCCCTCCCCTTTTCCCAGAGCATTGCTTATTATAAAATTTTAAAATGAATATTGCAAAGTGTAATGTAGCATGGGGCGCAGGATTGGGGTGCAAGGGGGCCCTGACTGGGTCTGGGGATTAGGTGTTTGGGATGCTGGAGAGGCTCTGAGTTTGGGTAGAGGATTGGAGTGCAGGGGGGGGTAAGCTCTTGCTGGGGTGTGGGCTCTGGGGTAGGGCAGAGCTGGGGATGAGTTTGGGATGGGTGTAGGCAGGCTGCTCTGGGACTGGAGCCAGAGAGGAGGACTCCCCCCTGCCCTTTCCCTGCCAACAGCAGCAAACTCTGGGTCAGCTTCCTCCTTTCCTGCCCCCACCCCTCAGAAGCAGCACAGTCACTCACCCTCATCACAGGCAGCAGAAGTTAGAGGGCGCTAGGACCCTGCAGCAACAGAGGCAGCATGTTGCTGCACAGAACGGAAGAGAAGGGACGCTCTGCTCCCCCGGGGAGAAGGTGTAAGGGGGCAGCAAGGGGAGGCCGGGGGACCTTTGGGGGGGGGGCAGAGCCAGGTTGTGGGGGGGAGACTCTCTGGGTTCTTCCCCCTTCTCCCCCCCTCGCTGTGGGGAACTGCAGGGAAGGCCCACAGAGCGCTCCGGCCGTGGTGCAGTCCTCCTTCCCCCGACTGTCTCGGGGGGGGGGGGGGGGGAGGAGTGGGCTTTCTGCCCCCTCCCGCCCCCCTTCTGCTGGCTGGCACTGGCCAAGCCGGCAGCAGCAGCTTTCCTCCCCGCCCCCATAGCATGTACTGAAAGCCGGGGGCGGCGCGGCTGAGACCCAACCGCCCAGTCTCTGCCTGGTCCTGGGGCAGTGGGCGGGGAGAGCCGCATGCTCCTGCCGGCGCGCGCCCAGGGCTCTCCTCTGAAGGTCCCGAAATCGGGACAAAAGGGCGTCCCGACCAAAGTATGGTCGGGACGCGGGACAAATCGGGACATCTGGTCACCCTAGTACCACAGTAGTGCCTAGAGGCAGCAACTGAGATCCAGGCCTCAGTATGCTAGGCCCTGTACAAACACATAGCCAGGGACCACCCCTCCCCTAAAGAGCTAGCCATCTAAATAGACAAGAAAGACACAGGGGTGGAGGAAAGAAAACATCATCCCCACCGTTACAGACAGGTCACAGAAGTTAAGTGACTCTCCCAAGCTCACACAGGGATCCTGTATCGGAGCTGGGAACCGAACATAGGGAAGTTGAGTCCCAGTTGAGCACCTCAACCCTAAGATGTCCTTTCTGTGTTGGAGTGAGCAATTGGCCTCTGACGTCTATTGTATTGCTAACCCTGGGCCTAATCCTGCACTTTGCTGAGCGCTCGCAGCTCATAGACCCACAGGCTTTAAGGCCTGGAGGGGCCATCGGGACCATCTGTTTTGACCTCCTGTATGTCACAGGTCACAGAACCTCACCCACCTGCTCCTGTAATAGCCCCAGAACCTGTGGCTGAGATACTGAAGTCCTCAAATCATGGTCTAAAGACTTACAGTTACCGAGAATCCGCCATTTACTCTGGTTCAAACCAGCAGGTGACTTGTGTCCTGCGCTGCAGAAGGAGGAAGAAACCCCCCAGGGTCCCTGCCAGTCTGACCTGGGGGAAAATTCCTTCCCAGCCCCAAATGAAGCAATCAGTTAGACCCTAAGCATGTGAGCAAGACCCACCAGCTCCCATTCACTTCACATAGTTGTGACCAGACAGCACATGTGAAAAATCGGGATGGGGTGAGGGGTAATAGGAGCCTATATAAGAAAAAGACCCCAAAATCGGGACTGTCTCTATAAAATTGGAACATCTGGTCACTCTAACTTCACTTAGCAGGAGCTGTGGCTTCTCTTCACCTTTCACGGTCTGGTCTTCTGTTTTGCCTCAGCTGTAGACATAACAGAAGTGGTAATGTTTTTGGCAAAGAATCGACTCTCCTAAACCATGGCAATGACTTGTTTTCGCTTCTGTTTCACAAAGCCTCTCTTCCGGAAAGAGACATTAGAACATTCAGTCACCAGGCTGAACATCCTTCGGTGCTAAGTATAATATACATCAACGAGTGATCCTGAGACGCAAGGCAGGTTTGGTTTGGATAAGAAACACACCGGTTGGGATGCTCACTCAACTTCATCTGAAGCTCTCAAACCAGATCACCAGCCCAGCTTTGTAGCCTCAGGGGACTCGGAGAAGCAATAATCCAGTGTCAAATCCATTCTGAAGACTTTTTTTCCTCTTTTTTTTTTTTAGACACTCTCGACCACATATTTCAACATTCAAAAAAGACCCGAGGAAAAGCCTTTCATTAAACTTTCAAGAACTCCGCCGCTGCCCCGCCCCCGTTTTTGTCACCAGCCATTCAGCTGTCAAAACGTCTGGATTTTTGAAATGGATGGATTTTCACAATTGAAACAAAAGAAAACACATTTTCGAAAAAAGTTTTCACAAAATTCCCTCCTGGGCCAACTCTAACCTCTACTGCGCTCCACAGTCTTTTATTATTATCCTTTTGGATGCAAATCATTAGCCAAAGTTACAGGAGCTTGCGGGTTGTTTCAGTGAGGAGAAATTGATGAAAGAGTCAGGTAGTTCTTTGATGCAATCCTATTTGTTTAGAAAGGATGCCCACAAAGTCCTTGTTTCCCTGAACACAGCGGTAAGCAAACAGCAGGAGAGAGTTTCTTTGCTCACAGTTCCAAGCCTGTTTCCAGCCGGTACTTTACCCAAAAGCTCATTTTCTTCGCTTTTCTTGGGGCCACGCTCCCAGGCTTGCTCCAGCTGTTCCTTTTGCTTTCTACTGCTTCTCTCTCAGCTTCGCCCATGTTTCTGTTGCTTCCGCCTTCTACACACCGACAAGTTATTCAGTAATACTCAGCCCCCAGTGGAACCCCACCATCCACATAGCTCAGATTCCTGCATGTGATCCCCTCCCCCTACCCCCGAATAACATTATTATTTATTTGTATTGTGGTAGCACCTAGAAGCCCCAGTCATGGGCCAGGATTCCATTGGGCTAGGTGCGGTACCACACACAACAAGAGAGACAAGGCCTGCCCTAAAGTGCTCGCACTCTAAAAATAAGACAAGAGACAAGTATAAAAATATATATATAATATAAAAAAATATATAAATGGAGATATACCAATCTCCTAGAACTGGAAAGACCTTGAAGGTCATCGAGTCCAGTCCCCTGCCTACACTAGCAGGATTGAGTACTGTCCCCTGACAGATTTTTTGCCCCAGATCCCTAAATGGCCCCCTCAAGGATTGAACTCACAACCCTGGGTTTAGCAGGCCAGTGCTCAAACCACTGAGCTATCCCCCCACCCCTGTGGTGGACAGAGCACAAATAAATAATGAGGGAACAATAGTCATCAAGTAAGAAAGCTCCCTCTTCATCTGATAAACATCAAGTTTGTTTCTATGCAGAACATTTTTCGATACGCCCCCACCCAAGATTTTCCTTAAATCCAAGAGAAGCCTCACGTGCGTCCATTAGAATCACAGGCAGAAAGAGTAGCTTATGGCAGTGGTTCTCAGCCAGAGGTACATATATCCCTGGGGATACACAGAGGTCTTCCAGGGGGTCCATCAATTCATCTAGATATTGGCCTAGATTTTACAACAGGCTCCATAAAAACCATTAGTGAAGTCAGTACAGAGAAAAATTTCATACATTGACTTGTTTATACTGTTTTATATAATATACACTGAAATGTAAGTACCATATTTATATTCCAGTTAATTTATTCTAGAATGATATGGTTAAAAATGAGGAAGTCAGCAACTTTCCAGTAATAGGGGGCTGTGACATGTCTGGTTTTTTAAATGTGGTGAAATGTGGGGGTATGCAAGACAAACGAGACTCCCGAAAGGGTTACACTAGCCTGGAAAGGTTGAGAGCCTCTGGCTTATGGCACCCAGGGAAAGAGGCGCACAATGAGTTAACGGCAAGGATACAATCCGTCCTGTTGCCACTTTTCTTGAGCTTCAATGGAGATCAAAGTGCCAGCTCGGGCTGCAGGCTAGAGCAAGAATCGGAAACCTGAAAGCTGTTTGCACTGATAGGCAAATATCAAAGACAAGGATGCAAGCTGGGGACTTACCTCTGCCTCATGATGTGATTAAATGCCTGTTTCAAGTAGGGAAACTAAAATGGAGTTTTGCTGGAGCTACTGATCTGACCACAATGCCTGGCAATAACCCAAGGAGAGGAATGAAATGAACACAGAAAGAGGCATGCAGGTACTCCAGGGCTCTTTGATTGGGGTGAAAGGAAGAGAGATGTTTCCTTTTCAAGCCACAGGTGGGGTTCAAGCCGCCCAGAGATAGTGCCTTTACTGGAGTCATTAGGCCGGATGACTGTACTGCCTTAGGTTACAACATTCAAGCAATTGACATCAAGTGAGTATTGCACTTAGGGAGAAAATATAAAGGAGGCTGCACAGGGATGGCAATTAAAAAGTCAGTCACTTCCTTGCAGGGGTAGCTGGCAGCTGAGATACCTCAAGTCATTTGGGGCCTGATCTTGCTCCCCTTAAAGTCCACAGCAAAACTCCCATAGACTTCAGCAGTGTAAGATCAAGCCCTCGTTTCCCTTGTACGTAGTACAGGAAGCCACCGTGGATTCTCAGACCTCTGCAAAGTGACCACAAGTGGAGGTTCTGGAGCAGCCTTCCAAGGGGACTCTTCCAGCCCCTCCCCACGAGCCCTAACCACCTTCACCTGGCCTCCCCTGCAGAGTCCCATTCCCCCTGCACCCAGAATCCTGCACCCCCTGCACCCAGACCCCACACCTAGCTGGCCACACCCAGGTTGCACCACACAGAACCCCGGTACACTTGAAGGAATTCATGCCAAAAAAAATGTAAAAATTAAAATTCCGCGATGTTTGCATATTTTAATTGTCAAAATAACACAGAAACACAATAACAACATAATCACCCCAGTTTCAATTATTTTAGCAATTCATTTCAAAATACTTGTCAGCAAATAATTGAAACTGGCGTGATTATATTGGGTTTTTTTGTATATTTGTATATTATTTTGACAAATAAGATAGGCAGAATTTAAAAATATTAGGTACAGAATTTTTATTTTTGGGGCGCGGGATTCCTCCAGGAGTAACAGGTGTAGGAACAATGTAGAGTGGACATAAACTCCAGCGTACAGGATGGGATGGAAGGGGGCGTGGCCACAATGGTGAGCACTATTCTGGACTGCGGCACATCCCATAGACAGCCTGTATAGGGTGGCTCTAACTCAAGGATCTCAAACATGCGGCCCACGGGGTTATTTCCTGTGGCCTGCCAAGCTCCTCCCACCCCTCCGGAGTTATTTACTGCTCCCTGCCAATCTCCCCTCCCCCTGCTCTCCCTTCCCCCAGCACGCCATGTCCCCACTCTTCTGCCTAACTCCAGGCACTTTCCGCTGCCAAACAGCTGTTTGGCGGCACTTAGTGCTTTCTAGGAGGGAGGGGGAGGAACGGGGAGCCACATGCTCAGGGGAGGAGGGGAGAAGAGGCAGGGAAGGGGTGGGGATTTGGGGAAGGGGCATGGAAGAGGTGGAGTGGGGGGTGGGGCCAGGGGCAGTGGGGGGCAGGGTGCCAGTGTTGCAGCCCTCAGGCCAATGTATTAGTCCTCATGTGGCCCTCCTGGTGATTCGAGTTTGAGATCCCTGCTCTAACTCATACCGTCCTCCATCAGCCACTGTCCAAGGTCACGTCTTCATCCACCCCTCTTATTTTGTCCCTGTATTGTAATCAACACCCCTAGATGACAGTAGACCTGCAGCGAGGAGAATTCCCCTTGACAAGGTTCCCTGCTGACAGCTCATTGAAACGTCACAGCAGCCCGTGGCTGCATTGCTGAAAATCCAACCTTTATGTAGGTTCCTCTGGGGCCAGATCCAACCTGTACTAAAGTCAAGGGAAAGGCTCCTATTCGTTTCAATGGGATTCGGATAGAGCCCTTGGCTTGCCCTACCTTTGATTATTTTGGCCCTGACAGAGATAGAATCATATGTGTACGTGAGACTATGGAACGGATGAAAATGAAGAGGATGTAGTCTGCAAATATTATACAGGAAGGACACAGACATGACACTTCAATATGCCTTAGCATTCTTTTCCTCAGCTCCTCTGTACACAATATCCCTGTTCCTATTGTTGGTTACAGAAATCCTTTCTACGCTATGTCGGATCTTTTACCGCACTCATCTCCGTAGTGTCTGAGTGCCTTCCAGCAGTGCATAAAGATGATTAATCTTAGGAGTAAAATGCTGCAGATTTGAGCTCTCCCTTGTAGCCGGAGATTGTGCTTTACAACACTGCAAGGATTTTGGCTTCGCCATCTGATCTAGATGCCATGAGATGTGAACGGTCTCCAAGCAAGAGAGATGCAGGCAAATGTGGCATTTTTGTGTGTGTTTCTAAATTTAAGTGATAAAACAAAAAAGTGCACAGGTTGCTGAAGTCTCTCCTGGTCCCATGGGCTGGGTACTAATCATATGGTATTCCTAGACCCAATCCTGGCAGCTGATGAATGGCACCCAAGATCTCATCGGTAGGCAGGATCAATCATCTGGATGCATTACCTTCTCAGGTATCATTGACAGGCACCTAGCTGGCTCCTATTGTCAGGCCAAGATAAGGAGTTATCCAACTCCCAACCTCTCCCCAGGATGGTGGGAGGTATGGATATAATTAGTGGTCTGTAGGGCCGCTTTAGTTTACTGACCCTTCAGTGCATAGATGGGTGAAGTGCCTCCATTTTCTAACAAAACCCTTACTCCTACTCGCACACCAGAGACACAGGCAGAGCTTCTTGTTAGTCAATCAACTGTAGGCTATTGGATCTGAAACATCCATACCAGTAGGTGGCAGAGTAGCAACACACACAAGGTGTGAGAGAATAGGGGAGAGCTCTGTCCCAAATTAAATATGTTCTGGTTTATATGGTTTAAAAAAAAAAAAAAAGCATGGAAAATGTCATTGGATACATAATTTGGAGTCAAATATCCAACACTTAATTAATATTATTAGTCAGTGGTGTTGCAGTAACACCTAAGGCTCCAGTCAGGAGCCAGGGCCCCACTGCGCTATACACAGACCCAAAAATCTTACAGTACAAGATGAGAAACAATCAGTGGATACAACCAGCTTAGTGGCACAGTAGAATTTGAGGGCACAAGGTAACCATGAGATGATCTCACAGTCCTTACTCCCACTGAAGCAGCATTGCCAGCTCTTGCAATTTTATTCCAGGCTGGGGATATTTGGTGTTTCTCTTAAAGCCCCAGCTCCTGGAGTCACGTGATTAGGTGATAATCCCAGCTTTCGTTTTGAAAAGGACATTCCTAGCCCTCATTGTGCTAGAGGCGAGCTTGAAAACTTGACCCAGGTGCACCCTAAAGACGCAGAAACTAGAAGGCAAAGAAAAATACCAAAGTCCTTATTAAAAAGTAAATCTTATGGCTTTCTAAACCCATCTCATGATTTTCGGGGGCCTGTCTTGGGATTGATGAATGCTTGGAGGCCGCAATGCTGTTGAAGTCACTATCAGCCTTGGGGTCCCTATCAGCCTCCTAACCGGAGTTGGGGTTTTTAGATCCAAGGAGTGCTCTTGACTAATGTCGTCCTCGTCAATGTACTGGAAGCTGCTGACGTGTTTCCTTCACCCCTGTGAAGAGCTTTACAGACCTTTCACTAAGCCCAGAGCAGTGATGGCCCAGTACTGGGCCAAGACGGCCCTGCCACTCGGGATGACTGTTTACATGGGGACTTGGGCAGGTGGGCAGTGAAAGAGGGTCCCTCTACCACTGGAAGGAAGCCAGCTAGTATCTCCTGGGGCAGAGGGATCCACAGGGGAAGGGCCTGGACTGTGTCCAGACTGCCAAGGGCCCGGCCCCTTTTTCTTTCCCCACCACCCTGACAAGGGGGAATCACTGGATACTGTGAAGGGGGCTGAAAAGCTCCTACTGACTATTTGAGTTGTTGAGCTGGCTTGAGCAGCTCTCCGTCGGGAGGGAAGCCGGGAGCTGTGACCGCGCCCCAGACTGAGGAGAGCACAGGGGAAGTAGGAAGTGGCCCAGCGGAGGTGGGTCTGGGGAATCAGCTAGAGGGGTCTGAGATACTCCTCCCCCCTCCTTGCTGGGTCCCAGTGGAAAGGGTGGACCTGGGAGAGGGGTCCCTGTACCTTTCCCTCTGCCCCTCGTCTGACCAGGGAAACCGGGAGAAGGACAGCCTGTAACTTGGCTGCCAGATTGCCCCACAAAGCCACCCCAGGACTCTTGTCGTAGGCCCACTGCAGGAGAACAAACCCTACAACTTCACTTTCATTCATCTCCCAAGAGTGCAGAGATCCCTCTGCTGCCCACTTGCTTGGATGTTTTATCCCCAGGAAACCCAAAATGCTGCTGCATGGTAGCATATGAAATATTGTTCCTGTGCTTCTGCCTATGATATATTTGTTGCTATTACATCCTCATTTTATTGTCTGTATCTTATATGCTGTGTACCCTAGAGTCATGGTTTTCAAGCCAGGGTATGTAGGCTGCCATCAGGTGGTCCATGGATTAGGTCCATGGATTACTGTGTTAAATGTAAACTACTTAAGAAATAAAGGGGAAGCAGCATTTTTCTTCTGCAGAGTTTTAAAGCTGTATTAAGTCGATGTTCAGCTGTAAACTTTTGAAAGAAGAACCATTAGGTTTTGTTCAGAGTTACAGACATTTCAGAGTTACAAACAACCTCCATTCCTGAGGTGTTCGTAACTCTGAAGTTCTAATGTACTGACCAACTAACGACCATAGATGGCTCATCCCTCCATGGAAAACCACCCATATTTGACCAGCTGGACAATAAAGGACTGAGAAGGGGCAGGTGGGACTGGTCAGGAAGTTGAACAAAGAAGACCGAGAGAGACAGAGTGGGAGGCAGGGTAGACACCACACAGCCAGAGCTCTGGGTAACCAGAACAGACCAGGAGGTTTTTTTCTTTTCTCTATGCTAACCAAGGACTTTCTACACTGCATTCCAGACAGCTAATACACCCTACTGCTTTTACAACTCTGGCTAGGAGTCACTGCGGATGCTGAAAGTGGGGGTGCATTGCTCCCTTTGGGGGGTACAACGCTCCCACAGGTGTCCCACTCAGGTGGGCTCACTGAAGGGAGCTCACAGCGTGAAGCAGGGGTACTAGGGCATCTGGAACACCCAGGGGGGGTCTTCCCAGAGCTGTTCCAGAACACCGGACCCGTGAATCCATGACAGGGCTGCGTCCTTCCAAGCTAGATTTCTATTTCCCTGGGTCCCACCCCTCGTGGTAGATAGAGCATTGTATTAAAGGTGTTTTGTGCTGCATGCCAATTATTACTAAGTGCTCAGGTGACCTGCTAAAGGAAGTCTTGCCTCCAGCCCATGTTTGAAATTCATTTTCACATTCACCACTAGCTAACGAAGCCTGGGGGTGAGGGGAGCACAGCTACATATGCAACTACCCTGTGGACAGACACGCACAGCCTGCACGCCCATCCTCCAGCATGCAAGAAAGGCCTTCAAATGAAGTCGGAAGGTCAAACCATTATGTTGCTCTCTCGTTCTCTGCAGAGCTGCAGTGAGCCGGGTGCCAGAGTGTTGAACAACCCCCTTTAAGCGCACATAAGAGATGTCATGAACGCACTGCCGTCCGCAGATTTGGCTGGTGATGAAAAGCCAGCCTGGGAGCTGCCAATATTTACACAGTTTGCGCATTTGGAGATCCACTCGGTTTTATCTGAGAACAGGAGACCGGAAAGGCATCATGATCCCAGGGCAAAAATAGCCACGCTGAAAAGTTTAGTTATTTTTATTTTCCATTCAGATTTCTCTAAGCACAGAAGCTGTGGGAAAGTCCAGACATTTGGCAGCTTTCTCTGCATTGCTCACTGTTGTCGTTTTGCAGTTTGTCGTTTTTAATCATTTCCTTGCCATGTCGAGGGCCTCAGGCCCTGGTACACCTCTGTCCCTCCTTTTCTCTGCTTGTGGCCCATAACAGAGAGACAAAGTGGGCGAGGCAACACGTTTTATCAGACCTTCTGCCGGTGAAAGAGACACGCTTTCAAGCTACACAGAGCTTTCTTCAGAGAAAGCTTGTCTTTCTCACCAACAGAATACTTCACTCGCCTCGTCTCTCTAGTGTTCTGAGACCAACAGGGTTGCAACAACGCTGTGGTACATAATAGTTGAATCTTCTACGGGCTGAAATATTTGGGTCTAATTGTGATTGTTGGGATTAGTGTGAGGGGATGAGGTGGTGTTGGTGGCCTGTGATATAAAGGAGGTCAGACTAGATGGGCAAGAGAGAACTGATGTGTACAACGAGGCTGAGATTTTCAAGGTCACCTGAGCAAACTGGATGCCCAGTTCCCATTCATTACAAATAGGAACCTGGCATCTAAATCTCCTAGACTAGGGAGAACAGAAGGCAAGTGTGAAAAATCGGGACTGGGGGTGCGGGGTAATAGGAGCCTATATAAGAAAAAGACCCCAAAAAGAACCTATAAAATCGGGACACATGGTCACCCTATCCTAGACAGCTTTGAAAACCCCACCCCTAAAGGCAAAGAACCCAGGAATTACAATGTGGAACAGACCCACAACTCTTATACACTATCTATGATTAATGGAGTCACAGATTCCAAGGCTAAAAGGGACCATTGTGATCACCTAATCTGCCCTCCTGTATGACACAGGCCGGAGAACTTCCCCAAAATCATCCTTAGAGCAGAGCTTCAGAAAAACACCCAGTCTTGATTTAAAAGTTAGCACTGGTGGAGAATCCACCAGAACTCCAAGTAAATTGTTCCAATGACTATTTACCCTCACTGTTAAAAATGTAGCCTGTATTTCCATTCCCCCATCCTATAAGAATTGCCTTCCTTCCTTGGTCCTTTGAATGCTGCAGCTCAATGCTGGATGTTTTGTCAGAAGCTGTAAAACCCCAGGTATGCCCCAATGGTGCCCCACTATTATCATGGGAAGAAATTCCTTCCTGGACCCATTTGGTGACCAGTTTGTCCTGATCATGAGGACTCAGGACCCTTCCAAAGAGAGCGTTTGGGGATGTGGTTCCAGAGGTGAAAGTAAACCGATATGCTCAGGTACGGCGTACCAGCAAGAGCCCCTGCGCCATACTGGGGTGTCCCAGCATCCCCAGAAGTGGATGGAGCCCCAAGTCCTTTAAATTGTCACCAAAGCCCCACTGCTGGAGCCCTGGGGTAGTGTCTGCTGAGCTCTGGGGGCTATTTAAAGGGCCATGGGCTCCCGTGCTTCTACCGCCCCAGCCCTTTAAATAGCCAGGGGAGCCCCGCTGCTACTTCAGGGATCTGGGGACTATTTAAAGGACAGGGTGGTAGAAGCAGGGGAGCCCTGGACCCTCTAAATAGCCCCCAGGGTAGGGGGGCTCCGGGGGCTATTTAAAGGGCCCAGGGCTCCACCTGCCTCTGCCGCCCCCTCCTTTAAATAGCCGCAGGAACCCCACTGCTTCCCCAGGGCTCCAGAGGCTATTTAAAGGACGGAGCAGCAGAGGCAGGGTGGGGGGTCTGGGGGCCCCTACCGCTCCCGCGGCTATTTAAAGGACTGGGGAGGTACAAGCAGGGGAGCTGTGGGCCCTTTAAATAGCCTCCAGGGGGGGCTCCTGGGGCTATTTAAAGGGCCCAGGGCGCCAGCTGCATCTGCAGCCCCTTCCTTTAAATAGCCCCCAGAGCCTCCCTGCCGGGGCAGTAATGGCAGCCGAGCCCTGGGCCCTTTAAACCTCTTCTGGAGCCCCCGCTGCCCCTGCTACCCCGCACCAGGGGGAGGGCACTTACCAGTATGGGGCTGGGTTGGTGCCAGCTCTAATCCACTCTAGCCCCGCCCCTTCCAGGGGCCAGAGCTGGCACCAACCCAGCCCCGCACCGGTAAGAACTTATTAGTACTTTCACCCCTGTGTGGTTCTCACTTACCACGAGCTCTTCCTACAAAATCCTTTTGTGACACTCCCTGAGTAATTTACTACAATAAGGCTACTAGGGAACAGTAACAAAGGTGCTACAAAGAGATCTGGCCCTAGAGTTTGTATGAAATCAGACGTTGAGACCAGGAGCAGTGGGAATGCCCTAAATATGGGGGGGGGGGAGGGGAACAGGTACCCAAACCATGGCCCCGCTCTCCTGTGCCACGCCACCCCTTCTCCTTGAGTCCCCACTGCTGCACTGCCTCCTCCCCCAAGACCCTGACCCCCCCACCTCTTCCCCGAGGTCCCGCTCCCACGCCACCTCTTCCCCCACAAGCCCCGCCCCCTCCCCCTGTTGCTTGCCATTACAGTGGATAACAAGTGGGATGCCATGGCCCATGGTCCCCCTGTTCCAGCACCCCTGACTAAGACTCCAGGCAAATAGCCTAGTGATCGCCAGGATAGGCAGGGCAAGCTGGTGGTGCTCGTCAGCTGTGGGAAACGCAAGGGTTTGTCAGCGGGGCAGGGAATCAGGACACTTATTGGGGAGGCCTAAGGAGACGCTCAGGTAGTTATATTGGGGCACTCAGAGGCACTGACTTTCTAAGCTCCCCACTCCAGTCAAGGCCCTGCCCCCACCCTGCGTCGTTATGCCCCTGCCCAGCCTCTTCCCACCCTATTGTGCCCCCTCCCCTGTGTAAACCCTGACCTCACTCCTCCCCTATCCCTCGGCGCCTCCTGCACACCGCTGAACAGCTGACTGTGGCAGGTGGGAGGCACTAGGAGGGAGGGGGAGGAGCTGAGGAGGCACTGGGGGGGAAGGGAAGGTGCTGATTAGGGGAGTTGCCAGGCTGGAGCACCCACGGAGTTGTGACCTATGAGTTGCCATTGGAAGACTGCGGATATATAAGCCTCTTTCTTTCCTAGTGATCCCAGATGGCAGAGGTGGCCACTGTTGTATCCTTGTGGGCAGCAGGTTTAGGAAGAAATCACTTGAGACACAGAGAGCGGTGAACCTTAAAAGCAGCTATTTATTTCCACACACTGAACTAACCAAACCAGCCAAAAGTAGCCAGGCTATCCCCTAATAATCTAACTCAGTTGCCATAGCAACAACAAGGTGCTCTTACCACCACAACCAAATACACAACAGCCACAGACCCCTGCTCAGAGTGAGACACCCCCAAAAAGCATATGTCCCATTCACAAGGATCTCCGTGGGGTCCCATGTCACTATAGTTTGGAGACCCCCTGATCTAGAGCATGGGTGCCACTAAGGTGTTACCTGCACCATGGCAACAAAACCTGCAGCCAGCACAAGACGAGGCTGTCACTAGAAGGGAGGGAGCACATGACCATTTTGGAATGACCAGGACAGACAAGGAGAATACAGAAACGAAGGGCGGCTCCCAACATGGCTACCATGGGCATTGGCTCTGGGTGTGTTCCGTCTCCTCTGGGAAGCAAAGAGAAACACCATTGCTCATTACAGAAACCCCTCCATTTTCGATCCCTGGCCTTACACAGCAGAGCCGGGACCTGGGGCCAAACCCATCATCTCGGCATGGAGACTTGGCACCGAGTTTTCAGGAGACTGGTGATTCATTCTCTCCCTTTTTGTAGAGAGCCTAGAGCTTCATTTGGGTTTGGGTGTTGATCTTGCAGCCCCAGTTAAGCTGCTCAGTTACAAGGCTGAAGGACTCCCTCTCTCTCATGGGTTCTCAGCTGCATCTGTCCCTCAGGCTTCCTCGAGTCAGCTTCGGGCTATAGCTGGAACTCCTTGTTCAGAGTCTGCATCAATCATAAAGCTGCACATTCCAGCTCTACCTCAGCTGATGGCAGGTTCTGTGCGGTGGCCTGTCCGTGACACCCTGTCTCTGCATTCTTCCCTGTTCCTCTAGCCTGCACAGACACTGATAACTCACAGACACTGATAACTCATTCCCTGCCAGTCTTTACTGACTATTCGCAAAGAGAGAGACTTTGACATTGGGCACAGTGGAAAATACCCCCCGGCACTCCTGGAGGCTGAATGGTTATATCCAGTAGGGGCAGAGAGGGTAATTCAGGCTCTGTGGCCCATTTCATCCTGGGCCTTCCAACCATGCGGTGGGCAGCAGCTCACAAGGAACTAGACTGCGATCACCAATTTATTTCACCCACCCTGCTTGTTAGCTTGGGCTAGACCGGAGCCTGTCTCCTGAGTGCGAAAGTCACCGTATCTCATTACCCGTGTTCTGAGCCATCCAGTCCCCTGCTGATCACTTGTGATCAAAGCCTTTCCAAGCTGATCTATTTTCAGCCCTACCCACTCCATACCTTGATTGCTACATGGCTCTTTTAGCTGCTCTTAGGTAAACATGCTGTCGCTCCCTGGCATTTTGCCTTGCTGAGTCCAAAATAAAAGTTGTGCAGAAAACAAGCAAAACTGTTTTCCTCTGCCAGGAAAAGTGGTGCTAATACTGCAAAAAACTGTCTTTCTTTACCTACCTCATTGGACTGATGATATACACTGGAGAATTATAGCCCAAGGCGCCTGAGACACCATAGAATACATATACTGTACAAACATGACATTTCTGATGATGGTGCCTTGGTGGTCACACCTCCCTTGGGTCTGCTCATTTTTACGTGTATTGATTTAGTATTTGCATTGCAACAGCACCTAGGAGCCGCAGTCGTGGACCAGGACCCGATTGTGTTAGGTGCTGTACGAAGACTGAACAAAAATACAGTTCTTGCTGCCAGAGAACTTACAGTGTAATTCAGGAGACAATAGGACAGTACCAAGAAACAATGAGACAATATTGGCCAGCGTGGTAGGCACCAGCAGCCTAACCACTGTCATGTCACCTTGTCTCTCTAATATCCTGGGACCGACACAGCTACAAGACTGCATACAAGGATCCAGCTGTCTGTCACACTTTGATTCCATAACTTGGACTTGGTAGATTCCTTTCTTTTTAAAACTGACCCATGGGAAATGATTCTTCTACCCTTTTTACTGAGGGAATGGGGGAAAGATGACTCCTCAGTACAGCCAGGTTTTTTTCCTGCCTCTGGACTTGTATTGAAAGTGCCACACAGGATATGTAGCCTCCAGGAAGAGCAAGGAAGCCCTTGCTATTATTAAGGGCAATGAGACTTGGTTGTCTGTGTGCTATAGGCTCCATCTTCACTATTCACCTTTGGCCTAACTTTGCTCCTGTTGATGACCATGGGAGTTTTACCATCAACTTCCATGGGAGGAAATCTAGGCCAACACGGAGTGCGTCTGAAATGTTTCTCCTCTCTAATGGTGCTTCTCATCTGCTAACAGAGGCTCTCTTCAGGGGTAGGCAGAGCCTTCTCAGGTGGAGCACAAACAAGGCCTGAATTCTGTTTCCAGTGCTGAAGTTGCAAGTGGCCATGGCAGCCAGAAGAAAGCAAATCCAGGGACAATTCTATAGCATACACCCTCATTAACAGTGCCAAAAAAAATAGCAGTGACTACATCTGTATTTCACTACAGGGCACTTTCCTTCCCACTCACCATGCAACTTTCCGAATTCCCTGGCAAACACAGGGCTCTCCTGGTGCAGGAGGAAAAGTAAAGAACTGACGTCCCTGAATCTGCGAAGGTGCCTGGGCTCAGGAACTCGGGCTGCGCCAGGGACGCCTGACCTTTCAGTTCTGAGAGGAAGCGGCCTGTCAGCTCTGGCTGGATTGCAGTTGGTGTTTATGTTACAGAGAGGAGGGGGAGTTTGGAGAAAGGGCAGTAGGGGCCTAATGAAGGAAAACAAAATGGTGAAGGCCTTGAGACAGACAGCAAGACTGAAAGCTCTTATGTGACTATATGCTGGCTGGGTGCACTCTTCCCTTGTCTCAAGCTGAGCGAGTTGTTCTATCCTTTTGGGGAAGGTTCAAGAGAGAAAAATCAGGGATGAAATGGCTAGGACTTTATAGAAATAAAATTGGGCTTCGTAGGAACTACTCCAAAATCCTAGAGACTTTTAAAACTCTAGGGACAGATGATCATTTGCTATTAAACTCTCTCGGAACTTTCCCTACGGCGTTACACTGCTGACCTCAACAGCAATCAATAAAGTGAATCTGATTAAATTAAAAGCAGAGACTTGGTGTTTGGTGGCCTTCAGCTGATACGCCTGAGGTGCAGGAGTTATCGTTCATGATTACTTCTGTGCTCATCCCTAAGGAGTCCAAACAGGGTTCAGTGCCCTGGTCCAATCAGACAATGCCTGGCCCAGTGAGCTAACAATCTAGTGTAACAACACGTCAGCAGCGGGGATCGGACCTGAGGACTCTGGATCTAAATGCACGAGCCTCTCCTGCAGGGGTGGGCAAACTACGGCCCACAGGCTGAATCCGGCCCGCAGGCTCCTCCTAACTGGCCCCTGAGCTCTGGCTGGGGAGGCTGCTGCTCCTCCCCCCTCCCCTGCTGTTCCCCTCCCCTGCAGCCTCAGTGCACCACACATGCAGCGCTCTAGGGGGCAGGGCTGCACGACAGCGCATCTGGCTCCAGGCCAGACACGCTGCGCGCTCCGGGGGATCATCCTGGTAGCGACACGCTGTTCTGAGCAGCGATGTGGTAAGAGGGCTGAGGCAGGGGCCAGGCTGGGGGGTTGGATAAGGGCCAGAGGGTCTCGGAGGCAGTCAGGGGATGGGGAACAGGGGTGTTGGATAGGGCGTGGAAGTCCTGGGGGCCTGTCAGGGGGCAGGGGTGTAGCTAGGGGTTGGGGCAATCAGGTGACAGGGGGTCATATAGGGGGTGAGGTCCTGGGGGGGTCCCCAAAAAGTTGAGGGAGGAAATGGTCCCTGAGACACCCGCTAAATTTGTTTTCTGATTTTCTTTAAAAACCCCAAAACAAACCTAAAGCTTTTTGCAAAGGTCATCTCTTTAAAAAGAAGTCACTTTTCAACTGTATTAATTTTTGTTTGAAAAGTTTCAAAGAGCTCTACTTTCATTTTACATTAATGTAACCCTTCTGCCCATCAGAGTTGGCAGCAACAAGGGCCGGGTTCAGTATCCAGGGGTTCCATTCTAAGGACACAATACAAAACCGGCTCGAGCCCCCACCCAGTGACCTGGGACAACAATATACCACCCTTCTGGGCGCCTCTAAGAGGCAATACTTCCCCTCTCACAAGCACAGAGTCTGAGTGTACCAAAACCCCTTTAATGACAGAGAGAAACACTGTGGCATATTATTGGGTAAATACCACAAACAAAAGTCACAAACCAAACCATGAACCAGAATCCCCCCCCCACACACACACACACACGCCAATGGACAGTGTCCTTTCCCTTGGGTTCTTGGGTCCCACAAGCCTCAAAGTCCCCCCCAAAGTCCCAAAAGTCCAACAGCCCCAGCAGAGTTCAAAACTTCATAGCAGAGTTGTACCTCCCCACCGAGGGGGGGGGCAGGTTATGGGGCACCTTACGTGGTCAGAGGCCGACTGTCCCACCTCTCCAGTCGTGCTGCAGTCCTCACCATGGGCCGTTGGTCAGAGGCCGACTGCCCCGCCTCTCCAGTCATGCTGGTTGCTCCGCTAGCCGCCCTGCTAGCCGACACAGGAACTGCTCTGTCAGCGGCTCGACTCAGCTCTGCCAGCTGTCTCAGGAACTGCTCCGCTAGCCGACACAGGAACTGCTCTGTCAGCTGTCTCAGGAACTGGTCCACTAGCCGGCACAGGAACTGCTCTGTCAGCTGTCTCAGGAACTGGTCCACTAGCCGGCACAGGGACTGCTCTGCCAGCAGTCTCAGGAACTGGTCCACTAGCCAGCACAGGAACTGCTCTACCAGCTGTCTCAGGAACTGGTCCACTAGCTGGCACAGGAACTGCTCCGCTTCAGGCCCCCCACTTAAGATAAAGCTCAGTGATTTTTCAGCTCTTGAGTGATTTCAGCTCATAGTGGGGGGGCCTTAGTGCAGAGGCACCACCAGACCCAAAGCAACTTCAGCTCAGTGAGCTGAAGTTAGACTCCTAACGGAAGCAAAAGTCAACTCTAATATTCCACAGGGGAGAGAGACCAGGTGCAATAGGCCTGTGAGGCCCTCAGACAAAAGGTATAGAAACCTGTCCATAGCCTTTCTCAATTTAGTGGGTTTTGGAACCCCTGTCCCTTGTCTAGTGAGCGCTACCCAGCTGATGGCGAGTCCCTCCAGCATGCCAAAGGCCAAATACATGTCCCAACCCCTCATTCACAAAAACAGGTTAATCAACACCTTATCATTCTTGCCCCAATACTACAGAAACTGGGGGTCCCACAGTAGCCAAAGTGACCATCTGGGCTGTTAGAGTGCAGGCTAGGTGCGGTGGGTGTGTCTAAGCAAATAAGGTGTTATTTTCCACAAGTCACTGTAATTCCTGCAACTCACCACTGGATGTCACCCATCCCGACACTGCTTACATTAAGAAAGAACAAAAGCAAAGTCTCGGTGAGAGCGCACAGTGTATGTAAGAACAATCCCTCTCTAACAGGCTGCAACACCTCTAAGAGCAAGATGGCTGCCCATAGGCAGAGTTCTTAGACTTTGATAGGTGCAGTCCTCTGAAAATAACGGCACCACAGTTTCAGTTACATACACCACATCTTCCTTTTCTTCTGTGGTGTAACATAGACAGTAGGTTGTTTGGGACACGAAGCACATATTTATCTCTGTGACGAGCCATGAAAGGACACGGTGCTATGAAAATAAAAACACTTATTGTAAACATCTTTACCCTATGTTGTAATAAGCAAATGTATGTAAGACATACACAGGCTTAGTTAGCTAACTGCAGTCAAGCACTCTGGGTAATCTCAGACTGCTAACTGAAAATAGCTAATAAGCCTCAAATGTAAGAAATGCCAACTCATGAGAAAATAAAGGGAGTGTTATACTCAAAGTATTCCTATACTAACTGAGATAAGACACCTGGTGGTGTTGTGTGCAAAACAGACTGACTTCCAAAAGTAAGACCTTGATAATGTTACTAATATAGGCTAAAAGTGAGAAATCTCCTGCGCAGGCTCAGCACTGCGGCAAATTAGAACCAATGAATATGTTTCTGATGTAACCTTCTGGTTTCCACATAGTTTTAACCATGTACGGGTATAAATGAATAATCAATGAGCCACATGAATATGTATATCTGTATGTTATAAAAGCTTCCAATTCCGCTCATTTCCCTGTGGCCCCGCCCCATTCCACCCCCACTGCCCCTGAAGCTCCGCCCCGTACTTACTCCTCCCCACCCCCACTGTGGCCCCAAGACTGGAAAAGATCTGTGACCCCTCTGCGGCCCCATTACCACGGAGAAGAAGAAACACTCCACTGACATGGGTGTGAATGGGGACACATATTGCTGCCATGTAGAACGTCCGACAGTGCTGTACATGAAGCCTAGGGTTCTGCTGGGCCCACGCCTGCCTGTCAGCCCCTGCTCTCATTTGATACACCTGTTGGAAATGCAGCACACGGCTACCTTCAGTTAAACCATTTAGTGGCAGTGAGACAAACTGGGATCCCGGGGATAACAAGCAGCTGCCTTGCTCAGAGACAAATTAATCGTATACATAAAATGTGCAATAGTCACCGTGCCTGACAGTCAGTGCTGCAGACCCAAGCACTGAACCGGGCTGAAAAAATAAGTGAAAGAGAAATAAATTCATATGAGCCCATCCATGAGGAATGGGGTGGGGGAGCATTTTGTTCTCCATCGAAAGCTCTCTCCCTCCCCCAACCCATTGATCTGCAGCCAAATAAAGCCTCTCTTTCCCCCTTAGCTGCTTTACATTTGCATGCTGTAATTTATAAGGGCCAAACTCTGATCTCAGTTCCGCTGGTGTAAATCTGGATTGGCTCCAGTGATGTTGAGAGCAGAGCTCAGCCTGAAGAGCATAATCTATGGGCTGGGGAAGATTCACATGACACAGGCCAGACAGCATGAGCCCTGGTAATTAGTCCCACTGAGTATCTTCCCAGGCTCTCACCACTCCATCCTCTCTCCACTTGGGTTCTAGCAAATACCCCCTTCAGCACTGCCCTGGGGGAAGCGCGTCACTCTGCAGACACTTGTTCCCCCCCCCCCCAGTCTGCTCTCCCCGCCTCCTTGCTAGAAATCTGCAAGAATGGAAGCCCACGTCCAGCACCCCATCTTCATGTCCCAGCAGATACGGCTGGCACCCAGTTTTAATCTGCCTGATCCTGCATGGTGCTGAGCACTCGCGACTCCCACCGCCGTCCGTGGGAATGGAGAGGGCTCGGCTGTTTGCAGGAGCAGGCTCAGCACTTCGCAAGATCAGGCCCCCACAACCTTTGGAAACCAGAGCCCAGGTTTGTAAAAAGAACCCATGCTGGTGCCCAACTGCTCTGTGAATTTTTAGTGGCACTCCAGTGCTAGTTGCATCTTAACATTTCTCTGTGTATTTGGGTATTTATTTTCCAAAAATGGCTCCTCTAGGTCATTTTCTTCCTTGGTTTTAAAAAAGAACACAACAAAATACCACACCCTAGCTTTTCCCCTGGCTGTCTCCTCCTTATTATAACCCTGCTGTTCTGCTCCCGGTCTGTCAGCAGCAGAGAAGTTCAATCAGGCTGATGAGTAAAAGTGCATAATTTTATGGCTGCATATCAACTGCCTGTTATTAAACTAATCAATCAGCTTCAGCGGCTGCCAGCACAGCTACCGGTGCAGCAGAGGAGAGGGCGAGTGAAAGAAATCGCTACGTCGTTATTTTTCCAAATGGACAAAAACCCAATCTGGCCAACTGATTTCTTCAAATAGCCTCTTCCCCTCATACCTCCACAGAAGCAAATGCCTGGGGTGAATTATGGGCAAGGTGACTTGCAGAGAGGTAGCTGGAACGAATGCACTGCCTTTCCAATTACCTACAGCAGGAAGCCTTAATGCACGGCACTTGGGCACAATCCAGAGCCCTTGGGAGTCATTGGGAGTCTTGTCATTGAAGTCAAGGGGCTTTGGTTCAGGCTCTGCTCTTGTACCGTCCAGATGAGGATCTCCGCATGCTTTATGAATGCTAATGTGCTCAGCGGGAGAGCAGCCCTGCGAAGTAAGTGCTACTTGTCCCACGTTGGAGAAGGAGAAATTGAGGATCAGGGAAATTCAGTGTCTACACTTAGGCTTTACATCCATCATTTAGGAGCCTAAATAATGATAGCCTGACTGCCAGGGCCCGGCCTAGAGGTTAGCTGACGGCAGGGGGCTGGGCTCTCATACCAGCCAACCTTCAAGAGCCGTGATTCAGATACCAGGAATCAGGTCGAGTCAGGACACCAAGAGATCGGGAGCAGGGAGTGCTGGGTGAACAGTCCAAAGAGGATGGAGCCCCGTTGTACAGACAACTTCCTGTTCCTCCTTCTGGCTTACATAAGGGAGGCAGGCCAGTCTGAGCTCCAGTGTGACACCGGTTGGGGCCCAAGGGTGGAGCCTCCTATCTGAGCTAGGCTCAGTGCATAATTTATGCCAGTGCTTGCCAGTTCATAGCCCCAGCCGTAGGCGCCAGCTTCTCCTGGCGCCGGTGGGTGCTCACGCCCCGCCCCCCGCCTCTACCCCACCGACTTCATCCCTGCCCCGCCCCCATGCCAACCCCTTCCTCAAAGTCCCCGCCCCAACTCCGCCCCCTCCCTGCCCCTATTGGACTCCTTCCCCAAATCCCCGCCCTGGCCCTGCCTCTTCCCCGCCTCCTCCCTGGAGTGCGCCACATTCCTGCTCCTCCCCCCTCCCTCCCACAACGTGTTATGCCAAGTGCTGGAAGGAGAAGCAGGGAAGGCGCGCTCAGGGGAGGAGCTGGGGGCGGAGGTGGGCAGGGGCGGGGGAGGGGTGCTGCCAATGGGTGCAGAGCACCCACCAATTTTTCCTTCTGGGTGTTCAGCGCCTATGGCCTCAGCACCTCTGGGCTTGGCAGTTCATAGCCTCAGTGCCTTTGGGCCTGCTGTATTAGTTATGAAAGTAGAAAAACTGCTTGAGGCCTGGTACCTCTTTCATTACAAATTAAACACTGGCTGGGCCTCAAGGAGCTCTGGGTCTAGGTAATGCCAGCAAGTTATTGGGGCCCACGCTGAGTCCTTCCAGACCCAGGTTCAAGAGTTATTGGGGCCCACTTTGAGAGCCGATAGCATTAATGGGGGTAGTGGGTGCCCTACCCTTTGCAAGAATCAGGCCTCTGATTTAGGTGCCTAGTGTTAGGCAACTACAGCCCCTCTCTGTCAAACCACCGAAGCACGTGCGTAGCTGGACTCCCGTGTTAAATCCCACTGATGTCAATGGGATTGTTCACATGCTTCTGCTTCCACACAGCTAGACGTGCTTTGTTGTGCCCATGTGATCAAGAGTCACCCAGAAAGTCTGTGGCAGGGAGTGGGATTTGAATCCCAATTCCCAGATCCACAAGTCTGGCCTTTTTCCCTAAGGAGGTAGAATGGAAGGCACCTAGGGATAAACCATGACAGATAAATGCCTAAGTGTAGACACGTAAATCTTTGATGGACACAATGAAGCTCCCTTTCTCCCAGGAAAGGACAAAGACATTCCTCATTAATGCATTCTAGATTCCTACAGCATATTTCTCACGTGACACCACACAGCGATCCACAACACTTAGGACTTTCTTCCACTGTCCTTCCAAGAGAGGGAAGAAGGGGGTTGTCTCTGCTTTGGAGAGGAAAGAAGGGAGAGCCTACACCTGCTATGGGAAAGAGGGGTTTGTTTTCCCCTATGATGAGGCAGGAGATGACTCAGGAGATATGGAGTCATGAGTGTAAAGTGCCTTGGAGTTGCTGTTTTACCTGTTAGGGGTTAACTGAACAGGAGAGTGGGGTGACGTAAGAGCTCCCATTCCTCAAGACACAGGGAGAGAGTTTTGTTTCACTTTAGTTCGTCCCCAGGCTTCGGGCTGACTCCACCTTTTTCCAGCTATGGAAACTCATCTCTTCCTTTTTCTTCATATATTCATAAGTTAGATGAACAGCAAGTAGAGTTATTGATTGCATATGTTTTGTATTTGATCTCTGGTGTCCTTACACTGTACCGTTTGGCAGAGAGAGAGAAATCCCCGGGGAGGAGGCTAAGTTATGCAAGGAAACTCAGGTTAGAAAGCTTTATACCTGTGAAGTTGTATTAGTTGTATGCTTTATTCTTTTCTTTATTAAACTTTTTATACCTATAAGAATTGTCTGTAGTTCCATTGAAGTGATCTGAGCTTTGGATCTGGCAGGCACACAGCTAGTGAGCCTGTGTGCTGCGTTCTCTTTCCCCTAGGCTAAAAGGGGAGGGAGTGGAGCAGTGTCTGAGTGTCCCGATCTCTCAGGAAGAGGAAGGGGGTGTTCTCGGGGGTTCCAATGTGCCCCAGTCCATGGATTTGGAATAAGAGCATTGGTGGTGGCAGTGGTCCCAATCCCCAACTGGTAAAGTGTGGGTTTGGGGGGGAAAGGATTTAACTTAGGATGGGAAAGTAGCTTACAGTTAAGTGGTCATAGAAGAGACCCCCCACTTTTACCCTAGAGTTTAGAGTGGGAGGAAGGAAGATTCTCTTACATATGGGTTCTGTTCCTGGCTCTGTTACATACTTCCCATGTAGCCTTGGGCAAGCCACTTCCTTCCTCTCCATCTCAGCTTCCCTAGGATGTCTTCCTTTGTCAGTCTCGGCTAAGTAGATTGTAAATTCTTTGAGGCAGGAACCGTCTTACTGTGCATATAGAAAGTGTGAGGGTCCCAGGCCTCAGTTTGGGTCTCCGGGCACTGCCATAATACACATTACCAATAGCAGGGCAAGTAGGAAGGAACTGATTCCCACATGGCTGAAGGAAGAAATTCCCTCCCTCCATGGGTGCCAAGGGACAGATAAACCACTCACCACTGGCAGGGCGGCTGGGGGAGTCACTTTGCCCATCTCTTTCCTCTTCCATATTGGCTGTCCCAGTGCACACGGCACATCCTTTCACCTGTTACGAATGGTTGGAATTGGGTAGTTGGAGGAGGCTGGATCGTGCTAGGTACTCAGATTCTGGGGGGGTGTGAGGACCATAAAGGTGAGATGGAGCGTTACCAGGTCCAGAGAGGACAGAAAAGACATCATGACTTAAGTCTGGCTTCTTTATACTGTGTTTTGTTTATCCATTCCAGGGGTCAGCAACCTTTCGGAAGTGGTGGGCCGAGTCTTCATTTATTCACTCTCATTTAAGGTTTCGGGTGCCAGTAATACATTTTTAATGTTTTTAGAAGGTCTCTCTCTACAAATATATAATATAGAACTAAACTATTGTTGTATGTAAGGTAAATAAGGTTTTCAAAATGTTTAAGAAGCTTCATTTAAAATGTAATTAAAATGCAGAGCTCCCCCCCCCCCCCCAGACTGTGGCCAGGACCCAGGCAGTGTGAGTGCCACTGAAAATCAGCTCACGTGCTGCCTTTGGCACCCGTGCTATTGGTTGCCTACCCCTGCTGTACACAAAGCAAACTCTCATCGGCTTCTTCAGAGCCGTTGACTTCTTGTTAGTACTACAGTAGCACCTAGGAGCCCCAGCCACGGACCGTTGTGCTAGGCGCTGTACAAACACGGGACAGAAAGACAGTCCCTGCCCCCAAAAGCTTACAATCTAGCATGACCTACCTAAACCCCATGTTTGGACGTGAGGCTCTGGCCCCAGATGAATACTGCAGGTGAAGAGGAGCATGGCAGTTGATGTACTTACAAGCCCAGTGCCGCTGCCAAGTGATTCACGGAGCACTTTTCAAAATGAATTTTCTGGAAAACAAATTAAAGGAGGGGTGACGTCATGCTGCCTGGCGGAGGTGCAAGCACCACTCCAGAGCACTTAAGAATCCTTTTTAGTTGGGGCGCTGCCTCGCGCACCACGTTGCTAACAGCTGCTGCTGCTGGGCAATTTGCAGCAAGCTGTCTAAATAGACTGTAACAATAAATTGATCAAAGCAGCTAAATATTATTGTCTGCGTCTGGTGGATGGGTTAGAATAATTTCACCAGAAACCTCCCCGTTATTTTCCTCTTTCGCCATGCAAAACCACAGACAAACAAAACAAACCTTTCCGTGACTGGAGAAGTAGCACAATTAAACACTCCAAAGCCTGGAAATTGCAGTTCAGGGCAGCCTTTTAGCAAAGGCACTGGGCTGGAAGTCCAGCTCGCACAGAGCGGGCAGGCGAGGCTGTGATCATGATAGCGGCAGTGGGAAGACGAGATAGCTAAGTGGTTTGAGCATGGCCTGCTAAACCCAGCATTGTGAGCTCAATCCTTGAGGGGGCCATTTAGGGATATGGGGAAAAAATAGGGATTGGTCCTGCTTTGAGCAGGGGGTTGGACTAGATGATCTCCTGAGGACCCTTCCAATTCTATGATCTGTGTGCTGGAGATGCAAGTTCAGTTCCTGCCTCTGCTACAAGCTTCCTGGGTGACCTTGGACCAGTCACTTAATCCTTCTGTGCCTTGGCTCGCCATCTGTAAAAGGGGAAAATAGTGTTTATCTCCTTCACAGGGGCCTGAGGATAAATGAATCAATGTTTGCAAGGCAATGGGCTATTACTGTGTTAAGGGCCATATAAGTAACTAGTTAGAAGCTCAGCTCCATCCCATTGTATGTGCAATGCACTGGGCCCCATGACATGTAGATACTATGGTTGTGTGTATCAATACAATGCAGGATCTTCATCAGCCACAGGCCACCACTGCTGGAGCCGAATGCAAATTCTACTAAGCCTCAGCAAGGAGCAGATTGGTACAGCTAAGAAAGGGAGACATAATCACGCTTAATTGGGGCATTACAACAGAGCCTCTAGTTACATGGAAGTTACTATCTCCAATGTAATATATGGTGTGTAGTGCCAGATACAAACAAGAAAATATCCTTACCCCAAAAAAATGTCTTTTATTCAGGAGAGCTGATTTTTTATTTTCATAGAAAATACTTATGCAAATAAATATTCATGAGACCATTCATTCTGGCCACTTGAAAAAGCTCTTTATTATTTGCACAATAGATCCAAACAATGATGAAAGTTCCTAAATCATTTGCAAACCGAGTAGCATTCTCCTCTTTATATTAGCTTAGGTCTTCCAGTTAGGAGCACAGAAAACACATCATGTGACATAGATGGCCAATCATATGGCCTGAAAAGAAGAAGGAAGTTCCAGTGGTTAGGGAACTAGCCAGAGATTTGGGTTCAAGTCAGAGACTTCCTGTGTGCTCTGAGGATGAATATATTAAAGGTTGTGAGGTACTATACTAGTTAGGGCTATATGCTTACTGACATATTTATAGAAAATGCTCAACATGACTAGTTTATAGCTACAAAAGTTAGGCATTTTAAAATCAGCAGGTCCAGATAACTAACATTCAAGAGTTTTAAAAGAGCTGACTGAGGACCTTGATGGACTATTAATGTTGCTTTTCAAGAAGTCTTTGAGCACTGAGGAAGTTACAGAGGACTGGAAGAAAGCCAGTGTTGTGCCAATATTTGTAAAGGATAAACCAAATGACCCTGGATAATTATAGGCCTGTTAGTTTGACACCAATCCTCTGCAGCATAATGAAGTGACTGATATGGGACTCGATTAACAAAAAATTAAATGAGGGTGATCAATATAATGCCAATCCACATGGATTTATGGAAAATAGATCCTGTCAAACTAATTTGATATCCTTTTTTTGATGAGATTACGCGGTTGGTTGACAAAGGTAATAGTATTGACCCACTATACTTAGACTTCAGTAAGGCATTTTACTTTGTACAGCACAAAATTTAATTAAAAAACTAGAATGATATAAAGTTAACATGGCCCACAATAGCTGGAATAAAAGCTGGCTAACTGATAGGCCTCTAAATGGAATTATAAATAGGGATTCACCATCAAGCAGGGATGTTTCTAGTGAGGGTCCCATAGGGATTTGTTCTTGGCCCTAGGCTATTTAACTTTTTTTATCAAGACCCAGAAGAAAGCACAAAATCATCATGATTGCAGAGGACACCAAAATTGGGAGAGTGATATAATGGGGAGGACAGGTCATTGATTCAGAGCAAGCTGGTACACCAGGTGCAAGCGGCGTAAGTGTTTTAATACAGATAAATGTACATGTATACATCCAGGAACAAAGAACGGAGGTCATACAGGATGGGGGACTCTCTCCTGGGAAGCGGTGACTCTGAAAAACATTTGGGGCTATGGTGGATAACCAGCTGAACTTGAGTTCCCAGTGTGATGCTGTGGCAGCCAAAAGGGCTAGCGCAATCCTTGGATGCATAAATGAGGGAATCCGCCTCTATATTTGGCACCGTTGTGACTGCTGCTGGGATACTGTGTCTGTTTCTCATGTCCACAATTCCAGAAGAATGTTGATGAACTGGAGAGGGTTCAGAGAAGAGCCACTAGAATGATTAAAGGATTAGAAAACCTGCCTTACAGGGACAGACTTACAGAGCTCAAGCTATTTAGCTTAACAAATGATGGTTAAGGGATGGCTTGATGACAGTCTATATACTCTGAAACCTAATGATGGACTTAAAAATGTCTGCTTTAGCCAGCAATTTTGCCTGGTGGTGATCAGTTTAGCAGAAGTGTCCAGCTGGTGTGTTTGGCACTTGAGAAGCCACAGGAAGGGGCTTAGTTTGGAGTGCTGTCCCACAATCCTATCTCTTCCCATTTCTCCCTGTGTCCCCCACAACTCCTCCAATGCAAATGCAAATTATATGCAGTTGACACAAAAATCAGCACAATGTAGAAACTGTAGTGGCAGCGTAAAATAACTTGAATTCAGTCTCAGACTAAGTAAAGTCAAGCAGGCGGTGCTGATTGCATCATTCATTTGCATATTCCATTCACTAAAAACCTCCATCTCCAACTTTCCCGCAGTTGCCACAGAATGTCCTGTCTGTTGCACTGTAGACTGGCATCCTTGCTGCAGAATTTAGGTCCCATTTGCAGCAGCCAGTGATCCAAACTGTTAGCAATGCACCTGCCCAGCCTTTCCCTGTAGGAACAAATCCCTGTGCCGGCAGAGACAAGGGCCATGCTGGTTCCTCCCAGGTTCTACCATAGAGTAGAGGGTGCACGGTACAGGAGACAGAACAGTGCTGTGTGTGTGTGCAATGGCTCCCACTTAGGACATCAGTGGGGTTTGAACCTGGGACCTTTAGAGCAAAAAGCATAAGACTTTATCACTCCAGTTAAAGAACAAAGCCCTTTACGCAGTAGCCAAAGCAGAGTCATTAACCACTATGTGAGTAGCCACCAGAGTGGGGACAAAGACTCTCTCCCCTGGTGTGGATGACACAGACCCATCCAAGCTTTGTTCTCTAGTTGTTACAAGAGCGCTCTACATCTGTGAGTATGTACATAGCTAATAGATAAGGAGCAAGCAGATGGCACTCAAGAATATGTAGTATACTTCTTGGGTTGGTGCTAGACCAATAAAACTCTTTCTTGTGCCCTGCAAGTGGCCTCCTCTGGCAGCTCTTTATTTGCCGTCAACTCAGATAATCATCTTTGTTACCCAGACATCTGTTCAACTGGAAACAAATCCATAATTGAGAGCAGCCTTAGCTCGAAAGTCTAGTAACAACCTCTGGAGTCATCCTGCCTCTTTGCTGGCTGTCCTTTAAAATGGCTTAAATGGCTGTTTAAAAGATGGCGGGAGCAAAAGCAAGGTGTCAGTAGAATGGCCGGGTGCAATTAACAGAGGTGCCTAATGAATCCTCTAACGCCCGCTTGTTCATTTAAATGTGGGCAAGTCACAGTACCCGCGTAATGTTGCCTCTGTCTGAGTTAATCACACGGCAGCACGACTGGATTGATCTTTGCCAGCATGATTGATCCAACCCCACTGAGCGGATGGTTGGCACTCTCTGCAACCCACTCCATGTCCTGCAGTAAAATGCCCATTAGGAAACAGTAAAACTTTAACAAGTACAAGATCATCATTCCTGAACCGGAAAAAAATAAATTAAAGATCCAAGCAGAGCGTATTTCCACTCCCCCAAGAGTCATTTTCTTTCCTAGTGCACGTGGGCGAAGCAACGACTGGAATGATTTCCCCGGCAGGTTCCGGCAGCTCAAAGGCATTGTACATCATGGGGCAACGTGACTCGGCGTTCAGGTTGTCAGTTGCGCTGTTGAAGTTAATGGGCCAGGCACTTTGTGTTGGTGGGAGACAGCCATGCGAACACAGTTCTAAAAAGGAAAAATACACTTGAGCGGTGACAAACTGCCAGGCGGGGGCGGAGAAAGAGGAAGCACAGAGTGAGACGGGGAGCAAGAGGGAGAGGGCGGACAGGAAATATCACCGAGAGGACAAGAAGGCTACGTTAAAAATATATATATTGATATAGTGGGGATGTGTGTAAAAGGAACCCACCCAGCCGGCGGGGGAGGAGGAACCAGCTGTCCTTTTAGGAAGATTCATCAGAGAGCAGAGTTGGATGGCTTGAAACTCACAGTGAAGGGGGGTGGGGAGGCTGATTCGATTAAATAATTACAAGAGAAAGAAGGAGAGGGAGGAGGAGAGTTTACAGCTGGCAGGAACCTGAAAGGGCAGAGGGGATTGGTATGAAAGCGTTGGTGATTTTAGCTGTTTCTCATTGTGACCCCATTGCTTGCGCTGAGGGCTGCCTCCGGCTGGGAGGTGTCCCATCAAAATCAGTGGACTAGGTGGGGCCCCAGGTCCCGTCACACTGCTCCGGGCCTGGTGAGGTCGGAGCACAACCCCATCTTTCCGATGAGCTGCAAAACCCAGCGACTGACCCATTGTGGCCACTGAAGACCCCTGGCACTTTTTGCAAGAGCAGAATGTTAATCCTCCCTGTTCTAGCCAAATTGCCACTTTGGCAATTATATCCTGGCTACTCCACTTCGCCTCCGCTGCTTTCATCAGATTCTGTATTCTTCTGCACCTCACGGTCTAAATTATAGCATGAAAGTGCAGCTAGACAATGGGCAGGTCCCACTCCAGAGAGAGCTGCACTCCAGTGGTGGGTGAAGAGCTTTGCATGTGAAAGTTTGCAGTGGGCTTTGAAATCATTCAGGCTCTAGCACTGTAAGCTGTTTATTGTTCAGGTGGTGCCTCTCACACCCAGGGCATCACTGATCTGTGAATCATATATGCTGCAAAGGATGTTTGCCATTGCCCTTAGGGGAAGGATTTATGGCAGGAATGTTTTACATCACATGCAGAAAGTGAACTCTCAATGGAAAAAAAAGAGGTGTCCAGCTTTTTTTGATGTCCAGATCTCTATAAAGACTTAAAGATCCCTGAGTTGTTTACAGTTAACCTTTGAACAGACCCATGCAGATGGTCATGCTTCATGACATACCCAGAAAATTCCGCCCTATATCACCACTAGGGACATACTGAAGTCTCATTGACACTAAGTGTTATAAAAGGTATTTATCATGGTACCCCATGACATTTTGATTTAAAACTAGGACGATATCAAAGGTACATGGCCATAAAAATGCTAAATAGCCTACGGCCAAAGAACGATCCTTGCGGGACCCCACTGGAAACAGACCCAGTGGGGTCCCGCAAGGATCGTTCTTTGGCCGTAGGCTATTTAGCATTTTTATTAATGATGGGGGGGGGGGGGATCATCACTGATAACGTTTCCAGAGGACACAAAAATTGGGGGAGTGATAAGTAATGATGAGGACAATTCACTGATTTAGAGCGATCTGGATATCTCGGTAAACTGGGCACAAGCAAATAATATGTGTTTTAATATGGCTAAATGTACATGTATGTATCTAGGGACAAAGAATGTAGCCCATACTTACAGGATGGGAGACTCTATTGTGGGAAGAAGTGATTTGGGGCCTAAAAAAGATTTGGGGCCATGATGGATAATCATCTGAACATGAGCTCTCAGTGTGACGCTGTGGTCAAAAGGGTTAATGCGATCCCGGGATGAATAAACAAGGGAACCTACCCCTGTATTTGACACTGGTGCAACCGCAGCTAGACTCCTGTTTCCAGTTCTGGTGCCCACAGTTCCAGAAGGAAGTTGATAAATTGCAGAGGGTTCAGAGAAGAGCTACAAGAATGATTAAAGGAGTAGAAAACCTGCCTTATAGTGATAGACTCAAGGAGCTCAATCTATTTATTTTAACAAAGAGATGATTATGAGGTGGCTTAATTACAGTCAATAAGTATCTACATGGAAAACAAATTAGGACGGGAAACGAGATATAAATTTTTAACAGTGAGAGTAATGAACCATAAATTGGAACAATTTACCATTGGTCAAGGTGGTGAAGCACTGGAATGGGTTACCTAGGGAGGTGGTGGAATCTCCTTCCTTAGAGGTTTTTAAGGTCAGGCTTGACAAAGCCCTGGCTGGGATGATTTAGTTGGGGATTGGTCCTGCTTTGAGCAGGGGGTTGGACTAGATGACCTCCTGAGGTCCCTTCCAACCCTGATGTTCTATGATGCTATGATTCTAAGGTAGATTTTCCATCACTGAATTTTTAAATCCAGATTAGATTTGTTTTTTTCTAAGAAATCTGCTCTAGGAATTATTTGGGGCAGTTCTCTGGCGTGGGTTATACAGATCAGACTAGATGATCACAATGATCTCTCTTGGCCTTAGAATCCATGAGTCCCTCTTGACAAAGCCCTGGCTGGGATGATTTAGTTGGGGATTGGTCCTGCTTTGATTCTCTATGATTCTATGATATTCTATGATTCTCTGTCTATAGTGCAATCAGACGCGTGACCGCAGAGGGGGTAGACATTGATCTAGCTCAGCGGTTCTCAAACTTTTGGGAACCGCGACCCTTTTTTCTCGTTCTCGGCGGCGCGGTGGACCCTTGTATGTCTGCCAAAAAGCTGCCGGTTTGATTAGTTCCACTTTCGGCGGCTATTTTCGGCGGACATGCCGAGTGCTTCCGAGAGCACTCGGTATGTCCACCGAAAAGCCGCTGAATGCGGAACTAATCAATGGGCGGCTTTTCGGTGGCGGCAGGAGCTCACAACCCACCCCCCCCCGGGACCGCTCGGCGACCCCCCAGTTTGAGAAACCCCGGTCTAACTAGTGTGATTACAAGTACCAATGAAAACATGGCAATGTAGGCATCAGAATGGGGTGTACAATCATGCCTGGGACCCTGGATAAGTACTTGTGTTGCTAACCCATGCCAGGGTCTGTGTGGCCACATCTTCACTGCTATGTCTAGCCACACTTGCTAGATTAAAGCTTGCACAGGTACGCCTACCAGTAGTGTCAACATACCCTAAATCCCCTCACCCTACCATAAACAACCATCAGTTGTTATGGTAAAGGCCCCTTTACTCTGCCAGAGAGGCCTTAGTGGCAATTTTGAATCAGGTCCCATATCTCTACAGATGAAAAAACCCAAGAATCTCTATATGATATTGGCAACAAGCATCCCAAAATCAGGAGTCAGTCCTCAAAAAGCTGTAAGATTTTAAAAAAATAAAAAATATAGGGTGCTTTTTCTTTGATTTCTGGTTTTAGGGTTCATGTTTTCAAGCTTTTCTCCACAACTTCGGGCACTAGAAGCTTTCTTTTGTTTACAGATGGAAACCTGAGATTCTCATGTGATCAGAAGACTCCAGGAGCTGGGGCTTTAAGAAAACCCCAATGGTGAAACCCTAACTCGAGTGAAGTCAATGGGGCTGGGATTTCACCGTAAATATCACAAGATTCATGATAAAATCACAGGAGTTGGCATAACTGTGGCCACGTTCCATAAGCATCCCCACCCTTTAATCCCAATTGTCTCTCTCCTTTTCCAGAGACGTTTTCCTCAGCTATATATTCTCCGTCTTTGGTGTATTTCGTTTAGCAGATTGAGTGCTGAGATTTCTAGACGGGCTCTAGTTTGTGTTTGTTCAGTAGTGCAGCGGCTGACCCGTAGTAAACAGACTTTTAAAAGTTTTGGACAAGGGATGTTGAGAAGCTATGGCTGATCATGCCCTAGAGAGAATAGCTATGTGGATCCTTGCCCACTTTTGAACGTTTTTCGTTGGGCCAGGAGAGCAGTGAATGGGGCTTTAGTAGTCTAGTCCCAGGTGCAGTAATAAATTGTTAGGATGGAAAAGTGTAACTCCAGAGACGCAAGCTGTTATTCTGTGAATAAGTTCCCTGCAAAGTGAATGTCTCCTATTGATCCCCAGTCATGGGTAATCCCATGTGAAAAGGCTGGTTAGCTAGAAGAACTGAGCAGCGTCATAGATTAAGCTTTGCTGGGGGGTTTGATGGTGGGGGGGTTGTTACATCATTTGCTTATTTTTTTAAAACAATTTATAGAATCCCGCAGAAGAGAAATCGTTCAGTTACATTCTATATTTTTAGACTAATTGTTACAGAAGCCTATTGGCTAAATGTCTTGCAAATTCTAGAGGACTATTCCATAAGGGGGGCAGAACCCCATTTTCAAATCTGGGCTCGCTCCTAGGTCAGTATTTAGATCCACAAAATAGGGGTTTGGGTGCCCGCGGTTAGGTGCTCAGGTTTAGCTCTTTAAGCTCTTGTGAGCATCCCTTTTCCGAGCAGTAAAATGGAGCTGTTTATATTTAGACTGTAGGTAAGTAATATTTGTACAAATAGGATGTCAGTGCAAAGTATTATTATACCAGTGGCAGCAAAATTCATGACTTCCTACCTGCTAGGCTGGTATTTAATCAGCTAGACTACCTGGCTTTTGGAAGGCCCGAGTCTTCATCTCCTCACTTTGTCAAAAGTCACATGTGACTGTTCAAGGTGTTTGGAGGTAGCTCAATTAGCTGGTCCCAGGCTTGGCTGCAGGCCCTGATTCCTGACAGAGAGGGGCAGCTCTGAGGCCCATTCATCATATACATCCTATTAAACCTCAAAATGCTGATCACAGGAAAGAGGTTTGACTCAAAGCAGAATCAGCCTGCGGAACTCATTGTCGCAAGAGATTGAAGCCGAGAGCTTAGCTGGATTCCAAAAAGAATTGGATATTTCTTTGGATAGCAAGACTATCCAGAGTGTAGGTAGGTTATCCTATCACTGTCTCCAGCAAGTTTGTTTGCTGCCTCTAAAGCAATTGGTTCAGGCCACTGATGGGCACAAGAGGTTGGCTAGAGGAAGCACTGGTCTGACCAGGTGTGGCCATTCTTAGCATCTTAAGTGCCTAGTGCTGGTTCACTGCACATGGGTGAATTAGACCCTGGAGTCTTTATTTAGGTGACTTCCAGCCTCGGTATGGTTCAGTGCCTAGGAAATTGCATCTGATGAAGTGGGCTATAGCCCACGAAAGCTTATGCTGAAATAAACTGGTTAGTCTCTAAGGTGCTACAAAGTCTTTCTCATCTTATTTAGGAAATTAATGTTATTTTTAATATTAATTTGAGAAATAACTACACACCTGACCTCACTCTGGGAAAGCTTCCATCACTCTTTTCTCTACAGTGTAGATTTTACTTCTAAAAACATGGAGTCAAATTTACCCTTGGGGCAACTCACCGGGAGTAGCATGTGAGTCATTTGGTCCATAGAAGTTTCTGGCTTTTTTGTTACAAGAAGTCACCTTCCCTCCCTAGACCGACATTTCTGGGGTGCTACTGAGCCATAGGACCAGCCTTGCAGAAATTGCTTGCCACATTCATTAAAGGCAGCAGCAAAGATGTGAATTTTACCTCCCACTGTATCCTCTCCCTAGTTCTCCAGAGCCCACAGGGAACTAGCTAATCCCCACGGGCTGTCACCAGGGACTAGCTAGTTTTCTGAGATTGAGTGGCCACTTGGCTGGGCTGCAGGAGGCGGAAGTGAGGACCCGGGACTCAGAGGGAGCCCCAGGTACGGATTCTTGCCTGCCGTGCATACTGTCTGGCCCCATCTGCTCCTCCTTCCAGCCTATCCCCTTGTTGTTCCCAGCATCCTCCAATGGCCGGATCTTCTCCCGCCCAATTGCCAGAAAGATGCAGTGCATGGGCCATGTGGTTCAGAAGCAGAGGCTGGGCTTGGGGACATAGGGAAAAGCGGGGAAGAAACAGCCCAGAGTGGCTCTGGAGGGGCTACCAGGACCGCCGTCAGACGAATGCCCCGAGGAGCTGTGGGCACCCCGAGGAGACAGAGGACCTTTGGACTACGGAGTCCTACACCCACACTGTGGTAGGAACTAGCCCAGGGGAACCAGACTTTAGTCCAGTTCTGCTGCTGGAGAGTGAGTCAGCGTGTTTCGGGAGGATCCCTTCTGACACAGTGGAGGACTCATTCTCCACTCCTAGGGCCCTGGACTGGGTGGGAACCCAGTGAAGTAAGGTGGGCCCGGGTCCCCCTACTGCCCTGGCACTGATTCCCTCCCCCCCCAGGATGGTGGTCAACCCCCTTCTTTTTGGCCAGAAGGCCTGGGCTGTGTTGTGGGCTCACCCCCAGCCAGACGGCTGTGGAGTCATAGACTGTGCTCTGTCCCACCCAGAGGCCAGAACTCCCCTATAGACTCTTAATTACTGTTTGCCACGGAGCAGGCTAAAGACTATTTGTGGCTGGACCCCCTCCAGGGGACTGTAGCTCCCCCTACAGACTATTCCTTGCTGCCTGCTGTAGTGAGGTGGAGCGGCCTCCCTCTCCACTTGAGGGTGAGGGACCATTACAGTTGCATACAAACATGGGGCCATGGCATCCTTTGAACTACAGCATAAAACATTAATGATGTCTCTTTATTAACCGGTGGCTTCTCCATTCCTGTTCCTGGGGATCACACCTTCCAGGCTTTGCACCCTTCCCAGCAGCCTCAGGGTCTCCTCGACATCTTCATCCCTATTCCCGCTTAGCCCTCTGTCGCTCTCCCACTGCGACCACTGCCCTGAAAGCCTGCGGCCTGTCCCACCACTGACAAGGTCTCAGCCATAACTTGTGAAACAGATTAGAACGGAGCAGCTCTTTGAAGCGTCTGCAGAATGTTTCATTGTAGATTCCCAGCTGCACTTTCCTGCTGGCCTTGCATTCCTGCAGCGGCTGAGCGTCAAAGCGGGATGGAACGTTTGCATAGAAAATGTATTACACATCCTACCAGCTACTCCCCCCACACCGGAAAATATTTCCTGCAGCCTTCCACCCAAAAAAGGCCAAAATCCAACGGTTGTTTTTCCATAATACAGAGTTAAACCTTTTCTGAACAGCTCTTGAAAGCTTGTATTTCATCTGAGAGTTTGTATTCAGTCGTGAGTGGCTTGAGACAAACCGTACCTTTAACAGTGAACCATAATTTATATTATGGTAGCACTCAGAGGCCTCAACCCAGTCAGGATCTCCCTGTAAGAGGCACTGTATAGACACAGAGTAAACACTGGTGTCTGCCTCAAGGAGGCAAGAATCTTAAGCAACAAGATGTGAAAAGCAGGCAGACACGTGGCCCCGGAGAGGGGGACAGCAGTAAGGACGGGATGTTTTAGACAGCCCAGCTGTGTAGCCAATCAGTAGCAGTCACACCTCACCCTCTGACTTTGTCAGGTGGTCATTTCCTGTAGGCATCATGAGAAAGGCAGTAGTTACAGTTGATTGAATGGGGAGCTCTCCCAGCCCCAGCCAGGGAGGGTGGGGAGTGGTGGGGAAGTCTGCTAATGTAACCCACACACCTTGTGGGGATCGTGTTCTAGCCCATCTAGTGGCACTGAGACCACTTAGAGATAAAATGAGTCCGCTCTACAGCCTTAGCTGTGGCTTTTAGCTTATGTAGTAGAGGCTCATACCCTGAGGTCCCAGGTTCAATCCCACCTGCCGACGACAAGTTGGGTCTATCAGTGTTACAATTACCTGAAGGAGAGCATGGAGGGGGTGGTCTCCCTCTGCTTTCAGCTGTGCTTCTCCTCATGTTAAACTCTAGGGAGAGGTAACTGGTAAAGCGGGACTGAGAGGAGGTTACAGCTCCACAAAGGTTGAGCAAGTTGCTGGGCTGAAGGACTGCCTGTCACACTGACTCATATAATCTCATTAGAGCAAAGGACTGGGCGGGACCTGCGGGGTCCCTGAAACCAGTCCCCATAATACAACCCCGGCATACAACCTCATTCATAAATGTACCAAGCTCCGTCTTCAAACTAGTCTGGCTTCTTGTCCCCACTGCTGCTATTAGGAGGCTGTTCCAGGGTGTCTCACGCCTCTGGTGGTTAGAAACCTTCTTCTCATTTCCAGGTTAGATTTACTCATGGCCTGTTTATCCCCATTTGCTCTTGTGCCACATGTTTCCTAGTGCTCTACAGTCCACCTGCATCCAACTGTTGTGTCTTATCTTATACTTAGATCACAAGCTCTCCCGGGCAGGCACCATCTGTTTAGCCTGTGTTTGTACAGTGCCTAGCACAATAGGATCCTGGGCCGTGACTGGGGCTTCAAGTCAGGTGTGCCTCCCGCACTACAAATATTAAATGCTAATGATGAACTAATGGCATTGCAGATGTTGATAGGGAGGTTTCTCATATATATTGGAGGGACGTAGGCGAAAGTGCAAGGTGGTAGCAGGAGAAACAAACAGGTTGGACAAGCGAAGCTGGAATTGCTGCAGACCCTGGGCAGGAGTTGACATCATGATACGAGAGGAAGATGGATGGATAGGACAGGACTGAGTTGTGAAGGGCTTTGACGGTTATGAGCTTCATTGATTTGCTGTGCCCTCCCCTGTCCCCAAGTTGCAATCATAAACTGATGTTCTATTGCACCCTCCATTCACGTTAAAGCATGCTAGGATCCATTAACAGAGCCTCACAAACCCCCTCCCGCCCCCCCCCATGCCCTTGGTTTAAGGCAGTGGTGGTATCCCCATTTTACATACCGGCAAGCTGAGGCCCGGTCTACACTAGAAAAGGTTTGCCTATATAGCTATGGCAGCAAATCCTCCTAGTGGAGACGTAGCTTATACCAGTAAAAAACTGCTTTTGCTGCCTTAGGTTATCCTGGTTCCCTGACTGAAATACGCTATTAGTATCAGGGAAAGATTATGATGCACCCCTGCCGTCAAGTAAAGTGAAGTGACTTGCCCACAGTCCTAGAACAAGTCAGCAGGGAATGGAATCCAGGGGCTTTGACAGCCATTGACACCCGTGCAAAATGTAAAATGCTTCCATTCTGAGGGAGCAGGATTTTATTCCCACTGTGCACAAGGCACTGGGGAATGAGGTCTAGAAAGGGCCTGACACCCAAAGACAAAGTCATGCAGCCCTGCTTTCATTGCAGAGTTGCCCCTAGTAGTTCAGACTCTACAGGGACAATGCTGCCCACGCTCTGGCCCATTGCCTGCGCACAGCGGCCGTGTCCCGTTGCTAGTTCCTTTCCTGCACTGAGCGCTGGCATTCCTTCAGCCCGGCTGAGTCACTCATCTCGCTCCCTGCCCGTTGATATGCTCTTTACATTCCTCCGTGTTGTGAATAAACAGCAGATGGCCTAGTGCACGGTGGGATGGATTTCTTACGGGTACCACGACGTCCCACCGAGGCATGATGGCACCAGATCGTGGATGGTCGTTCATTGGCAGCACTGTGGGAGGCGCTCGGGTTAAAAGCTCTCCTGGAGAGGGGGGGAAGGTCAGGGAGAAGGTTTGTTTCTCTCAGACTCACCCCACTCCATGTAGAACCACAACCTCATACACAGCACACCTGTGTTTGGCCCACTCTGAGGGAATCTGAGCGGCTGCAATGTCCATGCCAAAGGGCTGGAAGAGAGGAAAACAACTAACAGGGGAATGCAAGGAAGGGTCAGTTACATTAAAGGACAACTAGAGCCTACTCAATGTGCCCCTTCTTCCAGCTCCTCCGCTCACAGCTTACAGTGTAGACTCGGCTAAATTCAGTGCCCCCCAACCCTGGACATGGGGAGGGACAGCTGACTCAAAGACATCTTTGCACCTCCTCATGGGGGCCACATCAACTCTTCATTGACTCCATTTCCCCAACCCCCATATCTACCACACATCCGGACTTCGCAGCTTAGGTTTCTGTGCAGTGCGCGGGCCCAGTACGGTATTCTTTTCTTCATGGCTCAGGCACTAAGTTCTTTGGGGATGCTCCAGCACCCTCTGAATTGAAAGGCAGAATTCTGCATTGACATCAATAGGTGCTGGTTTGTGAGGGCCCCATCCTGCAATGCACTGAGTGCTTTGCAATCCCCTTGAAATCAGTGGGAGTGGAGGGTACTTTGCTCCAGGCAGGATCAAGCCCTTTGGCAGGACCGATTTCTCATTAAGGCATCCGCGCTCTCCGGGCTGAGAGCCATTTTGTGACACTACACCCCAAACACAATGAAATAGAAAATGCAGTTGGATATGGGATGATGTCAATTAATGGAGGTGATGGCCTGAATACACAAAATTGTGCTTCACTCTGATCCCTAATTAAAAGATAAGACCAGTATTGTTTTTAAATCCAAAATGATTTATAGTAAAGAAATAGCCTGCTTAGCAACTGCAGTCACTCTTCTAAATGACTATACAGTTTCACGTCAGCGGTAACCCCATCTTACAAGCTAGGGTGGGTTAGTGCTTGTATAGGAGACGTGCCAGGAGTCACAACTGACTTCCCCCACTTCAGTACTTGGTCAGTGCCCCAGCATAGTTGGGAAGCATTTGTTCAAAGGTGCCATCTTGCTGATTAAAGGTGAATTTACTACCCTGACTGTAATGGGTCAAAGATCCTCTGAGACCTTTTTACTAGGGTACAGCTATCAATCTTAAGATCCTGGAGAGCATGCCTGCTACTTCCCCATCCCATGTATAGCAGGACAGAACCCTGGTTTTGCCTCTTATGAGCCAGCCAACACAGTTGAGCTTCATATGGGGTAGAGTACTTGTAATTTGCAGGTTACTTTCCGCAAGGAAGGGTCGTGATATATTAGGGTGACCAGACAGCAAATGTGAAAAATCGGGATGGGGGTGGGAGGTAATAGGAGCCTATATAAGAAAAAGACCCCAAAATCAGGACTGTCCCTATGAAATCGGGACACTTGGTCATCCTACGATATATATATAAACCGTCATAAACAGCTACTACAGACAGAAACAGGTTCCTACAGAGCTTGAGTTCCATCTTTGGCTCCCTTGTTTACCAGGGACTTTACACACAAGACAGAGACACCTAGTGATTGACTAATAATCTGCAAGTAAACCTGTATCATTACAGGGAGCAAGGAAGGAAATTCTTACGCCGGGCTGTGCCAAAAGACACAATCTAACCCAAAGGCTTCTGAAGCAGAAAGTAATGAAATACAGTTAATTCCCCTCTCCTACTGGCTGAGCACCACTTTATCTCCACTAACTTGAGCATTTGCACGAGTGTGCGAGGACAATCAGGTTCAGCAATGGAATTTTCCCTTGATAAGCCCAGCAGTACAGCCCTTCCCCTGGTTGACTCACGCCACTCAGGAAGCTTATGCCTCATTATTAAAATGTTGCTTCTTAGCTGAGACATTTGATAGGCTGTTTTGCTGTATTCCAATAAAGTATTTGTAAGGCATCCCCACCAAACAGAAAACCTAAGTGGAAGGTTCCATGGTATGGTGATTATCACCGTTCCTTTACAATGAAGGTCCTGGGTCCAAGCCCCAGTTAAACCAGCAACTTTCTGTTGATCAAGATTGGCTGTTTGTCTAAAAGATCTGATATAGAAATTATTTCGGGGCCATTCTCTGGCCTGCGGTACTCAGGAGTTCAGACTTGGTGATCACATTGGTCCCTTTTGAGCTATGAATCTATTAAGAAAAACCTAGGGCACCGCTACCGTATCCGGGCTGGATTCTCTTCTTGTCACTGTGGAGGGACAGCGGGGCAATACCGTGGACTTGAATGGGATTACTCCTGATTTACACTGGTGCAACTAACTAGAGAATCAGGCCTTTTCTCTTTATAATCCTCACCAGGCATAAGTGTCTGCAGGTTCCTGTTGCTTCTCCAAGGATACTGCCTGATTTGGGCTGTGATCGTGGGTATGGTCCTAAAAAAAACCCCACACTCTAGTCATAAATATTATGTAACAAAATGGCCTGTGTTGTCTGACATATTCCTCAGTGACAAAAATGGCTGTATCTGCCTATCCAATTAATTTCACAGTGCAATATTGTAATACTTCATGGGACTGCATTATCAATTTATGGCTCAGCTGTACGCTTGGGAATAGTAATTGTAACGGAATTTCACCACTTCACATCATGTTTTTATGTATTTCATTACAGCTGTTCTAAAAGTGCAATTATTTTTTTTAAACATTTCCTTTCAACTCCAAAAATACATTGCAATAAATAAAATTTAGTTATTAGAGAGGCTGTATTTTTTTCTTCTTCACTTACAAATTTTTTAATACTTTTAATTAAGGACCTATTTGTCCTCAACTGTAAAGCTTTTATGGTCTAGCAATAAAGAGAATTGGAATAGATATTCAAAGTTTATCAGACCATGTGGATTTTTTTTTAACCTTCTCCTTTGGAAATTAAAAGTCACACCATTTCATGGGAGATATGGTTAAAAAATTCTCCGCTTAAGTGTGTCAGAAATTCCAAAGGGAAAAATTATAGAGCTGAGCTAAAAAGTCATAGGAAACATTTAGAAAATTCTCATCCTGAAAATACTATAGATTTGATTTGGGACAATTATTTGCTGTTGGAGCCTTGTGGGTTGTTTTTTTTTAAAACAGAAGACAGTAATTTGTTTCCTTAGGACCCCATTTTGCAGTACTTGATTTTAATGGAAATTTGGCCTGAGCAAAGACTGCAAGATCGAGAGCTCAATAGCTCTTAATTTCTTGAAATAATTTTAACAGAAGAATGTGGAGTGTTCAGAAGCAGCTGTGGTCTGTGTTTGGGGTGAGGAGCCAGAACTACTTGAGTTCTCAGCCTGGCTTTGTTGTGTGGCCTTGAGCTAGTCTATCCTGAATTCCCTGCTTTTACAAAGTGGATGATAATTATTCCTAGCCTCCTTGGGATGTGGTGTGGATTAGCTCGAGTTTGTACTGTGCTTTGGGAAAATATAGGTGCTGAGTGTTATTTTTAGTTTAAAAAAAATAGGTCAAACTCTGGTAACTTAACTGCTTCCGGAATTGTTTATTACCAAGTTCTTTCATTATGCTGCATGTTGTTAATCAGAAGGGAAATGCTGGATGCTCTAATTCAGAATGAGGTTTACTACCAATTACAAAATGGCTGACAGAGACAAATAAAGTCAACTGCCAAGGAGCTGGAGAGGTATCTTGCCTGTTCTGGGTGGCACTCAGAAAGCCTTTTATTACCAATTAATTGGGTACAAAGATGTTACAATAATGCTGGGGTGGGCAAACGTTTTGGCCCAAGGGCCACATCGGGGTTACAAAACTGTATGGAGGGCTGAGCAGGGAAGGCTGTGCCTCCTGAAACAGACTGGTCCACAGCCCCTATCCAACCCCCTTCCACTTCCTGCCCCCGGACTGCCCCCCTCAGAACTCTCCACCCATCCAACCCCCCACCCCGCTCCTTGTCCCCTGACTGCCCCCTCCCAGACCCCACCCTCTATCCAACCCCCCATGCTCCCTGTCCTCTGATTATCCTGACCCCTATCTACATCCCTGCCCCAATAGGCCTCCTGGGACTCCCATGCCATATCCAACCTCCCCCCCCCCCCCATTCTCCATCCCCTGACCACCACCACCCGGAATCTCACCCCATCCGACCACCCTCTACTCCTTGTCCCCTGACCACTCCCGGGGACCCTCTGTCCCTTATCCCACCCGCTGGCCCCGGCCCCCATACCGCTCAGTGCAGCATGTCTGGCAGTCACGCAGCCTGGCCGGAGCCAAACACGCTGCCGCACTGCCCCGCAGGAGCGCGTAGCCCCACCCCCCAGAGCGCTACCCATGTGGCGGCCTGGCTGCGGGGAGAGGGGACAGTGAGAGAGGGGCAAGGGGAAGCCTCCCTGGCCAGGAACTCAGGAGCTGGACAGGATGGTTGTGGGCTGGATATGGCCCACGGGCCGTAGTTTGCCCACCCCTGCTCTTACTTTCTTCCCCCTTCCCTACCAGGGAGCCTCACCTGCCCTAAAATGACTGACTCAAGAGGTGGTAAGCTAATTCTGTCAGGGCTCTGGCTTCACTATGTAATGCCAATTTCTACTTCCCTGATTACTGCCTACCAGTGATCACCAGGGCCGGTGCAACCACTAGGCAAACTAGGCAGCCGCCTAGGGTGTCAAGATTTGGGGGGCGGCAAAAAGCGGTGCCACCAAAATCTCCTTGCACCGTCCCTGCCTGTAGCGGTGAGGGCTCCCCGGGCCGGGCTGGCCGCTGGCTCCTGGGAGGACGGGCAGCCCCGAGGGACAGGCCCTTCCACTACGCCTCCCGCAGGGGGCGCTGCAGCCACTGCCCGACTCTGAGCGGCCTGCCTGGTGGGAGGATGCCGGGAACGGTGGACACAGGCTCCTCGCGCTCAGGCGGCAGCGTGCGGCGTGCGGCGGCGTTAGGTGGTCTTGGCCGGGCTGAGTGATGTGGCAACAGGGGGAGGCTTCTGCCCAGCCTGGCACTGCTGCTCCTGCTGGGTGCAGTGGTAGGATCTGGAGCCTGTAGAAGGTGAGACCCCCCTCCCCACCCTGGGGAAGCCTTTTGCCCTCCCATGGGAGCCCCCTGCCTGCCTGAGGGGTGAGGAGAACGTGCGTGCCCTGCGGGCGATCCCTTCTGCCAGCCACGCAGCCACGCCGTTCCCAGCTTCGGGCGCTCCCCACAGGCTCCCTCTCCTTCCCATCGCAGGCCCGCTCCCCTTGGCAAGCCCCCCAAGTTCCTGGGTCCCCATGCCGGCCCTGGGGGACTAAGGCTGGTGCAGAATGAATTTATTGGACAGAAGTGACAAGTAAGAGTTTCACCCAAGTCAAAATAAAACAGTGGTCAAGAAACTTTTTAACAGGCGTCTAAATGTCAACTCTTCCAGAGCTCTTGAGACAAATTTTAGGATTATACTGACTTTCATGGTCATTTCTCCACCTGTGTGCATGGGCAATTAAGAAAGAAAGGAGAAAAGTACAATACCATCCTGTAATCTTAGCCCCAACAGTGGAAAAAACTTGGAGGAACTTGTTTCTAAATTTGCTAAACTGAAAGCATGGAAAAATAAATTCTAAATTATAACGCGTTACTCTGTCACAGGGTATAGTGTATAATGTATGTGATTTATTTTAAGATTAATGGTATGTTGCACAAAGTGAAAACAATAACAGTGCCAGCACTGTCAGGTTATTCATTTATTTTCATTCACTATATAGACTAAATAATGAAATTAATACATTTTCAAGCCAAATGTGTATTAATTCTAATGAACAATGCCACATTATGCAGTATTCATTTTTGAAAGTTTATAATAAGCGATGCTCTGGGGGGAAGGGTGGGGGAAGGGGAGCCGCGATGTGGAAGTTCTGCCTAGGGTGCAAAATATCCTTGGACCGGCCCTGGTGATCACACCTTACTCTGGCTGCCAGAAAAAAAGATTTTGTCCTTCTTCAAAACCATAGTCAATTACCCCAGTGATTGTCCAGTGGTGTATAAAGTGCCTCTATGGAGGGGAAATTTCTCCAAACCTAAAATTACACTGAGCCTAACTCTGACTCCTCAGCAACTGGCCTACCATATAATATAGGAGATAGAGCAGGGAGGCCTTAGACCAGCAGAAAAGGGGTTAAAGAGAGTCGATGGGCCCAGCTAGCCCCACCCTGCTAGGCCTGTTGAGTTTCTAATGTGCTGGGGGGTGCTCCCCACAGCTCTGTCACAGGCTCCACCCCACCCTGCCTCTTCCCACCCCTGTGCCACTTTCTGCCCCCTCCCCCGAGGACACTCCTCACCCCTTCCCGCACCCAGCACCCCCTGCACACCGCTGAACAGCTGATCGTGGTGGGCAGGAGGTGCTGTGGGGAGGAGGAGGCACTGATAAAGGGGCTGCCGGTGGGTGCTTAGCACCCACCATTTTTTTCCCCATGAATGCTCCAGCCCTGCGTCTATACCTGCAGGCAATGGCAAGCCTGGAGGGGGAATAAAAGGAGAGAGCCTGGCTCAGTTCAGGGCTGACCGCTGAGGAAGGAGGACAGAGTGAAGGGAGCTTTGCGGGTGGAGAAACAGGCCTGGTAGCCAGGGCAGCCCCCAGGAGAGAGTGACACTCAACTAAGAAATGGTTCAGGAGATTGGGGATGACTTAGTAGGGAGCTGACGTCACCTTTTGGCTCGGGAACATTTTGCGACGAAGCCCCACCAGCCCCCTCACTCCTGAAGGGGTTAAGCCTGCATGAGCCGCATGTTGGACACAGGAGACAGAGACTTCCCTCTCCCTACGCCCATGCCAGGGTGCTGAGAAGGTCCACAAGAAGCCGCTACCCCAGCCTTGCCATTACTATACATCACACACGCATACACAAACCCACACACCTATCCATGTAATAAACCCCCTTTAGGGCATCTGTTGTGTATTCGTAACAGATCAGGTCAGGTCACAGCTTCAGTGTCCTCGGACTCTCCAGCCATGTGGCACTGAGTGACTGCCTGAGCCATTTTTAAATGCTATTGTTACAATCACTACGGCAACCTTTAAACACACGCCAGTGCCAAGCGTTCTCAGCGCTGCTGCAGCTCTCACATGGAGCCCAGGGGACTGGTTCCGTTTAGCAGGATTTTATGCATAAAGCAAGAGAGTGCTGTAGGGCAAAATGACAACAGAGCCCCCTCTCATTACCAGCCAGTGAGGGATGGGTCTCGGGAGGTTTCCAGACACAGTTGTTTCAATGCCTTTTGTGCAGCAGCGTCGTTTCAGGGAAGGAGATAGGGAGGGGAAGTTGTTAGTGTCTCTCATCCTATTACTTGGCAGCATGACTGCTTCCAGCAGGTAGCTTGGAAAATGGCCAGGTAAACACAGTAGGCAGAAGACAGATGCAATGGTCACCATTAAAGAGTCAATATTGCCCAGTTACCTCATAATTTTACTTAAGGTCCCAATCATGCAAACAGGTCAGTGAAGTGCCACTCGAGTCACGGATGATGTTTTAAGGCCAGACGGGACCAGGATGATCTCATCTGACCTCCTGAACAACACGAGCTATAGAATTTCACCCACTGACTCCTGCACTAAGCCCAGTAACCTGTATTTGGACTGGAACATAGCTTTCAGAAGGACATCCAGTTCTGATTTAAAAACTACACGTTACAGAATTTACCCCATTTCCCAGTAATCTTCCAGTGGTGGATCAGCCTCCTCGCATCTTATTTCTGTTGAGAACGTTGCTGGCTTTAACTCTTATAGGAGTCAACAGGACTTCTCGCAGCTACGGGGATCCATATTATTGGGTCCCAAAGCAGAATCCAGGCCTAAATGATGGCAGTTTTCCCCCTCTGCTTTGAGCAGGAAGTTGTGATATCTCAGATATCTGCACCGAACCTTTTTAGTGGCAACTACTATAGATCCAGAAGATTAATGGCTGTGATTCTCCACTCCCTTGCACCTTGTGTTGTCATTGATAGCAGAGTTAAGTGATTGCAATGTGGGTGTAGAATACGACCAAGCCAGAATTATTATATTTTAGATCCATTTCACACAGATCAAAATAACTCCTCAGTATGGAAGGCAGCGGGGAGTCAGGCCATTAACAAAGAGGTTATATATTTCTTTTAATGTTATTTCTTTATTTATTTTTGCAAAATGGTTTATTTCTATAGAGGTGATTGTATTATATTTTGTATCAAAATAGAATTAGTATTTTAATAATGCATTTTATATCACTGTGCAAAACTTGAGGCAATTTTTCTATAGATATTTTGTGCATCCTTCTGCAATTTCAGGTTGCCCATTTTCTCATTCCATCCGTTTCATATTTCAGTGTAATTTTGTGAACATAGTAATTTGGCTGCAAAAACACACAAGATCAGAAGTTGGTGCATGTTTTCACAATGAAAACAATTTCACTCAAAAATGGACCCAGGTTGGTATCAAACCCTGAAAACAACTTGTGTGGTTCTGTGTTTCACAGTGAACGGGTTGCAAATGTTTGGTGAGCATGGGCTTGTCTACACATGAAATTATTCCTGAATAGCTATTCCTGACTAACTCCATGTGTGGACACTTTAGCTCCAGAACATGCCTTGTTCCTGTTTAGCTTTTCCCACAGAGTTGGTGAGGAACAGTTAGTGTGCTTTAAACTCATATCCTACCTTAATTGGCGTTAACTTCCAAATGTAGACAAGACCGTGCACCACTTTGAAAGCGGATCCACATAAACTGGAAAAAGGGACTCTTATTCTGGAATAAGAGTCCTCACAAGGAGTTATTCCAATAGCTATTCCACTTTAAATTCACACCCTACCTTAATCTGGAATGACTATGTGTAGACAAGCAGTAATGTGATTCCCCAGGCAGGAGGCAAATAGAAGAGCTAAGAGTGGTAGTAAAGATATTGTCACTGTAATGCAGGGGTGGATAAACTTTTTGGGCCGAGGGCCACACTGAGTTTCAAAATCGTGTGGAGGGCCGGATAGGGAAGGCTGCGCCTCCCCAAACAGCCTGCCCCGCCCCTTATCTGACCTCCACCCACTTTCTGTCCCCCTCAGAAACCCCAACCCATCCAAACCCCTCCCCCCCTCCTTGTCCCTTGATCGCCCCCTCCAGAGACCCTCCCCACTCTAACTGCCCCCTCCAGGAACCCACCCCCTATCTAGGCCCCCCGCTCCTTCTTCCCTGACTGCCTCCTCCCGAGACCCCCCCACCCTAACCACCACCTCCCGAAACCCCACCAATTACCCCCCCACACTGTGTCCAGCCGGGTGCTCCAGCCTGAGGGCGGGGCCCCGCGGCTCTCCGCATTCCACCTGGGGGCCGCCTGGGATCGCAGGGTCACCTGGCTGGGGGCTGCGCTCCACCCGTCGGGCAGCCCACAGATCCCCCCACGCTCCACCCGCCAGCGGCCGGCAGCACTCTACCCTCCCAGCAGCCCCGGGTCCCACAACTCCCGTCCGCTCTCCACATGCCAATGGCCCACCCAAGAGCGCGGGGCCCACAGCCGGCAGCCGCGCTCCCTCTGCCCAGGGGGCCCCACGGCTCCCAGCTGCGCCTCGCCCGCCAGCGGCTGGCCAGGAGCGCGGGGCCCTGTAGCTAGCAGCCGCCCTCTGCCCGCCCAATGGCCCGGCCCCGGAGCATGGGGTCCGCCCGCCCGGAAGCGCCGCGCTTGCCCCTCCTGGGAGCATGGGGTCCTGCGGCACCCAATACTGGGCCAGATGCTGAGCTCGCGGGCTGGATAAAAATGGCCTGCAGGACACATATGGCCCGCGGGCCGCAGTCTGCCCACCTCTGCTGTAATGACGACATTAAAATACTGCAAACGCCCTCTACTAAAATCTCCCGCTGTTTCAGAGAGCACAGATCCCTTCATTGCCATGAGCACAACATACGGATCGTCTCCTCCCTCTGGTACAAAGTCAGCTCCACTCAACATCAGCTGTTTGGGTTCACTTCTATCAGAGGCACAACCCGCCAAGACCTGCGAAAGCATGTTGACTGCAAAAAGCAAAGAAGCTGAGTGAAAACGCTTGATAGAAGAGCGACCCCGGTGGGGATGAGACATCTTCTGCACAACTTCCCACATCAAATATTTATCTCGCTGCTTCAGATATTCTCACTCCCACTGCCAAATGGCAGCACGGCAGAGGTTGTACTGAGAAAGATGAGCAGGAGGTTGAGGAAGGAGACGTTTTGCATTGTCACAGCTCAACAGGATGAGGCATCAGTAGCATTGCAACTGTTGCACCAATATCCTGCCATACCATAGGGCCAAACTTCGGTATTGCCAGTGGGTTCAACAATGTAAGTGAAGCTCATTTCAAGGTAATCTCTCACCGGAGGGTCTTGCAGATGATAAAGCCAAGGTATGCTGGAAGAAGCAGAGGAGGAGCTACCAAAGGCCCTGATTCAGCAAAGCACTTAGGCACGTTACCAACGGCTAACATGAACCAGGTGCGCCACAGGGCAGGCTCAACTCAGGTTTCACAGAACACCAATTAACACTGAACTCAAAATACCCATGTGGGCATTAAAGTCCAGAACATAAACCAGAGTTCTTACACAGGCAAGTATGTCACTGTTAGGCCCCGCACAGGGCTAGATTACCTGGGTTAGGGCAGGAAGAGTCTTGCTTCCCTCTCCTGGCTTCACCCACAATTGGCCCCTAGCTAAACCTACCAGGTCTTTTTATTTGCCTGATGGACCCTGATTGGCCTCAACCTTCTCCTGGCCCTTCTAGGCACTGGAGAACCAACTCTCGTTGGTTCTGCAGCTGATCATGGGAGGCCTTTCTAGGCAAACCCTGGAGATCCAAACTCACTAATCTGCCCTTCCTTCTTAGGGTGCAACAAGGTGGCAGGGCCTCCAACAGCAGGCAACAAATGCCTATTGCATCCTGTCACACTTGTTTGACTTGAAACGTGTGCTTAAGTCCCATTAAAATCAATGGGACTTAAAAAATGTTCTGCAGAATAGGAGCCATCATTATTCTCCCCCTTTTTAAAAAGATCAACCAGCCCAACAGTAGCAGAAATAATTGCCTTTGATCTACAGCAGGGGTGGGGAACCTCCGGCCCGCGGGCCTTATACGGCCCGCCAAATGATTTTGTCCGGCCCGCGGCGGGGCCGGGGATGCACCGCAGCTGCCGGCCAGGGACGGGCGCGGGCCGCCAGGCGGGGGCAGCTCGCGCCTGGGAGAGCCGCCGGCGCCGGGACGCGCGCGGGCCACCAGGCTGGGGCGGCTCGCGCCTGGGGGATCCGCCGGCACCGCACAGCCACCAGGTGGGGGCAGCTCGCCCCTGGGGGAGCCGACGCCGCTGCGTGGGCCGCCAGGCGGGGGCGGCTCGCGTCTGGGGGAGCCGCTGGCATCGCGCGGCCACCAATAGCCGAGCGGTGAAAGGAGGAGCCGCGGGGAGCCGACGGTCAAGGGGGTGTGGGGGGGAGGCTGGGCTGGGGGGCAGGCAAGGGGGCGGTGGGGGGGGGGAGGCCAGGCAGGGTGGGCAAGGCGTGGGTGCAGGAGGGAAGGAGGTTTGGTGCGGGGGAGGCTGGGCTGGGCGGGTCAGGCATGGGGGGGCAGGAGGCTGGGTTGGGAGTGGGAGGGGGGAGGAGGTTAGGTTTGGTGGGATGGGCCAGGCCAGGCAGGGGTGGGGGAGGGAAGGTGGTTAGATGGGGGGAGGCTGGGCGGGGGTAAATGAAGATCACCCCCTACACCCAGGCTGATAGAGGGAGCTGACTGGGGCAGGCGGCAGGACCCCGGCTGGCAAGGGGCCAGCGGGGGAAACCCCAAAGCAGTGCAGGGCTAAGCACTCCACCTGTCACTGCTTTGGGGTTTCCCCCGCTGGCCCCTTGCCAGCTGGGGTCTCAGCTCCCATTGCCAGCCTGGGCTTCCGGGGGGAGGAGGGGGAGCGGCCCACGAATAACATTATAAATGTCCAAATGGCCCTTGACAGAAAAAAGGTTCCCCACCCCTGATCTACAGCCATACTCCAGGCCAGAAGATACTGTTGGTTTCCAAACACGGTACATCGAGCTACTATTTTTATTGTGACCAGAAACCACCTCTTAGTGAAACACCAACATATTAGCCTGGGGACCCACAAGCTTCCCTTCCTAGCCGGACATCTGCCCTTTGCCTCATATTTATAATAGACGAGGCATCAATGCCGGACATGAGACCTACTTCAGCACTGGCACTAGTAGATGCGGTCACCCTGGGAGATGCACGTACTTATGCCAGGGCTGAATTTGCTCCTTAATGTGAAACAAAAATCCCCTTCCTACCAATCCCCCCAATTCCCTAGGAGAATGCATCATTCTTCTCCAGAAAATGGAGTTTGCTCTGGGACTGAGGAGCAGCGCATGGCTCTCTTGTTAGCACTGTTTCTGGGCTTGGTATCAGCCCATCACCGTCACCTCTGTTGCTACACAGGGACACTGGGAACACCAGACCTTATGAGGGATGGCTGAAAGAACCCCCTGGAACAGGACACTGGGCCTTGATGTGCTTCTTACAGGCCTGGGGCCCTTTAAAACTGGGCGCTATAGCTGTAGGTCTACAAAGGGGTCTTCTCTCCCACAGGGACCACCTAGTGGTCAGATGGGGGCAGGACAGGCATTCGTCTGTCCTACCTTCATGACTGGTAAGCTTGCCTACCAGCTTACACTCTCTCATTGATTTCCAGGGGCTTCAGCTGAGGTCCCTCGTAGGCAGTGTTACCTGCAAAAGCACACCGCTGAGAATAATTAAAAGCCAGGTGGACCATCCCCTTTGCATTGGGGCGCCCTGGAAAGACAACCACACTGCTTCTTTGTTATGGACCAGAGTAGCCTCCTCTTCCTCCCAGTTGCTTAGCTCTGAAAGACATTTCAGTGGAGCAGAACTGGAGAGTACAAAAGAACGGTGACTATGGAAAATGAACTATCCCGAGAAAGAATCAGTTGTGGGTAATACAGGAGTGGAAAAGCATAAAGGTCTAGACTTTCTCAGTCTTCTCCTCCTTACACATGGCAGGTGGTTTCTAAACACAACCAGTTGTTTTTTTGGAGCTTTAGGGATCCTGAGTTGCTACTAAGATCTACTAAGGTAGAAAAATGTGGATACCTTTGGATCCGTTTTGGGGTCTTCCCCAAAGTTTTAAGATATGCCGTCACAAGTATGAATGTGTTTTTACATACAGTGATGTATGTATTACATACAAGACAGATGTAACTAAACTATAACATTTATTCATGTGGACTTTGCCACACAGATGACGACCACATACAAATAAGGTGACATTCTGAAATAGCACAGAGCGAAACGCCATATGTTGAATGCTCAATAGGAAAGGGTTCCAAATGACAAGGGTAAGCATATTGGCCCTTAACAGCTTTCTGCAGGAGAGGTGTGGGAGAGAAGAGACTGGAATTTTCCTGCATGAGTCACCACCGTAACCACCCTTCCTTTATTAAATCTCCTCTAGTTTCACAGAGCAGCAGAAGACAACTAATGGCCGACCACCATGCATAATGGCCACTTGCTTTGTAATTATCATTTTCTGCTGAAGCCTTTAAGTCCTTCATTAGCATTTCACAAGATTTCTTTGACGTTTTGCTTAATTTTCTAGGTAGACACAGTGTGAAGGTTTGCTGTTATATTACAACAGGAACAGATAAGGGAAAACAATACAGGTACCATTCCACCAGTTCTCATGAAGTTTAAACATCTGAATACACACTTATACATTACTCACTTTGATCTATACTAATACAGGGGTGAATTGGCCTCGGGTTCTGACCTGAGCTGGCACCTTGCTTGCCAGCGTCACTCACAACAATAATTTCAGCTGATGTGTTGCAATTTCTTGGCACTTGTTCCCAGGTCATGATCCAACACAGGACTGACAAGGGGGTATCAGAGGGAGAGACATTGTAAGCCAGTCTCACGCAGGGAACTGCAGAGTGGCATCAGGCCAAATCCTTTCACATAAAATGGCAGAGTGCCAGATGTACTGTGAGCTCACAAGCCCCTGGGGGCGGGGGGGAGGGGAATGTGCTGTGAGGCTAGTGGGAAGTTCCCCTCCCTCCTCAACGTTGGGTTTTTTTCCCCCACCCCCAACAATATAATCATATAAAGGGCTTCGAAGGCTGACACAACTTCCCCACCTCCCCAAATGTTTCAAAATGATGCCCCCGCCCTGAGCCATAAAAACAACAGGCCCAATAGGCTACTGTAGCCTGTGCTGATTTCCTAATAAACGTTCACTAACAAATAAGGGGATTGCCTAGGGCTGGCAGCAAGAAAAGGGGGCAAAGGCCCCATGTCCCCGTGGGGCAATCCAGTAGGAGGCTGCAGGACTGTCCTTGCCCATTGAGATATCGCTTGCCCGACCTCTCTATGTGAAATAGCTCCCGCAGGCTCACTGGCTTCAATTCAAATCCCCCTCTGTGCTGGGGGATCTGCTCCCCAGCTGACACAGCCTCTGTATCACAGGCCTGGTCTATTCAACAGCCAACCAGATTCCTGCCATTCCTGCTCCTTTAAGGACCCGCCCAGCTCCTGGACCCTTAAAGGCCAGGCCACCGCCCCACCTCCCTTTTGTCCCCTCCCTTTCGACTGGATCCTATGGAACCTCTGTCCCCTGCCCTCCCAGCCTCTGCTCAGGCTGCCCTGTGCTCCAGCTAGTGCTACCTCCTCCCCTGGAGATCCAGAGGCTCTTTAGGCCTCCTGTGCTCCTCCCGCAGCTCTTCAGCTGCCTAGGCTCACGGGGTCCCATTACTTTGCTCCTTGGGTCTGTCTCAGCAAGGCCATGTGGCTGCTTCCTGCTAGGCTGTTCTCCGGCTTCCTAGCTCTGCACTTGTCCAACTCGCAGTCACTCCACCCAGCTTTCAGGGCCTGCTCCTTCCACCCCAAACTTCCCCACAGCGTCCCCATACCAGGTCCTCAGTTCCTGCCCTCCCGCAGCAACCAGGTCTCAAACTTCTGCCTACGCAGGGCCACTTTCATTTCCCTAGTTGCTATGGGTTGCACACCGGGCCCTCTGTTGCCTAGGTCCTGGCCGGTGTCTCTGCCCCACCAGTGGCCCTGCCCCGACACAACGGGTCATCCTGAAAAGTGTGGGAGAGGAGCACAAAGCAACGGGAGTGCGGATTGTTATGGCATTGTCCTAAATGGGACCAGATCTGCCCACAGTGATGGTGGCGTGATGTGGTTTAAGTGTCAGAGGAACCCAGTTTGGTGAGACACCAGGGGCTCAGCCTTGCAGGCTGCTGGTGGTTGCTACCTGAGAAGCACAGGCCTCTCATCATGTAGCACTAGCACCTATGTGGACCCAATAAACCGCTCTGCCTGCTCGCTGCACCACTTATCGCTGACAAAACAACCCCCTTGGTGGGCGAAATGCAGAGAGAGAGAAGCAGAGTTACAAATGCAGCTCCTGGGGATTTAGTTTCCTCCTGTGCCGCTCTCCACTCATGGAGAGAACAAAATATTCCCAGCAATTATGGATAGACCCGGGGGCTCAGCCAAGCAAGCTTAACACAGAATTAACAGCCAGGTGATTTCAAGCTGTCAGGATTCAGGCAGGGAGGATATTTCTTTTCCTCCCAGTTCAATGGGTAGATTGACACTGAGGCATCCTGCATAAGGTGTCACATGCAAGTTACTTAACCCCAATGGCCTAAAAACCATCACTGAGGTTATTTAAAAGGAAAGGATTCTTTGTAATCCAGCATTTTCAATATAAATGAGCCAGAGCTGCAAAGTTTTGCATTCGGATCTGAACTCCCTCAAAGTCTTGGATATGGGGACTCTTGGGTTTGGCCCCATATAGAATTACATGCCACTCACATCGTTCAGCTTTAGATTGTATCTGATTACAAAACGGCCCAGGGTTCAACACAATTCAGATGGGGAGTTTTGGTTCAGGCCCATCTCTAATTTTAAACGAAGAATATTAACACTGCTAATTACGATAGTTCCAGGACTTATGCCAGCTCTAAAAAGCGTCCAAGAAAATGCCAAGAGATGCTATTAAGAAGGATCTAGGAGAAAAGCCAAACCGAAAAATTATAATGCTCATCTCTGCAATAATGACCACACAATGGTCAAGCTAGGAACTGTTCAATAGCCATCAGTTTCAACTCACAGGGGATCATGGCATCTTTTGTTTCCATTTGTGTGATCTGTCCTTAATTTTGATTTGCATTTTGTATGCAAAAGAACCCAAAAACTCAGTGCAAAAATTCAGGCCAAACTGCCAAGTTTGCCCTAGAGTTATTGGGAGAAAACAAGGCAAAATCATCCATTTTCCACCCAAAACCACAAATCACCATAGCCTTGTTCAAAGCTCAGTCCAGGCTCATTGAAACTCTGTGTGCCTACTTTGAGAAACTCTGCAAAACGTTCCGGAAGCCTGGGTCAAGTTTCGGATTTGTCACTAAAACAGGCAGGTTTCACCTGGTTTCGTTAACTAAGCAGCACACAACAATCATAATTAAGTGGGATGAGTGTAGCTATGAAATTGCATTGCTTTTATTTTCAGTTACCCACCTTACCAGTTCTAAGAACTCTGTTCAGGTGCATACATAGCAGCCACTTTGTTCTCAGAGTTCCTGGAGCCTATCAGAGACCAGATACACATGCCTCGTGCTGCCTCATGGAGACTTCAGTAAAGGAACAAGGAAGAACGAGATTCGTTTTCATTGTTATTTCCCTTAACCGAAAACAAAACTATTTGAGGCTAAACCTATATGGCTGGTTGTTGTCACAGTGTTGCCAACACTTGCCTTTTAACTGAGTTTCATGATATTTGATGTGGTTTTTGTATAGGCTCAGCTCTTAGAGTCAAGGCAAATAACTTGCCCACCTACATTTATTATTTTAAAATCTTATGGTTTTTATGTCAATCTCATAATGTTTGGAGGGCTCCACTCATTATTTTTGAATGCTAGAACCTGGTGATACTATCTGTACCTGACAAACATAACGTGGTGAACTTCCTTCATTGTGGTTTCTGAGCTCTGTAAAAAATGTTCTCCTTACCAGCTCTCTTCCTCTCTCCCTTAACTTCCTGTTTTCCTTCCTCCATTTCCTTTCTGAACCTCAGGGGGGATCATGGGATGTGCAGTCCATCCTTGGTTACTGTAATTAAGTAGCCATAACAGCACTCTTTTGAAGCACAGGCCTGCAAAATGGTGGCAGTAGTGGGATAGCTCGGTGGTTTGAGCATTAGCCTGCTAAACCCATGGTTGTGAGCTCAATCCTTGAGGGAGCCATTTAGGTATCTAGGGCAGGAATCTGTGGGTGAGAGTGTGGCCTGCATTGTGTAGGAGATCAGATTAGATCATCATCCTCTATGATGTCAAACACCTTCCCCTAAGAAGAGGGAAAGGAATTGATAGAGGCCCTGATACTGTTTGAAAAGGCCTGATATTCATGCCTGGCAGTGGCATGTTAGCAATTCTCCAGCAGAGTTAGCTCAAGAAGCCCCATAACCTTCATGAAAGAGCAGGATATTTTTAGTATACTAAGTATACCTTAATCATCTTGATATACATTAAAATTATAGTAATTATGCCACCTTTTCACGAGGGATTCGAGGCTTGCCAGATTCTCACCTTTGGAGAAACTCATTTACAAAACGGAATTGCAAGTCCCATGTTTTATTGATGAGATGCTCTGGTACCATTAATATTTTATAAGTTAATAGAAGCCTCTGTTTCATATCATGCCTCTCATACTCAAGTGGCAGCAGCTCAGATCTCACACGACCCAAGAGTGCAGATCAGTGCTGATGGCCTAGGCCCTTTTGGAAAATTTCATTTACATGCCCCTGGAATTGCAGGTTTGCACATTTAAATTAGGCCAACATCTTCCTCACATTGTTACATATTTAACTTTTGAATCATTGATATTTTCCTTGAAATGTTGCATTAAAGGTGAATGGCAAAGTGAAAGTCGACACTGAGTTCCACCCAGATTCCTCTGCCGAATAGTCTAGTAATTAGGGAGTGACAGGAAGTGTTTAACAGAAAACAGAGCTGCTTCAAAAATATCAAGGGTTTTTCTTTTAAGAAAAACCATTTTTTTCTACCAAAATCCAAAAAGGTCACATTTTTTTATTTAAAAAAAAATCAGGAAAATGTTGAATGAAACAAGCATTTCCCATAACAAACTTCCTGTTTAAAAAAACTCTGTGTTATGAGGTATTACAAACCCTGCACTGGATCAGAAGGGGTTAAAGGACAGCACTGGGCCCAGGTAGCCCTGCCCCTCCAGCTCTGCAGAGCATGGGTCAATGGGTTGAAAAGGGAGCAACCCAGCTCAGAATGTGGAGGCGGGGGAGGAGAACAGATCTACTGTGAAGGCTCCTGAGAAGGATGCCAGAGACGTCTCCCTGTGGGAGTGAGACTGTAGGCTGATCCTGGTTGGGACTCACAGTTTAATTGCCTTTTCTTTCTTCCTTAGATTGGACTGGAAGCTGGGAGAGAAGAGCAGACCAAAGAGTAGGAAGTGACCCCAAGTCCAGCCAACCCTTCCTAGGAAACTTTGGGGCCACCCTTGGACAGAACATCCTGTTCATTTGCTGGATCAGACACCAGGCCCTGCGTCAGCTGGCAGAGCATAGAAAGGGAAAATCTTTGAGAGGAAAAAAATACATAAGGGGAGGAGACACAATATTAATTTAATGAAAGCAAATTTGGGAAAAACCAAGAGGCAATCAGATATCATGGTGACGAGTGTGAGACAGATGGATTGATAGCTGTCATTCACTTAAGAGTTAACCCTGTGTGGAGCCACATCAATGTCCTAATCATCAAAGCAAAGGTAAGTGTGGTTAAATAATTCTAAGGGTCACAAGATTTGAAGGCAGGTTTCAGGGTGGTAGCTGTGTTCGTCTGTGTCAGCAAAAACAACGAGGAGTCCTGGCGGTACCTTAGTGCACAAGGATTCCTCAAAGATTTGAAGAGGTGACAGCACATTTTTAGCCAGAGGGGAAGGAATGAGCATCTGATCTCAATTTTTGTTTTGTGGTCAAAGATGATCAGTCATGTTTAAATAATGAGAGGTGATAATGGCGCTGACCTGACTGAAAGGTGACCCGCCAAGGGGTAGAAGGAGTCCCACACAATGAGCTAAAAGGGAGGCACTCTGAGCAGAAATACGTTTTAATTTGCCTTTGAGTGAAAGTCTCTTTAAAATTCTCCATGAATTTCTCCCCGAGCTTTTCTGTGGTCATAAGATGCCCCAGAGTCCATCATGCGTAGACCGAACCCATCACCAACAAGTCTCAGTGCTTTATACATGTAGGGCTCAGCTGTGGCTTGGCCACTTGCCGTGAGTAAGGGCCACTCGGACGGCAATGGCAATTTCCTGCAATATCTTTGGGAGATCCCACTGGATTAAGTTTCTGTCACATTGTGGCCCAGGGACTGTCTGTAATTCCACAGGGGAAAGTGGCCACAGCCTTCGGGAACTAAGGGGCTGGCCTACCCTACAGGAGAGGGTGGGGGTCTGACCTAAGATACGCAACTTCAGCTACGCGAATAGCGTAGCTGAAATCGAAGTACCTTAGGTCGATTTACCTGGACGTCCCCACGGCGGTGGGTTAACCGTGGCTCCGACTCCGCTTACTCCTCCTGCCGAGGTGGAGTACAGGCGTCGATTCGGGGATCAATTTATCGCGTCTAGATGAGACGCGATAAATCGATCCCTGATACATCGAGCGCTACCCGCTGATCCAGCGGGTAGTGTAGCCCTACCCTCAGACTAATAGCAAGTGATTAGGCAAACTCATTCATGCTGTACAATCAGGAAAGGCTCACATATATGGGATCCGACTGCATGCTCCAGCAAACAAAGAAAGGACTTGTGGATAATTAGCCTGAATTTATTTCTTTCTCTTCTCCCTCTGCCCCATATATATATGCATGTGTGCTGATTTCCATTAACACAAGCTGCATGGCCCATAAATTTCAATTGTGTAACTGACAGCTTGAGGCTGGAGTTACCCTGCCTAGTGACACAAAGTGCAGCTGTTTGAACGCGACGGGTAGCTGTTTCCAGTGCTTAGCTGCACATCTGCCGGAGGAAGGAAATACTTTGTGTAACACTGGAAAAACAAAGCTGCCTAGATTTCCACCCCCCACCCACCCGCCTGTCTCAGGTGATCATGTTCATGTTTCAGATGCCTGGGGCGAGAGGGGAGTTAATTCTGGACATTAATGGCAACTTCGCTAGCCTTGCTGCTACTCATTCCCTCCAGCTGCTGTGCCAGCGCATTCAGCCACTGAAGTCAGTACAGTGTAGGGAGATGTTTCTCTGAGTAATCTTGGTTCATTAGGTATCAGTCCACTGCCTAATTAAAAACTAGATGAGCAGCCGTCATCACTGAGTCCACACCCGGCCATGCCATTAGCTCTGTGTTAGCGCATGTAAGCCACGGCTGATATTATGTGTAGCAAGCAATGTGCATTCCTGTGTCCTTGGATGTTTGCTGTGGTAATGGTACCTAGATAAGAGGCGTGAGGCACCCACTGAAGTCCTGTGTGGTCCTTGGTGTAGAATGTAGCCCAGTACTTAAAGCATCACTGAGGAAGTGGCCAGACAAGGGTTAAAAAAGGTAGGTCACATTTTTGGATCTCTCAGCTCTTCAGGGTGACCCTTATATCAGAGGGAAATGCTACCAGAGGGGTGTCGTCTCTTTTTTCAGCCTTGGCTTCTGTTTCCCCACCAGCCAGCCCAGCAACCCCTCCTCTTTGGGGATCCTGGAGGCATGACCCGAGGGATGCAATCCACCCCGTTTCCGTGGCAGCAACAGGGCCCCTGGTTGGATCTCTGTGGGGCCCACTTACCCGACCTTGAACTTTCACACTCTCCAGCACCGTGCTCCTCAGGGCGCATTGCCTGCCCCAAAGCACGTGAGACACCAGTATTCAGCAGTTGTTAGAGCCCAGCCGATCAGCAAAGGCTGTCTTCAGTGTGTGAGCTTCACATTGGCCTCCAAGAGCAGAGTCTGGCTCTTGGCAAAGAAAATGGAGTCCTCCCATTCTAAAGTGAAATGGCGGAGGGGCCGGAGGGAAGGGGAGGATGCTTTTTCCCCCTGTTTCACTGGCCTGAGTTTGAACAAATGCTAAAACTCAAAATCAAACGTCCAAGTTTTCCATGTCTCCAGGCCTGAACCGTGCAAACCTATCAGAGTGTTATATGTTTTCTACCGAAATCAGAGCCGATTCTCTCCAGGGCCTCAGCTGAACCTGCCCTGAGGTACAGAAATATCACACAGCTTTCAGCCCCTGCAAAATCTACTGTGAAATACCGTGGACGACAGTGATTTGACCTTTCCTATGAGCCTCGTGGAAGACCTGACCAAGCCACTGCTTTCTCTCACGCCAGGCTCTGGGCCCCTGAGGGGGCGATTTCATCAGAAATAGCTGAAATCATTCATCTGTTTCTTCCCAGTTGAGAGGAGATTTCTGATCTAGGTTAAAAAAATCAAAACCCCTTTTACCGAATCTGCCCAAAGGCAACTGCTAACAATATGTTCTTGTAACTGGTTAACCAAAGGTGAAGAGCAATTCAGCCCACCTGAGCGCATAATGATTGTGTGCCTTGTGACCTCCCAAAGCGTGATTAGGCCTTTTACTCCCCTCCATATTACTAATAAGTTTCATGTTGATTTTCCCCTCAGAGTAGTTGTCATCAGGTCTAGAACCCTGTTCCCAATGGATCTGATTTTCCAGAATGAAACAGCTCTCTATTTCATGGGTCTAATTTTTCACCCACTGTTGATTGCACCCACAGTGTTAGCCACTCCAAAACGAAGCCCCTAGTTTCTGGTTTGGGTTGAAAAACATAATCCTCCTCTACAGGATACAGCTACACGTTGTGTCGGATCCAATCTGGCAATTCCTACGTGGCTGACATTTTACAAGAACAGTTGGTCTCCTGAGATTTCCATCGCACGGGGCCAGCCTTTGCGAAGAAAGTCGGCTTGGCCAGCTTTCCAAATGAGCTCTGCGCCCAGCTGCTCCCATTCCTGTTCTCAGTTGAAACTCCCGGATCCTGAGTACTGCGTAAACTCTCACCATCCACATAAGCTCCCACAAGGGCGCTGGGGTCTTTTGAAAAGCAGGTTCCAGCGGTGAGCGCTGAATGCGCTGGCTTTAGGAGCGGAAATCTGATGGGGTCACTCTGTGATCGGTACCGTATGATCAGAAGCCAAAGGCTCACCTGGAGCCAGCCTCAAATCCACACTCTGAACCGTCGACTGAATTCAATCTGGATCTACAGCCAAGCACTGTCTCTCCACCCCATCGCCGCTTCCAGGAAACACAGCCAGCCAGTGGGATATTCCCTTACTGCAGCAACTGGGCAATTAAAATGGTTGTGTTTGGTCACCTCTTCGTTCTCAGCAAAAATGAGTTTGCTTTCAACAGGGCAGGGTTGTGTAATACACTGAGAAGGGCTCCCCTGCCTGTCTCTTTCAGATGCTGAACAGGGCTCAAAAAGACACAGCAGGGGAAGAAGTGGAACGGTTTTAATGTGCTGACTGGTCTGTTGCCCACATGGCGAATTATGTGTGCGTCTGTTTCTATACTAGAGTAAAACTACACAAACAACCCCTCCCCCCCCCTTTTTTTTTTACACAGAACCCTCAATTTAAGCACACGGCTGATGTTACCCACCCATTTAATCTCTTTAGACATTGCATCCACTGTGCTAGAGAGAAATATTATCATCCCTATTATTGCAGAGGGGGAACGGAGATTATGCAGCTTGCCTAAGGTCAAGAGACTCTAGCAGGAGGCAGGAATTGAAACCAGTTTACCCAAGTCCTACGTTAGAGACAACCCCCAAAGCACCCTTCCTATGGGTAGCCTGTATCCATTTATAGTGGCTAGACTGCAAACTCACTGGGGCAGGGACTGTCTTTGGCAATATGCTTGAAAAGAGCCGCACACAGCAAAGCCAGTTCCCATATAACTGTCAAGAAGTACTTCGTATATGTTTGTAAACAAGGCTTACCGCAGAAAGAGATTCCTGGGGAATCTGTCCCTGGCATGAAGGACTTCTAGAATCATAGAAAATCAGGGTTGGAAGGGACCTCTGGAGGACATCTAGTCCAACCCCCTGCTCAAAGCAGGACCAATCCCCAACTAAATCATCCCAGAGCAGACACAGAAACAAAGCTTCCCTCATGCCAGGGGATCACGCCAATCCTTTATTGCGGGGGTCTCTCCAGCGCAGTGAAGTCACTATAGCCTCACCCCATTCTTGTCCTGGTCTAGGAGATGTGTTTGGAGAAAAGGGGTGTAGCGGTATCCCTGCACTCTGCCAATCCCCAGTTGCAGAAACAAGAGGACGACTGTATGTGGTGGTGTTGTAGCCGTGTTGGTCCCAGGATATCAGAGACAAAATACGTGAGGGAATATCTTTTATTGGGCCCACTGGATTATTGGCAACTGATGCTCCTTACAGCAGCATTTAGGTTTCATGGTGCTTCCTAGGAGGGAGCCCTGACCAGCTACGGGACTGAGCCATTTATCTGAGAAGCCAGTGATGCTCTTAACGCATAGAGCATCTTTGGAGTCTATATGCAGTCCGGCAAGTGTGCAGGAGGCTGCATCTTACTCCACATTTATAGGGCACTAATTGGGCCCTTATGTGAAAACTCTGTCTATGGGGGGATGTTAGCTAAGGACCTTCCGAATCAATATCTGGCTACTGGCATATGGCAAATGTGCCATAAATGTTTTAAGCTTTTTTGCCCCATGGACCATCTGTTTGTGCAGCACCTAGCTGTACAAACTAGTCTAGGACTAGTGCTTCCGAGTGCTACTAGAATTCAAATAATACCAATTTTCTCATTGCTACAGGAAATTATCATCATCTTTTCAGCCCTGGCAGTGATGGGTGAGGGTCCAAAGTTCTCCTAAGACCAACATCAGGTCCCTGCCAGCTGATGACTCTGCCAAAGACCATTAGGTCTCCTTTTCTGGACATGCCATCCTGGGCAGCAGTCACTGTCGTTGACACCAGGCCTCTGCTGGGCAGGCTGCGGAGAAGGAGAAGATGGTCAGTGGTTTGCTACCTGCCAATCGGAATGGAGTTCACACATAGTGCTCCGCTACCTGCCAATCAGGATGGAGTTCACACATAGTGCTCTGCTACCTGCCAATTGGGATGGCGTTCACACATTCCTCATTTGTAGTTATTATAGAACTCATCTCCAGGCTGAGCAGAGGTGGCCAAGGCCCACCCCTTGTTTCTCTGGGTCATACTGTGGCTTTGCAAAATGTGTTCGAAGCATGTTGGGTGCCTGGTCCTTCTTGTTGTGCAGTTGCTGGCCAGAGATATCAAAGCAGATCTAGGAGGATCTAGGAATACCAGTATCAATGTAGACCAATGATTCACCTGCTGAAAAACAGGAGGGCCCCAAAGCTCAATACCTTTGTTACATAAGATGGGTTAGTCTCCACTAGCTTCAGCAGGGTCCACCCTCCGGTGTCATCTTTGAGCTGAGTATTAAACCACTTCCACCCATAAGTACTTGAATGAATGAGAGGCTGCCCTGAGTATAACTCACAGGGCTCAATCGGCATTCAAGCAGGCAGCTGCCAGAACCCAAAGAACTCCCGTGGGTGGAAGTGAACCCGTTTGAACAGCTTGCTACCATCAGGAAGCCAGGCTGAGCGCCAAAACCATATGGCAGGATGTGAGAGCCCTCAGTTCACTCCTCTCTACGGCCCGGCTGGCTCATGGTTTAACCCCAGAATGTTGTAACGCCCGGCCTCCAATTGTGGCTCTCAGATGTGGAAGTCTGTCAGTGCTGGGTATGGTCCCTGGATAGCCTGAAGCACAAGGGAGGAATGCAAGTGACAGCTCCATGCACACTGTATGACCCCCATCTCCTCCAGCAGCAGGACTCAGAGCAACACCATTTCTTCTCTGCCGTCAGCACCCGTCCCTCTTGAGTTCAATGGGACACCTAGGGTGCATAAAGTGACTCATATGCTTAAGTGTTTGCGGACTCGGGTGAAAGAGAAAATTCTCCCTGGACAAAAGGATTGACAGGCTGATTCTGTGACTATTGTGCTAAATTGCTTCTCTGTCTTACTGTAAGAGACGTAAAATGTTAATGAATAACCCAAAGATACTCACATAAGACATTATTTACAGGCTAGGGCTCTAGCCATTCAGAAGCAGATCTATCCTAGTCGATCCAGGTGCATATGCTCTCCCGAAAATATACCTCATGGTCCAGAGATTCAGATGAGCTTCTCACGTTCAAAAGACGTGAGCCCAACTGTGTGGCTAAGTTGCATGCACAATTAGTGTAATTGCACATGCTGTCGTGGCAACTGCGCACACAAATAGTCATTTGCATGCCCAGCTAATGGCGTTGCCAGGTTTGTGTAGGCGGCTGCAATGACAAGACGGGCAAATTAGCCGTACAGCTGCACAAGCAAACACACTCAGGCTTTGTTGAAAACCTCAGCCCGTAAGCGTAATATCTCAAAATGCCTTCAGTGCTTTTATCCGTCCCTTCCATCATACCGCTTGAGCTGAATAGTAATACAAGCATGTTCAGAGCCAGCTCTGGCCTCCATGATTTTATTGGGACTACAGCATTTTGAAATAGCCTTGTTCACATGGATTGAGTAAATAAAGCCCTGCAGTCTTTCCTGCAGAGGGAGAGAGCTCTACTGGGCTTGTCTTTAATGAGCAGATTCCTGTCCCCTTAATATTCGCTAACACCTTCCAGAGGATATGAACTTCAGGGAGAATTTTTGGGTGGAATGAAAGGAATGCAGATAGCTGGCTGCCCACTGCTTTCTCAGCCCCGGGGCTAAATGGCCAGTGCTTTTCTTTGAGAGCTGATTACTCATGACTGACACCTTGTATGTCTGAGGCCTGGGCTACACTAGCGCGGGGGAGGGAGGGGTGTCGAACTAAGGTACGCAACTTCAACTACGCTATTTGCATAGCTGAAGTCGAAGTACCCACGGCAGCGGGTCGACCGTGGCGGCTCCCCCTGTCGACTCTGCTTACTCCTCTTGGCGAGCTGGAGTTCCGGAGTCGACGGGAGCGCTTTCGGGGATTGATTTATCACGTCTAGGCGAGATGCAATAAATCGATCCCTGATACATCGAACACCGATCCGGCGGGTAGTGTAGCCCTACTCTAAGGGACAGTGGGTTTCTTGGAGAAGCAACTTCCTGCCAAACATCCCATGCGCATGAGATCTCCCTTGGCCAACATCCCAGCCAATAGCATTCATGTCAAGGAAGGCTTTTTCCTCCCCAAAGCTGGGTTTATCCGTCCTTGCTAGCTTCCCCCGGCATAATGTATTCATTGTCCCGGTATGTTTTTCTAGCCCCCATCATGGGGATGTGAAGTACCCTCTGGATACAATTTAATGGCTTTGCTGGGAGTTTCAAGATAACTGTCAAGCTGTTTAACCATTAACCAAAATCCCAGGGAAACCGCGGTGAGACTTGGTCCACCTGGGACCGGATTCTCCTCTCCCACCCGTGTAAATCAGAAGCCGCTGCACTGAAGCCCTTGTCATTACTGTTGTGTCTTTGCTCTCTGCACAACATTAAGACCACGAAGAAGCCACCTGGGCACAGCTGAATTCCATAACCCCAGTTACGGACATACCCCGCGGGCCTAGCTACAGAGCTACACTGCTGTTCTGTTGGGCTCTAGTGGCTACTGCAATAGAAGACATGGAAGTCCACTAGAGGGCTCCCAAACTATGTGAAGGGATACTACCCAATTCCTCCTCACTACAGTTATCCCGGCATGAGAGGAGAATTAAGTCCTGCCATAGAATCTGATGACTGATCTGTCTATTCAGTTTAGACATAGGGCTCCCAGGAAGCTATGGAAACAGAGGCAAACTGACAACATATGAGTGAATCCATGTCTTAGCACAACTCTAAGCACATCAAGCTGTGAACACCCTGATCTTCCCATCAGAACCAAGGAGTAAGGAGGAGAAAGACAGACTGAAAAGTCAAACGTCCATGCACTGGTGGAATCATGAGCCGGGCGGTAACCAGCACAATGATTTCTGAAGGCGGAAAAAGCAACACGTTCCATGGAGCCTCCATGACACGCATTCCTCTAGTGCTGACCACAGAAATAAAAGGAAATGCATAGCGGGGATTTGTCCATAGGCAGCAAAGACGGCTATCGATTCCGGCAAGGCTCTTATATGAGAGTAATTCACAGCCCTCTTCAGTTCTGCCAGCATGCTCTAATTTAATATCATTATGTCTTCATGCCCTCACACATTCCAACTGTCTCATTCACTGAGCTTTTATTGGGCTCTGGATAATTTATGGCTAGATAGGCTGTCTTTTATCAGACCTATTTTTAGCTAGTCTCGCTTTTTTACATATTTTTTCCTCCCATCACAACTGGCAATTAAAGTAAAAAGGTTTTTTTAAAAAAATAAAAAAATAAATCTCCTCTATATGATCCCATCATGCTGCAAAGCTGCATTTAAAAGAGACATCGACCTTTATTTGTCCTCCTTAGTGTACTGGGGGATGCATTTGTTATTAGCATGGCATTGAAAGAATGTGAGTTGATGAAAAATACCCCCCCCTCCCCCGGTTATACCCACCTTTCTTCTCTATGTTCATAGTAAAGTCACAGTCCCTTACCTGTGACCTTACGCTCAAATCTGCCACAGCACAGAGTAAAGACTGAAAGACCTGTTTGTTTTCAATGCTGCTTCCACTGCAGTCAAGTGGAGCTTCAAGAATTCAGCACCTCTGCAAATGAAGCCCACAGATCTTCATTGGCCTGATCCCACAAGATTCTGAATGCCCACTAAAGTCAGTGGGATTTATAGGTGCCCAGCACTGCTCAGGATTAGGCCCAATTTGTATACGCTCTTTGGTCAGAGGAGAAGGTTGCACCTACTAGGGTAATAAGAGACCCTTACTGGACGTGCACAAACTGAGGGAGGTCAAGGCTGCTCTGGAAATCTTACTTCTCGAGTTCCTAGCTTCTCAACATTTTAACATTTTAGTGTGAACATTTTAGGGTTAACATTTTAACATTTTAACATTTTAGGGTTAACATTTTAACATTTTAGGGTTAACATTTTTAGCGTGAACATTTGTGTCGTTTTTGCACTAGATAAGTGTGAGCTGAATCTTAGCTTGGTTTGCACCCTGTGGAAGCCAACTGGAAGCAATAGGCCGGCTTCTGATCTCCCTTAGAGCACCTGTAAATCATGAGTATATGCATTCAAGTCAGTGTGTGAGGAGAATCATGTCACTGTGTGTCACTGTGTGTGCAGTGAGTAGGTAGGTTAAAGAGAAGACACACACCTATGCCATGGGCCTTATCCACCTCTGTATGGTCCCAGACTGATGTTGGTGTAACTATTAAAGTCAGTGGAGTCACAGTGGTGTAGAACTAGAGTGAATCAGGCCCCATACTAGACTGTGAAATCATTTGAAAAACTAGGGACGCATGGGATACAATAATATTTGCCATGCACCTTTGGCCAGCTCTGCTACCACCTTTTGCAGGGACAACTGCTAAGGCTGCAAACACCTAAGACCTGTTTTCGGATAGGCCATGGTTATTAAAAACAGAACACTATATATTGCTTCCCACCCCCCCACTCAAATCTAGAATCCCCCCTCCCCAAATAAACTGGATAGTTTGCACAGAATGAGCAATGTTCAGTCCTGCATCAGTGGCACGTTTAAGGCAGGGGCTCTGGCACGCTATGAGGGTACAGCTCGTTAGATGGTGTCAATCAGCAGAGCTGCTCCACTGACTTCAATGCTGCTATGCCCAAATAACTGTGTTAGTCTCTGAGGTGCCACAAGGACTCTGCGTGGTTTTTGCTGATACAGACTAACCCGACCACCCCTCTGAAACTGGTCACAATGCTGCTATGCTCATTATACCGGCCAATGAGCAGGTCAGGAAATGTATCCCACTGGAAGGGAGCTAGGCTAGGCATTCCCCCTTTAATTGTTGAGTTAAATCAGTGCTCAAACTGGGCGTTTAGACCAACATTTAATTCAGTCACTTGAGGACCTGACATTGTTTCCAACACAGAAAATATCTTTGAGTTTCTTTAGCTCCCTGCTAACTTTGAGTGTCTCCCTTTACCCACAAGGCTAGACAGGGAGGTGTCAGTGTTTACTCCTTGGGGTTTTTACTTCTTGTGAAAGATCTGACAGTGGAGATAAATGAAGGGAAGAAATCTTAGCCGCCATTGCCGCTGGCCATTCCCCACCAGGGAGACTGATAAAAGCACTCCAGACCTGAATTCCAGCCACAACAGGGGTTACAATTATGCCTGGGCCAGGATGGGACTCAGTCAAGGATTTCCTAGTTGGGGCCATAAATAGAGCTGAGCCAGCCTAGCTGGGGGGATTGATTTATGAGGGAAGATTAAAAGGCCTGGTTGTGGGTAGGTAGCTAATAGGGTCCACTGCTGCGACAGGTAAACTGAGAAGAGCGGCTAGTCCAGGGGGAGTTCAGGGTTAACTGCCTCCACGCTGCAGTGAGGAGGATCCTCTGTTAAATGGAGGCATTTGTCTGCGTTCCACGAGCCGCACTCTGCCCTCGGTTACGCCAGCGTGACCTACCGGGCAATGTCACGCAAGGCAGCGGGAGCGGCAGGGTCAATGGTTTGGCTCTGTGCACCCTGAGGTAATGGAGGGCAGATCCTGGACCTATGGAGTGTAAACAGGAAGGTCCTGTAGTTAAGGCATTTGGCTGGGATTTAGGAGAAACGGGTCCAGTGCCCAGCTCAGCCAGGCTTACTGGGTGCCCTTGGGCACATTGCTTGGTCTATTACGCTGTGCATCAGGTCCCCATCTATGAAGTGGGGGTGGTAGGTGCTTTAGTCATAGGGGTGCTGTAAGGCTAACACCCAGGAGTGATTGTGAGGCCCCCACATATTAGGGGGAGGAGCTTGGTATAAAAACTTGTCTGGAATAAAACAGAGGGCAATAGTTGAAGGTCACTAAACAGGTACGCTCTGACCAGTCAGTCAACAACCTTATGAACTATTACTTTGAACTAGAGCCAGTCACATGTTCTGAATGAAAAAAAATTTGATCGGAAACTGGGGTTTTGTTGAAACTGAAATTTTCCACAAGGGCATGTTGAGTTTGACACTTTCCTGTGGGACACATTTTGACATTTTGTGGTTTTGTTTTAGTTTTTGGAAACTGTTTTTTTTTAACCTTTTCTGCTTTTTTTCCACGTCCAAAAATCAAAACACAAAATGTTGAAACATTTCATTTAGACATTTCCAATGCTCAGTGTTTCTGAACTTTTTTTTTTGATTTGCAAGAAGTTTTATAGTTCAACTTCCTGGACTGACTTGGGACAAAAACAGTCACTGAAATATCGACTTTTCCCATGGGGTGAAAATTCCATTTTCTAACTCGCTGTTCTTATAACCATATTTTTGTCCATAATTATTGGCTTGCAGGTGCCTGGTGCTTTCTTCTCCTGAGCTCCTTCATTTTGTTTCATAGAGAAACTGAAGCAACCACCAAGGAGGTAGGCAGTGGAGGCTAGGTCCTAAATATGCAACGTAGAGACATTCAAAGCACTTATGATAGGTGGACCTAAAATGAATCTACCTTGGACTTAGGAAACTTAGAGTCAAATTCCCTGCTCTGACACAGGCTTCCTGCCTGACCTTGGGCAAGTCACTTAGCTTCTCTTTGCCATGGTTCCCCATCCATAATGGGTATAACAACACTGCCCTGCCTCGAAAGGATGCTGTGAGCATAACTATATTGAAGATTATGAGGCGCGCAGATACTACGGTAATGGTGGCCATAGAACTACTTTGGATTGAGGGACTGGCTGTCAGCAAAATTACTGTCATCCAATACTTACATTTGTATGAAGCACCCGGCCTTGCATACAGAGACCTGGCTGGGTGACTCTACCAGTCCCACGCTGGCACAGTTTGCCGACCGGGCTTCTTGGTTCATCATAAGAACCAGAAGGGGAAGGCAGGGGCAGTAACCATGTTCTGTGCATCTGACCACCTGAGATACAGAAAAGGTTCCCCCATCAGTTTACACAAATAGGCAAGTCCAGGGACACTGCTAGTTGGGATGCCTGCAGATAAACAGACAGCCATATGGCTTTGTTTGCTGCCTGCCAGGGTTAACAGAGCTGCTGCCCAGACCTGACAAAAGTGCCTCCGAATACATCGGGCGTGTGAAACTTCAGCATAGGCAAGGAAACTACGTTCCATTTACACCAGCCCAGGATTTGCCCTGTAATACCCATCACAATAGTGCCTGCCTCAGGCATTCAAAAAATCAAGCCTCATGAGACTGGCTCAAAAAATCACAGAGTTTTTAAAAAAACACATTGTGGGTTATTTTCGATAGCTGAGCCTCAGAGCTCCGGTTTTCATGTTTTCTTCTGCAACCGGGAGGGCTGGAAACTTTTTTTTTTTAAATGAAAAGCTGAGAGTCTCCACATCATCACAGGACTCCAGGCGCTGGGACTTGACGAAAAACACCAAATAGCATACGAGTGCATGACAGTGTCACGGAAGGTACAGACATGTAGAAAGTAACGCACAGAGGAGCTAAATCCTATAGCACAGCCCTTTGTAAAAATAAAATAAAATAAATAAAAATCCTAATGCCAATGCTTTCATTTCATAATATTAAAACAGAAGGAAATTATGTGGCAACACAGGTGGCTCAGCCTGCCTGTTTATTGTATTTATGTTCCCTTGTTGTGCTGTAGATTGGTTTGTGCATTGTAATAGGCCTGTGCTGAGAACCTCAGGAAATGCCCTGGTTAGCTAGAATAGTCAGCAAAAACATCTTAAATAATGTCTTTAAAAGATACAGTCTTAAACTATCTGATGCCATCTGATTAAACCAAGCAGGCCCTGTACTTGCAAATATAAGTACTCTGCAGCAGGGAGAAAGGGAGAAATCGCGTTAAAAGAAAAAATTCCCTAGCTGATTTCTTCTCCATTCTGGGCACGACTCTCTTCCTAAAATAAAGAGATCCAGGCACCATGCATGTGCAAGGATTCATTTATCCCAGGATGCAATAAACAGCTGATCAGTCCTACTGTTAGATTGCTGATTGGCTGGGAAACCTGTGTCTGCAGCCCAACATAACTAACAGCTGCTACTTAGGCTTTGTCTACACCGGACTTTCGTCGGTAAAACTTTTGTCATTCAGGGATGTGAAAAAACCACACACCTCTGAACGACAAAAGTTTTGCCAATGGAAAGCGCCGGCATGAACAGCGCTGTGTGAGCAGGAGAGCGCTCCTGCTGACATAGCTACCACCGCTCGGTGCTGGTGGAAGTTTTATGTCGGCGGGAGAGCCGACAAACCGCGGCTACACCGTGTGCCTTTCAGTGGCATGGATGTAGCAGCACAGACTTCCTTAGTCTGGGGCACTAGACGTGACTTGGTTTTCAAAGATTTGTGCACTTCCCAGTCCCCATCAGTGGGATGTGTGAACGTTTTGTATTTCTGAAAATTAGGCCGGCTAATATTTAACAGCCTAAATATAGCCGGGGGAACTTGACTTTAGGCAGTCAGGTTTGGGTCTGTTGCCTGCAGATCACAGTAGTGTGAAATAGGAGAGACAACTTATATCAAGTCCATCCCCTCTCTGTCTGTCTGACTTGGGCATTTACACTGCGTTCACTGTTATGGCATCTTCCCCACACAACCCGCAAAGACTCGATATATCCCCCCAATCAGAGAACCACAAGTGTTTTCACCACATCTTGTGTTTTATTACCTTTCATAAACCAACAGGATATTTTATTACTTTGTAATTAAAAATGCATTTGCCTGTAATGTCCCATGCACACCTATGGCATAGTATAAATAATATATACAAATAATTTAGCAGCATGATGGAATTTGGCTGGTTTAGTATTAATCTCTCTTGAAAAAAATCATTTTCTTAGAGATGAAAGGGAATATTTTTCTTACTTTCATGAGGGTTGTTAATTACTTTTGAAATTGATCAATACCACCTGGCCTAGCAAAATAACTCACTAGCAAGGTTTAAAGTCAAAGAGGTACAATGTGATTTTCCTACAGTGAGATGTTTTAGGTTCCAGTCTCATCTCTAGGAGGGGGGTAATATACACCATAATAATTCATTTGTAATTTACACTTCGTAATCCCTAATTGAAGCCTTATAGACCTTTGTGGGTAGATTGAGAGGAACATGTTGAATACCTAATTGTCTTCTTGGGCATTCATTAGTATTATTGATTTGTGTTAGAGGCTCAAACCAAGATCAGAGCTAGCCTCAGTACACACAGAGAGCAAGAGACAGTCCCTGCCCCAAAGAGCTCTCTGTCTACAGACACAGTCTATTCAGTTTAACCGAGAGATGGTTAAGAGGTAATTAAATCAGTCTGTAACAGGGGTGGGCAAAGTTTTTGGCCTGAGTGCCATATCCGGGTTACAAAATTGTATGGAGGGCCCGGTAGGGAAGACTGTGCCTCCCCAAACAGCCTGGCCCCCACCCCCTATCTACCTCTCCCACATCCCACCCCCTAACTGACCTCCTCAGAACCCAAAACCCATCCAACCCTCCCTACTCCTTGTCCCCTGACCGTTACCTCCCAGGACCCTCAGCCCTAACCACCTCCCTGGGACCCCTCCCTCTATCCAATCCCTCCTGCTCCCTGTCCCCTGACTGCCTCTCTTAGAATCCCTGACCCTTCCAACCCCCTCCACTCCACTCCTTGTCCCCTGACCGCCCCCTCCCGAGACACCCCCGATCCTAATCACCCCCTGGGATCCCACTCCCTATCCACTTCCTCTGCTCCTTGTCCCCTGACTGCCCCGATCCCTATTCACACCTCCGCCCCCTGACAGGCCCCCTGGGACTCCCACACCTATCCAACCCCTCCCTCCCCATTCCCTGTCCCCTGACTGCCCTCCAAGACCCTCTACCCTTTTTCCAACCCCCTGGGTTCCAGCCCTCTTACCATGCGCACAGAACAGCATGTCTGGCCAGAGTGCGGCTCATGAGGCGGTGAGGCTCTGGAGGAGGGGGGACAGCAGGGGAGAGGGGAGGGGATAACCTCTCCAGCTGGGAGCTCAGGGGCCGGGCAGGACGGTCCCATGGGCCGGATGTGGCCCGCAGGCCATAGTTTTCCCACCACTGGTCTACAAGAACCAACCCGGGAGAGAGATTTCTGATAGCGGACAGCTCTTTAATCTAGTGGAAAAAAGGATAACAAGAGCAAATGGCTAAAAGCTGAAGCTAGACAAATGCAGACTAGAAATACAGTGAAAACTTAACAGCGAGGGTAATTAACTGCTGGAACAACTTACCTAGGGATTTGATGGATTCTCCATCTCTATACATCAGGACTTTCTAAAAGATAAGCTACACTCAAATAGAAGCTCTGGGCTTTATGCAGATGTTATTGGGTGAAAATCTACAGCCTGTTTTTATGCCGGTGGCCAGCCTAGGAAATCATAATGGTCCCTTTTGACAGGAAGTTGGGAAGGACAGACTACTGCTGTGTCCCAGGGCCTGAGATTAGAACACCAAGGCACAGGCTTGGATGAAATTCCCTCCTTTCCCTGGTTTGGAGGATCATGGGACTATGTCCAGTAACATAATATCCTATAGCGCTGTACAAGTGATTCAGAGGGAAGAGTGATACCTACTGGACTGCTTAGCCACTTCCTGAACTACTAGGGTGACCAGATGTCCTGATTTTATAGGGACAGTCCTGATATATCAGGCTTTGTCTGATATAGGTGCCTATTGCCCCCTGTCCCAATTTTTCTCACTTGCTATCAGGTCACCCTCTGCACGACTATAGTTTTCCTTGAGATCTACCTTCAAATAGTAGCGTATTCTGAGCTTGTACAGGTGGGTTGGTTTTTGTTCTATGTAGCGCAGCAGCAGGATACGTAGCATACAGCCAAGCAAACTCTCCTCCCTGCGCGGCCGAAGCACCAGTTCCACTGTCCCTCAGTGACTGAGTTTGCTTACAGCAGTCACCTGGTCTCTTACATAACCAGCACTGTGGTAACAGGTGGCAAATTCACAAACACAGCACTTAGACATTGCTTAGCGCCTTCCCCCACCATGCTACAAGCCCTTTGGACTGTGAAGAAGAGGCCTGTGATGCTTGCGTGCCTTCTGTTTCTAAGCAGGCATAGGGCAGAACAAGAAGTTCGGCCACAGTTGCAAAACAGAAGCTAAAGAGACCCCCCCTGTTCTGGGTCCATCGCTAGTTTCCTATGACAGTGCCAGATTCTCTGCTGCTCTGCACCATGTGTGGGCACTGGCTCTTGTCTAGACTAGAATTTGTGCTCCCGCTGTGAATTAATTTGACAACTGAGTGAACTAGCACCTTTGTAAATGCTGATCTAGACACTATGCAAACATTTGTTCCAGGACATGACTGTGGCTTATTAGAGGCTGAGCTGTAACCTATGTGGCAAATGTTTGCATCCCAGCAATTACTGAAGCAGCTAGAGGGCTCTTCTAAACGATAACGTCTGCCACTAACAGCCTGGGGCCACTCTGGGAAAACAGAATAACTGCGGTGCCAGCTGTGCCCACCGCAATCAGAGAGTAGCATGGGGGAGGGGGTGTATCTATTTGGGATACAGGGATGGGTAGGCCTAGGGGGGGGTTACATAGGGAACCATCATGGTGACTCCACTTCATCTTAGAATCTTCCTGGGCGGGAACTTCCTCAAGTGGAATCACTTGATTTAAATTTGCTTTATGCCCGGAGACAAGCGCAAAGCAAACGGACTACACTAGAAGATCAGGGTGTGTTTGCCCAGCAAAAACAAGAGACGAGGCCCAAACTGTGCCGTTAGAGGCAGAGACCTACTCTGAGCTCTCTTAAAACTGGGGTGTGGCTTCAGATCTAGGGTTCTGGTTTGGGCTGACCTCTGGCAAAGACAGGCGTATTGAGTAAAGACCCAGCTTACCCATTTCGTGTTCAATGATGCAGTCTGTCGAATTTATAACTGACTCCAGAGGCATGAGATTATAAAGCGATCTGCCCTTTTCGGAAACAGGCACTTAACCCCTGCCAAGGAGATAGAAGTTGGAAAGCTTTTAATACCTGAAGTGGGAGAATTAATGTAGTAGTCTTCTGATTACAAATTACCATAGCAATACATTGCAAATAATGGATGTTTAGACATATCTCAGACAAGAGAAGGTGAAGGACCATGAAGAGCAGAGCAGCCTGGGAGTTGGGAGACCTGACGGCCATTCCCTGCTGTGCTATTGTGTACATAGCCAAGTTACTTAACCTATGTTTCCTCTCCTGTACAAATGGCAATGGTGATGCTTGCATCTGCAAACTGCCACAGGGCGTATAATATGATCACATCATTAACACTCTTGGATGGACAAAGGCGAAGAAGTTGGACCTGATTCGATGTGCACTTCCTTTTATAATGGAACTCTAGTCTTCCCGGAATTCCACTGGTGTGAATCAGGAGTAAGTGAGATCGGAACTGGGTCCAAGGATACTGGATGTACCACTCTGGGAACACAGCCAGATTCGGCACTAGTCTAAGGAATATACTGGCCAGTTTAAGGCATTAGCCAAAGTTAGTTCCTTTAAATGAAGGCAAGTTGCTAACTGCCTCATTTTACATCCACAATCTGAAAGGGGTGGAGTAGCCCAAAATAAAGACCCTCCATCGCTCATTATGTAATTTCTTAGAACATTTCAAAGGCAATGGGGTAAATGAGAGCTATATGGGGACAAGAGGCTCATGGAAATGATGGTAGTTAGATACTCCAGCCCAGATACTGGGTTATATTCCTGCCCTTTATGCTGCATAAAGGGTCCAGAAAGCAGCTGGATCTAGCCCAGCGGTTCCCGAACTGGGGTTCCTGAACCCCTGGGAATTCATGAAATGTTACAGGTGGTTCTCAGGAAAAAAATCCCTAATGGCGGACAGAGCTGTCCCTAGGGACTCCGGGCAGCCCGGGACCAGCAGCTCAGAGCCCCTGGACTTCCAAGAGCTAAGCAGATCAAAGCCAGCCTATCTATCCCACTGAGGAGATTTCAACTTTAAGACCCCTTATAAGAAATGAAAAGGGAGGTGGATATTTTTTTGCTGTTTCTAAAATTAAACGGGCAGCTAGTGTTGGTTTTTAAAATTATCATGAAGAACTAGTTTAAGCTTTGTTGTAACGTGTGTTGTTTGCCTGGACTGCTCAGGACCTGAACGATTGTATAGGAGGAACTCTTTGAGTTGGCTTCTTAAATACCTTCATGCTGTTTCACATCTGATACGCCTTGATGAAACACAGGAGCTTTGTCTTATAACAGGCTTATTCAAAGTGATACAAGCTACAAAAGTGAGATCTGGGAAGAGTGCTGCCATTTTCAGAATGTAATAAAAATATTGCAATGGTCAATAATAATTAATTAAAAATAGCGTGACATGAGCATGTCATAAAAACAAATTTTATATTTCCAAGATCACTGCTTTTATTCTCAGGTAAAGCAGAAAATCCCTGGAAATATTCATTTTCAGGAGGAGGTTTGTGAGACTTGACATTTTAGTGAAAGGGGTTCGCAGGTTGTTAAAGTTTGGGCACCACTGAGCCAGATGCGAATTTCCCGCCGGGGGGGAGCCCTCAAATACTGGCAACCCTCCCCTCTGTCACTAATCTCTGACTCAGAGTGTGCTAAGGGAAATGGTTAATCTCATCTGGTATAAGTTAGAGCAGCCCCCGGGCTGGTCTAACCTACACTGAGGTTTAGCACCATGCAGATTCATTCTGAGAATGGGAAAGATGTAACTGGCTCCCTGATTTGGAGTGTGTGGGCCTGTGTCCCAAACCCTAGATGCAGCAAGGGTAGTAAAGGGGTACTTTAGAAACACAGGTGGACAAAAGCAGACCTAACTACATAGAGAGGGAAAGCTTTGGGCTCACTGGAATATCTGCCTAAAGTTTGCTTGAGGCTTTTTATTTTGACACTAGCTTCGTATTATGTTTTCACATTCTTCAGCAGAGCTGTACAAAACGCTTGATACACGGTGCAGCCACTCAGCATCCCAGTCTGCCAACCGGGCTCCCCATCTACAAATGAGTGACTTACACTAGTTTACATGGGGACTTGGGTACTGAGGCCTGTTCTAAACTCCTTTAAACTAGGGAACATATGTTCCCAGTGAAGACAACAGGAGTTTCCTCTGCATAGGGAAGGCACAGCCGGGCCCTCTTTAGATACCAGAATCTAGCATTGTATGCCAAGATTTCAAACTCACACCTGTGCCCTGAGACAAGGTCCATTACGTACCTCTAAAAATCAAACATATGAGTTTGCATTTCAGTTTGTCCATGAGATGGATTTTTTTAATGGAACTGGACTTGAGAACATAACAAGGCAGCAATTCCAAGCTCTGGCTAGGCTTTCTTGAACACCCCCTCAAAAAACCCAAACGTAAGAATGACGCATTGCAAGTGCAGGAACCTGACAAGTGACAGGTTAAAGTTAGGGGCTGGATCTTGCCCCCGCCTCCCGCATCTCTTAAACGCATGAGACTGTCCATTCTGTGAAAATAACGGCTGGCTCACGCAAAGTGCCCTGCAGCCTAATGCAGAATGAAATATGCAACTCTGCAAAGGCAGGGGAAGACATGTGATGTCTTGTTCTGCACATGAAGTCATTCCAAATCAAAAACTGGCTTGGTAAACGGAGCCCCCTCTTTCAGATATCCTGGCTCTGAATCCATCTTGCTCCATCTGTTGGGTTTACTATTTTGTTGGGCACCACTATTTCTGTTGCTAGGAAATGTTCAACCCCAAATTAGATATCCCTAGGAAAAGAGCAGAAGAGGATGCTGCTTTGTACAGGTCAATCGACTAGGACATCCACAAAGTATATTGGTGATGTGATATGGAAACACTGAGTCCTTCACCTCGGTCCCTGGTTCAGATCAAGCCCAGCTCCATAGGGACAGTTAGCAGCTGATGGCTTTTCCGTGGCCTGCATGGAAAAAGTTTGGTGCTCAGTTCTGTTCCCAAAAGGCAGCTGTCCACAACAAGAAAACCAGCACACCACAACATGATTTAGTGGGGGATTGGTCCTGCTTTGAGCAGGGGGTTGGTCTAGATGACCTCCTGAGGTCCCTTCCAACCCTGAGATTCTATGATTCTGTGACCTATTATACCTGTGTTGGCATAATCAGTAGAGAGGCTAAGGACTGAACGGGACATGAAGCCTTCATAGAGACAACAGTTATGGATGCCCACGAAATGCCTAGATAGAGGAGTTCTCTTCTTGGGACAGTTCAGGTAACACATTAGGCGAAAACAACGGACATATGAGTTGCTGGAGTGCTAGGGTTTGGGGAACCGTCTCGCATGACAGCCGAGGGAGGAGTCTCTGCACCTTGAAATCTTTAAACCACGATTGGCGGACTTCAATAGCTCAGACATAGGTGAGAGGTTTATTGCAGGGGTGGGTGGGTGAGATTCTGTGGCCTTCATTGTGCAGGAGGTGAGACTAGATGATCATAATGGTCCCTTCTGACCTTAAAGTCTATGAGTCTGTATGTACAAGGCACAATGCCTCCAGCGGCGCTGGGGAAATCTTAAAAGGCTCCTCCCAGCACTTTGCTGACAGCTCTTCTCAGAGCATGAGTCAGTGAGACAGGTTCCTCCTGGGCGCAGTAAGACATGCCAGCAACACTCGCCAGCCCTCCCCCGAGGCACAGAGAGAGCTTCCCCCGCCAACCCGTCTCTTCCCCGCCCAGGTGCACTGGCGGTGGGGGCATCTTCCCCGAAGACTAACACATCAGTGCACACCCCCGGCATAAGCTGGCTGTGGCAGAGTTGCTGCCGCCACACCCCCCCTAGTGGCTGGATGCGGTATTGCTGCACCTTTCGCTTCAGTTTCCCCCACAGTCGGCCACAGGAGCAGCGAGGCCATTTTACAGAGTCCAGGGCCAAAGTCCAACCCCTGTGAAAACAAACAAATCTTCAGCCCAGCCAGGCTCAGCAGGCCCCTTCCTCGTGCCTCCAGCAAACCCCCAGTCCAGGGGCTGGGGCACCCTCCTGCTTTCTCAGAGGTCCTGGCAGACGAGGGTCGCCGACCTTCTACTCACACAAACCCCAACACCCTTGCCCCGCCCCTCCTCTGAGACTCCCCCCCCCCACTCCGCCCTTCCCCCCCGCTCACTCCATCCCCCCTCCCTCTGTCGCTCGCGCTCCCCACCCTCACTCACTCGCTCACTTTCGCCTGAATGGCTCATGGGGTTCGGGGTGCAGGAGGGGGTGAGGGCTCCAGGTCAGGATAAGGGCTCTGGGGTGGGGCCAGAAATGAGGAGTTCAGGTGTGTGGGGGGAGGGTCCCGGCTGGGGGTGGAGCCAAGCAGTTCTGAGTATGGGAGGGGGCTCCGGGCTGAGGCAGGGGGGTTGGGTGTGGGAGAGGGTATAGGCTCTAAACTGTGCAGTTTCTGGGATTGGGCCAGAAATGAGGGGCTCAGGGTGTGGAAAGGGCCTCCAGGTTGGGTCAGGGGGCTAGGGCGTGGGAGAGAGTAGGGGCTCTAGGCTGGGGGGTGCCATTTCTGGGGTGGGGTCAGAAATGACGTGTTCACAGTGGTGGAGGGGGGCTCCAGGCTGGGGCAGGGGGTTGGGGTGTCAGGGATGAGGGTTTGGGCTGGGGGTGTGGGCTCTGGTGTGGGGCCAGGGGATGAAGTATTTGGGGTGCAGGAGGTTGCTCTGGGTTGGAATCAAGGGGTTTGGAGGGGGATCAGGGATGGGATAGGGGGCTGAGGCGTGAGAGGTGGTCAGGGTTGCAGGCTCCAGGTGATGTTTACTTAAAGCACCTCCCAGAAGGAGCAGCATGTTCCCACTCCGGCTCCCACACGGAGGTGCAGCCAGGCGGCTCTGCGCACTACCCCATCTGCAGGCGCCGCCCCTGCATCTCTGGCCATGGTTCCCAGTCAATGGGAGCTGTGGATCTGGTGCTTAGGGGCAGGGGCAGCGAGCAGAGCCCCCTGCCTGCCCCTATGCTTAGTAGCCGGAAGAGGGACATGCCACTGCTTCCGGGAGCCGTGTGGAGCCATGGCAGCCAGGGAGCCTGCCTTAGCCCCACTGTGCTGCTGACCGGACTTTTAACAGCCCAGTCTGGAGCCACCAGGGTCCAAAACCAGACACCTGACAGCCCTATGGCAGGCTGCAGCTAGGCCTCCACCTTGCCGCAGGAGAAGTCTGTCTGGTCTTCTCCCCTTTCTTCAGGCTGTTTCTCAGAGAGAAGGAACTCTCTCCGCCCCCTGCCCCGCCCATCTCCTCGGCTTTCCTGCTCTTTCTAGCCCCAGACTGTCCCTGAAATCTCTTTTCTTTCTTTTTTCTCGCTCTCTTTTTTCTCATGGCAAAGCAGACTTGATCCTCCTTCCTGCTCTTCACTTCCCTCCTTTATAGTCACCTCCCAGCTCTTTCCCCAGTTGGTCTTTGTCAGTGTGGTCTTTCCACATGCAGCCAGGGAACATAACTGGCATCTCAGGCCCACATGTTCCAGGTCTGTGTGGGGTACACACCTCATCACACCATTGGTGGGAGCTGATTTGAGTGAGGGAACATTTGTATTGGAGGGTACGTCTACATAGCCAGTGGCAGCCCACAGCAGTGAGCCCCTTCTCCGAGGCCCCACCCCCCCATGAGGGATCTGGCTGGGGGTGTGAGCTCTGGGGTGGAGCCAGGGATGAGGGGTTTAGGGTGTGGGAGGGGACTCTGGGCTGGGCCAGGGGATTGGGGGATGGGGTCCTGGAGGTGCTTCCTTTGGCTCCGAAGAAGTGGCTGCCAGGTCCCTGTGGCCTCTAGGTGCATGGGCGGCCAGGTGGCTCTGCACAGTGCTCGCTGCCTTTGTGCCTCAGGCACCACCCCCTCATCTCCCATTAGTCACGGTTCCCAGCCAATAGGAGCTGCGGAGCCGGTACTCAGGGCGGGAGCAGTCCTTGGACGCCCCAGCAGCTAGGGGCTGCAGAGATCGGGCAGCCACTTCCAGGAGCCTGGCACCCTAGTTGGCAGATGTGCGGCTCACACTACTGCATTAAAAATAGCTGTGTAGACAGTGCTTTTAGGTTGCAGCCCAGGGCTCTGAAGACTGGGGAGCAGGGCGGGTGTCACAGCCCCATCTCCAGCCCAAGCCACAACGTCTACACAGCTCTTAGCATATTAGTGTGAGTGTGAGTCTGTTGACCTGGGCATAGAGACCTTCTTGTGCTGACATTTAGTGAGGGAGTTAGAAATCTCTTTACTGCCAAGCTGCACTGTGGCAGTATATATAGAAAAGCCCTTGTTCCTAGACTACTTCTGGGGGCTTCTCTTCTGTTGGATGCACATTTGGCTTGCGCTTTGGAAATGCTCGATCATGCACTTTGGTTTCTGGCTTGAGTAAAGCGTATCTTCCAGACAGCCATCCGTCTTCATTTGAAGACCTCCAGAGATGGAGACTCCATCACTTTCCTTGGCAGTTTGTTCCAGTGGTGAATCACCCTCGCTGTTAAAAATCAGTGCCTTATTTCTCATCTGCGTCTGCTGGGCTTCAGCTTCCAGCCATTGCTTCCTGGTATGTCTTTCACAGCTAGGATTAAAGAGCCCTTTGGTACCTGATATTTTCTCCCTCTGAAAGTACTTAGACACTGTAATCAAGTCACAGCTCAATCTTCTTTCTGACAAACTAAACAGATGGAGCTCTTTGAAAAGGACATAAGAATGGCCAGACTGGGTCAGACCAATGGGCCATCTAGCCCAGTATCCTGTCTTCCGACAGTGGCCAATGCCAGGTGCTTCAGAGGGAATGAACAGAACAGGTGATCCATCCCCTGTTGCCCATTCCCAGCTTCTGGCAAATAGAGGCTAGGGACACAGTCCCTGCCCATCCTGGCTAATAGCCATTGATGGACCTATGCACCATGAACTTATCTAGTTCCTTTTTGAACCCTGTTATAGTCTTGGCCTTCACAACATCCTCTGGCAAGGAGTTCCACAGGTTGACCATGTGTTGTGTGAAGAAATACTTCCTTTTGTTTGTTTTAAACCAGCTGCTTAATAATTTCATTTGGTGGGCCCTAGTTCTTGTGTTATGCGAAGGGGTAAATAACCCTTCCTTTTTTACTTTCTCCAAACGCATCATGATTTTATAGACCTCTATCATATCCTCCCTCAGTCATCTCTTTTCCCAACTGAAAAGTCCCAGTCTTTTTACTCTCTCCTCATGCCCCTACTCATTTTTGTTGCTCTTCTCTGTACCTTTTCCAGTTCAACTATATCTTTTTTGAGATGTGGCCACCAGATCTGCACTCAGTATTCAAGTGTGCACTGCAAACAAAGGTGTGATTGCAGTGCAGTGATGTCTACCTGAGCTAGCTTTAACCTGAGATAGCAGTGAAGATGTGGTGACATGAGTTTCAGCGCAGGTTGTACAAGCCCGACCAGAGCCCTGGGTCTGTACCTGCATTTTACTGGTCCATGCCACCATGTCTCCAGTACTATTTTTAGCCATGCTAGCTAGATGAAAGCTAGCTCAGGTATGCCTACCCAGGCTTCATCCACATCTGCATCTGCACCTCAGACATACTTTTAGTCTCTGACTGTAAGGCATTTTCTCCAGCCCTTCTATCATTGTCATGGCTCTGTTCTGCACCCTCTTTCAATGTGGACACCAGGACTGGATACAGTGTTCTGGTATTGATCTCACCAACACTGGATACACCTTGTAATCAGCTGGGTCACTTTCTGGAGCCAGGATGGTCTTAGTGAATGGACCTCTACCCTGGAATTCGCATCCCTCCCCCATTGATCTAAAGATCAGGCTCTGTTAGAGCACATCTGTTTTCTCATGCTCTCTCCTGAGGGCCTGAAAAGCAGGTGTCTCATACCCTTGGCAATTCTAAGGCTGACATTGGTTTTGTATTTTGATTTCAAACCATGCAAACACTCCGAGTGAATGCTTGAATCTAAATATAACCCAATGCACGCACACTGCCTCACTTCTGACTCTGTAAAGGGGAGAGCCAGACCGAAGGCTCTTGAGGTTCACCAGATTTCATGCTGGGAGAAATGTCTGTGCCATAGTTGTCTAGAAATCACAGAAGATATTCCAAGAATACAGCCTGGAGTGATTAGACATTTATAATGAACATTGTGTTCTCACCAGCTCTTTTCTCTTTGTAGCCCTTTGCGGTCAGTGGATTCTTCCTTGGAATCAGACTAGACGTGAAATCTTACAGGAGTCCTACAAGACATTCAGATGCAAACAGGGTAGAAAATGAACAAATGACATGCTGATTCTTGGCTTTCTTCTTCTACCAGAGTGCGGGGAGGGGGGATATGCAATTATGAGCCATCTGTGGTGACAGCCTAACTCTCTTTTAGCATTCACAAAGTGCTTCTTGCTGCTGTATGGGCAAAGTCGCGGTTTTCTGAACTTCGCGTCAGGCTGCATCATAAAATATATATATATATAGGGGCGCGATTCTGCCTCCCTTACTCACACTGAACAGACCCTTCCTGCAAGAGTAGCCTCACTGAAGTAAATGGTGCTTCTTGAGTGGAGGAGGAGGTGCTAATTGGTGTCAGGATGGGTGGCGGACTGGTCCTAATGAACTCTACCAATCTTCATGCAAACAATCGCATTGTGCCCAGCACTGTACATCTAATTGGGATAAAAGGGGAGATGACTTCCTCAGCTTCTAGGAAGACCAGTCCACTGTTGTACACGGGATTGAAAATGCAGGAATGTTTGCTTTGCAGGGCACATGCTACTGCAACAGCAAAGTAGAAAACACTGGAGCTTCTTATTACAGATCAGAGCTTTGTCCAGTGCTTTCCTAGCATGGGCCACACCTTCCTAGACTGACGGACACCTTACTTCTCACTAGTGACTGCCTGAGCCACCTCCCCCTTGTATCATGGGAAATCCCCAGGAAGCTGCTTTGCGGCTGTCTTGCCCTTTCAGCAGCATCTGAGGCTGAGGATCTGGTCCTTTACAATACAGTGAAGTTGGATGCTTTGGCGTAAACTGTTCTGTTGCAACAGTGTAAACTGGGAATATCCCCATTAACACCCACTGGCTTACTATGGATTTACAATTATACATGGGGGGCATCAAGACTGTGTAAAAAGTCCAAGCTGCTGCAGAAACTTGTCCAGAGTTTACGCATTTCGGCTAAAGCTAATGGAACCAGAAAGGGGGTATTTCAAAGCTGTCTTTTGTGCTATAATCAAGAAAACCACAGCGAAAGTGACGACAGTCAGGAAGTCATTGAAAATAAACCCAGCAGTGAAAACTCCTGTGGGTTTGGAATGTGTGTGGGAGTTGAAGGTTTACACCCTAGGAGTAACAGGCAGAGACTTTTCTAAAACCCAAATCCTCTCTCTCTTTATTGCTGGAGAGAGCATTCCAGACGCTGGGCTCCCAACAGGGAACGACACTGGCCTTTGCTGAGTCAGAGATGTGTCTGGCAAAAGAGTTCTCATTATTTTAAGCACTTCTATGGGCCTCATTGACATGCCCCCTGAATGTCTTACATGTATTAACAGATGAGTCTTTGCACTTCTTTCCTTTCGAGGACTGTTGTTAGCCACAATTCACTGATGGAAAAACTGGAGATTGAAAGGTTAATTGATTTGCCCAAGGTAGCACGGGAAGCATGTGGCAGATCTAACAGGCAAACCCAGATCTGCTGTCTCTCACAGCTGTTCCTTTACCAGCAAGATCAGCTCCTTTCTTTATTATCTTACTGGTTATTGATAAGAAGGAGAGGAGCTTAAGGGCTGGTCTCCACTACGGGAGGGGATCGACGGCAGATACGCAACTTCAGCTACATGAATCATGTAGCTGAAGTTTGCGTATCTGCAGCCGACTTACCGTCCGTCCTCACGGCGGCGGCAGTTGGCGGCGCGCTCCCCCGTCAAGTCCAGCTTGCGCCACCCGGCAAGCTGGAGTTCCAGAGTCGACGGGGGCACCGCAATCGATCGATTTCTCGCATCTTCACAAGACATGAGAAATCGATCGCCAGAAGATCGATCGCTACCCACTGGTTCGGCGGGTAGTGAAGACGTACCCTTAAGATCCTGAAAGAGACTTTCCATAGCAGTGTGTGCATATGTATAACAGTATGGCACACTTGAGAGTATATCAAGCATATACTTGATAGTATAATAGCTTTATTAGCATGAGTTTAGGATTGCGAAAGGTTCATTACTCACCAGTGGTAAAGCAGAGACTAATGTGACTCACTCTAAATGAATGCTGATAAAACCTTCCAGTCCTTGTGCTACCTCCCCATACCTCCTTGGAATTCTATTCCACTCCATCATGTGTTCTGCAAATGCCACATGTTCAAGAAACTGTTTCAGGACTCTTTGAGGTTTTTAAAATCTGTTTTACTGGGACTATTAAAAAGCCAGATGCTTGAGTTACCCTTCGTCCAACTGGACAAGGCTCCAAGGGAGCCTTATAAATCTCTAAAAATAACCGAACTCACTTTTCTAAAATTAAAATGGTCAGCACTTTAAAGTCTAATATCTCAGGCCCTGTCCCACCCCCTCACTCAGCTCAGTGGCTGCACACTACTAATAGCCCTTGAGTTACTGGCTAGTGCAGGGGTCGGCAACCTTTCAGAAGTGGTGGGCCGAGTCTTCATTTATTCACTCGAATTTAAGGCGTCGTGTGCCAGTAATACATTTTAATATTTTTAGGAGGTCTCTTTGTAAGTCTTTAATATAGAACTAAACTATGGTTGTATGTAAAGTAAACAAGGATTTTAAAATGTTTAAGAAGCTTCATTTAAAATTAAATTAAAATGCAGAGCCCCCCAGATCAGTGGCCAGGACCCGGGCAGTGTGAGTGCCACTGAAAATCAGCTTGCGTGCCGCCTTTGACACCCATGCCATAGGTTGCCTACCCCTGGGCTAGTGCATAAACTTCAGCTGTGTGATTTTTCATGAGCATCCTATATAATAAAAGGCCAGAGAATGTTTGTCCGAAGCCGTCATGCGCAGTAGAGACGGCCCGGACAAACAGCATGCTGGGAGTTGTAGTTCGGTGGCACAAAATGGCCGCCGCACGTGCGCCGCCGCGAGCCGTAGAGACGGCCCGGACAAACAGCATTAAGCACTTTGGCCCGTGTACACGGGCTTCTACACTAGTTAATGATAAACAGGTAAAATGCCACTCATGTAAATGAGACTGTATCTCTCCAAGTATTCATGTGGAACCAAAGTAATAGCTGGACAGTGAGCTCAGTCCTGAAGCACTTACTGAGGAGTCACTAAAAGAAGACATCCCCTGGATTTTCCTTACTACATTTGGAGGCAATCCCCACTGTGACCCTGGTCCTTTTATTTCTGGGATGTACACATGGTGTCCAGTTCAGTGATGGTGTTGCCAGCTCTTCTGATCTTATTGTGAGTCTTCGATGGTTGGTTTTTCTTCAAGCTCCAGCCCCTGGAGGAGTACAAATTATTCAAGAATCTCAGCCTCCCATTTTAAAGTTTCTAGACCCCCTGAGAGAAGAAAAGCCTGAAAACAAAAAAAGCCTAAAGACTCCAACTAGAAAGCAAATAAAACGAACTCCAAATCTTATTCTAGCTTAAAAATCATGAGGTTTTGGTTCAGAGCCATTTCTAGATACCATACAACCTAGTATCATTATCCTCGTTTGACAGATGGAGAAACTGAGGCACACAGCAGTGAAGTGACTTGCCCAAGGTCACCCAGCAGGCCAGGGGCAGAGCTGGGAATAGACCCAGGGTCTCCTAGGTGTTAGTTCAGTGCCCTATCCATGATGTGCGTTGGGCCATTGTCTGCTGTCAGCTACACCAGGCGGGGTAGGGGTGGGGCCTTGAGGGAAGGGGTGGAGTGGGGGCAGGGCTGGGAGCAGAGTCGGGGTCAAGTAGCCCCCCCCCCCCCGGTGCCCTGGCACTTAGGAAAGTCGGCTTTGTTGGTTAAGGGTGTGGTTTATTCTGACCCAGCTGTGCCAGCAGAACTATCGAGGCTCAAGGCCTTTCCTGTCAGAGCTCTTGCACGGATGGTTGGCTACATCTGCTGAACTGCCTAGTGACAGGAAGACCCCTGCCCGGGACTCCTTTGTGGAAGGTAGCACAAGTGGATGATGTGGAACAAATGTAACGGCACACACCCAGAAATGGGACCCACAAGGAGGAGGGCCCTTTGAGGGTCGCTGCCAACACTCCCATGAGTGGAAGTCCCCAGAGGCAAACACGTTGCTTGTCAGTTCCACCCTCTGCGTCTCATATTCTCAGCTTATTCAAACCCCTTCAGTGCATGCCCGATACAAGTTTGGACATACCCACGGAAACGCAGTGATTTCTAACTCTGCTGACTGTGCCAAACACAGTTAGGAAGGTGCTTGGCTCAGTCATTAGATGTTCCTGAGCGTTTGTACCGTGTTTCCCCGAAAATAAGACAGTGTCTTATATTAATTTTTGCTCCTAAAATTACATTACATTATATTACAGCGAGAGGCAAAACTGGAAGTACGTCTTATTTTCGGGGGATGTCTTACTTTCGGGGAAACAGGGTAGTAGACGCTCCTGTTTACATGCAGACTTCTGATCCTGGCCAGGGCACTATGTTATACACTTTAAACAGGGCTATTTCAGCATTGCTGGACCCAGGGATTTGCCGTCCCTCCTCTACAATCTGCTGGTTTGGAAACTATTTGACAACGCCAGCTTCTGAGACCCCACTGGTCTCACCTTTGGTATGGTTAGACTGAAGATTGTAGCGTGTTTATTTGTAGCGCTTCCCAATATAGCGCAATAGGTATCGGGCTAGAGACTGTACAAATTGAAACCTTGTAGCGCAAAATAATGGCTACATTTGTCGCGCTTCTGCCGGCAGTAGCAGTTGCGGGATAGGGCAGGTATCCCAGCATTCAGCTGGGTGCAACGTGCTTTGCAAAGTGGGGGGGGGTGAGGGGGAACTGGGAAGTTGTTCACAGGGAGATGAGATCTGGCTGTCAGTGAGTTTTCATTAGAGAAAACTGACAGGCTGTCTATTTCAGACACACAGCTCTGTCCGCAAGCATTTTCACTGATTATTTCCTGTGTGAGTTGTTAGAGAGAAACTGCAAAGCTACTTCCACTTTTCTAAAACAACACCTCACGTCATTTGCCTTACATGGCAAGTTGATTGTCTTTAATGGCTTGCTGATGGCCGTCAATGGCTTGCTGATAGCTTTACATGGCTTGGAGGCATGCAAGAGATCCCATGGGTGTTGACATTCCCAACCTTGCGCTATAACATTATCGCAAAAAGGCTTATCACTCTGGAAAAGGAGGTTTAACACTTGCCCTTTAAACAGGGAGTCATTGCGCAAAATCTCCCTTTGAAGTGTGTTCGCTATGAAAATTATAGCGCTACAGGAGGGTTTTTGCGCTGCAAAGCACCAATCTAACCATGCCCCTTGTGTGTAAAGTGAGGCCGTGCACAAAGCAGAAGTCACAAAGTCCTGTGGCACCTTAAAGACTAACTATAAAGTTTTGAAGCATAAGCTTTCGTGGGCTAATACCCACTTCATCGGATGCAAGCAGTGGAAGTCCTCACCTCTATGGAGAACTGACAGATCGTAGGCTGCTGGCTCCTCTTTTTTGCTTCCAGCTGCCTCTATGGAGATCCAGCTCTTCATTGTGCTAATGGCAATTAAAAATATGTTAAATGCTTTCCTAACATTCCTTTCAGAGGCAAACCGCTACTGGGGCTGACAAGGGATGCTGTTGTGATTAATTATTTGCATTACGGTAGGGCCTAGCAGCCTCACCTGAGCTTAGTGCCCCATTATGCCAGGGGCTGCCCATTCACAAAGTAAGTGGTTACAATCTAAATAGAAAAGACAAAGGAAGCATCACTGCTCCCTTGTGCTCCCCTGTCTGCAGCCACCTGTTGTCTTTTCTCTTCTGTTTAAATTGCAAGCTCTGTGGGGCATGGATTTTCCTATGGTTCTGTGTTGGTACAGTGCCTAGCACTATAGGGCCCTGGCACAGGTTTGATGTGACTACGGGCTACTCTCATATAAACAATGTAACTATGCCCATTTTATAGCTAGAGCTTTGAGGAACAGACGTTCTATGGCCGAAAGAGGAATTGAACTCAGTCCCATAAGACCCAAATCAGCATTTTAATGACCAGATGAGCCTGCCCCTCCTTGAATTGCCAATGGGAGGGTAGGTTGGGGTGACATGACTCAGACAGAACCCATGAGATTCTCTCTATGAAGCTGTGGCCCCTAACAGAGTGACGAGTGAGTAGAAGCACTGTACTGTTTACAGGCGCCGACTTTTGATTTTGCTGGTGGGTGCTCCTCTCCGCCCCTCCCCCCATGCAAGCAGAGGGCAGGTCCTTGGGGGGGGAAGAGGCCTCAGGGGGCTGGGGCCTAGCGGCGGAGCACGGTCCAGGTGCTGCAGGACAAAAGGTGGTCCTGCGATGCTGAGCGCCCCCAATTATTTTTTCAGTGGGTGCTTGAGCCCCGGAGCACCCCTGGAATCAGCACCTATGTTTAGAGCAGGGTTTCAAGATGGCAGCATTGCCAGCCCGGCCTATTCAAACAATGGTGAGTCAAGGCCCCGGAAGTTGAAAACTCTTATGATGTTTTTAAAAAATAAATCAATTTGGGGGCGCTTCTTATTGCACTTTCAGGACTCACATTGTCAACGTTTTCTCTATGGCCATGAGGCTAGAATGGAACTATCCTTGTTTCAGTGACAGCTGAGATTCTCATATCCTCCTAGCACTCCTTGGGCAGGGGCTTTAAGGAAAAGGCCACATATCCCAAGACTTGTGAAACACAAAACACGAGCACTGGCAGCCCTGAGATGGCCACTCAAAAATGACTGGCCTGGCCACCCGTGCAATACGCATTCACGCCTCATTTTGTCACACCCGCTCTCTCCGTAAACATGACTTCCTCGCACAAGAACTCCGTCGAACAACCAGCCACAAATCCATTGTTTTTATAGTAGTTCCCCACCTCTGCTCAAGACATTTTCCCGACGAGGGGCCTTGGAAATAAAGGTCAGAGCTATTTGGTATCCTCTGATGTTGGCAAATGAAAGGGTGTATCCTGCTGTGCAGTCTTCTAAAAATATCGTGCACATTCCCAGTGACTTCGCTTGGCCGTGGGCAAGGAAGCGACATTGTCAATGAGGGGAGGGGACTCCAAAGAGGGAAACCGCCAAGGATAAGGGTTATATCCAACAGAGCACGGCCTTTGTTTGGGAGCTGCATGCACATTTCCTCCTCAACAGGCAGAGCTCTCCGCAATGAGGGACAGTGTGTGAGCGCACGGGGGAGGAGAGACACCTAGGAAAACTTTACACCCTGTCGTTGGTAGAGTGCCCACAAGCGTCTGCAAGATGTAGTCCCTCAGAACAAAGCACATGGGCCTGATCTGGGGCTGTTTTCCAGCTGGACGATCCAGATGCCGATGGGAGGGTTGTGTGCCGTTCTGTAGGCCTGTCTTCCCGATTTGTCATACACTGGCTTGGCCCCCTACTCTGTGGAAACTGGCATGCAATTAGAAACCAGGCTCCATGCCACTTTGACAGATGGTGGTTAGTGTTGGCATGCACATCTCCCTGGAGTGCCGGAGTGGGGAAGGAGGGCTCCGGCGGCTGTCCATGAATGTCTAAACGATAGCTTGCACCTCATACCAAGAGGCTCTAGGCTGGAATGACTGCAAAACTAAGAACAGCTTCAGTGACCATGTCAGGAGAGTGTCTGGTCTGTTGAGTCAAGCTTAGTATTAGGGTCCTGGGGCAAGTGCCTAGTGTGAGGGGGCGTGTACCCCACGCAGGCTCTGAAGGGGCGAATGAAGGCCTGAGAGGCCAAGTAACATCCCCAGCAGCACCTGTGAGAGAGAAAGCCAGTCTCCCTTGATAATGAAGCCCAGCTGAGCCAGGGCTGGATGGTGATTATGAAGCTAGGAAGTTTGTAGTAGAGTCTGTAGTCACTCCTTGGGAGACAGAAGAGTAGGAAGAGGTCCAGGGAGGCAGTAAGGAGTAGACCTTGGGGTCCCTGAAGTGGAACCCAAAGGACAAAGAAGGTCTGGGTTCCCTTACATCCACTGAGGAACGTGACCATGTTGGCGGCCCAAGGTGCAGAAAGAGAGACCATTGGCAGGAGGGACCATATATGGGGAGACACCTGCTATGCCACCCCTGGTCACAAGGAGGCACTCCAGTGGCAAGTGAACCCCTTTACAGCAGCTGTTTTGTTCCTACTGGAGAAAGCCCATAGCAAGGTGAAAGAGGGGGATGATTTAGTTTGGTTAACTCCTTCAGTGCTGAACACGATGTTAGGCAGGGTCTGTGGTGCAGGCTACTCTGTTGTGGCCAATCACATGATCTTGATGTCACCTTGTTAACTATGTAGATAGTGTGTAGCCAAGAATAAAATTTGGCCCATTGTCCATACTTCTGTCGGCTGTCTCCAGTGATATTTTTTCTGAAGGGGAAGGATGGTCTTGTGGTTCAAGTGTTTCATGAGGAGGCAGACAATCTTTGGTAGTGCTGAGAATTGAACAGAGATCACCCGTATGACCTTGAATAAGTCACTTTACTTCTCCGTGCCTCAGTTTCCCATCTTCTTTGTCTCACATTTAGACTGTAAGCTCTTTGGGGGCAGGGACTGGTTCTTAATAGGAGTCTGTATAATGGGACCCCAACCTCACTCGGGGTCTCTGAAAGCTACTGTAATATAATGGGCTGGAATTTAATGTTTAGGCTTGGTTTTAATAAAACAGCAGAGAAAACTGTGATATGTGCCAGCCAAGACAGTACAATTGCAAAGTTAATAACTGAGGGAGAGAGAAATGAAAGTAGAATAGACAATGGAGAAAAACGGGGTTTCTACTCAGATATGAGAGGAGATTAAGGGCCTGATCTAAACAAACAATTAGTTTGCAGTAAACTGAGGTATGAATGTATCCTGCACTAGCCTCCTGCAAACAGACGGGGGCTCCCCAGCTGACAGCGGCTGGGGGGGGGAAGCCCAGCCGGGGCCCCCCCAGCCCAGCCGGCGCTCCCCCCGCCCCAGCTGACAGCGGCAGCGCGAGCCCGGGAGCGGCGCGAGCTGCCCTTTCTCCCCCGGACCCGGCGGGGGAAGCCCTACCGTGCGGCGGACCCTCCCCGCCCTCGCCCTCTTTGCAGGCGGTGGTGCGCCGCTGCCGCCGGCCGGGCTCTCTGCTCCTGCCGGGGACACGCGCGCTCCTCCAGAGGAGAGCCGCGCTGCCTCCCCGCCCCTTCCCCGCTCTCCAGGCCGGGCGACAAGGGTGGACGACTACGGGTACTGCTGTGTACTGGGCCCCGGACTTAAGGGGGCCCCCTAAAGTCCGGGGCCCGGTACAGCTGTACCCGTAGTACCCCCCTGTCGCCGGCCCTGACAGGACAAGCCAGGTTCCATGGATGTAGACCCTAGGCTGAATCTAGCCTCCAGGAAGGGTGTCCCAGAATGCCGGAGCTGCAGTGGGAGGCGGGTCTTGCAATAACTCTGGTGAGCTGGCGTGCAGGGAGAGAGGAAGTCAGGCTGGGTCCATGGCTGGAGTAGACTCAGGAGAGAAGAGAAGAGCGATTTAACCGTGGGTTGGAGCAAGTCTATGAAAGGTTTAAATAACAAACGAAGAATTGGATCCTGAAAGAAATAGAGAGCAGCAGATTTAGGAAGGGGGGTGCTTTGGGGGTGCTTCTTTGTCTGCTTTCCAGCACATACAACATCCCTTTCAAAGTGCTACCACCTACAGCTGCAATCACGGAGAAGGGAAGTGCAATAACCCCCCCATAGAAAACAAAGAGAGACCGGCCAGGATGGCATAACACCCCTTTCGAATTCTGAAATCCGCTGCCGGATGTACACCATCCTAGTACAATGTGTCAAAATCAAGACCGTGGCATAGGGGACAACGACCTCTGTACAATGTGAACATACAGGCACAGAGCCAGATCCTCGACTGGTGTAAACTGGCTATGCCTGCGTCTTTCAGTGGAGTTCCACTCACCTATGCCAGCTGAGGCCCTGGCCCAGTGTTTTCAAAGCTGAGCCAGAGACCCCCCAAAAAATTACAATTCTGCCCAGGATGAACAGCAGAGAGAAAAGCAGTCCGATGATGATGGTGGAGACTTAGCCTTGACAACTGAGACTGTAGTTGGCGGTTCCTGCAGAGCAGTCTTGTTCTAAGAATAAGAGAGGCATCCGGCATACTGGAATAATAAAGTACAGTGCCATGCTTCCTGAGTGAGATCTAGGGAACAATATTGGGGACGGACATAAATCTCTGATAAGGTGAAGGCGGCGATGAGGATGATGATGTTAAATAAGGTGAAGGTAAATCCAATTTCCTTTAATATGCCATTCCTGAGATGGGAGAAAGCCACATGACATACTGTGGAGGCAACTGATGCATGAGAGAGTAAGAGATTCTCCCATCCCCCTCCTTTGAGGAGGCTGGAACGCAAACTCACCATGGATTTTTAGATCCTCAACACGAGCAAAACAAAGAACAAGAGGAGAGTAAAGGGTGTCATAAAGACGGCATCATCTGCTCTATGTGTGTGTGTGTGTATTTCCCCCGCCAATGCCCTCCCAGAATACATAGTTTACCCACACCTTGGATGAACAAGTCCAAGCCATATAGAGTGGTAGATCAAAGGTTTCTGAGAGCACATTCACTAGAATAAACGTGAGCTTGACACACAGGCCTTGTCCACACGACACAGTTTTGTTTACAAAAGTCAGGTTTCATCGACAAAACAGTGGAGGTGAGCTCATAACAATGCTCCTACACTGACATAATAAAACCACTTTGACAATCAGCATAAAGCTTTTTGCAACAAAGTTAGAGCAACACTGTGTGTGCCAGTGCGCTTGCTTATGTTACCCTACGTGGCCTCCAGAAGGTGTCCCACAGTGCCCATCATGACCTCTGCGGTCAGCAGTTTCTACTCTGAGGCTCTGCAGTCAGGTACATGCGCCCCTCCCCCTTTAAAGCCTTGGGAATTTTGGAACTTCCACTTCCTGTTTGCTCGCTGTGGACAGCTCACATCACACCTTCCCAGCTGACCATGCCAGCTTTCTGCAGCAAATTCCCTGCCTGGAATACACCGGAGTTCCTGGATCTGTTGGGTCTGTGGGGAGAGGAAGCTGTGCAGCCGCAGCTCTGATCCAGCCTTTGGAACTTTGACACCTATAAGCAGATTGCTCATGGCACGGAGGAGAAGGGGCACGAGAGGGACAAGCATCAGTGCCGTGCTAAGATCAAGGCAGGCATACCAGAAGGCAAGGGAGGCCAACGGTCACTTTGGCGCGGCACCAGAAGCATGTCGCTTCTACAAGGAGCTGCATGCCATCCTCCGCAGAGACCCCACCTCCACCATCCGGACCCCTATGGATACTTTAGGGGGACTGGAGGCAGCAGCCTGCAGAGTCAACCAGATGATGAAGTGGTGGACAAGGTCGAGTTGGATGTGAGACAGGCAACAGGGGCATCCAGTGGTGTGGCAAGCTAGGACCTCTTTTTGACTCCGGAGAGGTCTAGCCAGTCCCTGAAGCAGGAAAGGGGGCGCTTCGGTAAGTACTTGTTTTGCTTTGATACTACACGGTTACATGAGGCAGAGGTGTCCTTCATTTTGTTACATGGTGCACGTGGGAGAAGGGATAGAAATTAACAACACTAGGTACTGTTTTCATCTGCTTCTCATTCCCCTATGATGGGGATCCTGCAAAAAAGTTTGTTAATGCACACTGGGATCACTTGGAAATCCTCCATACAGATCTCCAGGAAACTTTCCTGAAGGTACTCTGCAATCCTCTGCCAAATGTTCCTTGGCAGAGCTGCTTTGTTTCTTCCTCCCCTTGTAGGAAATTGCCGTGCCAGTCAGCAATTACTTCTGCAGGAACCAAAGCAACACACAGGCGAGCAGCATGCGGACCCAGTCTGAAGCTGCACGCATGCAGGAGATGCACCCTTGCATCCTCGGTTACCCTCAGTAGTAAGATATAAGGTTCAATCACCCACATGTGTGGGAGACTGTGTCAATATTCAGAATAGAGTCATCATGTATTGCGTTCTTGCCAAGGGAAAGCAAGAAAGAAGTGTGTGAAATTTTTATGATTCAAGATTGAGAGTGCACACACAGTACTGATAAATGGACACAAATCTGACCTCAGGAATCATAACATTCAAAAACCAGCCGGAGAACACTGCAACCTTCCTGGCCATTCTATTACAGACTTGAAGGTGTTCATTTTAAAACTGAAAAACTTCCAAAACAGACTCCAACGAGAAGCTGCTGAACTGGAATTAATTTACAAATTGGACACTATCAACCAAGGGTTAAACAAGGACTGTGAAACTCTTAGTCATTATACTAATTGAATCTATTTCCCTAGTTAAGTTTCCTTCACACCTTCTTGTTAACTGTCAGACACAGATCCACTTGATTATCACTACAAAAGGGTTGGTTTTTCTCCTGCTGCTAATGGCTCATCCAAATTAAACAGCCTCTTAGAATTGGTATGGTAATTTCCAACTTTTTCTGCTTTCTGTGTATAGAAATGCATCTTACTTCTGTGTGTGCCATTCTATGCATCCAATGAAGTGGGCTATAGCCCACGAAAGCTTATGCTGAAATAAATTGGTTAGTCTCAAGGTACCACAAGTATTCCTCATTTTCTTTACGGATACAGACTAACACGGCTGCTAATCTTAAACCAATACTAACTCTGTGTCTTGTTTCTTTTGCTTCTGCAGAGGTGCCCTTGGGGATCAGCTCCTACACCCTGGCAGAGTGCCTCCATCAGATAGGGAGGCAAACGAGGAGGAGTAAGCAGGACATGTTTCTAGGGGCATGTCTTCACTACCACTTTAATTCGACCTTAACGACGTTAGGTCGAATTAAAGGTGTACCTGTCTTCACATACATGCCCTTAAAGTCGATTTAAAGGGCCCTCAAGATCGATTTCGGAACTCCTGCCTAACGAGAGAAGTAAGGCCAAATTCGACATTACAAGCTCGACTGTGGGCTAGTGAAGAGGCATCAGAAGTTAAGCCTCCGACCTCCGAGCAGCCCCGCGAGGGGGGGGCTGTTCGGGGGGGGGCTGTTCGGGCGGGGGGGGGTCCGCGGGGCTGCTGAGGGGTGGGGGAAGCCCGCGCGGGGCTGCTTGAGGGATCGGCTCAGCTGTCTGGTCAATTTCACCAGGCAGCTGAGCGGATAGCCCTGCGCCAGCTCCCCCCCCCTCGGGCGGGGGGGGTCCAGCGGGGGGGCTGTTTGGGCGGGGGGGCTGTTGGGGGGGCTGTTCGGGCGGGGGGGGGTCCGCGGGGCTGCTGAGGGGTGGGGGAAGCCCGCGCGGGGCTGCTTGAGGGATCGGCTCAGCTGTCTGGTCAATTTCACCAGGCAGCTGAGCCGATAGCCCCGCGCCGGCTCCCCCCCCCCTCAGGCGGGGGGGGGTCCAGCGGGGGGCTGTTTGGGCGGGCTGTTCGGGCGGGGGGGGTCCGCGGGGCTGCTGAGGGGGGGGGGAAGCCCGCGCGGGGCTGCTTGAGGGATCGGCTCAGCTGTCTGGTCAATTTCACCAAGCAGCTGAGCCCATAGCCCAAGCAGCCGCGCGCTGGCTCCCCCAACCCCCTCGGGCGGGTGGGTACGGCGAGGGGGGGGCTGTTCGGGCGGGGGGGTCCGTGGGGCTGCTTGGGCAGGGGGGGGGTCCAGCACGCATTGCACTGTGGGCTACCTACCCACAGTGCAATGCGGGCTATGTCGACCCCCTGCAAAAGTTCAAGGACAGACAGTGTCGACCACTGTCGACCTGCTGTCCTGGTGGGGACACACTGATTCGATTTTCTAAACTCGAGTTTAGAAAATCGAATTAAGGGAAATCGACCTAGACCTATAGTGAAGACATACCCTAGAAGTGCTTCAATTGTCAGATCATGCAGATCGCAAGTACAGAGCATGGAGAGAGACAGTAAATGAAAACTAGAAATGGAAAGCCAGGAGAGGAGACTAGGGTTGGCGTGGATGATAAACTTCATGGAGGACAGACAGAGATGCTGAGGTCCCAGTTGGAACACATCTGAGCTTGACTCCCCGGCAGCTCGTACAGAACTGAGTTCCATGCTCTCCCCCAACTAATCCCCCAACACATTCCTCTCATGTCCCTGGCCTGTCACAGTATTCCTAGCACTCCACCCCTAGTGGCATATTCCATAATGACAGCTGGACTTACACACAGCTGTGAGAGCCTCATTTGAGAGAGTTCTACTCAGTGTCACGTCCCTTGTAAAACATGTTAATCTGTGCAGTGCTTTTTAATCAAAATGTAGTCTTACGTAGACAGCGATTCTTTATTTGTGACCTACATACAATACACAATTCATACACAGTGGCAATCGGCACATTTGCAGACTACAATTAACTCTTAGGAATCATTGCAGGGGTTATTGAAGGTGTTAAGTGAACAATGCCTGGCTGAATGCTTTACAGAAAGCTGTAGCACTGGGGCTCATTGTTAAAAGGCTGCTTCAAAGCCTCTCTGATTTGAATATCCCCCCATTGAGCCCCTCTAATAGGCTGGTGTCTGGCTGCTCAAAATCAGCCACCAGGCAATCCACCTCAACATTCCATCCATGGGGAAACTCTTCTCCTTTGGCTTCACAAATATTATGCAGAGCACAGCAGGCTGCTACGACCCTGGGAATATTTTCCTCATTGACGTCTAGCCTGCCCCAAAGGCAGCGCTAGCGGTCCTTTAATCTGCTAAACACACATTCTATGGTCATTCTTCACCTGCTGAGCTTGTTGCTGATGCGAACCTTGCTGCTGTGAAGGTTTCTGTGTAAGGCTCTGTGAACCGTGGGAGTAAGGGATAGGTGAAGCCTCGCAGGAGCACTGTGAGCATTTGCACATCCCCTGATGGAATCTTCTGCTCTGGAAAGTCCCTGCATGTAGCTTTTTATGCAGGCCAGAGTTCCTGAAGATGTGTGCATTGTGCACCTTCCTTGACCACCCCACATTGATCATGTCATTGAAATGTCACTGGTGATCCACTAGCAGCTGCAGTACCATAGCGAAGTAGCCCTTTCTGTTGATGAACTCCATCACAAGACGGTCTGGGACCAAAATTGGGATATGTGTGCCCTCTATCGCCCCACCTCAGTTAGGGAATCCCATTGCCACAAAGCCGTCCACTATTTCCTGAACACTGCCCAGAGTCACAGTCTTTCATAGCAAGAGGGATTAATGGCTCTTCACACTTGCATTGCCACAACCCCCACAGTGGATTGACTAACCCCAAACTGATTCACGACTGACTAGTAGCAGTTGGGAGTTGCCAGTATCCGCATAGCAATCGCCACATGCTTTTCCAGCACGAGGGAAGCTCTCATGTTGGTGTCTTTGCACCTCGGTGGAGAAGGGGGAAGGAGATGCTCCACACACAGTTCAAGGCAGGTGGCTTTGCACATATGAAAGTTCCAGGGCTGAGCATGCACAGAGAAAAATTAGTGGGTGCTCAGAACTCACTGGCAGTCAAGCTCCCCACAGCACCTCTCCCCCATCAGCAGTTCTGCTGATCACTCTTCCACCTCCCACTCACCATGAACAGCTGTTTTGCAGTGTGCAGGTCAGCTCCGGGAGGGAGGAGGAGGAGGAGTGGGGATGGGGTGCGCTCAGGGGCAGAGGTGGAAAGAGGTGGGCTGGGGACAGAGCAGAGGTGAGACGAGGCGGGGTGGAGGCCTTGGGAAAAGGGATGGAGTGGGGGTGGGGCAGGGCTGAAGCAGTGGCAGGAAGGGTGGGGGAAGGGTTGGGGCTGGGGGGGATCGAGGCCCCCACCCCCGGGTCGAGGGGAAGTCTGCACCTTTGTACATGAGGCCAGGCTGTGGCCAATGTCACAGACCCTTCTGTAGGACACATGAAGTGCTCTGTATAAGAGCTAGGTATTAATTATTATTGTGAGCCCCATCTAAGCACATCTGTCTGGAGCAGGGATGCAATGGGCCAACCTGCTCCCAGCCCCCTCTCTGTTGAGGATGGAACCACAAGTAAGCCCCTGCCTAATCCGATCACACCAGCTGGCCCAGAGCACTGTAGCCTGATTCTAAATGGGGTTCCAAAGATGTTCCATCTCTCATTTGGAGTAAGTCAGGGTGATTCAAAACTTCCCTGACTCTGTTTCTTTTCAAATCAAACAAAGAATACCTCTAGCTCCTTTTGGCCTCTCTCCTACGTAGCTGGGCGGTAACCTAGACTGTGCCCTGGATCTGGAATCACTCAGCCAGGAGAGCACCAGCAACCAACAAGAATTAGAGGACGGAATGAAAGGAAAATGTGATGGACACCCGAAGGGCGTTGAACGTCGTGAGTTTTCCCCTTGAGCTTTCCCATCCCAAACCATTTCCACGCTGGTTGAAAGATTTAAACAAACAAAAGGAACAATGGGGTGATGCAGAGCTGTGATTTTTTCCCTTTCCTCCTCGCTTCCCTCATTGGTGTTGTTACAAATAAGTGAAGAAGAAAGGCAGGGGAGATAGCAGATGCCCAGATAGGGACGTTCTGATAGACAATTTATATAGGGGCAGTGAGCCAAATCCCTCTGAAATCAATGAGCAACTATTCAATGGGGTTTGGGTCTGGGCCATAGTGTGTTTTTATTAACCAGCAGGACATGTCTGGTTCTGGTTAGAAGACTGTACACACGATCCCAATCCCTGGGCTCTGGGGATGCTTGGGTCCAGAGAGGGACTTGGCAAATTGGGCTTCCCTTTCTTTAAAAGGGCCAAATCAGACACACAATAACTTTGGGGAATTCGGAGGTCAGTCTTCAATCAAGATGTTAGACCTTGTTCATTTCCGGTTCTGATTTCAGAGCCCTCTTGGCCACATAAAACAGAGCAAGGCTTCTCGGTGGCATGATGGGAAAATTATATCCCACTATGATTTCAGTTACAGTGCCTTGGGGAGGATGAGTCAGCAAAGCGATGAATAGTACCCCCAGTCATGCACCACAATTGGGAGTCAAAGGACTTGAGTTCTATTCCTAGCTTCTCTACTGACTTGAGCTTTCTGCCTCAGTTTCCCCATCTCTGAATTGGGAGTAGCTATACTATGTAAAGTTCTTTGAGATCTGCCATTATACAAGGTTTGAATGTGATTAAATACTGTATGGGGATTCAACTGGATACATTTATGACCAGCAACAAAGTTATTTATTGGGGTATGTGCTAATACAGCAATGACCAAATATCATGCTTCAGCTGAGAGACTAAGAGGTCAGGCATTAATTTTTTTAAACCTTCACCCTGCATTATACAGATCTTCACCTTTGAAGCATCACATACTGGCCACTTGCAAAGCAGGATACTTGACTTGATGACCCAACAGTCTGGTCTACTTCACAAAACCCATCCTCTCATCAGACAGTATGTGCTGTTTGAAACCATTTCCTTTACATTATGTAAGAAAAAGAAAGCCAGCTGGAGGAGGAAATACAAGCCCTGCAGATAGAAATACATTTTACAATGAGCGGTGCACACTTACAACACAAATCTAAAAGCTTAATCATAATAATTAATGGAAACAGTAGATTGGAATAGTCACACCTCCCTCATGTAGGTTATAGCTTTAAAATTAGGGTAATTTAGTGGCTGGAGGACTACGTGAGACATCCAGTGATGCCAGCAAATGGGCTGCACACATACCTCAGACCAGAGCGGAGCATCAGCAATGATGGGAGGCTCAGGTGCTCCTTGATTCAAAAGAGCCATTATAAAAGTCTGAGCTGAAAAGCTGTTATAACTTGCAACCATAATGAAATTAAGGAGACTTTTACATGGCATTATCAATCACTGTATTTGTCAGATCTCAACACTTAATGGTTCAAGATTAATGCCTTTCTTAGATGTATTTCCAGTCATTGACTTGACATTTCAAGCACAAAGAAAGAAATTAAGTTGAAGATTTTTCAGGTGGGAATATTGTACCCGCCTGCCCTACATTTAAATGTGACTGGGCCATGGGAGAAGATGGAAATGCAGCAGGAATGTGGCTTTAGGTGCACCCCCTATTTTGGCCTTGATTCAATCAGAAGTTTGACTCCATGGGTTTTGGTAAGACAACCATCTCTCAGATGCGCACTGACTTCAATGGGGCCAGTCATGGGGTAAGGTTCAGGGTGGCTAACCATATCAGAGTCTGACCTGTGGTTGGGGAAAAGCAAGAGGTACAATTCATTTCAATTCACCATGAAGAGTGAAGGCTTGCGTCAGCCAGGCCTCAAGTGGAAACCTAAAGGCTTGTGATTCTTGATGATCACACCCGGTAGGATGAGCTTCTCACACCTGAAGATAAGTGGTTAAGAAATACACCTCTCTGGCCTCCTCGGGATCCCAGCAGGAACAACCCCATGATCTTATTTCCAACGTACATCAGTAGGTCTTTCCTGAACTGAAGCTTAAGCTTGGTTGCTATCAGCTGACAAAACCAGCCAGCGTTTTGAGTCCTGCCTTGCCAAAACCTATAAGGTGTCCACCCACCCAAACACCCCTGGACATTCTCTGGCATAGGAGCCCATTTTATTTTAATAGAAAGCCCTCTCTTCTCAGAGTGTGATTTCTATGAGTCTCTCTGCCCTAGATACCCATAGAGATCATTAGCAAACCTGACCTAAATAGAATCACCATGTTTAGTTCTAGGGGACAGGGATTGTTACTCTATTTATTCAACACCTGGCACAATGGGACCATGCTCCAGATACGACTGCAATACAAGTAATAACGAGTAAATAAAATAATAAGGGACCCCAACGCCTCCCTTCCAGAAGGGATGGGCACCTGCAGCTATCACTACCTTCCATCTGGAGCTGCAGGTGGTCAGTACCTCTGGAAAAAAATCAGGCACAAGATTTCTCAGGCTGGGTAGCCCCCGTCCAGAAAAAAAAAAATTAATGATTAGGCACTTTCAGTCTAAGTGACTTGCCCAACGTCACACAGAAAGTCTAGGGTAGAGCAGGGACTTGATCCAAGGTCTCCAACAACACAGACTAGTACATTTCCCATGGGATTGTCCATCCTGCAACTGAGTCATGTACTCCTATGGTTAAATGTGTGTCTATTTTCATTTTCCAAACCTGCAGGATGGCAGTAAGTGACACATTTCCTAAGGACTTAATACTGCACCCTTTGAAGTTAATGGGGCGGTTGATATTGGCTGCATGGACGGCAGGAACAAGCCTGTCCAATTTCAACAATAATAAACACATGCAAGTAAGATGAAAACACCTTCATTTTTACAATTGCAAAGAGACGTCTATGATCCACAGGCTTCTTTATGGCATGTCCCTCCATTCCTGCAGGCAATGGAAATTTTTATGACATTGCTGATTCATCATATGGGGTATTTTATTACAATACTTCTTCTGAAAAGCTTCATTGTTTCCCGACATCCTGATATGGGGGACTATATAATTCAGCTCACTTTCTCCTAGAAGATGCAACAGATTATGCAATACCGATGTATGTTAATATGCTAACGTAGTTTGGTAGTGCTGCCCTGTGAAAAGTAAGCAGGCAAACAGCTATAGATATCATCACAGAGTTAGCCGCACTGGGCCATGAGAGAACTACTTTAATAAGCCCAATAGTTTATTGTGGGGGAAAAACGCAGCAACTTTATTAGCCAAAATCTATGGATCAGCAGAACGGACCTTGCCATGGTTATTGACTTACTGAGGGAGTGTGACAGCATTTGGGTACCTAAATGCTTTTGCCATTCATTGACACCAGGGGAAGTTAATCTACAGGGGATCAGATCCCGAGGCACAAGCCCAGTCATTACGGAGCCACAACATATACTGGGTGTGAGTCTCAGCTGGTGTATGTTGGTGTAACTCCACTGATTTTGGTCGTGTAATGCTATTTATGCCACCTGTGAATCTGTTCCCATGGGACCCTATAGCTTGACTAAGGGCCTCCAGACTTGGTCCAGTACATTTTAACACGTAAAAAATGACTTACTGTAGCCCATTCACCACCCATTTGCGGTGGGCTGCAATGTGCTGATCATCTGGCTTCAAGGCAACACCATGCTGGAGTCAGAGATTCAGCACAGAGATGTCTGCACATAGCTGGGGCTAGACAACCTCTCAGGTAACTGAAGATGGTATGCATCACACTCACACCCTCACCTCCAGGGTCAGACCCAGCGCTACGCCTCTCACTCATTTTCCCAGCCTAAAGAAGTTGTTGGTCTTCCATGCACGCGTCCAAAACAATCTTGCCTTATAATAGCGTGTGAGAGACTCCTCTTGAGACTGTGGAACATTGGAGATACCTCTGTGTGAGAAACCTCAACACCTGGGACCAGGCTGACAACATTTTCAATGCGCTAATCTGCCCGTACACCTAGATCCAGTGTCACAGACAATCCCCCACCCCCTCCTAGAGCAGTAATCACAGATCCACTAGGACAGGTGGTCACCCGCTCCAACCCGGAAGGGGTTAAACCAGCCCCAGAGAGGGTTGTGGCTGGGGGAAAGCAGTGAGCAAAGGCTGATTGGGAAGGCGGCCACAGCTGGGGCCGGGCCCAATCAGGCCACAGCTGGCCCTTATAAAAGGGCTGTGAGCCAGGCACTCAACCAGTCTCTCTCCAGGCTGAGGGGGAGCAGGGCCTGGCTGCCTGTGGGACAGGGTACCTGAGGTGGAACAGTGCTGGGGGAATAGGCAAGGGAGCTGGGGAGCTCCAGCCTAGCAACTCCCAGGGTGCAGGCCTGTAGGAAGGCCTGGAAAGGCACCGGGCTACGGGGAAAGGTGGCAGGTCCAAACCCCCCTTGCCGATGATGAGTGACATTTACACTGCAGTCTGCCCTGGGTGTGGGGGCTTGATAATGACTGGCCTAGACTGAGGCAAGATGGGGATTAGAGGGTTGGGGGTTCCCCGGGGAGGGGAAATCCAGAGGCCAAGTGTGAGGGTATTGCCAGGGGGCAGCACCCCAGGTAAAGAGGCACCAGGGTGACTGCTATGCCCAATCAGCCTGGGAATTGCTTGGCCCCAGCCCCAGCCCTGTTTACCCAGGGGTGGAGAAGCTGTCCCACTACAAGGGGTATGGATCAGCTTCCATATGAGGAGAGATTTAAAAGACTGGGATTTTTCAGCTTGGAAAAGAGATAAATAAGGGGGGAAGAGGATATAAAATCATGAATGGTGTGGAGAATGTGAATAAGGAAGTCTTATTTACCTCTCACATAACACAAGAACCAGGGGTCACAGAATGAAATTAATAGGCAGCATGTTTAAAACAAACAAAAGGAAGTACTTGTTCATACAACACAGTCACCCTGTGGAACTCATTGCCGGGGATGTTGTGAAGGCCAAAAGTATAACTGGATTGAAATTTTTTTAGATAACTTCAAGGAGGATAGGGCCGTCAGTGGCTATTTGCCAAGATGATCAGGGATGCAACGCAACGCCATACTCTGGATCTCCCTAAGCCTCTGACTGCCACTGGGACTAAATGACAGGGAATGAATCATTCGATAATTGTCCTGTTCTGTTCGTTCCCTCTGAAACATCTGGCATAGGCTACTGATGAAAGACAGAATACTGGGCTAGATGGACCACTGTATGACCATCCTTATGTTCTATGGGAATATCACATATGCATTTCTGTGACTTACCTGAATGGCTTACCTGTAGGTTAAACTTGGAGCTGTTTTTTATTTTTGTTTAATCAGTATTTTCTTCTGTTAGCTGCCAACTGAGTTGTTAGGCCGCTGCATAAGTTAGTCTGTTGAATAAGCACATATTGCTATACATATTGCTATACTTCTGTTAGATCAACGTATGCTAGCTTTAGCTGAAATTGTATTGTTTGCCTTCAAGCTGATGTGGAGATGTCTGATGTGTGATGTCTCCAATGTATGCCTTGTAGGATTGGTGCTACAAGGACATCACCATAGCACTGCACTCACTGTGAGACTCATATATTAACACTTTCATAAACACTACAAGCCTAAGGTGCAATATTTGGACCTGCAACTTTCTCAGAGGTTTGGTTCAGCCCACTGTAGAGATGGGAGACAGCGGCAAAGTTCAATGTATTATTACTTTCATAGATTCTGAGGGATTTTCCCTCAGAAAATCTGGCCCTGAATGACTTGCCAATGATTACACAGGCAGTCGCTGGCAGAATTGAACAGAGATCTCCTGCGTCCTGGTCCTGTGTTTTAATGACAAGGACATCCTGTCTCAAATAGCTCTAGCTGTGAGCCCCACTCCGTTATCTAAGCATCTCTATCCAGTGCCATAGCCAGTTCTGGATCCGGGCGATTCCAATACAGGTTTTAGTTCTAGGCAAGCCCGTCTCTCCTTGTTTACTGCAGCAGCTGGCATTTGATCCTTCTCTAGTAGAGAAGGAGGGACAGAACAGTCCCGGTAACAGAAAATCTCTGAGCCTGAGCCTCTCGCCAGGAGCCTATGGGCAGCACTCACGGTCCCCAACCCGCAAGCTTCACACGGCGCCTTTGTTCGGTCCCTGGCAAAATGTTCCCGTCCCAGGCCTTCATCCCCAGTGTTGCAGAAAGGACGCATGCTTCTGAAAACACTCCGAGACTTGGAACGGAATGTCACATCGCGCCTCGCTGAAGAAAACGGCTCCAAGCATAATAAGGCTTCTGTTCAAGACTTCCTTTGCTATTTTTTTGTTCATCAAGTATAATGGGCTTCTTTTTTTAAAAAAATTAAGGTGTAGTGGGTAGACCACTGGGCTGAGAGGGAGACCAGGAAATAAGTCCAAGGAAACCAATGAGACTTAAACAAAACGTGGATTTATTCGGCCGAAAGTGACAGCCGCCTCAAAGCGATAAGAAACTGTCACCCCCTCAAGCATAGCTTACAGGCTTTTATAGCTTTAGCAGGGTGGCATTTGCCTATACATTACATGATTGGCTACTTCACATCACTAGGCAGACTTAGACTTGCTACTTCATATCACTAGGCAGACTTAGACTTTTCCCGCCAATTCTTTCCCGCCTTTTTACAGTGGTTGTTGACCGTACACAGAACTCACAGACACAGTGCAGCATGATATTTCTCATAAGTCTGACAGAAGCAGCAGGTATACAGAAGTATATGGCTGATTCAATTATACATGACTAACTTGAAACTTCTTTTATAACTTTTTAAGATAATTATCAATGTTAAACAGTTTCCATATTTACATTTGACCTTTATACAATAACATTAACATTGGCTCTTTCTACAGACACCTCATTCCCCCCTTTTTCTTGTTGCTAGTCATTGCAGTCTAGCAACACATTAGGCTTCGCTTCCTGCCAGCTGTTGATAATTCCGGAGCATCATCACACGCATAGTAGCCCGGCGGTCGGCTACCTGCTCGACCATAGTTTTAAGACTATTGATAAGGAGGGGGGCAACACAGGGGATGAGGAGACAGAGGACTATACCTATGGCTACAACACCGATCATGCTTTTAAGACCTCCAATCCAGCTGAACCATGAACCAATGCCTCCTCCCCATTCGAAACCTGTCCAGGTCTGGACTGGGACATGAGCTAGTCGGGTGATTTTATTAGCAATGTCCTCAATTACTTTACTATTGTCATCGATATGGAGACAACAATTGGTAAGATTGAATTTACCACACACCCCTCCTTCAGCTGCAAGGAGATAGTCGAGAGCGAGCCTATTTTGGTAGACAGCATTGCGGAGCTGGATCTGAGTGCTTGATAGTGCTCGAAGGCCCCTAGCTGTCTCATTAGTTATTAGCTCTAGAATGGCTTGCAGGCGAATAATTCTATTAAGCATGTATATAGGGGTCCTATACCCATATGTCCCATCTTGTGCCCAGGTTGCTGGTCCATAATAATCAATGATTCTTTCTGGAGGCCATTCAGCGTCACTCCAGTCTCCGATTTTGTAGGAGGAGAGTGAGATAGAGCGCTTCTTATTAGTATGGACAGGGTGGCCCAAGCGCTCTCCATACTCAAGGGGGAGAAGGAAGAAGGAAGGTCGAATTTCACCTAGGGTACAAGTCCCTTCCCACACTGCGGGTAGTTGAGAATAGGCATTTAGACCACATACCCAGTAGAGGCCATATGGGGCTAGCCATGGGTGTTTAGGAGGTAGAGAGGTATTTAACATTTTCTTGAGGGACTGAGGCCAAAGTACATTCTGGGGAATGTCAGTTTCATTAGGCCAATAGGAAACGGTGCTCTGATTTAAGATGGTAAGTGTTTCACATGGCATATGGCCCATTTTGGGAGCATTGGGGTTCCAGGACTGTACACACCAGCGACCCACAATGGAATTGCGAAGGTGCCAATGGCTGAGGGTAGGTGTCTCAAAGGGGAGTTCCAGCTGCTGACTAACATTAACTTCGGCTGATTCCCATGGCCATTGGTCTCCCATTTGGGTTCCCCCACACACATAGCAATTTGAGATATTTAGACTGGAGGCTACATTTTCAGCAAAGGAAATAAACAAATTTGTAGCTGCTTCGGGAATAGTAAAAGGGGTCTTCATTTCTTCCCAGAAGTCAGAAAAGAACTGGTGCTGAACTGACTCACCAGTCTCATGAAGGGAAACGAGACGGAGAGCAAAGGTACCTATGGGGTCTGACCCGGTCCCATCAATCCCTATGCCAAACTGTGACCTCTGCCTGGATAGGAACAGTTGTGGGTTGATTATTGTGAGGTTAACATAGTTACATTTAGCAGTTTGGCAGTTGGTTAATACTGCGACCTTCTGAAAAAGGACACTGAAGTCCTTGGCCTTTCCTCCTGACCATGTACCCCAGGCTATGCATTCCCAGCTGGGGCATTCAGTGCATCGGGTACCCCGCTTACTGGGACAGATGTACTTGTCATTAAGGGCGTAAATGCGCTCCCAAGCTAAACTTCCACACCCAGGCGAGGAAGCAATAGCACATACATCCATGATAAGGGAACCTGGGGAGGTAGGAGACTTCAGCTGTACCCTTGTAATTAATTCACCTGCAGTGGTCCCTTTACGGGCTTCGAGCCACCACTGTATCGCTTGCCCTTTTGGATCAAAACAAACTGCGGGGTCGGGATCATTACTTGGACATACAGAATACGAAACATTACGAAATTGACATTCTAGGGCTTGGACTGGACAAGAAAACTTATTACGATAAATCAGGGTATCAGCAATAGTGTGCCCTGCACGCACTTGAGTGATACATGCTGAACAAGCTTGTCCCTGGGAAAACACAACAACTTTTGTGGCATATGGAAACAGTAGCAATATATATACAAAGTTCATTAGGGAGTACATTGCAGCCAGTGCTTGCACTGTAAAGCAGAGCAGGTCTTCAGAGCGGTGCTTGGTCACCTGACTCACACAGGTAAGTTGGATGCTTTACCGGGCGGACGGCTGGGCTGGTCTTCGAAAGACAACTTGCAGAGGGTTGGAACTGTTCATGGAAACCTGCCAGTCAGGTGTAGGTGATGTATGGTCCGCCTTAACACGGGTGTAGTGGATCCACGGCTTGACACTAGCTAACTTGACAGCAGTGGGGGTGGTGAGGAGAACAGTATAGGGGCCCTTCCACTTAGGTCCTAAGGGGTTGGTCTTCCAGTCCTTAAGCCATACGGAATCACCTGGGGAAAAAGGGTGCAGAGCAGTGACAGGAAATGGGAACTTAAGCTCACTAACATAGGTGGATAGTTGATCTAATATAGTGCTTAGGAGCTGAACTTCTTTTATAAGGTCTTGTTTCCCTAAAAGGTAAGTATCCCCCTTCAAGCGGTGGATCCCTAGCGGAGGTCGGCCAAACACTAGTTCATAGGGTGAGAGCTTTAGGGACCGTGTAGGGGTGCATCGGACCCTGAGCAATACCATGGGTAGGGCTGAAGTCCAAGATAGGCCGGTTTCCTGACAGATTTTACCTAAGGCGGTTTTTAAAGTCCTGTTCATTCTCTCTACTTTCCCTGATGCTTGCGGATGGTAGGCACAATGAAGTTTCCAGGTGATGCCCAGGAGGGTCGATAGAGTATGGATGATCTTATGGACAAAGGAAGGACCATTATCGCTGCCAATGTGTAAGGGGAGTCCGAATCTGGGGATCACATCTCGGAGCAGGGCCTTCGTGACTTGCTCAGCTTTCTCATTAGTGGTGGGCCATGCTTCGACCCAACCAGAGTAGGTGCAAACCGCCACAAGTAGATATTTGAATTTACCAGATTTCGGCATTTCAGTGAAGTCTACGACCAGGGATTCCATAGGACTGTGCCCCATGTATTGAACTCCTGGCGGTCTGAGAGGCCCCACACGTGGATTATGCTTAGCACAAATCTGGCAGCGAAGGGCAGCACGTTTAGTAAGAGCATGCAGGCCATTTATATAAAGTTCACGATCTAAGAGTTCAGCTAAACAGGTACCACCTAGGTGGGTTTGCTGGTGCATTTCCTGAATTACCTCCCAAGCTACGGCATTGGGTAGAAAGATTTTGTTATTTGGCAGGACATATAAGCCTGACTGTTTCACTCCTTTCTCCTGCTCAGCCCAAAGTTGTTCCTGTGTAGTGTAGTGGACTTCAGCTGGGATCATGTCGGCTGCGTTAAGGTGCTGGATGAGGACAGCCGGTGGTTGTTGATGTGCTGCAGCTTTGGCCTCTTCGTCTGCTTGCCGATTTCCTTTGGCAACAGGATCCTCGCTATGTTGGTGCCCTTTGCAGTGCATCACGGCGACTTGTTTAGGCATCCAAACCGCATCAAGGAGGGCCAGGATCTCATCTGCATGCTTTATTCTTTGCCCGTTCGAGGTTAGGAGCCCTCTCTCCCTATATATAGCTCCATGGGCATGTAGTGTTAAGAAGGCGTACTTTGAGTCAGTATAGATGTTGACCCGTTGCCCTTTTCCTAGCTCGAGGGCTCGACGGAGGGCAATTAGTTCTGCTTTCTGGGCAGAGGTTCCAGGGGGAAGTGCTCCCGCCTCACAAACAGTGCTTTGATCATCAACTATGGCATATCCTGCCAATCGCTGGCCCTGATAAACGAAGCTACTGCCATCAGTGAAAAAGACGTGGTCAGGCCTGGTCAAAGGCGTATCAGTCAGATCTGGTCGACTAGAGTACACTTCGTCCATGACTTGAAGGCAATTGTGTTCCTTAGTAGGCTTCTCTTCCACGGGCAACAGAGTAGCAGGGTTGAGGGTGGAGCAGACGGAGATGTTAACAGAAGGGTTATCCACTAGTATGCTTTCATATTTGAGGAGTTTTGCATTGGTCATCCAGTGATGACCCCTATGCTCCATTAGTGTGACCACAGCATGTGGGCACTTCAAGGAAACCGGTTGCCCTAAAGTAAGTTTACTGGCTTCTTCAGCAAGTAGGGCAGCTGCGGCTACGGCACGTAGGCAGCCCGGCCATCCTTGAATTACAGTATCCAGTTGCTTGGAGAAATACGCCACCGGTCGTGGCCAGCTGCCAACGATCTGGGTTAAGACTCCAACTGCGATACCCTTCCTCTCTCCTACATATAATATGAAAGGTTTATTCAGGTCTGGGAGACCTAATGCTGGAGCTGTCATTAAAGCAGACTTGATGCTTTCAAACCCTTTTTGCTGTATTTCCGTCCAGATAAAGGGGTCTGTGGCTCTCCCTCTTGTAGCCTCGTGGAGGGGCTTAGCTAGGATAGCGTAATTGGGGATCCAGAGTCGACAGAAGCCAGCAGCTCCCAGGAACTCTCGCACTTGGCGCCTGTTTGTAGGGGTAGGAATGGTGCAGACTGCTTCTTTCCTTTCGATGTCTAACATGCGGGTTCCTTGTGTGAGCTTGAATCCCAGATATTTCACCTCCTTCTGCACTAATTGGGCCTTCTTCCTGGAGACCTTGTAACCTTTGCGACAGAGATGTTTTAAGAGGTTGGTAGTAGCCTCCACACACTCGGCTCGAGTTCTCGTCGCTACGAGGAGATCATCTGCATATTGCAGAATATTCCAAGGATTGCCTCCTTGTGTGAGGGGTACTAGATCTTGAGCCAGAGCTTGTCCGAAGAGGGAGGGTGAATTACAAAAACCCTGCGGGAGGCGAGCCCATGTCATGTGGGTCTTCTGGCCGGTATCGGGGTGCTCCCATTGGAAAGCAAAGATGGGTTGACTGACGGGTGCAAGCCGAAGGCAGAAGAAGGCGTCTTTGAGATCTAAAACTGAATACCACTGGGCATTTGCCGGTACCAGACTGAGGAGGGTGTAAGGATTTGGCACCACTGGATGTAACGGGATCACTCTTTTATTCACGGCCCGCAGGTCTTGTACAGGTCGGAAGCTTCCATCAGGTTTTTGCACAGGCAACAGGGGAGTATTCCAGGACGACTGGCATTTGACAATAATACCAGCGTCAGACAATTTCTGCAGATGCTTATGTATTCCAACTACAGCTTGCCGAGGCAAGGGGTATTGGGGAATTGAGACAGGTGTTGCCATAGGTTTTAGATCGACGATGATTGGGGGAATATCAATCGCCAGTCCTGGTGGGTTATCTTCCGCCCATACACCTGGGACCTCAAAGGTTTGCCAATCCTGTCTCTCCTCTATGGAAGCAAAGAGTCGCCACTCTTCTTCAACGGGGAGTGCTAACATAAGTTGTGGGGTTGGGGAAGGCTTTTCTCCTAGTCGCACCCCCCATGGTTCCGTCACTGTCAAAGATGAGAGTGGCTCTGAGTTTCGACAGCATATCTCTTCCGAGTAGGGGAACGGGACACTCAGGTATGTAAAGAAGTTTGTGGGTGACGACGTGACTGCCCAACCGACATGCTCTTTCATGCAAGAAGGGGCAGGGTTTCTTTTGTCCTGTTGCCCCTATAATGGTGGTTTGTTGTTGGCTTATGGGGGCAACCTTGGTGTTGATCACGGACTTGGTGGCTCCAGTATCAATTAAAAAGTCTATTAACTGGCCTCCCACATCTACACAGACCATCGGCTCCCCGGGGCCAGTTGCAAATACTTCTGTTGGGGGCCGTGGAGCCGGTCTGGCCTAGTCCTGATTCCCAACCCAATCTTCCATAACAGCCATCCCGAAGGTATCTTTATCAAGCACTTGAGTGGCTGCTGCTTGCGACCATGAAGGCATTCCTCGCCCTCGGGCACCTGCTCTACCCCGGCCTCCTCTCCCTGGGTTGCCGGACCCCCGTGCTCTCATGTTCTCGGAAGTTGCTTCGCCTTTTCTATTTGGACACTCATTTCTCCAGTGTCCGTTCTGAAAACACCTGGCACACTGATTTGGCCCCAATCGAGCCCTTCCTCTCCCTCGTCCTTGTTCGTTCAGCTGTCTCCTTCCACTTTGCCCTCTCCCTTGATAGTTGTCTTGGAAGACTGCAGCGACTAACTGGGCTCTTTTCTTTACCTTTTCTTCAGTTTTCTTTTGTTCTTCATCTTCACGCGCTGCGAACACACGGGCGGCTATTTCAAGGACGCGTCCCATATTCATGTGGACCAGACCTTGGTCCTTCTGGAGTTTGCGTCTGATATCTGGGGCGCATTGGCTGATAAAGCTATTTTTCAGGGCCAGTGACCCTGGACTGTTTTCTGCTTCGTCGTCCATGTTGTATGGGGACCATTTACGATACCCTTCTCTAAGCCTCTCTAAAAATGCTCCTGGTGTCTCATTCCCATTTTGCTGCAAGTCATGAATCTTGCGGAGATTTACAACTCTCGGTGGCCCCTTCTTTAGGGCTCTTACGAGGAGCCGGTGGTATCGGTCGAGATTTCGTTTTTGCTCTGGGACATTTGGGTTCCAGCCGGGGTCGACGGACGTAGGAAATGTTGTGTCAAGGAAATTTAGAAGACCGTCGGCAGGAGCATTGGCATAATCAATACGAGCTTCTTCCCTCCCTTGGCTTAAGACGAGGGTTCTTTCCTCCGGACTAAGAAGGATTCCTAAGAGTTGACTGATATCCATCCAGGAGGGGTAATGAGTTCCGAGAATGCCTTCGACGAGGGTTGCAATGGCTGTGGGGTCGTCTGACCAGGGTGCGCGTGAGGCCTTCCAGTTTAAGAGATCACTACTGGTAAAGGGGACATGTTGATAAACTCCCCGGACTTGATAGGGACCAGTAGGGTCGGTTGCCGGAGGGGGGACCAGTTGGTTGACTACACGGAGAGGGTACTGTCCCTGAACCCCAGAGACATCTCGGTCCTTACTTCGGAGGGCATAAGGGTATCCCCCCGTGGCACCCCTCTTTTCGTCCTGATCAGAGTCACGGTCCTTGAGTTTCCTCTCAGGAGTTGGGAGTTTCTGGAGTTTTGACAACCCTTCATCGAGTAGTTGTAGGCCTGACAGGTCAGGGTCTGTCTGTGAATCTAGATCAGACAAGCCAGGTACTTGTGCTGGCTGGGCTGTTGGCGACTGAGGCGCCGGTGGAGGCCCCACAGGGGCGGCCGAAACCGCAGGTGGCGGCACATAAGGTGGTGGGGCCTGGGGCTCATCTTCTGGGGGACTCGGATAGATCGTCTTGAGAGTCCCAGGGAGTCTGTTTCGCCCATTTTGGGGACGTGAACGGAGAACTAGACACTTGGTGCATTCCTGTAGCCAGGAAGGATTTTCTTCTACTACATCGAACCAGGCAGAGATATAATAGTACTGGTCCGGATGTTGTCGTCCCGCGAAGTCGAGGACGTTCCTAATGATATCCATATCTAATGTTCCTATAGCTGGCCATGAGGGCTGGATCGGGAACGTCGGCCAGTCTATCTCACAAAATCTTCTCAACAAACCGGCCTTTCGACTGCCAGTTGAGATGTGCTTCTTAAATTTCCTAAAATTCTCTAACATACAAGTTAGAGGTGTCTTGCGGTCTGTCTTAGAGCCGCTTCCTCCCATTGCAGACTAGGTCTTGGGGCACCCTCACTAGCCTGACTTAACCTTTGCCGGACTGGGTCTTGGGGCACCCGCACCAGCCGGACTTACAGCGCGCTTTACCAATTCCCTTTTATCCCACAGGATAGATAAGACTGACACAATAGGGGAGACGGGGTCCAAACCGACTATAGAGGTTGGGGGAGTCGGTTGGTGGGAGGTTTGAGGAGACCACTCACTCGCCACTAGCCTGTGTCACCGGACGTTCCAACGGCTGACAGCAGGAACCGTAATGGCCACTCAATACCATACACACACTCAGTCACACTGACAAGAAGAAACCCCACCTGGAGAACCCCATATACTCGCCTCTCTCCGGTGGTTCTTCCCGTCCCTCCTCGAACCTGTCTTGCCAACCGGTTGGTCTTCTTCCCCATCACGGTTGTTTCAAAGTCTCTTCGTTGGTGCAGGAGGCAGTCTGGACGAATGATCGGCTCACGAGCGGCCACCGGTCAAAAGCGGGGCCCCTCTCAGTGCACCGCTCCTGTGTCGCCTTCGAATCAGACTTACCTCTGCCAGTCCCCAACAGACTTATCCTCGGACCTACTCCCAGTTTTCCCTCATCATCCCGGACGAGCCCCCAGGAAATGTAGTGGGTAGACCACTGGGCTGAGAGGGAGACCAGGAAATAAGTCCAAGGAAACCAATGAGACTTAAACAAAACGTGGATTTATTCGGCCGAAAGTGACAGCCGCCTCAAAGCGATAAGAAACTGTCACCCCCTCAAGCATAGCTTACAGGCTTTTATAGCTTTAGCAGGGTGGCATTTGCCTATACATTACATGATTGGCTACTTCACATCACTAGGCAGACTTAGACTTGCTACTTCATATCACTAGGCAGACTTAGACTTTTCCCGCCAATTCTTTCCCGCCTTTTTACAGTGGTTGTTGACCGTACACAGAACTCACAGACACAGTGCAGCATGATATTTCTCATAAGTCTGACAGAAGCAGCAGGTATACAGAAGTATATGGCTGATTCAATTATACATGACTAACTTGAAACTTCTTTTATAACTTTTTAAGATAATTATCAATGTTAAACAGTTTCCATATTTACATTTGACCTTTATACAATAACATTAACATTGGCTCTTTCTACAGACACCTCAAAGGCACTAGAGACACATTGGCAAAGGGCAGGGAGGGGAAAAAGCCGCCCGGCGGTGACTGAAAATCCATCACCTGTGGTGAATATTCGAGGAGTTATTTTGTCTTGTTACTGCAAACCACCTTGGCCTACAGCCTGACAACCTCTGTGCTGGGTTTGAAAAAGAAACAAACCAGAAGCGGACATGACTCACAAGAGGATGAGGCAAAGGTTGCGAATGACCCCCCGTTGTCAAGCCCTCTAGAGCATGGTGCGCAAGGAATGGCTTTACTGTGACAATCTGCTGTTCTGATCAGGAACAGGTAGTTCAGGAACGAGCAGCAGCGGCACATTTATTTCCTCACTTTGAAAGTGTTACTCTTTAGCCATCTATTACATTAACTCTTCCCACCCGCCCCCCTGCTAGGATGGAGGGGGCGGGGAGGTTGGCTTGTGCTATTGTTCAACTCTCGCTCTGCCGGCTGATTCAGAGCTTCCCTCTGGATTTCAGGCCCTCCCAGGCGGGGAGTGAAAAGCACCAAAATAGCCTGCCCTCTGACCTTTCCATAAGGAGCTATGGAGCCTTTTAATTATAAGGAGTCGGTCTCTTTTTGACCTCGTCCAGATTTCTCCTTTCCCCTATCAAGGTCGGATAAGGAGTAGTGCTATATCACAGCTTGGCCAGCATCCAATAAAGCCCCCAATCAGGTACCGTATCTGAACATGGTGTTCTTTTTGTTACCTTTCTTAATGATTGATTAAAATCAGCTACAGTCACATCTTTCTTTCCAAAGGAATCGCTTCTACTCATCACTGGCCTGCAGCCATCCCTGGGGCAGGACGCAACAGGGTGTTCAATGCTGCACAGGAATTCTTAAGCAACAAAACTGAAAAGACAGAGGCCCTGATTTTCCCCGCTCATTGGTGTTATGCTCCAGTGTAAAACCATCCTCTCCGGTGGAGCTATTCCTGGTTCACATCAGCATGAGAGGAGTGCCAGGTCCAGGCAGTAAAAAAGAATACTGTATACCAGTGAATCTACAGGGAAAATTTAAGGTAGCAAATAGGTAAACCCCCATATTGAAATTTGACCGGGATGCAGGAGCTAATATGTCTTCTACCTCATTAAAAAAGTGGGTAAGGTTCTTTAATGACCTCCTTACAACCGGTTCATGTCCACCCTACCACCCTTTTGCACCTGGTGGTGTACGTCCTCCCCAGGTGCACTTCAACCAACTGGGGCAGGGGGCGCTGAGAGCCTGGTCCTCAGCTCCCTGCCTGGAGCCCAGCTGCCCCCCAAGGTTATCCGCTTGCTGTTCTCTGCGTCGGGGAGCCCAGCCATCTCCCCAGGGAGCCTCAGTGCAGGTGGGAGCAGGAAGTGGGAAGCTGGGAGTGGGGACCCGGGGGACAGACCAGCAGGGAGCAGGGAGCCCGGGGCAACCGAGCTCCAGCTTTCTTGTCAATTTCAGGGCTCCAGCATGGAACAGAAAGAAATAACAGCCAACTGATCTATGTCTTCATGGACACAGACATAAGCCCTACACCTCTCCTGGAGGTGGAGCAATGTTGGTGTAGCAGAGCTCTTATATCGGCAGGAGCAAGGCTGTAGTGTGTACACTGACATAATTAAGTCAAAGTAAGAGGCTTTACGTCGACCTAACTCTGTAGTGTAGACCAAGCCTCAGGCCTGAGAAGTCCCCTGCCTCGCAGTAAGTTAGAACTGAGTTGCAAGAATGTCAGCATTTAATACACCCTCCCAGCCATGGTGACTCCATGGTAACAGCACCTTGCTACCATTTTGTTTGGATTGTAACCTCTGTGAGCATCAGCTCTGCGGACCAGGGATTTCGTGACAGTTGGGGGTTAGGGCTGTGTCCCGGGCTGATTTTGTGGAGGATGTGTTGGGTTTCAATCTCCATTTAGTGTGTAACAGTGATTGTGTCTTGTGTACTGTCATGGTTTAAATCCCACTGAAATTAGTCGGCAGCACAGCCCCCCTTCCATTCAGGCTAAATGAGGGCTCAGTTAAATCCCCCTTTCTTTAGTAACAGCTGAAACAATGGAGTCCTCAACGCAGACCTGCATGGCAAGGCTGAGCAAAAGCCAACGCATTTCCCGGGGACTCACATAGGGGCTCGGGCATTGACTGGTGGAGCTACGTGTGCCCATGCGTTTGAGAGGAACAGGAGAAAACACCAGAGAGCCAAGGACACAGCCAGAACAAGCCCTAACGTGGCGCTGAGAAAAGCTAAGAGCTTTCGGGCTAAGTGCTGACTGGCAAAGGGACTTGTACCCATGAGCAAAGACACCATCTCTTGTTGGATTCCTGCTGTGTTCAGGGACACGGGACTTTGTACATGCTGTGTAAATAAACAGAATTGCCCCATTTCATCACTGAGATGGGACCAAGGCTGGAGCCATTGCTGGGGGGCGGGGCTGGGAATGGAGCCCCACCTGGGGGTTGAGGAAGGGAGATGGGGCCCCTGGGGCTCCAGCTGCACCCCCCCAAATTGCCCTCTGTACCTCCATAAAGGGGTGTGTTCCCCATAGTTTGGGGACCTCTGTATTACAGGCTGCTTTTTAAAAGAGACATGATCCCCAGCAAGCTGGGGGCATGGCATTGCCAGAAGGGCAGCTGAACAGGAGGAGAGGAGACTGGACACTTTGACGGACATTGCCCAAGACCTAACAGGCTTTCACAAGTGAGGAGGAAATGGAGAGAGGGGTTTTCATGGAGATGTTCGTTGGTTTTTGCATAGATCTGTAACTCTCTGGTGCTTTTCTATGAGTCAGATGTGTGTTGTGTTTAAGAAGTTCCTATTCAAAGCTTGCATCTTCCTTACTGTAACATTGTATGGGTCCAAAGGGTTAAACTAAACTGGAGTGCCCACAAGGATGGGGCGCTGGGGACAGCATGCGTAAGCTAGTGCAGACTTGTGGTAGGCAGGTTTCAGCACTGGACTTGGAGCCTAGGGCAGCTGGACTACAGGGTCCCACCGCCCGAGAAGGGGTACCAGACTAGGTAATTCGCAGCCTGGAAGCATGCCTGAGGGGCCAGACTTAGAGATAGTATCTAGATCCTCCTGAGACATGGGATCCAGAGGCTGGGCTCAACCCAGCAGCCTGGTGACCACCCACAAGGGGGAACTCAGGGCTTGTCAACACTTACAGTGCGTCACTAGTACAGCTGCACCGCTGTAGCACTTAGTGAAGATGCTATCTATACCGAAGGAGAGCTTCTCCATCAGCGTAGGTACTCTACCTCCCTGTGAGGCAGCAGCAACCCTCCTATCGACATAGCACTGTCTACACCTGGAGTTCGGTCAGTATAACTGCCTCACACGGGGTGTGGATTTTCCACACCCCTGAGCGATGTAGTTATACCTCCCTAAGTTTGTAGTGTAGACAAGCACTCAGCCAGGGCTGTCACAAACCTTGCCTTCCTTCCATATGTAGGGTGCCTACCACACTTCGGGCAAAGAATAAATAATAATGAACATCTGTCTGTAACAGCAGCACAGAGGGAAACTGCTTTGCCACAGCATTGTCAGCTTAATTCTCTTATGCCGCCAGGTCCATTTCTTCCAACATGTGACTTGAATGATTTGTAAGATCCCTCTGACACCCTGTTGACCCGAGCACTAAAGGTCACTTACTCATTTCTGATTAAATGAGTTAGTTGAAGACAGTACTGAAGAGTGATCATTCAAACAAACAAAACAGAGGTTTCCGCCCTCCCAGTTAGGGTTTTTTTGTGTGGGCTTAAACACAGCTCATGAAAGCAGCAAGCTTCACACCGCTGCAGGCTAAAATACTGTACTTTCCTATGCAGCATAGGCAGCTACAAGCATATTTTCCCCACCAACTATCCCATCTTAACCTGAAGGTACAGTCAGACTAGAAATAGGGGGCACATTTTTAACCATTGGGACTGTGACGCTGTCTGGACTGGTCCGCGACCGGGAATGCCAATATCAGGGTAAACTGTCAGAAAACAGGGCAGAAACCCTCAAACTGAGGTGTATTCTATAATTAGATTTAACTAATCCCGTAACAAATGTGAACTCCTGAAGCACTATACCAGTCTTACCATGAAGTCACAGACAGTCTCCTTGGGCACTCCAGTCTATACTGCCACCCAGGCAAGCTGGACTTAGTGATAAATGGTCACTTAGACCAATGATCGCAAAATATTCAGGTTGCTCCCAGTCCCAAGAGACCAGTCACTTACTCCAGATCAATTTGTACCTCAAACCTCACACCAAAGACAATGCTGGTGGCCAATCTTTTCCTAAACTAGCTAAGGATTTACTAGCTAAGACAAGAAATGAGAGAGATATTTACAGGTTAAAGCAAGCAAACATACACACAAAAATGAGTTGCAGTTCATGGTTCCAAAAAATGACAGAGTTGTAGTAATCTGTCAATTCAAAATGTCTTTCAGGGTGGACCCAAGGCTAACCCTCAGGATCTCTGCTTCAGTTTAGTGTCTTTGGCCCTGAGAGATTTCAAACAGCAAAAAGAGAACTGTTTCTTCTTGTGAGTATTTATATATGCCTTCTCCACCCCAGAGTTCAAACCAATGGGGTGAGCACTCCTGCACATAACTTTCTCATGGCTGGATGGTGAAGTCAACAACATTTTTGCCCTACAATGGCCCATTTAGTTTTGATAATCCTTCTTGATGGGGGGGAGAACCACTCTTCCTATCTAACTTCACAAGCTCAGAGCAGGGGGGTGGGGGGATAGCTCAGTGGTTTGAGCGTTGGCCTGCTAAACCCAAGGTTGTGAGTTCAATCCTTGAGGGGGCCATTTAGGGATCTGGGGCAAAAATCCTGCTAGTGTAGGCAGGGGGATCCTGCTAGTGTAGGCAGGGGACTGGACTCGATGACCTTCAAGGTCTTTCCAGTTCTAGGAGATTGGTATATCTCCATTTATTATTTATTTATTTAGGCACTTTAATAGTTATAAAGTGTTAGGTATAAATAGGTTGGTTGATGTGTTCAACTAGTTGTTTCAATAATGCATTTATGAAGTGAATCATTGGCTTTAAAAAGAATCCAATATGGAGTATATCAACTATTGACCCTTGGACTCCATCTTTGAAAGTGAACTTGTTTACCACAAAGACACTGGAGTCTCCTGGCTCAAACCGGACAGAACAAGCTTTTCCCGCCAGAGCCAGCCCCCAACATTCCATCCCCTCAGAGTTTTCCCACCAGAGAGGCTATAAAAGATCAGGTTCAGTGCATGCGCTAGGCTGTCCTTTCAGCGGCAGCCCACGTACAGTCGGGTCTTCTCAATGCCCCCAAGCTAGAAAGAAGAGCACCATCTATCCCACAGCGAGGTTGAGGAAGGAGGGGCCTGTCATCACTATTCTTGCCATAGCTAATCGAATCCATCTTACCTGTGTAGAATCCTGCTTACCTGGCGTCCATCAGCCCAGAGGGTCTCTCCGTCAGCGATGAAATCTAACAGTCATCTGGACTCCCCAGTAGGCCTCCTCGAAGGCTCTAAATCAGCCAAAGAGTGGAAGGTCCTGGGCCAAGCACGTGGGTGCTGTGTCCACTGCACCTAAACAGAAGAAAATGTTTCTGAATTGGGGTATCATTTCTTGGGTTTTCTTTTAGATACCAAGGGAGGTTTATGGGTCTGAGCTTCAAGTTCTTAAAGCTAGTCACTGAATCACTGTATGGTTTCAGAGTAGCGGCCGTGTTAGTCTGTATCCACAAAAAAAACAGGCGTACTTGTGGCACCTTAGAGACTAACAAATTTATTTCAGCATAAGCTTTCGTAGGCTACAGCCCACTTCATCAGATGCATAGAATGGAACATATAGTAGGAAGATAGAGATAGAGATAGATATAGATATAGATATAGATAGATAGATACGTCCAGAGAACATGAAAAGGTTTATATTCCTTCCCATAGGTTTACCCACTTTTTGTACCTTACCCTTAATACAGTCATCTTTGTTTGCACCACTTTATCTTGTCCTCTTTTATTTTCAATACCTCACACAGAGAGGGAGGGACAGTCTTATGATAAGCTAAACTCTACTGGCGAAAGATACAGGAAAGAGAGTTGAGTCTGCCCTTCTGGGAAAAGGGGGTTTTCTTTTCTGTTTTCCCTCTATCACTTCTAGAGTATTCCTTTAGGAAGTGTTACCTTATTCCTCTTGAGGAAACTTATATTTTACCTTGTAGCATGGGATACAAACATTACAAGTAAGATTACTACATGCAGCAACTTACAAGCATTTTATAGAGTCTAAATACTAAATACAGTCTTATAAGTCTAACATGTATCTTGAACAATACTAATATACAGGTGAGCTTGTCTGGCTTCCAGCTATGAATTTGTCAGTGCTCAGCTTACATCTACATCCTTGGTTTTTCAGTGTCACAGGGACACCATCCCAAGGGACATGGTGGATTCTCCATCACTTGAAGTCTTTAAATCAAGACTGGATGTCTTAATTAAAAATATGTTGTAGCTCAAACAGAAGATAAGGTTCCATGCATGAATTACTGGATGAGGTTCTATGGCCTATGTTATCACAGTATCATAGCATCATAGGGTGAGAAGGGACTGCAAGGATCACCTAGTGATCTAACCCCCAGGAGGTCAGACTAGCTGATCAACACGTCCCTACTGGGCTTAAAAATCTACCATCTCTCTGTCCGTTCAGTCTTTGGGCTCTGTTCCAGTTATGTTGTGGACACTACAGTATGTATCTGGGACTGGGACGAGACCACCACTTCATTTCATGTAGGGTGAAATTCACACAGTGATGAGGGCATTGACTTGAAGTACCACCAATGGTCACTAAGGGCACTATTAGTTCCCTGAACAAAACCCCATGCACCTCGTAAACCCTTTACCTAGCTTTAACTTGACACTTGGAAAGGTTTATTGTTTTATGTTCCACTAGTGCAGGGGTCTCCAAACTACGGCCCGCGGGCCAGATGCGGCCCGCGAGGCCCTCTCATCCGGCCCGCGGAGATCTTTTTGGCTCCGCGCTGGGGAAGCCGCCAGCCACGGGGCCTGGAAGCGCCGCGCGCTCGGCCGCCGCCGCCAGCCACGGGGCCTGGAAGCGCCGCGCGCTCGGCCGCCGCCGCCAGCCGCGGGGCCTGGAAGCGCCGCGCGCTCGGCCGCCGCCGCCAGCCGCGGGGCCTGGAAGCGCCGCGCGCTCGGCCGCCGCCGCCAGCCGCGGGGCCTGGAAGCGCCGCGCGCTCGGCCGCCGCCGCCAGCCGCGGGGCCTGGAAGCGCCGCGCGCTCGGCCGCCGCCGCCAGCCGCGGGGCCTGGAAGCGCCGCGTGCTCGGCTGCCGCCGCCGGCCAGGGACGGCTCGGAGCTGGGGCCGGGACGCGCCGCACCGCCACGCAGTTGCAGGGGGCGAAACAAGGAGCCACCCACTGCCAGGCGGCGAACCGGTCTGTGGGGAGAGACCGGGTTGAGCAGGTCAGTTGGGGGGGTGAGAGACCTGGCTGGGTGGGTCAGATGGGGGGGGGGGTTGGAGGAAAGGAGGTTTTGGGGTGAGAGACCTGGCTGGGTGGGTCAGTTGGGGGGGGGGGTTGGAGGAAAGGAGGTTTTGGGGTGAGAGACCTGGCTGGGTGGGTCATTGTGGGGGGGTTGGAGGAAAGGAGGTTTTGGGGTGAGAGACCTGGCTGGGTGGGTCATTTGGGGGGTGGGGCTGGAGGAAAGGAGGTTTTGGGGGTGAGAGACCTGGCTGGGTGGGTCAGTTGGGGGGGGGGGTTGGAGGAAGGAGGTTTTGGGGTGAGAGACCTGGCTGGGTGGGTCATTGTGGGGGGGTTGGAGGAAAGGAGGTTTTGGGGTGAGAGACCTGGCTGGGTGGGTCATTTGGGGGGTGGGGCTGGAGGAAAGGAGGTTTTGGGGGTGAGAGACCTGGCTGGGTGGGTCAGTTGGGGGGTGGGTGGGAGGGAAGGAGGTTTTGGGGGGAGAGACCTGGCTGGGTGGGTCAGTTGGGGGGTTGATGTGTAGTGTTCATGTGTAGTGAACAGGTGTTCATCTGTAGTGTTCATGTGTAGTGTTCAGGTGTTCATGTGTAGTGAACAGGTGTTCAGGTGTAGTGTTCAGGTGTAGTGTTCAGGTGTTCATGTGTAGTGTTCAGGTGTAGTGTTCAGGTGTTCAGGTGTAGTGTTCAGGTGTTCAGGTGTAGTGTTCAGGTGTTCAGGTGTAGTGTTCAGGTGTAGTGAACAGGTGTTCATGTGTAGTGTTCATGTGTAGTGTTCAGGTGTTCATGTGTAGTGTTCATGTGTAGTGTTCAGGTGTTCATGTGTAGTGTTCATGTGTAGTGTTCATGTGTAGTGTTCAGGTGTTCATCTGTAGTGTTCATGTGTAGTGTTCAGGTGTTCATGTGTAGTGAACAGGTGTTCAGGTGTAGTGTTCATGTGTAGTGTTCATGTGTTGTGAACAGGTGTTCATGTGTAGTGTATCAATGTGTTATTAAATAATTGAATAAAATAATATTAAATAAATAATTAAAAACAACATCCATGTTTTGATTCTTTTTTATTTGGACCTCGAGTGTGTTGTCGGCCCCCGAACTGCTATTTGATAGCTAATGCGGCCCTCGGGCTGAAAAGTTTGGAGACCCCTGCACTAGTGTAAAAGCCCGTGTACACGGGCCAACCGTAAGGGCTAGCGCCCCCCCCCCCTCGCCCAGCCCCCTCCCCCCTGCAACGACCCCCCCCGCCCGGCCCCCTCCCCCCTGCAACGACACCCCCCCCGCCCGGCCCCCTCCCCCCTGCAACAAACCCCCCTGCCCGGCCCCCTCCCCCCTGCAACGACCCCCCCTCGCCCGGCCCCCTCCCCCTGCAACGACCCCCCCCCTTGCCCAGCCCCCTCCCCCTGCAACGACCCCCCCTCGCCCAGCCCCCTCCCCCCTGCTCAGCTCCCTCCCCCCTCAACTCCTCGTCATGCGCCCGACAGCCCAGCTAACTTTATATATATAATTGCTCCTTGGTGCTCTAGCTCCGTGTGAGAGAGGATCACTCAGGTGGGCACGCGCGGCGGCCATTTTGTGCCTCCGAACTACAACCTCCAGCATGCCGTTCGTCAGGGCCGTCTCTACTGCGCATGCCATTCATCCGGGCCATCTCTACTGCGCATGACGGCTTCACACACACTTTTCTAGCCGATTATAATACAGGATATGCTGGGTAATAACAGGAAAGGATTCTGCCTGTAAAACCAAATGGGCTCTTTGTTAAGAGAACAGTTTACAGAGATGTTGCAACTTCTGCTAGCATTCCAGACCATGTGTACACAGACTGACTTTCTCCTGCCTCCTCAAACTCTTCTCTCCTGCACCCTGTGCTCCTCCCTCCAAGTTCCCTGCCAGTTGCTACATTTATTAAAGGAGTCTTTCCATATTGACTTCAGTGGGCTTTGGACTGGACCGTATACTCACACTGAAGTCAGAGGGACCCAGGGATTCCTTAAACATCTATGAGTGAATCAATAATTTACTCACCAAAGCTAGCCAAAGGCACCACTCCTCCCAAAACTTGACAGATTTAAGAATGTTTGGGATTTATAGGCCAAGCCATTTCAGGAAATTAGCGCCAAGATGAAAGTAAATTAGGAAAATATCCCAGAAGCCAAACCCAGCTGAATTTTTCAACCTCCATGCTCTTCCTAATGCCTTGTCCAAGTTGCCCAGAATGTTTCAGAAAAATTATCCCCAAGGGTGAGACCCATCATGTGTAATTGCTGGCAGATTGCAAAGGCCTGGGGAGTCAGCATTTGGTTTATAATGAGAACCTTATCTCACTTACATCTGGTTTAAATCCAGGATAATTCCACTGCAGTTAAACTGATGTCAAATTAAGATCAGAATCAGACCCAGTGACTGTACTTGACTGAGCCATACAAGTCCCCTGTGAGGAGATCATCAGCATTTTACAGTGAGGAGCTGAAGAGAAGGAAGGTTGAGCGACTTGCCCAAAGAAGCAGAGCTCCCTTTCCTACCTCATAGCCCTGGACCTCTCTTATAGCTCCTCCTTCTCTCCAGGCTTCTTCATTCAAAATCCCACCATTGTTCTCACATTAGAAGCACTATCTGCTATGTCACTTTTATGCCATTATTGCTGTAATGGGAGTGTGGAGCCGGTGCTCGGGACGATGGCAGCACATGGAGCCCCGTGCCCCCCCACCTAGGAGCCGGACCTGCTTCCAGGGTGCAGTGTGGTGCCAGGACAGCCTTAGGGACGAGCCTGCCTTAGTGCTGCAGCACCGCCGGTTGGACCTTAAACCGTCCGGTCGGCAGTGCAGACCGGAACCGCCAGAGTCCCTTTTTGACCCGGTGTTCCAGTTTAAAACTGGACCACTGGTCACCCTATGTTGCTGAGCTCTATTAACCTTCCTTTTGAAATTGTTTTTCTTGACAGGACCCTCTCCTGTCCCCCCAAATCAAGAGTTTAACTAACCTGACTAGGGCCAAAGTGTGCTTATATGACCAGAAATGCCAAAGAATTGTGGCTCACAAAGAGATACGCTGCTTACCAAGTTATCTGCTGTTAATTCAGATCAGTAGCAGATCACTAGCGCCACCCCCGTGCTGCCTCCTGTATCCCCCAACCCCATAGGCTCCATTCATTCATCTCTTCCCTCTCTCCACCCACCTGTTCAGGGAACTACCAATGGTGCAGGCCTTACTGACCCTGCCGCCCGCAGAGATATGGAGAGACCTTTAGACCACTGCACGATCTCATCCTTAGACAGTCCTTCTTTCTGATGCACATTTTGAAGAGAAAAAAAATCTGCTTGTTTATTCCTTCCCTCGGTCATTTAGAGAGTGGATTTAGAGCGTTTTTGGAATCCAGTTCAAATCCACATCTTGCCAGCGTTCTTATTTCCGTCCCCACTTCAACGACCTAAACAAGGATGCAGATGAATCACTTTGATCTGATGTTAAGCTCTAGGACTTGGAGGAGACATGCTAAATATAAGGAAACAGCAGGTGAAGACATAATATTGTTACTGTTAAATACCTAGGTCTTATAGGTTGTTTGAAGTGTTGTCATAGTTATGTTGGTCCCGGGATATGAGAGAGACAAGGTGGGTGAGATCGTATCTTTTACTGGAACAACTTCTCTTGGTGGAAGAGACAGAGACAGACTTTTGAGCTACACAGTGGTCTTCAGGTCTGGGAAACGTACTAAGAGTGTCACAGCTAAATACAAGGTGGACAAGGGTGGCGGGTATAATAGGCCAGGGGAGGCTGAGCCTTCTCAGACCCAGCCCATGGCCCTGCCCATGCTCCGCCACGAGGCCACACCCTCGCTCACCCTCTCCCCCGAAGCCAGCAGGGGCTCAGCTCGGGGCTTGGCTGGCTGGCGGCTCAGGGCAGCTGGGGTGGGCGGGCCACTGCTTGGGGAGGCTGGGGCCGGCAGCCTGGGGCTTGAGAAGGCCGGCACAGCTGGGTGGGCCAACCAGCAACCTGGGGCTTGGGGTGGTTGGGGAGGGCAAGCTGATGCTCAGGGCAGTTCAGACGGGGCTCCTCCAGCCATGGGGGTGGGGGAACTCAAGGCTTTGGCAAGATAGGGGCAGGATAGGGATGGGCCTCAGGCAGAAGAGGCAGGGCCGGGGGGCTAGCCTGCCTGAGGGGGTGGGGGGTTCACATGCTGCCCATGAAGGTGGAACAGATTGCTCAGCGTAGAAGTTAACACGTGGTGCAAGGGACCATTCCAAATGAATTTTTGTGACCTCTCCCCGACCTGAAGAATGAGCTCTGTGTAAGATTGAACGTTTGTCTCTACCTTTGCCACCAAGAGAAGCTAGTCCAATAAAAGATATGATCTCACCCAGTTTGTCTAGCTCTTATGTAGTGCTCATCATCAGTAGAGCTCAAAACACTTTACAAGACAAGGTCTCATTATTCCCAATTTACAGATAGTGAAACTGAGGCACAGAGCACAGAACCGATTTACCAAATGTCTCACAGCAGCCTAGCGGCCAGGCCAGGAATAGCACCCACGAATAGCTCTCCTGAGTTCCAGCCCAGTGCTCTATCCACTAGACCACAAATCTAAATGCAGGAGGTAGTAACATTCTGGAGTCTGCAATGAGCACAGGTGTTCCTTTCATCTGATATATTCAAGCAGCTGAGCTCCACTCACAAGCAGTGCTTCCTGGCTTTTGAACAGGGCTGCTGATGATTTTTAATGAGTTTTCGTTTTCGTGTGGTTTGGTTTGTATTTATTGCATGGGCCGTCTCAGAGCCACCACCAAGGAAGAAGATTTAGGGTGGCCCATATGCTAGCATCAGTCACATGGCAGTGGAGAGAAGCAATTTATAGTGAGACACAGTAAACTCAGGGAATAAATGCCCTGCCCATGTTACAAATGGATCCAATCCACTCCCAGCAAAAGGCGTGAGTCACTGAGGAACCAGGACTACAACGCCCTTAGAAAGGGGCTGCCCAGTGCTCCCTCCAGCCTTGCCCTGCTGGCACTAGGCAATGCACAGGGCAGTAGCCCCAGGTCAGGAAGTCACAGGGTCTTTGGGGCAAGGAGTGTTGCCTACATCATCAGCTGGCTGCAAGATTATGGCTACCTCCGTGGAGGGTCCAATATGGTTAGCAGGAGAAGTCTCTCTTAACCCTTGAATCTACCCCAAAGGGTCAGCCTTAAATCTGTCCTGGCCAGCTCCTTAAGCTGCCTTTGCGACAGTATAGGCCTAATTAGGGTTGCCAGTTTTGACTGGTCGTATTCCTGGAGGTTTCATCACATGGCATAATCTTTAATTAAAGATTAATCTTTATTCTCTGGAGACTCCAGGACAATCCTGGAGGGTTGGCAACCCCTAGGCCTGATCCAATGCCCACTGAAGTCAATGGAAAGGTTCCCATTGCTTTCCTTGGGCGCTGGTTCAGGCCCTAAGCACACAGGTAAATTTTACAGAATTTGAGCCTTACAAAAAAGCTCTCCGTAATAGTCCAAGACCCTAAAGTAACAGTACTGGGTGACCCCACTTGGGGTTTTCCAGCTCCTGGAGCTCCCGACTGAGCCCCTAGGAGGCAAAAGAACTACAGAGCCCATCTCAGGTCAATAGGAGGTGACCTGGACGAGCAGTTCCTGGGACCAATGACAAGCCACGGTTGCACGGCACCCAGGGAGGGGACGGTCTCCTTTCACCGAGAGGGAGAGCAGGTTCCATTTGGGAGAGAGGCAGTCTCACAGCATCCCTGCTAAACTCCCACTGCCCCTGCCCCACAGGGAGGTCCAGCTCCCAGAAGCTCCAGCACAGCAGTAACCAGCATCTAGAGAGAGAGAGAGCTGACCTGATCCCAGACTGCAGCAGGACTGCAGACCTGCAGAACAAAGAGTCAGGAGAGGTCCCTGCTCCATCCAGGGATGAAGATAAAGTCAAGGGGCCTTTTGTTTAAACTGATCGCTGCCACACCCCATCTCAGGCCACTCAACCTCAGCCATGCCATCCACCTAGGGGAGGTGCAAGGCAGAACTGGAGCAGCTTGTGAGCATTGGGGGTGGGGGATTCAGTTATTAATTAATGTTTATTATTTATGGGTTAACCTTAACCCCTTCCTTCTCCAGATCCGATTCTCCTGTTCCCAATAAAGTCCCCCACCCCCTGTTATTTTGCATGTGTCGTTCCCTTGCTGGGGTATATGCTTTATTTACATCATTGTCCCTGGTGCATGGGGCTTTACACTCCCTGCCAGCTAGTAGTAGAACTGATTTTCTCAAGGGACAGCACCTTCGGGTATCCTGCACAGTGAAGAGTCACCTTGGGGGGAGGCCCCAGCTGCCAGAACAGAACATAGAACCCAACCCATGCAAAGTGAGGGGAAGCAGCAACACCAGGGAAAGAGAAATAGCTCAGTGATTTGAGCAGTGACTTGCTAAAGCTAGTGTTGTAAGTTCAATCCTTGAGTGGGTCACTTAGCAATAAGGCAGAAATGAAGAGGCTTGAATCACACCTTGGGAGAGGAGCAAGTTACCATAGCTCAGATCTGTTGGAATATTGCAGTGCTTTATTTCATACAATAGCTGTGTGATTCATTATTTCACTCCACAACTTAGTGAAAGGCTTTTAAATATTCCGAAGCACCAGCACACAGTGAATACCCATTGAAACCTGCCACACATCTTTATTTCACTTTACACTTGCTGCATTTACTTTTTTCCTGATAAATTATTTAAACAGATGGCAGAGTTTGATATTAAAACAAGTATTTCAACATTTGCGTAGAGCATCTGTTATGAAAAAGGGATGGGGGGAGGAGGTTTCAGCTTCAGCTCAAGTTCCAAGAACTCAAAAAGATGCAAACCACTTCCAAGAATGGATAAAGCCTTCATTTATATACTGCTAAGATGTCACTCTGCTGAAATGTCATTCACTTGTTGATTTCGATGATCAGGGCAGGAGGGAGCATATAATTTACAGAGCTGGTCAAAAAATTGAAAATTAGAAGTGAAAAAAGAACCATTGAGGAAAACGTTCACTTTTTTTGCTGCTCTAATGATTTAGAGCCAGATTCTTCCACTCTTACTCATATTAAGTGGTATCGTACTCCTCGAGTAACTCACAGGGGAGAAGGATGTTACTACTAGAGTATCCTCTTGCTTTGATTTACACTGGTGCAAGAGACTTTTGTAGCTAATACAAATAGAGTCTGCATACTGTAAACAGAATCAATCCATGCACTTCCATCATGTGACTGCAAGCCATTTATTATAAGGCAAGGCTCATCTGCACTGGAATTTTAGGTCGACCCATTTACGTCACTTAAGGAGTTAAGCTGACTGTAGCTCTGGTGTAGACAACACTTGGTCACCAGAAGAATTCTTCCATTGACATAGCTACTGCCTCTTGGGGAGGTGGATTTATGACAATGCTGGAGTAACCCCTTCTGTCACTTTAGTAAGTGTCTATACTGCAGCACTACAGGGGGGCAGTTCATGGGCAGTGGGTATCACAGGCCAGCAGAGACTGACCCTCCCCAAACAGCCAGGAGTGGCTCCGCCCACACGCTACCCTGAGTCTCCCTCCTGCTTTCTGCTCTTCCCCCGTGGCCCCAGCCAAGGCTGCTCCTCTTCTCCAAAGCAGGCGGGGCTGGGGTTTGGGGTTAGGGCTGGGGCTAGAGCAGGCTGGCAGTCAGGAATGTTAGAAGCTCCCTAAAAGTTGATGGGCCACCAGCGCGTAAACCATAGTCCTGTGCCCCCATGATGCACCTTCTCCCTGAGGCCTCTTGCCACCCCTTGTCCCTGAGTGTTACCAGCTTTGCCCGTTACTTTGGATATGCTCATTTATTAGGGTTACTCTTCCGGGGGGGGGGGGGCTCTGCAGTTCTATCAATATACTGCTTGTGTCACTTGTGTTCTCATATGGAGCTCTACTTCTCCCTGCTACAAGTTCCCTCCCAAGGGAGCTATCCCACAGGACCTATGTTCCCCAGGGCTGGGTTCTTCCAGCCCCGGAATCAGATGAACACCCACACACATCAGAGCGTGTCTGAGAGGGCCGGGTTAATCAGCACTCCCAAGCTGACCCCTTATATGTCCCTAGACTCAGTAGTTTGGGTCAAACAGCACCTTCAAGCTGACACCCTCATATGCCATGGCTAACAGATGTCTCTAGTCCCACTTTCATGTTACAATTGTTCTGGTAGTAACCCACCTAATGATTTTTTGGCACTGCAGGGATCTTTTAGCTTAGGTACTAGGAGCGTTGTTGCAGAGCGAATGAGGAAACCAACCCCCTCTCCTGGGGGTGGGGGGAGAGAGGAAAAGAGAATGAAGTAACCCAACAATCTAGCCAGCTTTCTATCCATCTTATAATCCATTCATACAGTCCATACTTTTTTAACTTGCTGGAAAGAATACTGTGGGAGACTGTATCAAAAGCTTTGCTAAAGTCAAAATATATCATATCCACTGCTTTCCCCATAGCCGCAGAGACAGTTACCTCATCTTAGAAGGCAGTCAGGTTGGGCAGGCATGAGTTGCCCTTGGTGAATCCATGTTGACTGTTGCTGATCACCTTCCTCTCCTCCAGGTGCTTCAAAATGGATTCCTTGAGGACCTGCTCCATGATTTTTCCAGGGACTGAGGTGAAGATGACCGGTCTATAGTTTTCCAGGTTCTTCTTCTCTTTTTAAAAGATGGGCACTATATTTGCCTTTTTCCAATTGTCTGGGACCTCCCCCAATCACCACGAGTTTTCAAAGATGATGGGCAAGGCTCTCTAGAATCACATCAGCCAATTACCTCAGCACCCTTGGATGCATTAGATTTGGACCCCTGGACTTGTGCATGTCCAGCTTTTCTAAATAGTCCTTAACCTGTTCTTTACCACTGAGGGCTGCTCACCTCCTGTCCATACTGTGTTGCCCAGGACAGCAGTGTGGGAGCTGACCTTGTCTATGAAGACCGAGGCAAAAAAAGTATAGAGTACTTCAGCTTTTTCCACATCATCTGTCACTAGGTGTCTCCCCCATTCACTAAGGGTCTCACACTTTCCCTAACCTTCTTCTTGTTGCTAACATACCTGTATAAACCCTTCTTGTTACCCTTCACATCCCTTGATAGCTGCAACTCCAGTTGTGTTTTGGCTTCCTGATTACACCCCTGCATGCTCGAGCAATATTTGTATACTCCTCCCTAGTCATCTGTCCAGGTTTCCACTTCTTGTAAGCTTCCTTCTTGTGTTTAAGCTCACCGAAGATTTCACCGTTCACTGGTCACCTGCCATATTTGCTAATCTTTCTGCACATTGGGATGGTTTGTTCCTGTGCCCTCAATAAGGCTTCTTTAAAATACAGCCAGCTCTCCTGGACTCCTTTCCCCCCTCATATTAGCCTCCGAAGGGTAATAACCATAGGAGAGCCAAACAAACAAAACAGCGATAATATTAAATCTAATTTTAATGTGATGCTAAAAGTCAGGTTTAGAAAACTATAACTGATCACACGCGTCAGGGTCAGAAGGTTATACTGAGACAGAGAAAGAGGGAGAGAGAGAGATGGGCTCCCACTTTAAAAGTGAGGGGCCATGGCCACCCTGGTCCCCCCGATCTAGCGTCCCCGGGGTGCAGTAGTATTGCTTGTGTAGTCACAGCCTGAGTGTATAGCACTAGCCTCTGGGCTTAGTGCAGGCGTCTCCAAACTTTATGAGACGAGGGCCATATTAGATTTTTGAAGGGGCTTCGTGGGCCGAAGCGACTGTGAAAACATTGAATATATGCAAAATTCCCCCCTTTGTGCCTCCGGCTGCTGCCGCACTCCCCCCCCCCCTCCCGTTTACTCCTCCAGCCACTCCCGTGGGGGCACTCACCCCTCCACACATGGGGCCGCCAGCAGCAGCTCACAGGGGAGGGGGGGAGGGAGAAGGAGGGGAGCAGCGGCGGCTTCTTGGCGTACCTGCTCAGCTGGAGGGCCGGACAAATCGAAGCTGCGGGCTGCATCCGGCCCCCAGGCCGTAGTTTGGAAACCCCTGCTTAGTGCAATGAGATGCACGTGGCCCTCATGTGATAACTAAGACTCTGCCTATACAGCAAAGAAAACCCTGTGGCTGGCCCATGCCTGCTGACTCCGGCTCCGGCCGCAGGGCTGTTTCATTGCTGTGCAGACGTCCGGGCTTGGGCTCGAGCCCAGGTTCGAGGACCCCGTGGAGGGTCCCAGGGCCTAGGCTCAGCCCAAGCCTGGAAGTCTGCACCTAAAACAGTCCCACGAACCCAAGCTGGCTGGCACTGGCCAGCCGCAGGTTTTTCTTTGCTGTGTAGACAGGCCTGAAGCTCCCTGTGACTGTTCTCTCTCCCTTCTCCATGTGCAGCGGTGCCTCTCGGCTTGACTGCTACTATGGAAATGAAAACAGCCGAACACAAGACTACACATCTGTTTTTCAACCAGAGCTAATGGAGCAAACACAGCCGCGGAGGCCCCAGTCTCGCGCCCCATCCCTGCTGCACCATGGTAACTCAATTTATCACTTGGAACAAACCCTACTGGAAGGGTTTCAGCGCAGCCGGGGTGATAAAATGCATCGCCAGAGCAGAGGCAATGCTAGAAATATTTGGTGTAAATCACATCGTTCAGGGGCACAGGTAACGAGGCTGTGATTTAACTCCCTTGCACATGGGGATTTTTTTTCTAGTGTTTTCCTTTTTAATGACCCACTTAACCCATTTCTGAAGATTTAATTTATGGTTCCACATTCTTAACAGGGTTGGCGGCCTCGGCACATCTGCTTTGGCGGCTTTATCGCTCGATGCTTTGCACACGGTTTTGCATGACTGCACAAGGGCTTAGAGCGCTGACTGGTATGCAGATAAAAAGGGGGAGAAAAGCTTTCACTCACAACCGGGCACTCGCTGCAGCTGTGGAATAGCTAAGCGGGTGTGCTTGGGGAAGTTGTGAATGGCTGAGTGTGCTGTGATTGACGCTTTGATGGAGTCTCTGAATGAGCGTGAGATGGGCTTTCCTCGAAGCCCCTTTGAGCCTTGCGTTGTTGGAAATGAAGGGCCGGATTCAACCCAGCAGGCACAGACTGCGGTAAATCAGTGCCGTGGGCGTGAGGTTCGACCCAACTGAGGACCGACAGGATAACAGCCTGTTGCCTGTCCTTGGGGAACTCAAGCAGGAGAGGGCAACTGTAAAGGGGCAAGTCTTTAAGCAGGATGGTCAAGTTGTTACAGGGCTAGCCCAGGACTTGAGAGACATAGGTTCGATTCTCTGCGCCATTGCAGAGTTCATGTGGGGTGAGTCACTGAGTGCTTCAGTTCCCCAGCTGTGAAATGGGCTGATTGCACTGCTGTACCACACAGGAGTATGTGGGGATACATATGATGAAGATCGTGCGGTGCTCTGATACCATGGTAATGGGGGGCAGATAAGTTCCTAGGGCAGGTTCACCTATAGCCCCCACTTAGATTGAAGCACCTCTCTGGGCCATGCCTCCTCCCAGTCAGCTCTGTCTACTTCTGGGCCTGTACTAGATAGGTCGCTGCTGTTATTCATCATTGCAGCTTTCATCCAAGAGACTTTCCACCCCCCAGTTCTGGGCTGGCAGGAGCCACAGTTGACCCTGCCATAAGTCATTGCCTTGCCTATGAAGGTGCAAGAAGGAACTAGTTCTCTTTCCCTTCATTTCTGGCTGCAAAGGGAACGCATGCCTCCTTCTATTGTTTTTTGCGAGCGGAGGGAGGAAGAATTCCTGCCTGCTTTGCCACGTTCCTCTGAACTGACTTCATTGAAATGCCATGCGCTATATTTAGATCTTGGAGAGGAGAGGTAACGAGAGGTAGGGTTGACACAGCAAAGAGAACGGGATTGTTTCCAGCTGCAATGTATAATGCGGAGCTGAGAGACGGAGCTTTAGGATACTGGTCTTGCTGCAAACCAATCCCAAGGGCACTTCTATTTGTGTGGGAAGGAATGTGATGGGTCAAGCTACATTCTCCGGGGTAGGACCCCCCCCCCCCAATTTCACGGCTATGAAAATCATGTCACAGAGTGTGAAATGAGCCCTTTCCTGTGAAATCTGATCTCCCCATGCTGATGGGTACCAGGGGCCCCTAGCTGCTGCTACTCCTGCGGGTTGGGGAGGGACAGGAGTTGTCCTTCCCCTGCATAGCAACTCTTGGTGAGGAGATCAGACCCACCTCCAGAGGCAGTGCAGAAATGAGAGTGCATTGGATTGGAAGGGATCTCAGGAGGTCATCTACTCCAACCCCCTGCTTATCTGCAACTGTTATAGCTCTGTTACAAGCTGTCTGGCCTCTGAAGAGGAGTGTTGGATTCTAGCCAAGAAACAAACCACAACAATAAAAACCCTTCAGACCCTGACTCTGAAAAGCATTTAAGCAGGCGCTTAAGTCCATCCCTGTCAGCATAGCACTTAGAGATGTGCTTAAGTCCCATCAACTCAAATCCACCTTTGAATGACGGGTCTAAAATTGCATAACTTCTATTTGGGCTTAAGCGGGCGCTTAGATGCATCACTGAACGCAGACCCTAGAGCCAGTGCCAAAGCCCAATGAAGTCGCTGTCAAAGCTCCCATTGGATTCAGCGATGCAGGATTCAACCAATAGAGATGGTGAGATTTTCTTTTTCTTTCCATCTCAGATTTTCTTTCCCTTTCTTACAGTAGATTCAACTTCCTTGTCTTTTGAAGTTATCATGGAACAAAATACCTATTAAGTTCCTCACTAAACATTGTCTCTGGTGAATTGAAAACTGTGTTGAAATCACAAGCTAACACTTAGGTGTGAAGGGTTTCTTGGTCCTGCTTGCAGGCTAGCGGGCTCTATAGGGAGGTGTGCAATCTGGCTGCTCAGCTGTCAGCGGTAAAGAGCCAGCCCAGAAGTAGGCAGACTGAGTTCGGCCTCCCTGCCCTAGGGAGCAGTCTGCTTTGTCTCCCTGTTGTCTGTTCTTGTGTGTTAGGGTTCTGGATTCTAAGAAATAACATAATGTCCCATTTCAACAACCCAGCAAGTATTTTATGTTTTATGTCTCTGTTTGTGCACAGAAAATGTAACCGTATCCCAGCCAGTGGAAATCAAATGTGATTGTACAGGGGTGGGGTTTTGGATTTGCTTAGACCAAATTCCTGTCTCCTCTAGACATCTTTCTCCCTCTTGTACTATCAGCGTTCAAGTTGGGCAAACAAGGATCCAGGTTACATATTGCTGTTCTTGTTAAAAAGAATTTAAGATTGTGCAACAATTCTATGCCGCTTTCATCCGTAGACCTTAAAGTGCCTTAAAAGAGGTGGATCGATATCAGGCCCATTTGGCAGATGGTGAAATTGAGGCAGAGATTATGTGAATTACCCAAAGCCACACAAGAAGTGAGTAGCACAGCTAGGAACAAAACGCACGTCCTCCCACCTCTCAGGCCCGGGCCCTAGCTTCTGCACCACACTGTGTTCCCTGTAGTCTAACAGAGGCATGAGCTGAATGAAAGAGTTGAGATATCCATCCTTGGGAGTTAGACTGCCCCAATACTACAGGGATGAAAATTGAACCACCAGCCACTCCTAGGTTTTCTGTTAAATTAATGTATTGTTCATGGGAGGCACAAAGGCAGACTGGAAGAGAACTTATTTATCCATGGAACACATGTGACAGGCAGCGGCAGTGCAAGATTCTCATCTTATCCCACCAATGGTATGTCTTCTACTAGAGGAAATGGCCATGCAGTCTCCAGGCCTAGTTAGTTTTGGGTCTCTTTGCAGAGACTGTCAAAGGGGGCACCAGGGAGCCATGGTCACTAGGGTCAGTTCTGCTCCCACACCAGGGTAAATCCTGAATAAACTTAATGAGAAAACAAAAGTCACTCTGGAGTAAGTGGGGGCTGGATTTGGCCTCTGTTGTCACCTTGTGTTTAGTGTCACTTTATGGCAGGTGACATTTAGTGACTTGCAGAGACTTTTGTCCCTGAGGGTACTGAGAGTGAACTGCAAATGCTGTTGTGATTGAATAGGAGTCTCGTTATTCACCTGCCTCTGGCTTTAATCTACTTTGCAATGGTTTCAGGGATTCTTTGTCTTCAGTTCCATAATCATAGAATCATAGAAGGTTAGGGTTGGAAGAGATCTCAGGAGGTCAGCTGTTCCAATCCCCTGCTCAAAGCAGGACCAAACTCAACTAAATCATCCCAGGCAGGGCTTTGTCAAGCCAGGCCTTAAAAACCTCTAAGGATGGAGATTCCACCACCTCCCTAGGTAACCCATTCCAGTGCTTCACCATCCTCCTAGTGAAATAGTGTTTCCTAATATCCAACCTAGACCTCCCCCACTGCAACTTGAGACCATTGCTCCTTGTTCTGTCATCTTCCACCAGTGAGAACAGCTGAAATCCATCCTCTTTGGAACCCCCCTTCAGGTAGTTGAAGGCTGCTATCAAATCCCCTCACTCTTCTCTTCTGCAGACTAAATAAGCCCAGTTCCCTCAGCCTCTCCTCGTAAGTCATGTGCTCCAGCCGCCTAATCGTTTTCGTTGCCCTCCTCTGGACTCTCTCCCTCTTTTTCCACGTCCCTCTTGTAGTGTGGGGCTCCAAACTGGACACAGTACTCCAGACGAGGCCTCACCAGTGCCGAATAGAATGGAATGATCCCTCGATCTGCTGGAACGCTCCTACTTATATACAGGGCCGGCAACAGGAATTTTGGGGCCCCGTACGGCAGATCGTACGGGGCCCCCCGCCCCGGTCTCCCGCCGCCCGCCGGTCTCCCGCCGCCCGTGGGGTTCCTCCCCCCCCCCCCCGCTGGTCTCCCACCGCCCGTGGGGTTCCCCCCCCCCGCCGGTCTCCCACTGCCCGTGCTCCCCCCCCCCCCCCGGTCTCCTACCTCCCACGGGCCCCAACCCCTGCATGCGCTGCGGCCGCATGGCCCGGCCGGGAGAAGCAAAGGGGAGCGGGGGAGGCTGCTGGGTGCCGGGGGAGGGGGGCTGGTGAGCGCTGCAGCGGCTGCCCGGAGCCGCGCCTTGCTCACAGCCCTGGCGACAAGGGGGTACAGCAGCGTACCGGGCCCCGGACTTCAGGGGGCCCCCCTGAAGTCCGGGGCCCGGTACAGCTGTACCCGTAGTACCCCCCTGTCGCCGGCCCTGCTTATATAGCCCAATATGCCTTTGGCCTGGGAACCCTGTGCTCTACACCTTTACTCAACAGACCACAAGGATCATATGCTTTAATCCAGCCCTGCTACCAGCTGACCATGTACCTTTCCTTCCCCACTCCCTTATAAACAATGCAATAGAAAGGACATAGCATGCACACGCAGCTTTAACGTGGAGACCAGGTTTTGCACTGTTAATGTTTCCAACATGTCTGTGCGGAATTGAAGTATTACGGCCCAGGCTAATGTGGACGTCTCTGAGCTAACAGGAGCCCAAGGAAGATCACGATCAAGACGGAAGTTTGGTTCAGCATGGAGCTTATGTAGCGGGTTTGTTTTTTCCTCCAAAATGACGGATACTACAATTTAGCACAGCGGGCACTGCAGACAGAGTATCCTGGATTTCAAAGGCTATCACATCTGTGCACTAAACCATGTGCTTTTTCCAGCCCTTATGAATATTCTAAAGCAGGTGCAGGATGGCAAGACAGCATAGTGATGAATCCTATTGTGATAACTGACGAGGGACTGAAGGAGCTACAGTAGCTTTTATGCATCTGGATGAGAGACATGCCTGGAATGGCAGACCGGAACACTCCCAGGGTATTGCGAGAGGCTGTAGCCCATCTCTGAGCTACACGTAAAGAATCCTGAGTTCATCCCATCGAATTCAGTGAGTTCTCCAAAAGGGCATGGAAAGATTCAGGCAGGAAGTGGTGGGAGTCTCCAAATGCAGAGAGGTCGCCAGTGAGTTGAGTGCCTGGGAGCATGGAGGCGTGATGGGGAAAAGGAAGCAGAGTGATTATGTCAAGGCAGAGGTACATGGATATACGAGTCCATTCTTCAGACCCATTCAATCCTTGGCTTCTGAGACGCCAGCGAGGCTAAGTGCCTCCTTAGTGCCACGCCACTCTGCAGGCGGCTTCTATGTCACCCGACCCAGCGCTTGAGTTTGGTTCTCTCTGGCAGAGGACAGAGGGGCGGGTGGGGCAGAAAGTAAGTCAGAGTTGCCGACTGTCTCACTGAAGTGACTGCGGCACGGCGTGACAGCTGTGCCACAGGGCGAACTCCATTTTACATGCCCATCTCCATCTCGGATTGTGTCCTTCATTTAACAGCCAAACCTCCCATGTGGGATTAGAACGTCCATTCTCAACAGGCTCTTGGCACCTCGTGGCGTGACTGTACTGGAGAAGCCATCAGAGAGCAATCTCGGGCCATCAGCTGGGATTCTCTCTCAACTACCCGCCCATCGCCACGGAACCAGGGACTCTCCACTTCACCAGGCTGAAGGGAGGGATGGGAATTTCTCAGCTGGAACACACGGGCAAAAATGGGAGAGAGACTGGATTTAAGGGGAGCTTTCTCCGAGCATGAGGCCATCCACTGCACATGCCGGAAGCCCAGGCTGAAGAGAGAGAGAGACTTTGCCTTGCCTGAAACACTCACCAGACCTCAGACTCACAGAAGGGGCAGTTTCAGACTCGCAGGGGTGAGACACTGGTTTTGGGGGCTAAGGCAGCCAGACTGAAGAGTCCCATATCCCAAGGAAAGAGGCAGACACGAGTGTGTCTTGGAGATCCAAAGCTAGGGACACTGGCCAGGCTCTACCCAGACCCAGGGAGCTGAGAAGCCTGTAGGATGCGGTAGTTGGGTCCACTCACAACAGACTAGTGTCCATCCAGAGAGGAAGGCTGGGCTCATTGTGACATAAGGGACAATGGCACCTTCATACTCAGCATATCTGCATCTCCAAGTCATATCTGCTTACCTCGCCGTGACCACAACCAGGCTTTTAGTCCTGGTAGCTGCAGCTGGACAGGAGTGCGAGGAAGAGGAGGCGACAGGGCTGTGGCCAATCCCCTCTCCTTTCCCAAGCCCTGGCCAAAGAGATGGTACAGCATGCGCTCCCCCTACGCGGTGGGAGATCCAGATGTGATTGTATTTCAGGAGGCCCAAAGCTACCCTGCAATTTTGCCTTGGCGATACACCACCTCGCCGCTCCCAGCCGAAAGCCTGGGTCTGTCTGGCCCAACCGGGCTTTTAGCGGTTGTCTCTCAGTATTTGTTCTACTAGGTAAGAGAGCAGAGCTAGGGGCTGGGGGTGGAACTCAGGAAGGACTGATCCCTACCGGGTGATAACTGCCATTTTAGGAAGACGGGTGTCAATTTTGGTTCCCCCCAGCCCATCTTCTGGTGTCACCGCAGTCCTATAACTGTTCAGGATTAATTGACATTAGTTTGGTCAGTTAGCCCATTCTTTTCACAACACCTTCGGACTTATGATTTCTATACTGACAGTTGGTTTGTGTTAAGATTTTCAAGCATTCTCTTACTTGATCTTTATCACTTCCAGACCATATAAACCTACTCGGCTTTTCTTACTAAAGACAGATTTAAAAAAACAAAACAACCTTTGGTATCTCAATGAGCATTGCCCTTCCATAACCCTAACTTCTCCCCATCCTTTGTGTTACCCCCTTGAAAGGCAGGTAGAGGTTTATTACGCTCCATGCCCCTGTGGCTGTCCATTAGCAAAGCTATATGTATTTATCTCTTCTTCAGAAGTCAGTTGCTCCAGCTACCCAGTCACCATGGCTGGATTCGCTTGTCATGCTTCACTTCGGCATTTCTCCTGGATGGAGATGTTATTTACTGCCTATTGCACGTAAGCGACATGGGAAACTGCCTGTCCCCAGATTCACTGCGCAACTCGACAGTTAAAGTCTCTCTGCCTTCTGTACTCAGTTGTGAACCACTGTTGCCAATTAAGTTAATTTCAAGTGGCCAGTCCTCAGCGGAGATGAGCTATGATCACAAATCATGCAAAATCTGCAATGCTTAGCAGCCTCTCCTCTGGAGAGCTAGCACTGAAATAGTGTAACGGAGAGTCTGAATCACTCCGCACACCAAGCAGGGGGTTGAGATTGATGTTAATTACTGGAAGTGCAGTAGTGCAGGGGGAGCTTGCACTGCAGCGGCTGACAATAGAGCTGGGAATAGCTCATGAATTAATTTCCAAAGGCTGCTAGAAGCTCCCTGATTTCCACTCAGAATCTCCCCAAATTCCTTATGTGGCTAGGTATGGCAGAGAGTTACTGGGGATTTGTAGGGCGAGGGTCTTGTCAAGAGTGTGACAGCTAGAATAGGATCAAAAGGAAAATCATTCCCTCCTCTTCTTTCCTTCTTCTCTCCTCTTTTCTTCTCTGCTGTTTTGGACTGTGTCAATGCAAGAGCTGAACTGAAGGCAGCATTGAAGTTATAATGGGAGTTTTGCCACTGACATTAATGGGGCCAAGATTTCCCCCTGCCCCCATCAGATTTGTGGGTGATCGTAATTGTTGGAAAGAATGAGTGCCAAAGCACTAGCCCCTTTGCCCAGAACGTCCTTCTTCCCCCTGTTGTGCACTTCGCTCTCAAGTTGGCAAGTGCCATCCTTCTGGGGAACATGGGTGATCGGGTGAGGTTGGTGCTGCATTAGCCTGGATTCCCTCCAAGGAGGACCTTGCAGATTGACACCAAGACATTGCATTTGGCCTGGTATTGTACGGAGAGGCAGAGGAGGGGCTAATGGAAGCTTTGTGTTTAAACGCCGAAGTGCTTATCCCTTTGGACAGTGAATTGGTGCAGCCCAGCTCAAAGTCACAGAGGCGGGCACCAACATGGCCAGTTCCATGGTCGATAAGATGAGGGGTGCTGTTTTCTGCATTGCTGGAGATGAAAGAACGAAAGCTTTTCGTGTTGCTACGTACCCAACAGGAGTAGGAAGACTTAAGTTATGGATCAGCCTATCGACATGGGACCAGCCCCTTAAATGGAGAACAGGGCAATGGGTATTCAAAGCGCTTCCCATCTCCCCACCAAGATCGTCCCCCCGCCCCCCCTGAGTTCATCATCAGCCAGCTGCCTTGTTTTGGGGTGCTGCTCTAGATGCTCTGTGCCAAAGGTGGAGGGGTTAGTGAATAACACCAAGCAGTTTCAAAAAGAACTGGAGGATTATTTGCTATGAACTATTCAAACCCTCGCAAAGAAGTAGATTGCGGCCTCTTAGTGGGTAATCCACAGACAAGCCAAAGGGCTAAGTCTCTGGGAAAGAATCATTCAACCAGCTCTACAAGCTGCCTCGCTTTTAGGAGCTCCCAGTAGCCAGTGACACGGCCATGTTTTAAGGAAGTGCCAACTCTTGTGACCGGATGGGGCGGGTGTGGACTTTTGCGCTCTTGCTCCTGACGTCTCTTGGTTGCAGAGAGGACACACCGCTGTCGGGCAGAGCCGCCTCACAGGTGCGTTTCCTGCCATTTCAAAGTAGCTCCTCCAACACATTGGAAGCTGCTCAGAGCTACTGACAGCCTCCGCGACACAAACAGCCTTCGGAAAATGCCAGTGTCTGGCTTCTCAGCTCTCCTCCACTCACTGACTACACCCCAGTGCAGGGCGGTGTGGGGAATAAGGAGGAGACAGGGCAGGGGAGTGGCTCAGCACTGCAAGTCTGACAGGATTGGTGGTGGTAGGTGTAGTACAAATGTGAAAATGGTATTTATTGATTACTGGGTATTGTGTAACATGTGGTAACTGCGGGGTTAATAGTTGTAGAATATGTAAGGCAAAATGGAGTTTTGTTTTAAAATGGAGTCTGTCAGCTGGGTGGACATGTAGCCATAATCAGAGGCTGAGCTTGCACGTAGGCCTAGCAGCTCATGCCTTACCTTGTAACAATGTCTCTCATGCTTGTGTTACAGAAAGAGCGGGAACTAACGGCTGGTAGCCATAGTGATGTTTGAATCTGTATACAAGCATGTATGTGGCATATGATTATTGGCTGCATGTAGCTGTGACTATCTTGAATGTTATTGGTTGCTTACATATTTGTATCCTGTATATATGTTTTGCCCACCCTGTGTCTGTGGGCTTTCAGGCTTTGGAGTTGTATTCCCCTGAACCCCTATTTGTGCACAAATAAACCCCTTTTTGTTCAGGATTTCCTTGTGTCTTTTGCCTGTCCTTTGAGGTGAATTGGAGAGGCCTCCAAGGAAAGAACAGATTTTTGCAACAATTGGCGAGCCAGCCAGGAGATCCCTTGGACCACCTCAGGATTGGCACGGATGAACTAGAGGAGGGGAAGTGGCCACCAGGCAACTATTCTGCCTGTCCCTAAATCTTGGTTCAGCTGTGGAAATACCTGAGAGGTTAAAGGCAAGCTCCTTTAAAATCAGGCAAAGCTAAGGTCCCTGACAGAAGACTGCGGATTTTTGGGTTTTTGGACTTTTGAGTTTGGATTTTTGGATTGAGAGGCCTCGAGTTAGAAAGCTGATCAGCGGATCCTTCCAAGACCTTCACCGCTTGAGCCGAGGGTTCGGACCACTTGGAAGCTGCAAGGAATCGCTCCTGCGAGCTGGTCCTCTGGTGCCAACCGTTTGAGGCGAGGTGGAGATGTGAGTATCAGGTTTTCTAATAACTGGTATTCTGAGAGGAGGGTAGGGGTGTCCACTGCCTGGGTGATCCGGGGGGCTCCACCGCTAGACTCCCTCAGGGGATCTTCCTGCGAGGCAGGGAGAGTAATGATCATCAGAGTTATAACCTGATAATCTCTGCATTGGAAGGAGTGTAGGTGTGTCCACTGCCTGGGTGATCCGGGGGGACAGGTCCACTGCCTGGGTGATCCGGGGGGACCGGGAACCAGAGGGGTCAGAGCGCGTAGTCGGGATAACCATAGTTCTCAGTGGTGACCGTGAGGGCCACGTGTCCACTGCCTGGGTGATCCGGGGGGACGGTTCCTAGAGCCGGGTGATCCGGGGGAACGTATGTGTTGAGGACCCAGACCGAAGAGTCTGGAGGACCCAGAACTAGTTGTCTGTGTGTTTTGCGGGGTTAGAGTCCCTGGGGAGCACAGACCCTCAGGATTGCACGGCGGGACTCTTTAGTTCTGCCTGAGGTACCAGTGATAGCAGGGAGACGTTTGATTGTGTGTGACCGGTGTTCTTGTATTTGATAACTTGGCCTCTGGGGGAGAGAAGGTTGATGACATTCGGTGGGATCTCTGGGTCCCCGTGAGATTTTCTCTGGGAAACACGCCAGGGTCATTTGTGGGTTCACTGGTCATTGGGTCATTTAGTCTCTTGGTTTTCTGATATCTTGATCAAGGCCGCAGGTGGAGGTTATTTGGTCGCGGATAGCTTGATCGAGGCTTTTCACTAGCTGTTCAGGCCTGGGTGATCCGGGGGCACTGGTGGGGCATTGATCATTTGGTCTAGTGATTTTAACCTCCGGGACTCAGGAGGAAGTTGATGATCGGATGTAGACTCTCCTGAGAGTCCTTGGTTACTTGGTCAGGAAACTCGATCGGGAAATGAAGGCTGCGGCAGTTTCTGCGAGCTGGGGACCCGAGGGAGTGATTCACTGGTTGACTAGACTGCTGGAAGGGGAACATGGGTACGGGTCGCTCCCGGTCCGATAGCTCTGAGGTTCCATTAGATTGCATGCTTAGGAATTTTGGCAAGTTTAGAGGTACCTGTGTGATAAAGCTGACTAGAGAGGACTTGACGAAGTTCTGTCAGCTAAGGTGGACTAGGTTTGGCCTGGGATGGCCTGAAGGTGGTTCCTTTGATGTGGAACTGGTGAAATTGGTGCACAGTAAGGTGCAAAGGGATGGACTGTGGGATCAGTTCCCCTATATAGATTGTTGGTTAGCGGTTTGCCAGGGTCGGTCACCCTGGTATATGGAATTCGTTGTGAGGATGTGTAGGCAGATGAAGGCTAGAGATTGTGGGCAGCGGGTGCCTGTTTTAGTTAACTCTGAGAGCCCCTCATTGCCTGATCACAGAGCAGAATTAAGATCTGCTGCAGCCCCTGATATCACTTTCAGGGAGGAAGTGTCACCTAAGTGTCCAGGATAGGAAGGTCCTGTGACCAGGAGTAAGGTTCAGAGTCAGTGACAGTGAGAGGTGTAGAGTCTGGTGAGACTTATGAGAGGCAGAGAGATGTGAGCCTCTAGATTTGGAGTAATGTACTAGGGTATGTCTGTGTGGCTTTACCTGCCTGTCTGACTGCTTTGTAGAGGTGCTATGGTGATAGGATTTTAGGTTTCCTTTGTGGATGTCAAATGCAGTTGGAAAAGTAGGACTTGGATTAGGACATGTGATTTGGGTGTTGTGAAGCACTTGGTGGCTTTGTGGAAGCATGTGCTGGGTTTTGTAAAGTATTGCTAGTCTTTGTGATAAGCTCATGGTGGTGTAGCTGCTGGGAAGGCAGAGTTCAGACTAGCAGATGGCCCCATGTGTAGATTGGTGTATGGTTTTGTGAGGATTTGCTAGGGTTTGAGAGGCATTGCTGATTCTGTGGAGGCATTGCTGGTTTGGAGAGGCATTGCTGGGTTTGTGAAGCATTGCTGGTTTTGAGAGGCATTGCTGATTCTGTGGAGGCATTGCTGGTTTGGAGAGGCATTGCTGGTTTTGAGAGGCATTGATGATTCTGTGGAGGCATTGCTGGTACTGTGTAGCATGGATTTGCTGGGTTGTGAGCATTTGCTGGGTTGTGAGCATTTGCTGGGTTGTGAGCATTTGCTGGGTTGTGAGCATTTGCTGGTCTTTTGAAGCATTTGCTAGGCTTTGGAGCATTTGCTGGTTTTGTGAGGATTTGTTGGTCTTGTAGAGCATTTGCTAGGCTTTGGAGCATTTGCTGGGTTTAGGTATAGGCCCTGGTGTATGTGCTGAAGGAGAAGTTCTGTGTTGGATTTAAAAGGATACTTTCTCCTCCATTTTACTGCACAGGGATAGCTAGAAGCTGCTTGTTTTTATGGATTGTTGTTGGGAAGGAGATCTAGATGTTCAGTCATGTGGACTGACAGGAGGTTCTCCTTTTGAGTTAATGTTTGAGATGTCTCTCTTAGACACTGGCAGGATCTTGTTAGCGGGGTGGAAAAACAAAACACTGCTAAATTGGAAAGAATATGGTACTGCCGTGTAGTTTGTTTTCTCTGCAGGTTTGCTGTGCCTTGCCAGAAGCATGTCCTTGGACGTCCTCATCCCAGATCCTGATCCAGAGGTGGAAGGAAGAGGCTGGAGGATCCGTTCCAGGTGCTGCTGACGGAGGGTTGTCTGCGTGTCAAGAGATACATTCTGCTGACAGAGGGCTGCCTGCGTGTCAAGAGATACATTTCTCTGAGAGAGAACTGGACTGAGCAGTGGACTGGTTTGTCTCTCTCAGGAATTGGACTCAAGTGGACTTTGTATGGACTGAGATTTGTTGAAGGGACTTGGACTTAAGTTGACTGTGTATGGACTGGATGGTTTTGTATAGATTGTTGAGCTTGTAATTGTATGGTTTTGCCTCCCCTGGATATCTTTCACCCAGATTCCAGTGGAACCAAAACAGGGGAGCAGATATAAGAAAACCACTGTCTGTGATTAACATGACCTAGGAATGGACCAGGGTAGGGGTGTCTACCTCTGGGTATCCTACGATTGTTAATAAGACAGGATTATTGTGTTAACTGACAATAAAGGTTGCCCCATTACAGGAATCAAGGACCTGGGCCTAGATGGCCAAATTTGGACCCAATTTAAATGTGTCAGTGGGATTTGTTGGGTATAGGGAATTGGCTTTGGTTGGGAATCAATTTGCTGGCTACCTACCCATTGATTGGTAGGCGTCCTTGTGGTCCTGGCTTCCTTATGTAAGTAAGGAATTGTATCACTGATTTAGAGTGGGGTAATCTGTTTAATTGTCATTGTATTTCTGGGATTGTAGTCTTGTTACGGTAATCATTATACCTTTGTTTATATGGTGGTACTTCCCTGCCTTGTAGAAGATAGGATGTAAAATGTAGAAGAAAGTATCTTTTAAGAGGAGGGATTGTAGTACAAATGTGAAAATGGTATTTATTGATTACTGGGTATTGTGTAACATGTGGTAACTGCGGGGTTAATAGTTGTAGAATATGTAAGGCAAAATGGAGTTTTGTTTTAAAATGGAGTCTGTCAGCTGGGTGGACATGTAGCCATAATCAGAGGCTGAGCTTGCACGTAGGCCTAGCAGCTCATGCCTTACCTTGTAACAATGTCTCTCATGCTTGTGTTACAGAAAGAGCGGGAACTAACGGCTGGTAGCCATAGTGATGTTTGAATCTGTATACAGGCATGTATGTGGCATATGATTATTGGCTGCATGTAGCTGTGACTATCTTGAATGTTATTGGTTGCTTACATATTTGTATCCTGTATATATGTTTTGCCTACCCTGTGTCTGTGGGCTTTCAGGCTTTGGAGTTGTATTCCCCTGAACCCCTGTTTGTGCACAAATAAACCCCCTGTTTGTTCAGGTTACCTTTTGTCTTTTGCCTGTCCTTTGAGGTGAATTGGAGAGGCCTCCAAGGAAAGAACAGATTTTTGCAACAGTAGGGAAGTGTGGCAATTTGGGGCCACTCCCTCATGTTGTAGAAAGAAGATTTGGAAATTTGAATGTGGCTCTGGATTCAAATTTTGTAGCTAGGCCCAGTGGCTATCCTGGATTGGTTCAAACCCGTGTCAGAATGCGGGGATGTTCCAAACCCAGATCTAAGCCCTCTCTAGGTGTGTCACATGAGACAGTTGCTGTCCCTAAAATAGAGATTTCCTACTGGAACTTGTACACGAGCACCTCACGTGAACGTGTTTCGTTTTTTCCAGTATTATCAGGGGAAAATATCATCCTGGAGGCATAATTATATCTCAGGTTCTCCTTTTCATGGGGCTTTTTAAGCAATTGTTTTGTTTCGTTCTTCTCCTTTTCTATTTTCAGATTACAGCATTTGCAGAAACAGGAGGAAGCTGACAGTTAACATAAGAGAAAAGCTGTGGGGGTGTGAGCTCCCGTGTGTATGTGTGACATGAACGCTCCAGAAGAAAGCAGCGCAGATTCAGCTTCAGGATGTTAATATCAGTGCTGGCTTTCGAGGAGGTGTTTCATACTCTCCGAATGCGTTAGGTACAGGGATATAGGAATCATGACGACGGTTCGGGCCATAGGGTCCTGTAATGGGACTCAAGGAGCACCAGATTGGGCGTTCAGGCCCAAATTCTCCCACATGATCTCCTAAGTTGGGAGCCTCCATTTTTGGGGTGCCCATCTTGAAACATCGACCAACCCCTGGTGCTTCACAGCAGCAATTCCAGTCAGATCAAGGGGATCTGTGTGGGGGGGGGTCAGCATTTCTGAAACCAGGGCCCTATGGGTGTCAAGTTCCGCACCCAGCACTCGAAGCACCCATATTAGCTTTATCGACCTATCAAGGTTCCCTCACACCTCATCGCAGTAGCCTCCAAATACCCACCCCAACATGAATAGTTACTAGTTGATTGATCGGTAATCATTAATTAGTAGACACTTGAAATTTGTGGCTTTAGACTGTTATTTGACAGACATATCTCCACTGCTACAATGATCAGCACCCCCCACAACACGCCTTTCAAGATCCATGGGTCCTACACATGCCTGTCACAGCGTGAGGTGTATCGCATACCGTGCACTAAATGTCCCGATAACTACTGTGTGTGGGAAATCAGATAATCACTGCACTCACAGATGAACTCACACCAAAAAAAAGATATGACAAAAACACTACATCATCTGTGGGTGAGCACTTTTCACAGAGGGATCCCGATAGCTCACCTCTTGGGTGTCATCTTCAAAGGACACCTTCAAAAGATAGGCCTGGGAACTTCAATTTATATCTTTGCTAGACACTAAAAATCAAGGACTTCATAAAACACTGGATTTGTGGTTTATTACAAGAATGTGTAACCGACTAACTTCCCTCCCCGCTTTATTTATTTATTTATTTATTTTTGGTCTGATGAGTGCAGAGGTGTTAAGTTGCCACTTCACCTAGAGGACAGATCTAGACTGTTCTCGGGGGTACCAGATGACAGAACAAGGAGTAATGGTCTCAAGTTGCAGTGTGAGAGGTTTAGGTTGGATATCAGGATAATTTTTTTCACTAGGAGGGTGGTGATGCACTGGAATGGGTTACCTTGGGAGGTGGTAGAATCTCCTTCCTTAGAGGTTTTTAAGGTCAGGCTTGACAAAGCCCTGGTTGGGATGATTTAGTTGAGGATTGGTCCTGCTTTGAGCAGGGGTTTGGACTAGATGACCTCCTGAGGTCCCTTCCAACCCTGAGATTCTATGATTCTATGATTCTAATGGTCTCTTACAATATGTGTTAACTACTCATGCTAAGCAATCTGTTCCCCCTCTTATTTAGCCGTGACATTGAGTACATTTCCCAGCCCTAAAAAAGAGCTCTGTACGATCAAAAGCGTGTCTCTCTCACCAACAGAAGTTGGTCTAATAAAAAATATTACCTCTCCCACCTTATCTCTCTTATATTAAACCTCTGCATTTAAGACCCCTGGCACCTCCCATCATTGATCAAAATTTAAAGGAACACTGTCCATTCAAATTAGCACCCAAATTTAGGACGCATCAAAACAAAATATCACAAATTCTCTTACTATTTGAAAAGGGCCCGATCCTGATCCCCGCGAAGTCAATGTGTCACCTTCCATTGCTGATCCTCAGCTTGAGTAGATTGTCATGACTCCATGGAAGTCGGTAGAGTTATGACAATTGACCCCAGCTCGGATTCTGCCCCAAGGTGTTTTGCCAGTAAGTAGGCAGCCAGATGAAACATTGATGAGATTTTAAAAAATCTTTTGGTGTTAATAATCTATGGTCGTGGTAACAGCCTGGCGAATCTCAAACCTTCAAAAATCATAGATCGGGCTCCTGAAAATCATCAACCTCAGTCAAAAATCAGGAGATTTTAAACTATAACAACTTCAGAGTACTTTAACTTTTGATTTCATCGCCTTTAATATGCACGGGGGTGATCTTTTCAAGCTTTTCTCTAAAACGATGAGGGCTACAAACGTACACCTGGTCTACTCTGGGGCAGGGAGGAATCGGTCTAAGTTGCGCACCTTAAGCTACATGAATAACGTAGCTGATGTCAACAGACTTAGATCTACTCACCGCGGCGTCTTCACTTCGGTGAGTTGACTGCTGCCACTCCCCCTTGGACTCTGCCTGCGCCTCTCGCAGAGTCAATGGAAGAGTGCTTGGGGGGAGTCAATGTATTGCGTCTAGACTACACGTGCTAAATCGACCCCCACTGGATCAATCGCTGCCAACCGATCCACCAGGTAGTATAGACATACCCCTAGGCTATGTCTACACTGCACGCCTTACAACGGTGCAGCTGTGCCATGGCAGCTGCCCCATTGTAAGGTCCATTGTGTAGCTGTTCTTTATTACCAAGAGAGAGCTCTCTCCTGGCAACAAAAGCAAATCGCTTTCAAAGAGGGGTGGTAGTTTTATCTCCGAGAGCAAGGCTCCTGCTGACGAAGCTTTTTCACACCCCGGAGCGACAAAGTTTTAATGACAAAAGTGCCAGTGTAGACATAGTTCTTACTTTTTCACACAAAAAAAGAATAAGCTGAGATTTTCACGCAACCTCCTCTTGATTCCAACAGCTGGGGATTTAAGAAAAACCACGACATTTTGTCTCATGATAAAATCATAAGAGGTGGCAACACCATGCTTTGTAACATGAGGGATTGGATGCTACTATTCTTAACTTGACAGTGTCATCCCCTCCCACAAGATTTCATCCAACTAAAGCTAATAGTCAGGCTTCCTTGATTTCAAAGGGCTTTGGTTCACATCCATGGCATGCAGAATATATTTCCTTGTGAAACTCCATTCATAAAGTCAGTTGTCAATTCATGTGCCAAAAAAAGAAGCCATAAAAATCAGTGTAGCTGCCCAAGAAGGAGGTTTAATTCTACCAACCATCCTTAAAGAAATATCATAAATACCGAACTATTGCATATGGTCAAATACCACTAGTCAAACACATATGATCTGACTTGTGAACACTTGTGATGAATGTAGTAATTCCTTCCCTCCTGTTTTTTCAACCAGCATCCCATTAGGATCCATGCAGCAGTCGAAGTAGTGAAAGCGAGACAGTTATGAGGTGGAATTTAAACAAACCATTAATTACCATGATATTCCAACAGATGATGGTGCTAACCATGCTTATCATCAGATGCTTCATCAAGGCATCTGCTCTTCCGTGTAAGAAGGGATAATGATCTTGGCGAAACTGTGAGGAGAAAATAATTAAAAGCCATATAACAAGATGTTTTATTAATGACACACATTTACGACGTTGTTCTAAGGAAAATTGGACAATCTGCTCAGATGCCACCGTTTTCCATTAGGGGGTTATATTTGCCATTGTTTTAATAATAACTTATTAAGCAGCTATCTCTACCCCAGGTTTTAGCTTCATATAAGGAAAAATAAATAAATCCCTACCCACAGTCATACACAGATGATCTTTTATGTATCAAAACCAACCCCTTGAGAGCCATTTCCATGGAACAATGAGGAGTACTGAAAGCATAGCACAGGACAGAGGATTATCCTGGAACGCTCAAGTGCATTGGATTGAGTCTGATCCCATGGGTGGCAGGTATTGAAGGTCTGGGGAGGCTGAACCTCCCCTAACCCAGGCCATGGCCCCATCCACACTCCACCCCAAGATCCTGCCCATGTTCCTTCTCTCCCCTGAAGCTGAGGGGTGGCTCACCTCTAGCTGGTGGTCTGGAGCTTGGGGCTTGGGCCAATAACCGGGATGGCCAGGGGGTTGGGCCAGCAGTCCAGGGCAATTTGGGCCATCTGGGTTGGCTCAGGCAAGCCAGCCAGGGCTCCTCCAGCCACGGGGTGGGAGGGACCTTGGGCAGAAGGGGCGGGGCCAGGGGCTAGCTTTCCTGAAGGGCGGGGATACACCCGCCACTCAGGTCTAACCCATAGATCTAGGGTTAGACACTTCCACTGCTTGCATCCGACGAAGTGGGTATTAGCCCACGAAAGCTTATGCTTCAATACTTTAGTTAGTCTTTAATGTGCCACAGGACTCTTTGTTACCTCTGCTATTCCAGACTAACACGGCTACCTCTCTGATTCCATAAATCTAGGGTGCTTTCTTTCCTCCTACCCTCAGCAAGGCAGCAATAAATAAACATCTCTTGAAGGGATTCATCTGCAGAAGAAATAGCAACAAGACTCTCTTTTCAAACAGAAAGAGCTTACGGTCGTACTGCTTTCATTACAGGCCTGATTCCGCTCTCAATGGAGTCAGTGAGGAAACTCCCACTGATCTCCGTGGGAGCAAGCTCAGGCCCGAAATGGAACACGGGCGGCCTAGTAGACCTGTGGTGTAATCCTGTTCACATAAACTGAATCTTTCTTGATTTTAACCAGTGGAACCGAGTGCAGAGTTTGGCCCAAGGTGTCTGGTGTTTTTAGCCATGGGAGTCAGGACTCTTTGGGCCTGGTCCTCGCTCATTGGGAGACTTTGGGTGAGTTACTCAGATTCACTTCATCCAATTCCATATTTTGGGCTGCAGACCAAAAGCTTTCTGGCTTTGGCTTTCTCAGGAAAACCTTGACGTTTCCCTTGGAAAGTAGACACTTCCTGGGGAAAATGTTGTGTAGTTGATAACCCATGTTTCTGGCCAAAAACAGTTTTGGTGGAAATTTTCTGACTGACCCTAATAAAATGTACATGTTATGTGAGGATTTTGCTACCTGGTGTTTCTGAATGTGCTAGAGAAGTGAAAAATATTCAGAATAATAATAAATAGTGGTTAACCACATATATCCTCACTGAGCTGTGTTATCATCTCTCTGCACATAGCTCAGGTGGGATACAAGACCCTTGTTTTAGTAGCAGTGCCATGCACCTTTAAAGTAAAAATTGCTCTTTTTGTGTAGAGTACTGGCTTAGGGCTCCGGAAATATACATTCAAGTCCCTGCTCTGCTACAGATTTCCTGTATGACCTTGAACAAGTCACTTAGTCCTCTTGCACTGAAAATTAGGAGCCTAAATATCTTTGAGGCTTCAGCGCCTCATTTTACGGGTGGGAAGTGTAATATACATCCATTCTCTCATCATTTCTCTGTTTTGGTTGTAAGATCTTCAGGGCATGATCTGTCTCTTCCTAGGCGTCTGTACAGTGCCTAGCACAATAATAAGACTTACCTCTTATACAGTGCTTTTCCTGAGTGAATCCTGAGAGGAGGCTGCCTGCAATAGGCCTGTGTGGGTTAGACCCTACAAAAGCCCATGAAAGAATGTGTTATGAGACCTGTCAAAGCCTCACTGAACAGATCGGGAAACAGAGGCACGGTGAGGTCATGTCACTGGTGTGACCAGTGCTTGAATCCTGTGTCCAGTTCTGGTGCGCAGAGTTCAAGAAGGAAGTTGGTGCATTGAAGAGGGTTCAGAGAAGAGCCACAAAAATGATTAAAGGATTAGAAAACATGCCTCAGACTCAAGGACTCCATTACTATATCTATTTAAGTTAAGAAAGAGAAGGTTAAGGGATGACTTGACTAGACTATAATTACCTCCAGGGGGAACGAATATTTCAGTCTAGCCAAGAAACACAATCCAGTGTCTAGAAGCTGAAGCTTGACAAGTTCAGACTGGAAATACGGTATGCACTTATAGCCGGGGGTGGTTAACCATTAGAACAGTTCACCAAGGGTCGTGGGAGATTCTCCACCACTGAGCATTTTAAATGAAGATCAGATATTTTTCTAAAAGCTCCGCTCAGAATTATTTGGGGGAGATTCTCTGGCCTGTGTTAGGCAGGTCAGATCAGATGATCTCAATGGTTTCTTCTCTTCTAGCCTTAGAATCTGTGTATCTGTGAACTGGGCACATCTGCTTTGATGCGCAGAGATGAACCTGCTCTGCTTACAGGGACCTGCTATCCTGTGCCGTGTGCCTTAGCCAGATACAAGTTACTGTGCTCCGTACCGATTAACTGGATGAAATTCCATGGCCTGCAGCATACAAGAGGTCAGACTAGATCCCTAAGTGATGTACTGGTCCCTTCTGGCCATGAAAGTCTATGAATACCCCTTATCTACTGTAGTGGGGCGGCTGCCCCACTCCAGGAAAAAGGCCTAGAACAGCCCTGCAAAAGGCTGTAGCTGGGTGGGCTGACCAGCCACAGCTGTGGCTGGTTCAATTAGGGCCCAGCTGGCCGTGATATAAGGGCCCAGAGTTTGGTGTTCAGAACAGAGTCTCCTCTGTCCACAGAGGCAGACAGGCCTGGCTGCTGGGAGCTTGAGAGGTACCGAGAGGGAAGCAGGGCTGGGGCAAGGCTAGAGGAGCTGGGGAAGCTCTGGCCTGGAAAATGCCCAGGCTGCAGGGCCTAGGGGAAGGCCCAACAGAGGGGTACTGGGGCTGCAGGGGGCAGCCCATGGTTCTAGAGGCAGCAGGCCAAACCCCCCTTGCCAGTGATGAGTGGCAATGATACTGCAGTCTGCCTCAGTGGTGACTGGCAGTTGCCTAGACTGAGGCAAAGTGGGGACAGTGGGTGGAGGTTCCCCAGGGAGGGGAGACCCTAAGACCTGAAGGGGTTCTGCAGGGGTTCAGCACCCTCAGTAAGAGGGCACTGCGGTCCGCGAGGGACACGGGGCCAGAGCAGCAAGCGAGACATCGGTCTGCAGAGGGTGCTCCGGACACTGGTGAGCTAATTCCCTGGACAAACCAGCAGGAGGCGCCGCAGAGGTGAGTTGCCGCCCTGCTACACTACCCTGCAGGGTGTTCTGTGTGGCTTCATTCATGTTTGCAAAGGACTTTGCGATCCTCCAATCAGGCACTATAAAAGGGCAAATGATTTCTATGGACGATGATGTTTATTGCATGACAGGGACAATTTAATAAAGTTAAAAAGCAAACAAACTAGCCGTGTGAGAACTGTAAACCACTTGTTGCATTTCACTCAGTCGCCTTGCAGGATAAGCTCCCCCACAGCAGTCAGTTACACAACACAGGATCCATATCCACAGGGCCTATTAGGCCCCCTTAAGATGCACAGGTTGGGCTGTATGTTGATCTGCGTGAAATGCAGCCAGGAGTTTGTGGTGCTGGTTTAACGGCACCATATTCACACCTGGGTTTTCAATTGTATTTACTTTTCCAGTGTTATAATGAGCATCCTCATTATAAATCATTTGTACTTCTAAAGGGTGAACGTCACCCCTGTGTCTGCTCACCCCTTACGTCCGGTTTTCAGAGTTTTTCAGTGGTGTTTGTGTGAGTCCTGTGCGCAGGGCTGAAGTTTACTTGTTGCGGCTCTTACTGGAGCATGTCAAAACATATCACAAATGCTAATCAATTACGCCTCACAGCACCCCTCTGACATTGCCACACATTAAGAACTTCGGTGCAATTATTCCAGATTCACATCAGTGTGACAGAGCAGAAATTATCCCTCCATGTCCAGATTCTCCACTGTTCCCATGCAGGAGCCAGCTCAAAGAATAAAAGAGCACTCCTGAATTTTTGCCCAGAACTAAATCAAACCCAGCATTATTCTTGGGGTGTGGGGGTGGAGGATGGGAGGGTTGATATTATTCTCCAATCTGCACTCATGAGATCTTTCCCAGGTTCAGTGATGTAGATTTTAGCTTAGACCAGAAGTGCAATACTACCTGAAAGGATCTTCAGCTCACGGACTCCTTCTACTCGGTATTTGTACAGGGTCTAGCATGATGGGACCTTGATTTTTTTGGCAGACAGTAGGGACTACTGTAACATAATGAATAAAGTAAAATAATAATTAGGTAAGACTAGGCTTGGAGTGAGTGGGATCCCTTGGGCGAATAACTCCTCCCCATTGAGAATGAAGAGGGTCATAATCTGGCTCAAAATGGCTGCTTTCATGCTATTTTGAGCCAATGCTGCAGACAGAGATGAGATCCTGGCCCCTGAAAAGTCAGCGGGAGTTTTTGCAATCGACCTTAAAGTCAGGACTTTGCCCAGAGGTGTTTGGCCAAGCAGGAACACAGCTCCAGAAATGCTGGGGGAAGGTTCGACCCCACCCCCATCTTCAAGCCCTGGTACTCATCTGCAGACAGAGAGAGAGAAGCTAGGTCTCTCAATCTGTCATTCTCGCCCCTTTCGCTCATGCTAAATCCCACATAAAACTAGAACAAGTGGACCTATTCGTTCTAAACCAGTGTGTGATGTTCATCCCGGCTCCCCACAACCTGTTCACTGGTCCCCCTGCTGAAACCACAGCAAGCCGGATTTTCTGGGCCAAACTCAACACGACAGGCAGGAGCTAAAAGAACCGGAGGGGGAAAGAGCCTGGGCACATAAGGAAGTGAATAAAACAACAGATCAAGCTGCTGACAGTCACATCCTGCGCTGGAGAGTCGGCTACTGGGGCAACACAGAGTCAAGCCAGCTGGGAGCGTGCTCAGCAGTTGTTTGCATTTCTGTGACTGGGAGCGGGGGAGGAGGGGGCATTAGGATACTATCTGTGAAACACGATACCCAATACCTCTAGATGAGTTGTCAGTGGCACCATTGAACTGGGGACCTCTGGATCTAAAGGCATACGCTTTTTGAAACAGGTTTCTGTACCTTAAAGGCTGTAGATGACTCCATGAACCACTAGAGGGAGACAGCGAGTCTACTAGAACGAACACATGGGCTCTGTCTGGAGCAGGGGTTTCTTGGGATGAAGCGTCTCTGGAGGCCACAACAGATTCAGCGCTAGATTGTGACCTCACAACCTGCCCTGAGTCAGGGGTGGCGTGTGGCTTTGCTGCCCCTGGAGAAGAGCAGGGAATGAGCTGCGACAACACTTGCTGTTAGCACTGACCGCCCCCCCCTTGGTAAGGTAACTCTCCCTTTTCATGGGCTGTAATAGATCTACTGCTTACTGTATTTTTCACGCCATGCATCTGACGAAGGGGGGTTCTAGCCCACAAAAGCTTATGCCCAAATAAATGTGTCAGTCTCCAGGTGCCACAAGGACTCCTCGTTGTTTTAGCTAATCTCTTCCATGGTTTCCCTCTTGCTCCAGTGGGGGAAGCAATTTGCTGCTGGATTATCCCCAAGAGCAGGTAACCTCCCATTCGGCACTAGCTCAGCTCTTCTGGCTAGTGCATCAGGAGGGGTGGGGGTGAAACAAAGGGTCCCTATCCCCACATGCTTCCCACTCAGACCACATGGAAGGTGGGGAGAGAAGGTTTCTGGAAGCCGCTCTGCTTCCCATGCTGTGAGTGACCCCAGCGGGGCAGACACCCTCTCGCTCCCCGGCATGCACCCTCTTACTGTCTTGCATGGGCACATAAAGCAAGAGACAATCATTCCCCAACTTCTCCATGGACTTTGTTCTTCCAGCAAAGCGAGGTCATATTTAAATATTGCATAACACAGTAACCAGAGCCTGCTCTAATCCCCAGCCTGCAGCTCACCGCCTCTGCAGACTGGAGCCCCACCATCCAACACGGCGGGTAACCCCTTTAATCCGTGCACCGACACCCCGCCTTCTTCCTCAACAACAGCTTCCCCATGCAAACTGCATGGTCCGTATCCTCAGCTGATGTAAACTGGCCTCGCTCGGTGGATCTGGGCCCATCAGTGTTAATAGTGGACAGCACATCCATTGTTTTCTAGCAATGTTTGTGATACGAAAAGGTCTCTACTTAGCAACAAAGCATAACTCATGAGTGGATTTCCTTAGTGGATTGTTTTGTTCGGGTGCCAGTATCTGGTAGAAGCCAAACAAAATGGTAAGAAATTAATCAAATCACATAAGATGACAACAACTTCTCCATCAATTGATGTAGCGTATCTAGGGGCTATAGGGAACCAGGACTCCTGGATCCCATTCTCAGATCTGCCTGGCCTGGGGCAAGTCAATTAACCTGTGTCTGTGATGGGGCACATCCCCCATCCCAATCAGGAGAAGGCTAACGAGCTCCTCTCTGGGCTCATTCCCTACCAAATAGACACACTGGCAGAGCCTGCTCAGCAGGAGAAAGCAAGCTTAAAGGGCAAGATGGTCAGAGGAAGGGGCAGCAAACCGGAGGAAAGCTGCTGCTGCTCGGAAGGAGCTGACTCTAGTTACAGGGTAGCGGAGAGGGAAACCGCTGACAAGCCTCTGCCGCCCACAGAGACTAAACCCGGAAAGGGCTTTGAAAGGGCGAAAACCCTTCAAACCACCTGAGTGTGACCGCCGAGAAGGGCCCGGCCTAGCAGAGTGTTGAAAATAAGAGAGAATTCTTCCCTGACTCCCAGGGATATTGTGAGACTTAATTGCGAGGGGCTTTGTGATCTTCGGGTGGAAGGTGTTATAGATATGAAAAGGCTAGTTACAGCGTGATAAGGGTAAGACTGAAAACCAGCCCAACAGGAATTTAAAGCGAAAGCTGACTTACTACTTCCCATAGTATTCTACTGCAATGAACAGGCAGTGGGCATGCCTATCACCGCCTTCTGACTGGCATCAGAACTGTTTGGCTGTGTGACATACAGCCTATATAGTTGTCTAGTAAAGGAGATTCTCTTTAAGTTCAAGTGGCAGGGCCTGTGCTTTCGAAGCAGTCCGATCTCTTGTCATCATAATGTTCCAACAGGGAATGACGTGCCTTCTCGTGAAATTCCTCGGTGAGCTCGGGTTTGTACTGTATATATGCACCTGTAGAGCTGACCCTTAGCTGGGGTAAGTTAGCGTAGTTCCATACAGGTACATGGAGCTGTGTTGATTTACCTCAGCAGAGGATGTGGCCTTTGTAATGTAAATTACTCTCACATGAATGGATCCTCTGGTTTATATATTTATAAATTTACCAGCTGAGGGACCTGTATAGAAATGGATCACTTCTTCTCTGTGTAACTGATTTTACTCCTGTCTCCACCAGGGAGCTATCTCCAGGTGGGAGGGGAGAAAGAGGAGCCCCCTTCCAAATGCACCTGCCTCTCAGCCAGGCCTCCACATCTGCACTGAAAAATCTTTGTCCCATTTGTGCTGTTTGTTTGCTTTCAGTCATTTCTGCCTGAGAAATAACTAGAGCTGAACAAAATTTCTCATCTCCATTCCACAGGAAATTCCGCTATTTCCACATCTGGTTTTGGGCCACAGTGTGTCAGTTCAACAAAATGAAATATTCTGATATGGGTTGAACTGATTGGAAATAAAATAGTTTATTTTGATTTTCCCAACCAAAAAAAAAATCCACCAAACTGGGCAAAAGTGAGGGGTTCCCCCCCTCCCCCCCCCCGTGGAAAACTTTGACGTTTACAAAAACTGCATTTTCCATTGGAAAATTCCCCAGCTATGGAATTAACACAAGGATGGTCGATTTCATCTGCAATGTATAGCCAGTTTCACTGTCTGGGGCTCAGGCATTAGCCCAGGGTGCTGGTGGGTTGCCTACATGAGAGGGGAATGTCTACCTCACAGAAATGCTGCGGAAGATAGGCTCCCAGGCACCCCTTGTTAAACTTCTGCCACCACCCTGATGGGAGGGTTGGAATGATTTCCCTGCCTTTTCCAGATTCCTCACTCCCTGCAAGATGGCACAAGACTTCTGACAGCCTGAGACTGAATGCATTCCAGGAGCCCCTTGTTAACATATACGCAGCATGTCACTGGCTTAAATCCAAGCACAAGACTCTTCATTAAAACGTGCTTTAAAACAGCCATGAAAACATGACTGTGAATATTAGTCTTGTTCTGTCAGCCAGAATCTATATATTGGGCATAAACTATTTAACAGTGGGTCTGTCTCCTGTCGCCTACACTGCTGTAGATCAAGAATAAACACAGATAAACTGATTGGGGCTTTGCTGCTGTAAAACAAATGTAAACAAAGAGGAGAATCGAACCCTTGTGATGCAGAATTTCAAAGGAGCCCAGGACCAGATTTACAAGGGGAACTGGATTTTCATGAGGACGAGCAGCTTCCAGTGTGACCCTCCTGGTCAGATTTTCAAGACAGCTCAGTAACCCTGCGTGCTGATCCCTCTGGACACAGTGGTCCCTGGAGTGGTCTCCTGTGACTGTACACAATGCATACAATGACAGGAAGAGGAATTGCTGGTGTCTATTTCACTCTATCCGTCAGAAGGTAGCTTCATCCTTCTGTCAGCTCCCCTGTCATCACTGTGGATTCGAGGCTGGTGATTACTCTCCTTGCACTGGGGAAACGCATCATTCCAGATTGCAACGCGGGTGTGCACCTGGCTAGGAAGCGAGGGCTTCGTGCCAGGTTATACATCTATCGAGTATCGTATTTACCTGATATTACAGCAGTGCTGCCATTGTTTCCTATTATGCATGACCCCTCTACACCAACTGTGCCTACCAGTTATCAGTAATTGGTACTGATTGATTCTATTTATAGAGCTTAGCCCATGAAAGCTTATGCTTCTATACTTTATAGTTAGTCTTTAAGGTGCCACAGGACTCTTTGTTACCTCTGCTATTCCAGACTAACACGGCTACCTCTCTGATTCTTTCTTCCTCAAGGATCCCAAAGCACAGTACAGATTATGAACTAATGCATCATTCCTCTTCCATGAGTGGATAGGACCAACGAGAAGCAGGTCTCCACAGAGGTGAGTGTGTGGAAAGAGGCAACCCAAGCTGCCCTGACCTCTGGAGGTGCCTTCCTGGGTCCTCTGAGCAATCACAGTTCCACAAAGGGGATTGAAAGGCAGGGGCTGGGGGCAGGGACGGGGACAGTGAAGGACACATGGTTTTCTTGGCGTTCTCCTTCTCTCATTACCAATGGGATTCCTGGTGGCTTGGGTCAGGGACGCATCCCGGCACATCTTCCGTGCAGAGCCAGGCTCTCACAGGAGCAGGAAAACCAAAGGAAGCTATATGGAGGCACAAGGCCCCTGCATTGCAGGGCTCAGGGCTCCAGAGGGGTCTCCCAAGATCCATGTGTCTTTTGGGGTCCAAATTCACATATAGCGAGGAGGGAGGGAAACGCCAGCTCCCCTAAGGAATCAGAAACTCTCCCGTAAATGGAAATAGCCTGAGGAGGGATCCCGAGGGGAAGGCAGAACACTGCACCAAACCCCTTGTTCTACAAAAGTGCTATGGGAGAGTTGGTGTTAAGTCAGTGGAAACGGCCATAGCCTGACCTCCCCCCCCCCCCCCAACACACACACTCATGAGAATGGTATTCCTGTTATTGACCCATGCGCACGGAGGTCAGCAGAGAAGCTGTCCGGAGTAGACCTGGTGGGTCTGAGATATTCTGGCATTTCAAACCTGAACGAAAGAGGGAGTGGATGGCGTTGGGATGAGATTAACCCGGAGAACATGAACTGGCTTTGGGGGTCATCACAAGAACCTTAGAATTACACGCGGGCTGTAAACTGCCTCTTTAACAAATTAGAGAGAAGTTGCTAGGCCCTCAAAGCAGTCGGGTCAGTCTCAGGCCTGAGTGGATTTCAAATAACCATCACCTACATTCGTGCTCACTAAGGAGAAGATGCGGTCATTGAGGTCACCGCTTCCATGGCTTTCAGAGACCTCCTTGACATTTTCTTCAGCCCCAAACTCCGGTGGGGCCTGAGCTGAAAGCTGCCGGGGACGGGGACCCCACAGCTGCAAGCCGCCAGCCCTGGAGCTCTGAGCCACCCTGGGCAGCAGAGACCCCAGAGCTAAGGTGACCAGACATCCCATTTCCAAAGGGACAGTCCCGTATTTAAGCCCTCCTGCAGATGTCCGACTTTTTCTTAAAAACAAGCAAATTGTCCTGTATTTTCTGTCTCCCCTCATCAGTACGGGCAGGTCCCTGCTGCTGGTTGGATCCCTGATCACCAGCCACCCTCCCACCAGTGGTGAGGTCCGGTGACTGATGATGGGGGTGGGGGTGCAAGGCTGCAGGCAGGGTGAAGATGCAGTGCACAGGGTCGGCCACTCCTCCTGCTGGTCCATCAGTGCAGCCCTCTCTGGTGCCGCACTCGGTGGCTGGTGAGTGGAGGCAGGCGCCAGGTGGCGGCCGGTTACGTGTCACTGCTGCTACCTGCCCACTGGCCCTTTACGTGCTCCCCCTCTTCCTGTGCTCCCGGCTTGTCTCCTTCACCCCAACCCCAGCCCAGCTGCTCCTCCATATCCCCACCCCCTGGCAGGGCGCGTCCGGCTCCCAGCGTGGGGCGGAGAACCAGCCCCTGGTCGGAGTGCTCAGCTCACCAGCAGCCTGGCAGGCAGGCTCCTTCCTTCCCCCACTGCCTCTGGCTGGGCCGGGGCCCTGACCAGGAGGAGCCGAGCCCTGCGTGTGCCAAAGCCCCGCACAGCGCTGGCACGGGGAGTCTCTCTGCCCCTCAGCTCAGCTCTGGAGTGACGGGGGTAGGGGGAAGCGATTTCTAGCCTGTTCACACCCCAAACCTTCAGGCTCCACAGCAGCCCCAGGGGCAGGGGCTTAGCACCTTCTTCACCTGTGCCTCCCCTCCACACCCTGATTTCCACCCCAGGGAACCTGGGGCTGCTTCATCTCCTAGGCACCCTCCCCTGCTGAGTCACCTCTCTGGCCAGGTTTGCTGAAGCCCCTGCAGTCAAGTCCCCTGAGCTCTGGTGCACAATGCATCCTTGTGGCTTAACCCCTTCCTGCCCACGCTGTAGCTGGTGGACAGGAGGCGGCTGGGTTATCTCAGTGGCCAGCAGCAGGCAGGAGGTGTTAGCCGCCTTTGGACAATGTGCGGGCAGGAAGGGACAAGCCGCTTCCAGCCACACCGGGGGAGGAGGTGGAAAGAGATGAGCTTTTATTACAAATAACGGTGACAAAATCTTAAGCTTAATGATAATGGCAGGACAAAAGAGATCTAGGAATATGCTCTCGTAGGACATGATTCAAAACTGGGGTGAGTCTTCCCACTGACTTCAGTGGGCTTTGGATCAGGCCATTAGGCCTTGGGACAAAAAAAAAGGAGTTTGATTCTAATTAGATGTGGCCACAGTGGCACTGGAGGGCTGACAGATTTGTTTGAGTGATGCATTCCAGAGCAAATGGACATTCCATTCCAGGCAGGGACTTTACCCCGCCTCAGATGGGTAAGGTCACTTGATCGTTGCTCTTTTGCCTCCTAAGGTTACCTCAGGAATGCTGGATAATTACTTAGAAATGCATTTGCTTGTTCCTCTCACCCCTTAAGGACGGGATTCCTTACTGGTCTCTTTACTGGGACTCTGAATAGAGTCCCTAGGCCTCTGTCTGAATGAGCTGACACCGGTCTGCAGCCGCATTGGTGTTCATCAGGCAAGGGTGCTGCATCGGCAGTGATCACTTGATACAACAGGAATAAGATTGCGGTCCAGTAGAACATTGTCATGCGACAACGGCGTGGCCGATTATTGTCACATGACTAGCGCACCTTTCGCCTTCAAACTGAGTCCCTTGGCTGAAGAAGCAAACCCATTCTCCTCAGGGGAGTCGTTTCAGAAGAATTCAGGGGGGGCGGGGGCAAAGATATGTCAGCGTATAGAACATTCTATGTGATGATATTAGATCCTGCAAAGGCAGAGGGGGGTGGAATGGAAGATATCATGGAGAAAATAGACCTATGAAAAGTCAGGGAATGGGGTGCCCCACTTACCCCATAGCTAAGGCTACAATTTACTCACAGAGGTTGGGGCAGAAGTCACGGAATCCATGACTTCCGGCGACCCGTGTGACTTCAGCCTAAGGTGGTTGGGAGCTAGATGGGCATCCAAATCCCAGAGGGTCTTTGAAGACCTCCACATTAGCCTGTATTTTTTATTTTCCCTTCGAGAGAAGGGGCGCTCACGTTCATTTGACACAGATGGCCAAATTCTGCTCCCGTTTATGCCAGTGTAAACATGGCAGTAACTCCACAGACTTCCTTGGAATGAGGCCATAGAAGTCAATGGAGTTTCTCCCGTTTATAAGTGTGGAAGTGAGATTAAAGTTTGCCCCACTCTCTCTTCCGCCTCGTGCACTTATGGCACTTCGCAAATAAATAGTTATTATGTTAAATAGGAAAACAACAACTCTGGGGAATAAGCCATTGCCAACAGTTAAGGGCCAGTTAGTTTAAAAGGGTGGTAAAAGTTCTAAGAGGCTGTATGTCAATCCTCTTAACTGTATGTCAAGTGGCTGAGAGACTAATTGCATTTACACATAGGTCAATTATTTGCTCATAAATTTCTCTGTTTAATTTCCTTGTGGTCTTCTTCCTCCATTACATATTCTTAATCATCTTCCTCCCATGTTCTCCTCCCACAGCTACTAATTATTCTCTCTCTACAGTAACCGCATAGCCTTCTGTGCCATATACATAGTGAATATTAATTTCCATGTAGCTGGGATTTTTAATTAGAAGAATGTTCTTTAGAAAGACATGTAATCATCAATTAAATTTAACAAATACTAAAAAGTCACTGAACAAGAATGTCAATCAAGGCACTGGGCTACAATTCAAGCAGCATCAATCATGCTTTCAATGTTTGTCGGGCTGGTATAATCCACCCAGGGTCTGTGGGTTTTCTGTCTGGAACCCGTATACTCACTTTAGCCTTTGTTTCCGAAGTCGATGCATTTACCTTCTCAGTACCTGCTGCAATCAACCAGCATCTCAACTGCTCTGGAGAGGCGCTGGAAAGGAGTAGCTTTGTGCAACGTGCTTCCTCCAGGTCAATAAAGAAAAGAACCTCTTGTATGGTGTCTCCACTTAACGTTGGAATAGGGCGTCTTGCCTTTCCTAAAGCAACAAAGAGTCCTGTGGTACCTCACAGACTAATAGACGTATTGGAGCATAAGCTTTCGTGGGTGAATACTCACCTATGCGCCAATACATCTGTTGGTCTATAGGTGCCACAGGACTTGTTGTCGCTTTTTGCAGATCCAGGCTAACCCGGCTACCCCTCTGATATTTGCCTTTCCTAGTGAGCTAAGCTAAGCAGTGAGTCTACATTCATGTTCAAATTCCAACACAGAAGACTCATCTCTTCTTCTTTCCCTAGTAGATAAACTGAGTGCCTTGTGTGCAGGTTTCCAAAGAACCCTGTAGCTGGGTCTACAGGACTTTTAAGGCCATGGATTTATATAGAGGCAATATGATATTTTCTGTCTTATTATCTATCCCTTTCTTGATGATTCCCAACATTCTGTTTGCTTTTTTGACTGCCACATATTGAGTGGATGTTTTCAGAGAACTATCCACAATGACACCAAGATCTCTTTCTTGACTGGTAACAGCTAATTTAGACCCCATCATTTTATATGTATAGTTGGGATTATGTTTTCCAATGTGCATTACTTTCTATTTATCAACATAGAATTTCATCTGCCATTTTGTTGCCCAGTCACCGAGTTTTGAGAGATCCTTTGGTAGCTCTTCGCAATCTGTTTTGTATCATCTGCAAATTTTGCCACCTCACTGTTTACCCCTTTTTCCAGATCATTTATGAATATGTTAAATAGGACTGAGCCCAGAACAGACCCCTGAGGGACACCACTATTTACCTCTCTCCATTATGAAAACTGACCAATGATTCCTATCCTTTCTTTCCTATCTTTTAACCAATTACCAATCCATGAGAGGACCTTCCTTCTTATCCCATGACAGCTTTCTTTGCTTAAGAGCCTTTGTCAAAGGCTTTCTGAAAATCTAAATACACTTTATCCCCCTTGCGCACATGCTTGTTGACCTCCTCAAAGATTTCTAGTAGATTGGTGAGGCATGATTACCCTTTACTAAAACCATTTGATTATTCCCCAACAAATTATGCTCCTCTATGTGTCTGACAATTTTGTTCTTTACTATAGTTTCAACCAGTTTGCCCAGTATTGAAATCAGGCTTATCAGCATGTAATTGACGGGGTCACCTCTGGAGCCCTTTTCAAAAATTGGCATCACATTAGCTATCCTCCAGTCATGTGGTACAGAAGCTGATTTAAATGGCAGGTTACAAACTACATTTTGTAGTCCTGCAGCTTCACATTTGAGTTCCTTCAGAACTCTCGGGTGCATACCATCTGGTCCTGGGGACTTGCTACTGTTCAATTTATCAATTTGTTCCAAACCTCCTCTAATGACACCTCAATCTGGGACAGTTCCTCAGATTTGTCACCTAAAAAGATGGGCTCCGGGTAGAAAGGGCGGGACACTATATCTGAGGGGAGGGGGAAGAAGGGCAGCCAAGATGGATTCCTAGTTGTTGCTTGGGCATTTCAAGATGGCGCACCTATGATGTTAAGCACCAACATTTTTCTCCTACACTATCTGTATGCGATCTTCCATACTCTCCTCTTTACTAGGACATAGAGAATCTCCACTGGTAGATCCTCCCCTAAGGGATATGTCTGTCCGCGCGCTCCTTTGCACTTCTTGGCTTTCCCCCAGCCCTTAGTTTAAAAACTGCTCTACAACCTTTTTTATTTGAAGTACCAGCAATCTGGTTCCATTTTGGTTTAGGTGGAGCCCGTCCTTTCTGTGAGCCGATCCCTTCCCCAAAAGTTTCCCCAGCTCCTAATAAATCTAAACCTCCCTCCCTACACCATTGTCTCATCCATACATTGAGACCCTCCAGTTCTGCCTGTTTAATTGGCCCTGTGCATAGAACTGGAAGCATTTCAGAGAATGCTACCATGGAGATCCTGGACTTCAGTCTCTTACCTAGCAGCTTTCAGGACCTCTCTCCTATCCTTCCCAATGTCACTGTCACTACATGAACCATGACTACCAGCTCCTCCCCACCACTACACATCGATCTATCTAGGTGTCTCGAGAGATCTGCAACCTTTGCACCAGGCAGGCAAGTCACCATGCGTTTCTCCCAATCATCACTAACCCAGCGATCTATATTTCTAATGATCAAATTGCCCATTACTAATACCTATCTGTTCCTAATAACTGGAGAGGTATCCTCAGTGTGAGGGGATACCACAACATCATCTGGAAGGAGGGTCCCAACTATGAGATCATTTCCCTCTGTTCCAGTTGGATGTTCGCCTTCCCTGAGACTTTCATCTACCTCAACAGCACAGCAGCCATTCTACTGTGTCCCAGAAAGTCTTATCTACGGACCTTTCTGTTTCCTTTAGCTCCTCCAGTTCAGCCACCCTGGTCACCAAAGCCCGTACATGGTCTCTGATGACCGGGGCTCCTTGCAATGAAAGCACGCATACACCACCTGCCCATACATGCTGCATTGGGTGCAATAAATTGGGTGGCTCCCCCTCTGTTGCTGGACTTCAGCCTGCATTCTCTTTTTACTCCTGCAGCTGGTTCTTTTGTTATCTTGTTTTTATCAGGGGGGAGAGGATGTTTTTGGCTTACGTTTAAAGAAGTTTAAGGATTATTAAGTGTATGTTTCTAGAAGAACATCCCTTGCCCTCCCCCAAAAAATCAGTTTTGGAAAGAAAAGCAAGGTCTAGCTTCATCCATTTCTGCTTCTAGAAACACAATACCAGCTTCTTCTTTGGCACTGTACAGAACTGCAAAATGTACTATGCCTCCTGTGACTATGGGGAAGTCAGTGCTACCAGCTGCTATTATCACTTGTAGAGAATTACTTGGGGAGTCTATTGCAAATAATTGATGTGTGCTCCACTTTCCAGTCAACTGGGGAAGTGTGTTTCATAATACACAGAAGAACACATGAGAGAGCTGAAGATTTTAAGCTTCAGTTGATCGGTTGAGTAAAACCGAGTATAAACCTTGCAATGTTGTGCTGTTTTATTAGTGTACATCTCAGAATAGTTAATGTGCACTGGGTTAACCAATGGTAATACGCCTTTTTTTTTTTTAAAGGTGTGAACTCAAAGCCACAGACACTACCGAGTACGTTGGTTGAATAACTGTATTGGTCAAACCAAAACTCCAACCAAACCAGCAGGACGACTTGTGGAGAAAGGCACCACTCAACGGAAGGGTGTGGCCACTATCTGGTTCTGAGCTGTTCAGTTAGTTTCTGACCTGCACTTGGCCCCATGTCGTTTGCTGCTGCCTGATAGGATGACTGAAACGCTAGCAGGAGAACGGCGAATGCCTAATGATAAACAATGTGTTTCCAGTGCAAAGTCACAAGCACTCCAGGACTTGCAAACCGTAAACCAATAGGCCAACTTGCTAACAGCGCAGCAGAGCATCCCCCCAAGAACAGCAGGACTTCAGCTCTTCAAAGTTGAACTGTCCAAATGAAAAAAAAAGTCAGCATAACGCAAAGATAAACCAAGTTTCTTCCCCTGACCCAAAGTCTTCTGCAGGGCCAACTCTTAGACTAAGCTGCTGGCTGAAATTTTATATGAGGACCAGGTGACCTGCAGGCTGTCACCTGATCCATCACATGGGAGACAGCTCATTAGTGATGCGGCGCGGGGCTTAAGACCAAGTCCCTTAAAGGGCCATCCTGCCCAGTGATGGAAGCACATTCACAAATACCACTGGCCACATGAATAGTTGCAAATAATGAACAGCACAACCACATAAACAGCGGCAATTTGAAGCTGTCATTTCTCTGCCAACTGACTGGCCAACACGTTCGCTTCATTATTAACCGTCTCTACTAAAAGCTAGTGCATCTAAGTGGTGCGCAGGTCTTGAGGTGGGCCTCTAGCCAGGGATGAATTTCACCCATAATGCTATACCGCTGAAGTCTATTGTGCCTAGAAATAGGAACCAAATACATTACACTTCTGTTATGCCGAGAAGTAGGCAAATTAAGAAGTGGCAAAACGTTGTAAACCTCGATTGAACCAGGATATTGCAACAGTCTTCCTTTAATTATGTTCTTGGAAGACAAGTTCTACTTGAACCTAGTGATATATTTTCTCCTCCAAATAAGCTTAATTAAAGCATGCAGGGGAAACTGCTTCTCTGTCTCTAGCCATAGGGGGCAATATATATTCGTATATTGACTGTCAAGAAAAAATCTAGTCGGGGGGGGGGGGGGTAAGGAAGTAGGCTGAAAATGTCAGCCGCACATGTTTCCTATCACAGCGGAGTGTTCCAAAGAAAATAATTTGTGGAGTGCTTTACAGATGACAGACAGGCAGGATCTGATTGGATTGGGGCACCTATATTTCATGTCTTGATCTCACCACAGAGCTAAAGACCCAATTAATTGAATTAACATGTGATACCAAACTCAAAAGCCAGCTCAACACTGTCCCATTGTTTAAATTTTGGAGTTCTGACAAGACTGCATAACCATCTCTAGCTAATAAGGCCATGATCGACTTACTTCCATTTACAACCATATGTCTTTGTGCGCTGGAAAGCTCAGAAAAGACAGCCATTAAGTTGGAGGCTTGGAACGGGCTTTTGGTTGGAAAAGGCTCAGTGACACCCTGCTGCGATGTGATCTTCAAAATAAACAAGCACAGATTTCTCACTGATTGAATGCACCAGTTACATTTTACAATTGGTGCTTTATGAAGTGCTGAGTTTATTATTTCATTGCCCAACACTCGCCTGATGACAATAGAATACACACCAAGCCTGTTTTGTGTATGTTCATAGTACTGGGTGAGTTCCAGTCCTTATAGTTGTGACAGTAAAACTGGAAATCATGGATCTAGTCTATCCTCTGGGTAGCAGGGCAGGATTTTCCCGACAGGACTTTTTCTTGTGTCGTGACCAAGTTAATGGTTTAATCCCATTTGGGAAAGGAAGGATAGCACCAGACTGGGACTCAGGAAAGATGGGTTTAGTTCTCATCCATGTCACAGACTCCCTGTGTAACCAAGGGCAAATCACGTAATCTCTCTGGGCCTCAGGTCTCCATCTGTAAAATGGGGATAATATTTCCTTTCTCCCACCCTTTGGCTAGACTCTCAGGATATGGACTGCTTCTTACTATGTGTTTTGTACCATACTGAGCACAGTGGGTCCCTCATCTTAGCTGAGACCTCTAGATGCTGCTGTAATCATAATAATTAATAATAATCACACGATCAAAGTGTTTCTTATTTAATTTAAATTGCCCTGATATTTAATCTAAACTCCCCTTTTATTAATTTCATTCCACTCCTATTTATATGCCCCTTTGTACAGCCCTATGTAATACATTTCCTTGAGATTTAGGCCCTCCAGATATTTATAGATACATATTATGGTGTCTGCTTCATAGTCAGTTAAACAAGATACATATCTGCAATGTATAGGAAGACGGTAATATCCCTTTAAATGGCTGGTGAGCACACTTGTGCCAGAAATTGCCAGAAACCAACCAGAGGAGCAGAGGATATGCAGCCAGGCCAGGAATGTTTATGTATATTTAGCAAACACGGTTATTTGGGACTGTGACAGGATCCCCAGGCCACAACCTGGAACTGTGGGACCGCTGTGCTCCTTTAACTCTTTAGCCTGAATTTTCTCTCACAGAGCTATGCCAATGACAAACAGCTCCTGGCACTGTGATCCCTCAGCCACCAGCATGTGGAGACTCACCCCTAGCTGGATTACATGAATGCTCCCTGCGCCACTCAGGAATCACACGGAGAGAGGCACCAGCCAATCACTCCGGCCTGGCACTCCAGAAATATACCATCTTACACTGCTCAAGACTCTCTTGGGCAGTGCACGCTCGTTAATTCGTTTGCCACTTCTTCATAGGAAAGTGGACATTCACCAGCCTTTGTCATCTGAGCTGAGATTCCCCAAGCCCCTCAACCAAACCCACCCTCTTTTAGGTGAAATATAAATCAGATGTATTAACTACAGAAAAGATAGACTTCCATGATTAGAAATAGCAGGCACAGATATCAAAAGTGGTCACCTGAGAAATAAAAATAGACATGCAGTTTACATTCTAACTTTAACAGACTAAGCAGGATTAGAATCAAACAGTCGCTCACCCTAGTAGACGTTACAGGCAGTTGTAGCTCTCAGTACTCAGACTGGGCTCCCTTCCAGCCTGGGATCAATCTCCCTATTCAAAGTCTTGGTCTTCCCGAGGATCTCCCAGGTGTTGAGATGACGAGGGTGGGAGGAGGCCAAGTAATGATGTCACTGTTTCTCTTTTTATACCTTCTTCCAGCGGCTGGAAAGATCCTTGCTGTGATGTAGGGGTCAAGGAGCCTCTTGGAGAGTGGATTCTTCTTGATGGGCCATGAGCGCCTGTCTGGCCAGTAGGGTGACCAGATGTCCCGATTTTATAGGGAGAGTCCAGATTTTAGGGTCTTTTTCTTATATAAGCTCCTATTACCTCCCACCTGTCACCCTCCATCCCATCCCGATTTTTCACACTTGCTGTCCGGTCACCCTGTTGGCCAGTGATGACTGCTCCTTTGTTGCAACTGAAAGGCCATCTGTGGGCATTCCCATCCTCCCCACATATTTCAGTAACACATATAGGATCACTTCACAACTTCACATACAACGAGAGTACATACAGTTCCACAGGATATTGCAGTTCAACAGATCAAAACTTTTCAAATGAGGCCTCACAAGGCGCACTTTGTACAAAATCTACCACAATCATATGGCATTGGTGAGTATGAGGGTTCCAGGGTGCTATTTTGAGGCACAGAGTGTCACAGAGACACAATTGTCCCCAGGCCTTATTGGTTTTGTTGTGTGCAGAGCAAAAAAAACCCAACAAAACAATTGGCAAGGAGGATGGGACGTTTCCTATACACTACAGTATCTAATTCATTTACTTTTCCCTCATAGTCCCAGCCTCTTTGGCAGTGCTTAATTTGTGACACGGCTGAGCCCTGGCACCTCTAGGCTTGCTGCGTCAGTTATGACTGTAAAAAAATTTGCTTGAGCTGCAGCACCTAATTGCTCGAGCCCCGGCACCTTTTTGATCACACATGAAGCCACAGGCACCAACTTTCCCCGGTGCCGGTGGGTGCTTGCATCCCCCTTGTCCCTGGCCACCCCCCAACTCCGCCCTCTCCCTGCCCCTATTGGACCCCTTCCCCAGATCCCTACCCTGGCCCTGCCTCCTTCCCTGAGCATGCCATGTTCTCCCTCTTCCCCCATCCCTCCCAGCCATGCAAAACAGCTGTTTCGCGGCGCAAGCGCTGGGAGGGAGGGGGAAAAAGCAGGCATGTGGTGGCACACTCAGGGGAGGAGGCGAAGGAGAGCAGGCCAGGTGGGCGGGGAGCTGCCGGTGGGTGCTCTGCACCCACCAATTTTCCCCCATGGGTGCTCCAGCCCCAGAGCACCCATGGAGCCAGTGCCTATGCATTAAGCACGGCCCTTCAGTCCTTTGGTTGCTCCACTCAGAACTCCACCTATGTTGGCTGCATTTTCCCAGCAATCAGGTGCTGAGGACTGTCTCACCAGAAACCTATAGAAACAGATGCTACTTTGATCATGAACCCTTCTGAGGGTGAGTGAGTGCCCAGAGTAAAATGCGGATGTTGTCAAGTGCCATCCGTCATGAGGTTTCTGTAATCACCTCTCTCCCATTCCTAGTCTTCCTCTACTCTATCTCATCACCTTTTTCTTCCCTCTCCCTCCAAGACACAGCATCTAATTCACACCTGCTCCGGGCTGTCTCCCTTTCCATGCATTCTACCCTATCACTCTTCTTCCCGTGTCCCTCCCTTCCACCCATCAAGGCTGAGTCTTTTTCCTCTCCATTCTGCCCTATAAGCCCTCCCAACGTGAACACTCGTGAATTCACCAAAGCATTCATGACACTGTCCTGTTTCACCAGCATTCTTGCAACTAGAACATCCCTCACATGAATGCTCCCGAAAAGGCAAAGAAAAGTGGGTTACAAATACCGTCAAAGGGAATTCATTTCTTCTCATTCAAATATGTTTGCAGTATTCATCCATCTCCAGTTAATAGACACAGCATGTTCCTTAGCCAATCAAATCACTTCATTTTTCAAAAGCCATCACATAATTAAGCAATAAGGCCTGATAGGCTGTGAATTACGATGTAGTAATGTGCTCCCAGGTTTTGGCATAGTGCCTAGAAAAGCACCTAAGTGCTAGCTACACAATTTGAAATGAATTGCTATAGAATAATGCACTGGCTAGAATTCTCACTGCAAATCTTAATTGTTTTGATTTTATTTTTCTGATACTCAGCATGATTTTCTTCTGAGAACCACTCTTTTTAATTAGACCTCTCTCCACCATGAGTAATAGTTTGCTCAAAGAGTAGCACAAACTAATACAGTAAAGAGATCTTCTGTATGGGGTTTTTCTAACTCTCTTTTCAACCTAAAGACCAAAATTACCCTGCTTGTGCTGAGTTTTCCTACATTTCGCAAGTCACCTTATCGGTTGCAGTGGGATGGTGCCCTGATGAAGGTACTATGTAATGTGTGCAGAATCTACCTGAAGTCCTTAGTCAGGGACAGCCAGACCTCGATGATCCCTCTGAATGCAGATCTCCTCCTTCCCACAGATTCCCTATACCATGTGGCAAGGAGGTTTCTCCACCTCTACAGTAGCATGCTTCTTTCGCTCAGGCCTCATACTTGGTGCTGCATCAGGATTCAGCATGTTTAACTTAAAAACAAAATCTTAAAGCCCCGAGCGACGCTCCTAGGGCGATCTAATATTTAAATGTAGACCAGGCCAGAGTCTAGCTTCTAGAGGTTGACCCAGACCCACACTGGCTATCTCAGCGTTAGGCCTGGCCTACCCTTAAAAATGATACTGACCTAGCAACGTCGCTCAGAGCTGTGAAACATTTCACCCCCTGAGCATAATAGTTGGTCAACCTAAGCCTCACAGGAGATGCAGCTAGGTTGATGGAAGAATTCTTCTGATGACTTAGCTACTGTCTCTCAGAGGGGTGGATTAACGACATTGACAGAAAAATCCATCCCATTGATGTAGGAAACATCTGTGCTTTGGTCCTACAGCAGCAAGGCTGCAGGGCTATAGCTGTACCACTGGAGCAGCTGTAGTGTAGCCATGGCCTTAACATAGAGACTTTGGACTTTACTTCCACATAAATGATACCAGAAATGCCCTGTGGGGAAGGCTACAGGCACCTGAACCATGGCCCCACCCCCTGTGCCATGCCACCCCTTCTCCCCGAGGCACACACACCCCGGTGACATCCCTTGTCCCCGAGCCCCCGTCCTCCTTTAATGCCCCTTCTCCCAGGACCCTGCCCCTGCAACGTCTCTTCTGCTGCTGCTCCACTCCCTCACTACCTCTTGCTCCTCTCCACCATATGTACTAAAACTAAGGGTTCTGGGGGTGTGGCCACATCCCATGGCTTGAAGAAGAGTCCATTATACATAACACAGAGTTTATAGTTTGGTTCAATGGCTCTCAGCACCCCACTACAAAAATTGTTCCAGAACCCCTGTTCTCTTCCCCCTGGCCCTGTTGCTTGCCCTTATGGCCGGTAATAAGTGGGAAAGCATAACTTTTAAATGGGGGAGCATGGCACCCCTGGCTCTTATCTAGCACTTCTCAGAGATCTTTTGGGGTTTTTTTTATTGAATTGTGACAAAGAGTCCTGTGGCACCTTAACACGGCTACCTCTCTGATTTGTTGAATTGGTCGATGCTCATACTCTCACATCCAGGGTCCTGATTCAGTCCCTGTGGATGAACCAAATGGGTGTTGATACATTTTGCTGTGTCATCTGTAACCACAAGACCACAAACCTGCTCCCAGCACCAGGAATAGAAACCAAGAATTCTGGTGCCCGGCATTTTTCTACGCTCATGCAAATAGTCTTGTAACACTGGCAATGTGTGTGTTGTGTCTCCCTAACCCACAAAGCATGCTTTCACTTACCAGTTACTCCTGTTGCTGAAGTGGAAAAGGTCTGTGGTGAATATAGTAGGTTCACGCCCTGCTGCTGAACCGTGGTGTGTGTGAAAACACAAAACACAGAGGTGTGAAAGTTATTGTAACAATCCTAGAGTAATTGCTGGAATTATTTTATACTGCTAAATATTGTATTTGAATGCCGGGCTGATATTTATTTTACTTTTGCATTTTTATCATTTGTACTGGGTTTCTGGGAGTGGTTTATGAGAGTGGTTGGCTGCATCTATACATTTTTTTCCGCGGATTCTTACAGTATAACCTACAAAATTCAAAGGCAGTTCTGACAGCCCTAATAGAGAAAATATTGTATTATTTCTAGAGCATGTATATCTACCCGTCCTAGTTCTTGTATTGCTCTCCATCATCATAGTTAAAAAAAAGATATAACATCTTTCTGCTGTCTCTGCAGGGAGGAGTAAATGTTGGTTTGAATTAAGGTCTGTTTGTGGGCGTCCTTTTTGACACCCGAACAAGAATATCCAGCATTATATTTAATACAATGTTTTGAAGAGGATGTAACCCTCAAGCTTCAGGATTTAAACCAATCTCTAATCATTAGAGACCAAGATGAGGCCTAATCTGCGGACGACAGATTGTCTCACATCTACCTACTGCAGGGTTCTTACGTGTTCCTTTGAAGCATCTGGCACTGGCCACTTTCAGAGGCAGGATCCCGGCCTAGGTGGACCTTGTGTGTGATTCAGTTTAGCAAGTCCCGAGTTCCTAGGTTTAGAAGGTGCTCTAATTTATGTCTTCCATTTAAAAAAAAATGGGTTTTTTCCCACATCCAGGTTGCTGTCTCAGTGTAAAATTGTAGTGGATACTAGACACTGTAGGTCTTTTTGTCAATATAGCTAGTCATAGACAACACTAAACCTGAGGTTTTCCTCAATTAGCTCCATGGATGTAGTAACTAAAGTACCTTGACTTGGTTAGACTCAAGGTGAAAAACACACCTTTTTTTGCAGTGAAGACATGGCTCTGGCTATCCCCAGAGTGTTAACCACTGTGGCTTGGTCTTCACTAGGGAGAAAAAGGTATTTTAATACATTTACTAACCCATGTTACATTCCTACTGAAGACAAAGCAAAGCCTTTGACAAGGTCCCTCACCAAAGGCTCTTATGTACATTAAGTTGTCATGGGATAAGAGGGAAGATCCTTTCATGGACTGAGAACTGGTTAATGGACCGGGAACATAGGGTAGGAATAAATGGTAAATTTTCAGAATGGAGAGGGGTAACTAGTGGTGTTCCCCAAGGGTCAGTGCTAGGACTAATCTTGTTCAACTTTGGAGAAATGATTTGGAGAAAGGGGTAAACAGTGAGGTGGCAACGTTTGCAGATGATACTAAACTGCTCAAGATAGTTAAGACCAAAGCAGACTGTGAAGAACTTCAAAAAGATCTCAGAAAACTAAGTGATTGGGCAACAAAATGGCAAATGAAATGAATGTGGATAAATGTAAGGCAATGCACATTGGAAAAAATAACCCCAACTATATATACAATTAGGGTGATCAGATGTCCCAATTTTATAGGGACAGTCCCAATTTTTGGGTCTTTTTCTTATATGGGCTCCTATTACCCTCCACCCCATCCCAACTGTTCACACTTGCTCTCTGGTCACCCTATATACAATAGGATGGGGGATAATTTAGCTACAAGTAATCAGAAAAAAGATCTTGGAGTCATCGTGGATAGTTCTCTGAAGAAATCCACACAGTGTGCAGCGGCAGTCAAAAAAGCAAACAGGATGTTAGGAATCATTAAAAAAGGGATAGAGAATAAGACAGAGAATATCTTATTGCCCTTATATAAATCCATGGTGCGCCCACATCTTGTATACTGCATACAGATGTGATCTCCTCATCTCAAAAAAGATATACTAGAAAAGGTTCAGAGAAGGGCAACTAAAATGATTGGAGGTTTGGAACGAGTCTCATATGAGGAGAGATTAAAGAGGCTAAGACTTTTCAGCTTGGAAAAGAGGAGATTAAGGGTATGGCTACACTACCCACTGGATCGGTGGGTAGCGCTCAATGTATCAGGGATCAATTTATCATGTCTCATCTAGATACGATAAATTGATTCCCAGATCGATGCCTATACTCCACCTAGGCAGGAGGAGTAAGCGGAGTCAGCGGGGGAGTGACCGCGGTCGACCCTCCGCTGTGGGGACGGCCAGGTAAATCACCTAAGGTACTTAGTATCTTAGGTCAACCTCTCCCCCATGTAGTGTAGCCCAGAGCTAAGGGGGGATATGATAGAGGAATATAAAATCATAAGTGGTGTGCAGAAAGTGAATAAGGAAAAGTTATTTACTTGTTCCCATAATATATGAACTAGGGGTTAAGTCCATTAATAGCTATTAGCCAGGATGGGTAAGGAATGGTGTCCCTAGCCACTGCTTGTCAGAGGGTGAGATGGATGGCAAAAGAGAGATCACTTGATCATTACCTGTGAGGTTCACTCTTTCTGGGGCACCTGGCATTGGCCACTGTTGGCAGACAGGATATTGGGCTGGATGGACCTTTGGTCTAACCCAGTATGCCCATTCTTATGTTCCCATGTAAGGCAGATGTAATTTTACTTTAGCTGGTTGACAAAATTCCTATTTTAATTAACATGGGTCAGTTCATATGGATTTGCTTAATACTGTTTAAAATATACCTTTTTCCCTAGGTCAGACACAACCTGTGTTATCTAGACTCACTCTGAACAGGATTAGATGTAGTTAGTTCAAATGTCAGCAACCAGACTTCACGCCCGACTTCACAGAGAGGGTACCAGTAGAGTTGCAGCAGTGGTAGGAAATAAAGCTAATATAGACAGCCCCTTGGTGCAGGTGAGAGAGAAACACTTGATATGGGAAAACCAGCTAGAAGAAATGAGTATTATATTTAGCTCTAGATGCAGTGAGGTTTGTGGCCATTCTGTAGAAAATTAAGAGGGTGGGCTGTGTTTTGAGGAGCCTGAAATCTACAAGAGAGCCATTCCTGGTTCCTAGGCGGATGTACTTAAATATTCAGGGCTTTATTTAATACTCAGCACGAGCCTATTCCTATAGAGTATATGGATGTTTAAAACATTTCACAGCTTGCCTGAGAGTTACTGTGTACATCTCAATGCACTAATGTCCTTCAAAAGAGAGATTTGTCTTCTCATAAAGCCAGAGTTTGCCAAGCAACACTGCATGTAGAGGTCCCAGTACTTCAGGCTTTTATGACTCGTATTTGGGGTTCTCCTCTCCTATTTTAATGAGAAGAGCTAGTGCTACGCTAGCTAGTGCCTCCCATCCAGTTGCACAAGTTTCAACCTGCAATCTGCCTTTGGCATCCCAAAACACGCATCTTGCAACTGCAATAAGCTCATTACAGGTTAGGGCAGGAACTGATGAATTGGAGTGGTGTGTGGTAGCTGTTCTAAATCATGCAGTTGCCCAGAAAAGTTGGTAACCACTGTTCTAAGCATTATTCAGCTTTATCACAGGGCTGGTTATGTTGCAATCCTTCAAGTACTTCATCTCTCATCCTCCCAAGCGCTGAGGGCATTTTTAATTATCTAAGGCTGGTCTACACACATACTTTTCCTGAAATAACTAATTAATTCATGCCTTCTGTTATTTTGGAGCTAGTTTGCGTGTGGACACTTGTTTTGAAATAAAAGTATCTACACACAGACTTCCAATGCAAGTTTGTGTGTAAACCAGTCCTAAAACAAATCCATTCCTATACACCAGAGGGCAATTACAATGGATGCCAGGAGGATATCAGCTATGCATTTTGCTTGGAGAAATATTTCTCCCATAGGCAAATATAAGGGAAAATAAAGATTTTGTCCATTTAAGATCATGAGCTGAAATTGAGCAAATAAATCAGAGATTCACGTGGATGGGTGGGAGGGATGTAGGTGCTGCAAAGCTCCACACCAAAACTAATGTCTTTACTTATTTATCTTTATTTGGTACCAGTCCTTGAAGTAATTGTATCTGCGGTCAGGAAAAGAACTTTCATAGCATCATGGATGAAATGCTGGAATCTCTTACTAGAGTGGAGTATAGGGGGCAGAAATGGCCCTGGGGGAATATACTCAATTAAATGGAGTTCCCCTATCAGCACAGATCTGCTTGAGTTGCCCTAGGCTGCCAGCCTTCCGGATAAGCTATGGAGAGGAGATATGTGAGTAGCAAGCAGAGATAGAGAAAGTACATTCACTTTGGCTATTTTTAGGGGCCCACGGGATGCAGAATGTGACTTTAAGCAGGCCTGAGGCTGCTATTCCTTATAACAGAGGTGGGGCAAGCAGGCCAACAATTTGGGAAGTGTTTAAAATTGCCTTGACCACTGGCCCCACATCGTCCAGTCCCTCTCTCATTCCTGTGCTGAGTTCAGAGCCATGTAATAGAATTGGGGGCAATACATTCAGTTTTCCAACTTTGCTCTTCAAATACTCTTAGCACCTTTTATCCAAGGATCTCCTGTGGTTTACAATCATTAATTAAGTCTCACAACAACCTGGTATGGCAGGTGGGTAGTACTAGCTCCATTTTATAGATGGGAAGATGCAGGCACAGAGATGCGAGGTAATTTGCTCAAGATCAGAGATCAAGTCAGGGGCAAAGCAGCTCTTTTTCCTAACTCCCAATCATGTGGTCTTGTCACTAGATCATGTCCCTTTCAATTCAGTGGGATGTTTTTAAATGGGAAAAAACTTGTTTTGTAGCAGTGATCTATGTTAAAAAGGAAGCATTTACTTTTGCTGCTATCAGCTCAATGATGGCCCATCCTACTCCCTAGGGGAATTTTACACTTGACTTCCATGAGGGAAGGATTAAGATCCCATGGTACTATATTGTAAGGAAGGAAAATACTGCAGTTTATCTCATTAAAATAAATGCTGTGAAGTTAATGTAAACTACTGTATTCTTGCAATAAATTGTTTGATAGATTGATTAAATGTCTCAACTTCACTTCAGCTATTAATCAGTTACCACAGCTGTTTATTGCTTTGTATACTTCAAAGGAACAGAGATTATCCCTTAATTATCTCATTGCAATTCATTCATTGTTTCCTAAATAGTGCCATTACAATGGTAGATTATTGAAGTGAAACAGTGACAATACAGTCACAGAGTCCTTATTTTATGATGCTTTCATGGTGTAAATGTGATGTAATTGAGATGCAATTGTAATTTCAATGCAACTGCTTGAAACCCCCATTTTGATACTTTACAAGAGATTATGAGAAAACATCTTAATGCAAGTCCTGCTGCAGGAGCTCTCATTATACCCAACCAAGATTGGGGCCCCATTGTGTTAGGCACTGTACGACACATAATAAGAGACAGTCCGTATCCAGAGGAGCTTACAAAGTAGTATAAAGCTTGGCAATGAGTTGTGATCTGGGACTCAGGCCCATCTCATATATATATATCACATAGGAACAATTTGTAATCCTTGCTGAGTTAGGCTCAGAGGATAGCCTCTGTCACTTACTTCTGTAGCTGCCACCTGGCCCTTTTGTGTCAGCCCCATTTTATGTGGATTAGCTTCTCCCACTCATTTGGGTTAGCCCAGGGATCTCAAACTCGAATCACCAGGAAGGCCACATGAGGACTAGTACATTGGCCCCAGAACCACATCACTGACACCCCTGGCCCTGGCTGCCTTGCCCCCACTCCACCCCTTCCCACCCCTTCCCTGCTCCCATTCCAACCCCTTCCACAAATCCATGCCCCTGCCCCACCTCCACCTACTTCCCTCCACCTTCCTCCTGGAAAGCACTAAGTGCCACCAAACAGCTGTTTGGCAACAGGAAGCACCTGAAGATAAGCAGAGGAGCCGGGACGTGGCATGTTGGGGGGAAGGGAGTTTGGTGGGTTGTAGGAAATCATTGGGCGGGGGGGGGGGCAAGGAAATAACCCAACAGGCTGCGTGTTTGAGACCCCTAGGTTGGCCTCACCCTCACCCTCTTCTCCTGTCTCCCTCTTCTATGAATTCCCCCTGTCTGTGAGCTGTGTTAGTTCTGCCCACGCAAGCCACCCAACAGCACTGACAGCCTCACTCTCTCCTGTTTTCGCTTGTACTTGTACAACTTTCCCTGTTAGCCTCAACTCTATTGTTAGCCCCTCCCACTCCTGGGCATTAGACTTGCCCTCTGGCTATTAGCTCTTTCCCCTCCCCCCCCCCGCCCCACCCCACCATGTGGCTGTCAGCATCCCACCCCTTGTGGATTAGCTGAGTCCTTCTGGAATAAGGTAGCCTCTTCCATCACATTTGTATGGGTCCCCAGTCTGGAGTAGCCCTTCCACGCCCACATTAACCCCTCTCCTTCCTATGTTAGCACCCCCTACTCCTTTCAGGGACCTTCCCTCCCTTCCAATGCAATATCTTTGGTTACTGCCTAGGAGATGCCCCCTCCCATTTGTAGCACACTACACTGGATAGCCCCACTCACCCTTGTCACACAACCCTCCCCACTTCTATGGGTTTGTCCCCAGGGCCGGCGACAGGGGGGTACTACGGGTAGAGCTGTACCGGGCCCCGGACTTAAGGGGGGACCCCTTAAGTCCGGGGCCCATAGTCCCCCCCCTTGTCGCCGGGCCTGTCCCCGCGGGCTGGGCGCGGGCGGCGCTCGTGCCGGGATGGTTTATTGCCGCCGCCCGCGGCTGAGGTTAGGGGCGCGGGGGGGGGGGGGGGAGCCAGGAGCAGCTGCCTTGCCGGAGCCTGGGAAAATCCTTCCCCCGGCGCTCTGAGGCGGGAGCCAGGCCGGGTCCCTCCCACCGCGGCCGGCAGGGTCGGGGGCCCGGCCGGGGTGCAGCGGGGCGGCACTAGCGCGTCCCGGGGTAGCCCCGGGGGGAGACCGGCCCCACACCCGCCCCGCCTGCAGCAGGCGGGGCGGCCGGCCGCTGGCAGGAACCTCCCGGGAAGTGTGGGGCGCTGCCTGCCCAGCTGCTGCCGCGGGGCGGACACGTGGCGATCGGCCGATCTGCTCGGGGCGGGGAGGGGGGCGCGGCGGGGCCGGATGGTCCATGGGGAAGCTGCCCCCGGGGCGGCCCCCCCACCGGGGGTCTGCTATCAGAGTAGGGGGCCCCCAACGATCAGAGAAGGGGCCCCCAAAATTTCTGTTGCCGGCCGTGTTTGTCCCTCTGCTTGTGGGAACGGACGCCCCCCCCACACATCTGCCTCAGTTCCGCCTCCTACAGAATAACCCCTCCCACTTTGGAAGGCGACCCCTCCCTTGGTGTGAGAGGGTTGGTCCCTATGAAGTGGCACGGCCCATTTTGGAGTTGACCCTTGTGGTACAGCCCCTTCCCCTCATGTGTTATGCCCCATAATGAATGACCCCCGCTTTTGAGGTTGACTGCTCCCTTGTGGGCTAGTTCCTCCTCCTGTCTCCCCGCCCCCTCAGGAATAGCCACGCCTATTTTTAAAGTTGATCCCGCCCATCGCGTGAGACCCCCCCCGTCCCTGAGAGGGGTGTCTTAGCCCCGCCCCTGATGAATAACCCCGCCCAGTTGGGGGACGTCGCTCGCGCCCTCGGCCGCCCCTCCTGTGCCAGCCCCGCCCCCTGAGTGGGCGGAGCGGGGCGTTTCCCGCCGAGCGGCGGAGGCCCCGCCCCGTTGTTTACCGCTCGCTCGGCCGGCCGGGCTGCTGCCAGCGCCCCCATCTCCATGTTGGAGCGTCCCGCTGTTCGCGGCGCGGCGGGGAAGCAGCGGGCGGGGGAGGCGCCTGTGGCCTGGCCGTGAGGGGAGGGAGGCGGGGCGCGCTGCGAGCGCCCTGACAGGCTCGGAGCGCGGCGGCGGGCAGTGGCGCAGCGCGGAGACCCGGACTGGAGCCTGGCCCGGCCCCCCTCCCTGCCCCCACACCCCGGTTCTTCCTCCTCCTCACGGGGCGGCGGCGGCGGCTCCTGCCCCTGGAGCTGGTGTCTCGGCGGAGCCCGCGACGCTGCCGTGGGGGGCGGCCGGCCGGGGGGAGCGCGCCGGGGGCGGGTTCTGGCTCCGGGCGTTGGGGGGCATGTAGCGCGTGCGGGTGGGGGGGTGTTTTACAGGTTTCGTAGGGAGGGTGGGCGCGCGGGCAGGGGGGGGGGTGTTTGGGGGCTGGGTAGGAACAGACCGTTTTTGGGGGGGCTGGGTTAATTTGGTGGTGATATAGGTTAGGAGGAGGATCCGTTTATTATTGGGGGGGCTGGGCGGATTTGGGGTGTACAGGTTAGGGAAGAGGGAGGTATTGGGGGGGTAGATAGACTCTGATAGTCATTGGGGACTGGGCGGATTTGGGGGTGATACAGGTTAGGGAAGAGGGAGGTATTGGGGGGGCTAGATAGACTCAGTCATTGGGGACTGGGCGGATTTGGGGTGTACAGGTTAGGGAAGAGGGAGGTATTGGGGGGGGGTAGATAGACTCAGATAGCCATTGGGGACTGGGCGGATTTGGGGTGTACAGGTTAGGGAAGAGGGAGGTATTGGGAGGTAGATAGACTCAGATAGCCATTGGGGACTGGGCGGATTTGGGGTGTACAGGTTAGGGAAGAGGGAGGTATTGGGGGGGGGGTAGATAGACTCAGTCATTGGGGACTGGGCGGATTTGGGGTGTACAGGTTAGGGAAGAGGGAGGTATTGGGGGGGGTAGATAGACTCAGTCATTGGGGACTGGGCGGATTTGGGGTGTACAGGTTAGGGAAGAGGGAGGTATTGGGGGGGGTAGATAGACTCAGATAGTCATTGGGGACTGGGCGGATTTGGGGTGTACAGGTTAGGGAAGGAGGAGGTATTGGGAGGTAGATAGACTCAGATAGCCATTGGGGACTGGGCGGATTTGGGGTGTACAGGTCAGGGAGGGTTGGTACATATTTCTGGGTGCTACCAGGCTTTAGGGGGTAGAGAGGTTTCCTACGCAGGGTGTTTTGGGGGGTGATCTATTTTGCGCGATCTAGGGCTCGTGGTTCGGAGGGGAGTGATACGGGTTTTTGTCTTGCTGGGGGTGATATTCTCCCCCCCCCACCCCCGCCGTAGTGGGAATTACTACTGGAGGAAGCAGCACTATAGGAGGGGTCCCCTGTGCGTGCGTTTTTTTTGTTTTTTGGGGTTTTTTTTTTCCCCCTGGCTGGCTTCGTTCCTGAAGGAGTTTTTAGAAAGAAATCTGCCTATTGATCCCTAAAAACAAACGCACACAAACCTGCCTCTGGGAGGGAAATAGCCAGGTGAAATCGTACTCTGTTTCCATGGACAACCCGTCCATTATCACCCAGGTGACTAACCCCAAAGAGGAGGAAATACTGTCCTGCACTCAGGATAAAGGTAAGTGATGGCTGCTGTAAAGATGTATGCAATAGTAATATACGCTCCACAGATAGTATAAATACCCTTCCAGGGCACTGGGACTTGGAGTGTTTGGTTGTTTGTAGGGTAAAGGTGGAAGCCAGTATTTGTGTGATGGCCTCTGATACTGTCTGATAGGTTTATAGATAATTCATAACATTGTTTTAATTTAGCATTAACTAGATTTTATCTAAATAAAACATATTGCCTCTTCAGAGGGCCTTTAATTAACTTCTGTAATCTTGCTTTTGTCCCCCTGGAGGCTCTCTAGGAAGAAACACCTCTGTCTGGCTTGTTAGGAAATTATGAAATCTCATTCTGGGGCAGGCACACAGATTTTAGGGGGAAAGAGGGTTGTGACTTTTGCAGCCCTAATTTAAAACAAAAAAATTATCTTCAGATCTTGTTGAAAGATTCTGCCTTGGCCCTGCAAAAGAAACAGAGCATCTGAAAGTGGGCAGGCAAAACTGATCTTTAAATATACAATCATAGGCTACTTACAGCATCAGATTATATTGTGCCCTGACCCAAAACAGGGTCGACAAAGCCTGCCCTGGGGAGCCTCCACTTCTCAAAAGTTAAGGCATTGACAGTTGCCCTCACCCTTGCTGCCCTTCTGGGATGTTGCAGGAGTCTTGACCAGCGTCTGTTGTGATACAGAGATAGACACTACAGGATGAATAAAAGATCGTCTTTAACAGACAGAGTCCAGGGTCCCTGGAATTTTTTTGAGAGCATATAGATCTTGAAAGTTACTGTGTGTATAAATGTGTGGGGTTGGTTTTTTTTTTTTTGGTAGAGTAGGTGAAAACAAGGCAAAAGTGACAAAAATGTGCATATATGAAAGTAACATCTGTTAATAGCTTCAGCACTATTCCTTTTTATTAAATAAATCAGTATCCCCTTTCCCTATGATCAATATCCATTGTTTTCCGGTATCTTGCAGTACTCTTCCTTATTTTGCGAAGTGTGAAGGTTCTTGTAATGGTAAGGAATTCTGAATAGTTAGAGGACTTGGTCCTTGTTTCATTATAACAGTGTTTTAGAGCAAAACACTCCACACCCAACCATGATTGTTATCCCATGTCTGGAAGGCTATTTGTAGGAAAGTACAGTGATATATAAGAAATGAATACATGCCATAGAAGGTGGTGGTTATAAAGGAGTATTTTCTCCTTTGGAATACAAATACTATAATCGCTCATCTCTTATCCAACCAATTGTGAAATGACACATATAGTATGAGGTCTTGTGTACAGTATACAGACTTATAATATTTCCTGCTGGTGGTAGCAGTGATTGGTTTGAAGTGTGCTACTGTGTACAAGGCACTTGTCATTGACATTTGATGCAGGGCTTCACAGACATCTTTGTAGTATGGTTAGGTGATACAGTAGTTAAAACATCAGTGACACCCAGAGGCCTGTTTATATTGGAGCTCCCATTATTGCTGTTATTACTGGTGAAGGTGTACTGGTGTTCCCAGCAGTGAGAATTTTAGAGTAGACAGAGTAGTTGAGACGCATCTGATAGAGTAAAGCTTGTAGTAAATACTGTATATGAATTTGCAGTAAACATAAGTGTCTTCAGATTGATTATTCATTGTTGATTATATAATCTCTGATATGTATTTGCATGTTGTATATTCATATTACTACTCATTCCAATCTATCTTAAAATAAAAATCATGGAAAATTAGCCAGTGTGCACCTGCATAATAGTGGTTTTTTAAACCTTGGAATTTTTACAGCTTCAGAAAAATAAAACCCAGAATTACTTAACTTGCAATATGGGTTAATGGTCTTTAAAGCTTCATTTGTAATGGATTTTTGTGAGGTGAAAATGAAGAGAAATATGTTAAATAAGTGAATTACAGACTGAATTTGTTTTAAAATTGGTAACAAAATAATGTATGCTCTGAGGTTTTGTCAGGTCTCTTTCCTATGCAAATTGTTAAGGTAAAGACTTGTAATTTGCCTATCTGTTGAGTTTTGTAATTGAAAAGCTGGTTAGAGGGTTTTCTATTTTCTATTTGTCTTAAGGTTATTTACATACGTCACTTTAGTGACTTCAGGTTATGGTAAGGCTTCTTTGTAAGGTGCAGATTCCTTAGAGTTCTAACAAAGCTTTAAGATGGTGTATGCTAACACAGAGCCTAAACCTAAGGTGCAATATACGGGTGGCTGTGAGGATCTCCAACTGTTAGTGGGAGGCAACCCAGCTGAATAAATCAGGGCTTCAGGGTTACTATTCAGTAACTTGTTTTGTTAAATTGATGTGTATACAATGGTTCTCTAACATGTATGTTTTTAATGTATGCTGATTTATCTCTTGAAGCAATCAGTTCCAGAGTTTGTTTTTGGTACATAATGTCATCTCAAATTGTTCTGTTCTGTAATTATAAAAGCGCTGTTTCGGTTGCTTCAGTTTAGTCTGTTCACTTCCTGTATGATTTTATGCTTTGGCGGCGAAAATGTGCTCTAGGATATAACTTGTCTTATAGGGTTTTCAATGGTAATTTTTTTAGATATTTAGTATACAATATATATTCTCAAACTCTGAAAATGTTTAATATCTATATATTTTAAAATTGCAAGGTTCCATGATGCAGACTAGCAACATAAAGACCTCTACTTAATAGGCACTGGGGAGCAGTTGTCTTCATGTAAACATTGTGCTTTAAAAAGTCGAAATATTTTCTTGCTAGTCCAAAATGCATTAAAAAATCCTTAAAAAATTGGATTCAATGGTAATGGAACTTCCCATTAAAGTTTTTTAACTATCAGTATTACAGTGGCACAGTTAACAAATATTTAATTCTAATAATTGGGTCAAAGCCATGAAAAAAGTTGACATATTTTTACATGAATTATTCAGTGGCTGAGTGCCACATGATGGTGTACAGGAGGGAGGGATAGCTCAGTGGTTTGAGCATTGGCCTGCTAAACCCGGGGTTGCGAGTTCAATCGTTGAGGGGGCCATTTGGAGATATGGGGCAAAAACAGGGATTGGTCCCGCTTTAAGCAGCGGGTGAGACTAGATGATCTCCTGAGGTCCCTTCCAACTCTGAGGTTCTATGTACTCTTTTAGTTCTGCCAGCAGAATGAAGGCCGACTGCTGAAAGTTGTTACAACTACATATTTCATGATTTCATTTAATATTTGTCCTCAAATAGTTTGTTTTCTTGAAGTTGTTACAAATTTTGGTATTTGCTGATGTAACTGTAAATAAATCAGTGCTTGGAAGTATAAATCTCTTTTTGAAATTTAAAAGATTGGATGGCTATTTAAAAATATTTTTAAGCAGAAAGCTAACAACATTTTTTAACTCTCTGATAGACTTTCAGTAAGCTAAAGTGTTCCTCTTTGCTGAAATATCTGGAGCTTGTCATTTCTGCCTTTTGTAAACTCAAAACGGCAATAAAAGCTGTAGCTAGCAGTTAAAATGGGAATACTTATAAGAATGAGAAGTAAAATATCTTAGTGTGGGTGACAGAAAGATGTACAAATTTTATCTTCGTTTTTATTCAAAATGTCATCGTTACAGATGGAAAGTAGACATTTATTTTAACTGAATTATTTATATTTATGTACTGATCAGTTACTTTATATTAGAAAAATGCTTCATGTCTTGAAAAGAGAGTCATGATGATAGATTTTAATATTGGATATTGTGCAGGCAGACAATTGATATGTATTGTGTAACCAGGCCAAAGATATGTATATCCTTTATTTTACATCTGTGAATTTCTTTTTAATCTTCATTAATGCAGAGATTTTAGGCAGCTTAAATAGTCATAAATTAACTTGTATGTAGCAGTGGCATGAAATTCTAGACTAGTTAGTAAGTACATTGCTCTACAGCTTCTCTTTGATGTTTGGCTGCTTTTCTCAGTTTAGACACATCTTTCCTAACTTGTTCTAAAATTTGACCCTGATTAAAGCTCCCATTATGTAACTTGGAATTATTGCATGTTGTCTTCATGAATGTCTTCTGTTGTTTGGGTGAAAGCAATTATTTTTTGGAAAAAATTCATATCTAGAACATAAAACCGATAACTGTATTTTGAATAAAGTATAACCTTTAGTACTGTATAAAAGTCTCGAAGCTTCATTTCCCTCCTTTTTTACAAGGAGTGTTCATTGTCATTTGAGGCACTATGTTTGCAGTACCATTGTAGCTGTATTTGGCCCCGGATATATGAGAGAGACAAGGTAGATGAGGTAATATTTTTTTGGACCAACTTCTGTTGGTGGAAAGTACAAGCTTTTGAACTACACAGAGCTCTTCAGGTCTTTTTTTATTTGATGTAATAAGTATTTCAAAAGATCCTTCACCTAAAAGCATACATTTGGAGTAGAACTGAAGTACAGTGTTCTTGAATTTTAATGCTAATATGATTTAATCACAACTTAAGTGCATATTTGGAATATTTTATTTCCTCATTTATCATTGTGATTTCAGTAGGATTTTTAGTGCTTCATGAACATTTTAACTGGCATTAATGTTTTAAAATAAAGTATCGGTGTAACTTTTTTTTATATTCATCAAAATATTTAGTAGAAAGTAACATTAAGAAGAAAATGTAGAAGTCACCTCTAGTTCTGCATTGGAATGTGATTCATTACAGAGTAAATTCTAAAATGTTAATTAGTGACATCATTGTTATATGAAACCAGAGCGACCATGCAGTAAGTTTTACGTTCTAGATACACTGTAATAACCTATGGTAACCCAAGATTTGTTTAAAGTTGCAGTTAAAACTCAACAAAGTGGGATGTCTCTTGGTGATCTGAATGACAGTTTATACAAATGCCTGGTATTCAAATCATATCTGAGGGCTATGAAGCTGTCATTTTATTTAATGGTGGTCTCTTTGAATTCAGACTTGTCTTAATGTGGTGATTTAACCTAAGCTTTCAGAAATTAGTGTGCCTTTAAAAAACAGCAAGTTTGGAATACATTTTGTCAATCTGGCATTCAAAAATGCAAATTGAAACACATTTCTGACATGAGTCAATAAAACATGTAGTGTGATCTGTCATGCACTATATTTTAGCCTTCTCAATTTAATCTGTGCTGAGATTCACACTAATAAACATCATAAATATGTTTCCAAGTCATTTGTGTGTGCGTAGAAATTGTTCATCACGTTAGTGCTAACACTAATCAGAATGACAGAAATATTATATGAAATATGAAGCCCTAAATTCTCACCGAGGAGTGTGTGATTTGTTTGGTTTATGGGTGGGGCGAAAGTTCACTGAAAAAATCACTTGAGTCTGCGCAATAGGCATCGAAGAGTGTGTGTGTGTGATCTGATGAAGCTATTCCCATTTAATGACATTACTATATACTTTCTCCTTACCTGGCACAGGCTGACCAGGAGGCTCAGAGTCAAGTGGAAGAAAAAAGGCCCTTGTTGTTGCTTTGTCCCTCTTAAAGAACCCTGAGATACTTGTAAGAAAACCATAAACTTGTTTTTCCTTAGATGTATCAGGAATACAAATCTTTTATTTTCCACTTTTGCTGGAGCAATCCTTGGAGGATCGGAGAGCTATAGTGGTGGGAGATTTCTCAGTTTTCAGATGGAGGGCTTGGGCTGTAGAAAAATTCACAAAAATGCTTTCTGCCACATTTGTCAGGAGTTAGAGTTAAATAATTGTAAGCAAAAAGTAGTCAGAACTTCTTTGCCATGTTGGTTGCTTAGGTTTCAGTTTCTTATGCATTTATTGATGTGCAGTTTTAACATTGCATCGCAATAGTTTTTGCAGGTATTAAAATCTGTTGCAGGACAAACCAAAATATTTTCAGATCAGAATGAATGCTGTGGCAGGGTGCTGGCCAGGAGTGCCTGAGCCAGCCCTGCGGGCCCTTTAAGAGGGAGCACCAGCCTGCAAACCTCCCTTGCAGGAAAGGCTAATCAGCCACCTGGCTTGCAGGGCAATCAACATGGATGGGTTGCACCTGGCAGCCTCCTCTGGGGGATATAAGGCTGCCAGGAACGAAGCCCAGTGTGGTGGTGGTGTGTGAGCTATCAAGAGCTGTGTGAGTTTGTGTGAGCTATCAAGAGCTGTGTTTGTATTATCGTATTAGGGGCTGAACTATATAGAGTTTGTAATTAATGAGCTGTTTAAGAGCTGGGTATTAATGAGCTGGGTATTAATGAGCTGTATAAGAGCTGGATATTAATGAGCTGTATATTAATGAGCTACTTAGAGCAGGATGTTAATGAACTGTTTTAACCTGTATATATTGGTGGTGGGGTCCTGCACTGTAAATTAAAGGGCACTGTTGGAGCAAAAAAGGGTTTCCTGCCTGTGTTCCTGAGAGGGGGAGACTGCGGTCTGTCACAATGCTAAATATATTCTGTCTTTCAGTACCAGTTAGGGTTGGTAGCCTTTCAGAAGTGGTGTGCTGAGTCTTCATTTATTCACTCTCATTTAAGGTTTTGACTGCCCATTTTAACATTTTTAGAAGGTCTCTTCTATAAGTCTTTAATATATATCTAAACTATTGTTGTATGTAAAGTAAATAAGGTTTTAAAAATGTTTAAGAAGCTTCATTTAAAATGAAATTAAAATGCATAGCCCTCAGACCGGTGGCCAGGACCCGGGCAGTGTGAGTGCCTCTGAAAATCCACTCGCATGCCTACCCCTGGTATACAGTAATGTAATATTAATGTTTACAGTGAAATTTCCAGCTTCACTCAGATGGGGAGGAAAAACCACATTTGTGATGTCAGGCCTAGTCTATGTTCTTAGGCCTTATTCAGTATTTTATCAAAGTAGCTTTTACGTGAATGCAATAGAATGTCTAGTATTTTAGCACAGTTCATACTATTGCAGTGGTTTTTTTAGGGTTCTTGAGTAATAAATTGAGAGCACTGGAAACTGATGTCTTATCTACAGAACAAATGCCATAAAATGCACGTATGCCACATGATAAAATGCTTTACATAGAGGGTGAATCAAAAGTCAGATAGTTCTTTTAAAGCATAATTGTTTCCTCAGTTTTTCAAAAACAAACAAGCCTGAAGAGCCACTGCCTCTTTCCTAAGAATTACAAACTCCTTATAAATAGATTTGAAGGCCAGAAATAGTTATCTAGTCTACCTTCTGCATAACACAGGGATGACCGACCCTCAGGTGAAAAATGTCCAATGTGCCAAAATTTACTGAATGTATAATTTTTTAAAGGGTAAACAGAAACTTCTAGAAGAGGTATGTAGGAGATGAAGTAGCAGCTAATTATGGTATACAAAAGATACGTTATGTATATTCCATATTCTTTCATCTTAGAGGTCTTGTCCAGCTACTGACCAGACCATTTTGCTGTGCCTCTGAGATCTGACATGGTTCCAGCTCATGGAAGTATTGGTGATGCTGATTGCTTGAGTTCCCGAGGTTTCAGTGAGCAATAGGAGCAGGAATGAAACTTGGTATCTTACACAACACCATAGAGTCCTGCAGATGGGCTACCTGGAAAAACTATATGGATACAGATGTGTTAAAAAATGTTCAAAACAAAACCTTAGTAATATGCAGCTGTAAGCTACAAAGTTGAGCCCATGTAGTTGCATGGTAAAAGTGAACATGTTTTGGATCACTTTAATGGTGGTCTAGTAGCTTATTAATAGCATTTGTGAAACTGATTAGTCTTGTCAGTTTCATTCTTCTGCTGCTGTTTCAGAGGCTCTTCCACTTTCTGGGCAGAGTGACTCAACAGTGGTGGATTGTCTCTCTCCCCCCCTCCCCCCCCCCCACGCTCCTTCAGAGTTCCCAGAAGCAGCAAAATGAAATTTGATAGCAATCTTTCAGTTTCACGACTGCTGTTCCTAGCTATTAATCAGCAGCAAAACTGTAAATAGTGTTTTTGTTATGATGGTGCTAGGCAAAGCTGAGATTTCCCCCTTGCTTCCAACAGCCAGGAGAGGGGAGCTGTACAACAGTGGGGAGGAGAGAGTTTTGTCAAGGACATAGGAGAAAATCCCTAACCTTTATTGTGCTGAAAAGATGGATCTCCGTTTAGGGTCTCATGGTTGTTAGTGACATGACTGTCATGTAATTTACCATAGTAAAGGAACCAGGATAGACAAATATAACTTCTGCCAAAATAAATTGTGAAGAATTTTCACAAGCATGAATGCATGGAATGCAGTAAGTGCAGGCAGGGTTTGTGGACACACAGAGCAGACTTGCCTTTGCATATCAGAGTATCTGCACACTCACAATGGGTATGCAGAAATGCACATGCATGATCATTTGGGATCCTGTTTTTCTAACCAGTTAAAATATTGTGGAATAATAAATGTAGTGGATAAAGGAATAGTGAAGGACATAGTTTCAGTTTTTGAAAAACACTTTTTGAGGGTGAATGATGAGGGCCATCGTGTATTTTAAAACTGTCCACCAGATAGGACATGGTTATGGCCAATTTTTCTAGTGGAGAGAAGTTAATAGTATGGTATCCCAAGTATTAGTACTATGTCCAGTGGTGGTCAGAATGGGCTTGGCCCTGGAAGGTTCTGAGCATTTTAATTCCTGATCCTGCAGGATGCTTTGCTGTATCATGCCAACCATTTGGATGGGTGAATGGTGAGGTAGCAAAGCTTGGTAAGAATACAGCTACCTAAATTAAAGGGAAAGGAGGTTTGAGAGACATTTCATGGAAGCAAGCAACAAAACTGAGGAATTGGTAGAGGGAATGTAACAATGGTAGATAATTCAGTGTACATAAGTGCACTGTGTTGCATTTTGGAAGGAACAGTTAAACTCCCTCATTACATACCACTGGTTTCTCGCTTAGTTGAGGCATCTTTGTGGACAGTTCAGTGAAGATATCTTTGTAAAGTATAGCAGCAATTCAAAAAGCAGATAGTACATTGGATTAAATTAGGAAGTGAATAATACAGAAAATAAGGTAATACTATTGTAATATCCAATGATGAGTCCACTTTTCAAATGATGTGGGAAGTTTTGGTCCTTTCATCTTAAGAAAGACAAGACATGATGGAAATAGAAGAGGTTTAAAAAACACCAAAATGATTAAAAGCCTAGAAAGAAGTCTATTTGAGATTAAAGACTAGGAAAGGAAAGGAGAAAAATTAGATGAGATATCATAGATGCACAAAATAACAATTGTTATAGAAGAGGCCAAGCAGGGCCTCTTGTCAGTTTTTCTCATAATACAGCAAGGCATTTAGAATTAAAAGGCAACATGTTTGGAATAGATAAAAGGAAGTATAGTTTTATGCAGCATACAATTAACCTGTGTAAATCAGTGCCAAAGGATAACATTGCAAAAAATCGCTAGGTATTGTTAAAAATAATTATTGTTGTTAAGGTAACAAAGTCCTGTGGCACCTTAAAGACTAACTATAAAGTTTTGAAGCATAAGCTTTCGTGGGCTAATACCCACTTTTTACCTCTGCTATTCCAGACTAACACGGCTACCTCTCTTATTGTTGTTAAGTATCTGCAGCTATGCTAACTAGAATGAAATGGCCAGGTTATATTATTCATGCTGCTTCAAGAAATAAATCAATGATCATCTGGAGTCCAGCAAAAATGTCTCCCTTTGGTAAAGTGCACAGTTTGGTGCATTATATCTTCCTCTGCAGTGGCCTACGGTTTTATCAGAAAAATTGTTGGTTGGATCCATTGTAATATTGATATTCCTAGAAGTTCAGTCTCTATGCTAAATCCCCAGGCAGGTATGCTGTTTGTGCTGATTATTTTTGTGATGTTGATACTGGTTTTCTGAGAACTGAACCCCAGGCTGTTTGATGGAAACTATTAATAGTGGTTAGCTGAAAATGACTGTTCATTTTTGACATGGGGTAAGGAATGAAAAGTTCCGTTTCCAGTTACCAATCTCCAGTGCCATTCATTTCACTCATGCTAGTTAAATTTGTTAATCTATGTTGTAAAGCCCCAGAAGGTGGTATTACAAAATTGTATACAGAATCAGTTGTTTTACAGTTAAGATGTAAACAGCTTCCCAACATATGGTTGAGGGTTTTTAGTTTCCATTTAAACTCAGATTTAACCTAAATACAAGATTATGGGAATTCTGCATTTTCTCAGCACTTCCCAATTTGCTCCATTTTTCGAAGGCAGTCTAGTTTTGCACTGAATTTAAAAATGGCTAGGGAGCCAGTAAAGGGGGATGTCATAAAGAGAGTGGGGGAGAGAGAAACATAGGAAGAGAATGATTTACTTAATTGTAGGATGGAGATTATACTTGTGTGTTTGTTTCCAGTTAATTGTGTTAACTAAATTAATGGTAAATGCAACCTGTCCCCTGTAATTCTAAAGCTTTGTCTTTCACTAGGAAAGTGTGCCAAAAATTTAAACACCTAAGTTGGCCTACACTTAAGACAGCTCCTTTTAAAAGGACAGTAGTGATTTAAAATTTCCTACTGTTAAAAATAACTCATCAGATTACTAAAAGTGAAATATTATAGAAAATGTTGTTTTTCTGTATTTTTTTCAGTGTTTTTTGAGTGCATTAGGCTCACTTAGGTCTGGTCTACACTTAAAACATTTGCTGGCCTACCTGCGTTAAGAGTATGAAAAAATCACACCTGTAAGCAACATAGCTTTTCCAGCAAAAGCCACAGTGTAGATGCAGTTAAGGACTTTGTTGTAAGGGGAACTTGGATAACCTATGCCAGCAAATAACTCTTTTGCTGGTATAAACTGTGTTCCCATTAGAGGGGTTTACCAGTATAGTATTACCAGCAAACCCTTCATACTGTAGACAAGGCCTTAATATCTAGTGGTTTTCATGGATTCCCTTAAATTGCTATTCAATTTTCCTCTTTTGCTTGTGTGCACTTTTCATATGGCAACAGGGTAGAGGATAAACATTTAAACAAAATAGGAAATTGTGATTGTATAACGGCAAAAATTAACAGGACAGGAGTAATTGTACCTAAAAAACCCACTTCTAACTCCCTCTTTGAGGTCACTTTGAGTGTAATCCTGGTGGGTATATGTGCTCAGATACACTTGCCTAGTCACATTTAGTAGTAAAGTATTATCCATAGTATATTGAAACTGTATGATCAGAAAAGGAAAATTCAGTAGTTAAAAATAAAAACCAACCCACTTTCACCTTTGATAATACATAGCTCTTTTTTTCACTAGTCCTCAAGGACTTAATGCCATTGAAACCAGTGGCAAGATATTGTGGTTGATAACTACAAGGTTGGTGCTCAATACTTACAGGATCAAGTACAAGCAAACAAGAGGAGAAGAGACTTAACAGGTAGCTCTCCTTTAGCATTTCCATTCCAAGTGTCCTTCCTGAAAATGTGTGTTAAATTTAGAAAAAATAAATCAAATCAAACCGTATCATGTTAAGGTTGTGATATGTACGGTTCTAAGAGTACAGGAAGTGCAACGCTAAAAAAAATGACCTGACTATTTGTTTCTTTGTTTGATGTGAGTTTGGATACTTTATGTCCTTGAATTTTTGTCGTGTTTATTTTTTGTCAAAACTGTTTAACAATACTTTTGATAATTTTGCCAGTTTGCTAAACTCTATTTTTTACTTTGCTTATTCAGCTAGCACTTAAACTGTGTAGTTAAACAGATTATCTGTTCAGGGGGATCATGTAAAGAAATTACAATATAATGAGATCTGGTTGTATTTTTTAAAAATAAGTGCAGGAACTCCTCACTTAAAGTCATCCTAGTTAACCTTGTTACTTTGCTAAGCAATTAGAGAACATGCCCATTTAAAGTTGAGCAATGCTCCACTCTTACTTTCTTTGGCTGCCTGCTCTGTCCACAGCAGGGAGCCTCCCTATGCTCTTCCCCTTCCCCCACAGAGGCTGATCAGTGCCTTTCCCCTCCTCCCCCTGCTTCCTGCTGGGGCAGTCAGCTGGCTTTCAGGTGTTTAGAAGTCAGGAGGGAAGGGGAGCCTGCTGGGGAGCACTTGCTCCTACCCCCTCCCTCTTACCAGGAGGGAGGGGGTAGGAGTGAGTCCTGGGCGAGCAGGCTCCCCCTCCCTCCCCTGCCTCCTATGTATATAATGTATGTATTTTTGACTGACAAAAAAAAAATAATCCCTGGAACCTAACCTCCCATTTACATTAATTCTTATGGGGAAATTGGATTTGTTTAACCACTTTCACTTAGTCTCATTTTTCAGGAACATAACTAGAACGTTAAGTGAAGAGTTCCTGTACGCCTTTTTTAACAGGACAACATTAACAAGAAAATAGTTAATTTCCTTTTTACAGCCTAAGAAATCTCCAGAAAGTATCGGAAGGAAAAAATTCTAAATAAATAGTAATTACCACTCAGAGAGAGGTTTAAGATTAGCAGCCTTGTTAGTCTGTATCCGTAAATAAGACGAGGAATACTTGTGGCACCTTAGAGACTAACTGGTTTATTTCAGCATAAGCTTTTGTGGGCTATAGCCCACTTCATCGGATGCATAGAATGGAACAGAGGTAAGATGTACAAGCAAAAAAAGTTGTACATTACCATGCCAGTTCTAAGAGGCTGTTTAATGTGGATGGGCCATTATCAGCAGGAGAGAAAAATCTTTTGTAGTGGATCTGTTTCTGACAGGTGATAAGAACCTTTGAAGGGAAATTAACTAGGGAAATGCATTCAGTTAGTATAATGACAAAGCCATTCACAATCTCTGTTTAGCCCTTGGTTGATAGTGTCCAATTTGAAAATTAATTCCAGTTCCTCAGCTTCTTGTTGGAGAGGATACTAACGGAAAAGTTTGGATATATAGTGTTGCATTTCAGTCTCACAAAAGAAAATAAATACACACATTTCATAACAGAATGATAAAGGAGGATGCCATAGTATAGGGAACCATGTTCATATAATCTGGTAATGTCCCAAATTAAGATGTCAGGTCTGATGCACGTTTCATTTTGGAAATTTCTTGACTTGGTTCAGTTGCCTTACAATGACAGAAAATATGGATCAAAATCTAATTATGCTGCATCATGGCCAAATACATTAAGACACAACGTTTGTAATAGATAACCTTAAACAGATAAATATATGAGACCACCTGAAATATAACAGTAAAATGCATTTTTTTTTAAATTTAATTTGGTCTCTATTTTTTCAAAATATTTACGGATGAGTGCTTTATATTTTCGAAGTATTTTACAAACAAGATAAATATGCTAATTATCCAGGTATCAGTAGTATTAAACACCTACTGATGATACAAAAGTACTCTAGATAAGTCCAAAGATAACTGCTAAGAGTTACAAAGGAAACTCACAAAACTGGGTGACTTGGCAACAAAATGGCAGGTGTAATTCAATGTTGATAAATGCAAAGTAATGAACTGTGGAAAACATAATCCCAACTATGCTCACAGAATGGTGGTGTCTTAATTAGCCATTAAAATTCAAGAAAAAGATCTTGGATTTATTGTGGATTGTTGTCTGAAAACATCCGTTCAATGTGTAGTAATAGTCAAAAATGCTAACCATGTTAGGAACCACTAAGGAAGGGATAAATAAGGAGACAGAAAATATCATAATGCCACTATATAAATCCATCCTACATTCACACCCTGAATACTGTGTGATGCCACTATATAAATCCATCCTACGTTCACACCCTGAATGCCGTGTGTAGTTCTGGTCACCCCATCTCAAAAAAGATACATTAGAATTGGAAAAGGTACAGAGAAGGGCAACAAAAATGAGGAGGGTATGGATCAGCTTCCATATGAGGAGAGATTAAAAAGACTGGGACTTTTCAGCTTGGAAAAGAGATGACTAAAATGGGAAATATTATAGAGATCTATAAAATAATGAATAGTATGGAAAAAGAGAATAAGTTATTTACTCCTTCACATAACATTGAAATTAATAGGCAGCAGGTCTAAAACAAATAAAAGGAAATACTTCACACAAAGCACCGTCAGCCCATGGAACACATTGTTGGGAGATGTTGTGAAGGCCAAAACTATAACCGGGCTCAAAAAAGAATTAGATAAATTTTGTGGAGGATAGGCCCATCAACCGCTTTTAACCAATCTGGTCAGGGATACGACACTAGGCTCTGGGTGCTCCTAGCCTCTAACTGCCCGAAGCTGGGGATGGACAACAGGGGGATGGATCATTCAGCAGTTTCCCTGTTCTGTTCATTCCCTCTGAAGCACCTGTCATTGGCCACTGAAGACAGAATATTGCACTAGATCAGGGTTTCTCAAACTGGGGGTTGCGACCCCCCCAGGGGGTCGCCGAGCGCTCCCCGGGGGGGTTGCGAGCTCCTGCCGCCGCAACTCGTGGCGACTGGGGCCGGTGCGCAGCCGGCAGCCCCCCCACGGCGGGGACGGGGGACCGGGGCCCTCCCGGCAGCCCGCCCGCCCGCGATGGGGACAGGGGACCAGGGCCCTCCCGGCAGCCCGCCTGCCCGTGGCGGGGACGGGGGACCGGGGCGCACACACTTTTTTTGTGTGTGTGGTTTTTTTTTTTTTTTTTTTTTTTTTTGGTAATTCAGCGTTTTTCGGCGGAGGGGGTCGTGCCGCGCCGCCGGATCACAAAAAGGGGTCGCGGTCTCAACTAGTTTTCCTAGTTTGGTAGTATCTCTTTCTGTGTGCACATACATACAGGCCTTCACTGTTGTCGTAAACATAAAAGTAGCCTAAAAATTCCTCCTTACCTGTAATGGGTTAAGAAGCTAATGGAAAATACCTGTCAGAGTTTGATATTTTTACAAATAAAAAACTGCATCATAAGCATGAGTGCTCATAAGACAGGGGTGAGCAAACTACAGCCTATGGGCCTGTGGGACCGTCCAACCAGGCCCCATAGCTCCCAGACGGGGAGGCTAGCCCCCAGCCCCTCTTCTGCTGTCCCCCGTCCCCCGCAGCCCCAGCTTGCCGTGTCGCCAGCACTCTGGCCCATCGGCTCCTGCTAGGCAGCATGGCTGGCTTTGTCGGGCTGCGAGCTCCTGCTGCTCTGAGCAGCATGGTAAGGGGACAGGGAGTTGGGGAGTCGGATAAGGGTCCCGGGGTCCTGAGAGGTGAACAGGTAGCAGGGGGTTTGGCTAGGAGGTGGGGTCCTGGGGGGGGTAGTTGGGACGAGGGTTTTGGGAGGGGGCGGTCAGGGGGCAGGGAGTGGGAAGGAGGAGTTGGTTGGGTCAGGGATTCTGAGGAGGGCACTCGGGCAGGAAGTGGGAAGGGGCAAATACGGGGCAAGGGCCAGTCTGTTTGGGGACGTGCAGCCTTCCCTACCTGGCCCTCCATACAGTTTCACAACCCCAATGCGAAAAAGTTTGCCCACCCTGTCATAAGAACTAATCTGGAGGCATTGCTAAGCAACTTTAGGAAGAGATTTAACTTTGACAAATGTCCAATAACACTTTATCTTTTATTGCTCATCATTTTAACCATATCACTTCTAAGAAGTTAAATGCAGTCATCTTAACTGGTTACAAGTATAAAGGTTAGCTTGTCTGTACAGTACCTTTTTTTCCTTCTGTCATAACTATGTATATGCATCAACATTAACCATGGTAGAGTAGCCACGTTTGTATCAGTGCATCTTGAGGAAGCAATGTTAGCTATTCTGTAGTGTTTCAGAATACAAAATTTAAAAAAGATGAGTAAAATAACTAAATGAAAAATTTGGAGGAAAAACACCCTTAAAATTGAAAATAAAGTAAATTAAAAAAAAAAAATTCAGGTGCTACACCTGCCCCTGAATCCACTTGCTGGTTTTTGTGGTCTAGGAACCACACTGTCCTAGTTTTAAAATAACTTTTTTTAAAAAGTCTCTCCTCTGATGCTGTGTATAGGGACATAAAAGGGAGAATGACAACACAGAAGGTGGTGTCAAATTAATATTAAAAAAATATGTTTTTGCTTTGCTTTAATAATGAATTACATTTCAGGTGCAGGAATTTTTGTTGAGTTGCTTTTCTTTAACCTAAGGTATTTGAACACTTAAAATGATCTAGTATTTACAAAATTAACAGCGTGTCTGTGGCCTTAATTACAGTGTGTGTTCCCATGTAAGCATAGGTATGTAAACATTTGTTGAACATATTTATATAGTTGTATTTTAATATTTTGGATATTTGGCTATGTATTTCTCTTTTACAGTAATTTTTTAAAGATTTGAGTGTAATGGCTCTACTTAAAACAATTAGGAAAAAATGGTCCTTGTTGAGAGTTCACTTTTTTCTTTAAAAAAAATCACCTTTTTAAAAAATGGATGCATTAATCTGCATGCTTATTTTTGTTTTTTCCCCACAACGTCATGTTTGTTTCCTAAACTGCCTTTAAAAATCGGTAGCTATAGATATTGTGCAATGTGGAGGAAAGGGATTTTGTTGGAGCCTTGAATGTAATATGGTCCTTTCGATTTCCCTCCGTGGTGTAAGGGAGGCCAAATTTGGCTTTTTAGATGTATTTGGGTGCTAATGTGTATGCAGAGCTCAGGTAAAATTTTCAAAAGCACCTAGGTATTATTTTCAAAAGAGACTTAAGAACCAAAGTTAGTGAAATTGGAGTCTAGGTGTGTAAATCTCTTCTGAAAATATTGCCCCTCTTCTGTTTTTCAGTGTTGTTTTGTTAGTGGAATTTGACATTCTAGCTCCTGAGACAATGTAAGGTTGGTTTTCTGATCAAGTTTGTTATTAGGTTGTTACAGATTTAGTTTTCTCCTAATGACTGATTCAGAAAACAGCTTAAAAAAATAAATGGTAAGGGCGAAGACCAGGACAGATGCAGAAGCATTAACTTATGAGATTGCTGTTGCTGTACCGGATCATCATGGTATAAGCCCAGGCAGTATGAAAACATGGTCCCTCAGGAAAGGCTAGAGGAAGTGAACTTAAATGATAGGCTTGTTAAAGAAACCAGTCGTCGACTTGTCATTCGCTTAAGAGCTACTCTATGTGGATTTTGAACACTTTATCACTTAGGGCTTGTCCTCACTTGGGGAGGGGGGGGGGATATCGACTGCAGATACGCAACTTCAGCTACGTGAATCACGTAGCTGAAGTTTGCGTATCTGCCGCCGACTTACCTGCTGTCCTCATGGTGGCGGCAGGCGGCGGCGCGCTCCCCCGTCGACTCCAGCTTGCGCCTCCTGGCAAGCTGGAGTTCTGGAGTCGACGGGGGAGTCGCAGGCGATCGATTTATCGCATCTTAACAAAACGCGATAAATCGATCGCCAGAAGATCGATCCCCCACCACGGGAGTGAAGACGAGCCCTTACTTACTAGATGACAGGAAGCAGCACTACAGCATAGCTGGTGTTGCTTAATACTTATAGTTGGAGTTCAGGTCATATTTTTTTTTTTTTAAGAAAAGACTTATAAATGAAAATCGTCATGAATTGTCCCAAGTCCATCCATTAAAGGTGACATGCATAGGGACACTGTGCATCTGTGTCCTTTTGCTGCTTTACAGTCTGTGTTAATATATTCCTTTTCAGTCCTGGTTGACAGTTAGCCCTGAAAATGCAGTGTCTATCCTTTTCTTCCCACATGGGAGCACTATCAGTTAAAATCTAATACGTGTTTATATCATATTCCATCTTAAAGTATTCTGGAGTGCACAAGTTGAAATGGTAAGCACTACCTGAAAATTGCTGCTTTTACCATTGAAACACAGTTCTCTCTGGAGTGAAATATAGTAGCTTTTTTGACAGCAGTTTTACCAGTAGTTTAAGACATGGAAGGAAAAAACATCCTGTTGAAACTACAGAATTTAAATAGGCAGCAATTACAGTGTTGTAATTAGATCAGAGAGTTAAAATTGGCCAGGATGTCAGGGTTAATACCACTGCCCTTGAAAAAATTCCCTTGGAATTTTTAAGGATGACAAGTAATCATGATGACCTCTGTCTGAACTTCTCCAAAAGACAGTGGCACAGGGTGACCCCCTAACACCATGCTGAAGCATTGGTTCAGCTCTGATTCAGATTAATGAATTGCTGTCATACCACTTTGTGCATTATCTAGATGTTTTCTAAGGTTTTCCATCCATGTATAGACTGTGACCCAGCCTTACTTAGTATGAGAGATCTGACAGGATCACAATATAAAACGATATTTATGTGGGCTTGAAGTTTTTCTGCATGTTCTTTTTATGGTAGATAATTTTAAAAAGACTCATGGTAGAATATCTCAGGACTGTGGTCATTTGGGGTATTTTAATGTAAGGCTTTCTTTAACCCCACATTCTCTTTATCATTTTTCTTTTTAGTCACCCTGTTTTACATTGTCAATGAGTCGTATACTCCCAAAAAGGCATGGAGCAACAGTTCTCTTTCAACACTGACCGTAATTTTTGTTCTTGGGCTGTTATCCACATTGTGCTTCCCTTCTACCTACTTTCCTTACCCAAAAAAGTTAATTAGCAATATAATCTTATCTGAATGGTAGTGAACATTAGGAGCTTAAAGGTAAATGTTTTCTCCTATCTCAATCCGTTAGTTGCAAATTTTCATCCAAAGGTTGCAGAAACAATTGTTCAAATAAAATCTTGTTATGAAGAGGGATTTTAAGCATTATTGTTGGTACTGTATAAGAGCTAATGCTATTAAAGTTGTGACAGCAGTCAGTATCTTTGCTATTGTAACTTTGCTTTCAAGTCTATCAATTCCTAAACCAGTTTTAGCCACTAGTTTTTTCCTAATTTATTATAGCTCTGGAGCTACAGGCAAAGTGAGAAGGAAAATTATTTTATACTATTTCAGAAGATTTATTTGTTTCAGAAGATATAGTTCAGAAGAACTTTTGCTTGCCAAAAAACTCACAAGAATACAGATCCCCAACATTTTATTTACCGTATACTCAGTGTTTAATAGTAATTTTCAAAGTAGAAGATTCCAGATATTACGGATGTGCTCTCTCTCTTTTTTTTTTTTTTAAAGATTTCTTTACCTGTTTAAGACACTAGTTAAAAGTATTTATTCAGACATATATAGAAACATGTAGGTAACTTACCTTCCTGACAAAATGCCGTTAAAACAAATATTTGTAATCTTTGTAATACTATACCACACCTATATACTCTAAAGGTCGATGACAAATGATTGCAGGGGTAGTTTTCATAGCAGTATGTAGTGTTATAATTATTAATAGATTCCAAGGCCAGAAGGAACCAATGTGATTATCTAGTCTGACTTTCTGTATGACACAGGGCATAGAACTTCCCCAAAATAATTTTTAGAGTATGTCTTTTAGGAAAAAAATCCAAATTTGAATATGATTATAAATTATTTTTATGCTTTGTGTACTCAACCTGAGGAGAAGATGTTTTCCCCCCAAAATGAAATCGCTATTTAACTAGCACCACACATAGCTAGTAGTTAGCAGACCTATCTATCTATAAAAACATGCACACATTTCTTTTTTGTTCAAAGCATTTTTATAAAACATCAGTGGTACTCCATAAATCAGCAGTGTTTAGTTTGTAGGGAGGATTTTCTGATTTATTGAAGAATTTTTAGTACACTTCTTCAATATATTATGCTTGGTCACCCATATATAATTAAAATTACTTATCCAAATCAGGTTGTTGTGTTGGCCATTTTTATCCAGTTAACCCTGCTACTTATTTTTCAGTGCTGATTCAGGGGGAACTCTTTGCTGGAAAACCACTGTCATTAATAGTTTTGTTATGACAAAAATGATCATTAAAATTCCTATTGATGAATTATTGGAAAGTGCTTGGTGTAAATCTCCTTTAAAATGTTAAGTAGAGAGAGACCTTTCTAATGAACTTTAAAGTATGTGATGTGAGTTGATTGAGCACATCTAATCTGTTTCCTAGTAAGTACATGGCTCTGCTGTAGACACAATTTAAACCAAGGATCCATTGGGAATCGGGAGAAAATAGTGGTATTTTCTCAAGCACCCTCAGTAAATCCACCCCTACCCACTTGGGGTTCCAAAATGAGATGCTTCTCAGAGTAGATCATGCAGATCTTCTAATTATGATTCTCCCAGTTCCTTGTGTGTTTTGATCATCAGAGAAGGTGGTTAATGTCTTCCCAGACCAGTGGTTGGGGCAGGGCCAGACATTGGGCCAAATTCTGACAGGTACTACATAAACCCATCTAGCAACAGGATCATAGTGTAGCAGTATTCTACTGTAGATGACTTCAAAATTGAATGATTAGCTGCTCTTGGCATGGAATGTATGTCAGGATGTAGTCCACATATTTATGCTCCTTGACCTGCCAGTAGCTATGACAAATGACTGCTAAGTGCAGATTTTTGCTTCTGAAAGGAGTAATTTGCTTGGGGTATGGGTTGGGCTGATACCAGCAAATACCAATACATATAAAAGACTGCTTTTTTTCAGCTTACAAGTGTACACATTTTGAGAATTTTTGTGGTTTCGGCAATGTTCCTTTTAAATTTTCTTTGTACTGAACAGGCTACAGAGTCCACTGAGCACTACATTTTTGTCCTTGGTAAGTTTACACTTGTCCAGGACAAAATGGGTGAGGAGAGTTATGTAGGGTGCCAGAGATGTATACAAAGGGGATTTTCACTCTCTTCCCTACAAGCTGTGGGTGTTCAGGGGCTAGGGGTGAGTGGTTGGATGTGTGTATGTGTAGGGTTGAGTACATTGAGAAACGCTGAGTTTCCACTGATCTAGATATGTTCTGAGTAAGTTTATATAACATTGTTTAAAATGCTGGTGGCAGCCTAGTGCTCTGCCTCCATTTGCATTACAGCTAGTGGAGCTGCAACAGTGGAGAAATTTTAGAGAAATATATGTAGAGAATGCCACTGAATTAGGAACTATTTCACCAGTATGGGCCTCAATTGTATGTTGAGTAAGGTGCCAATTTGACTTTGGAAATGCGTTGAGCAACAAAATTCCATTATATTTTTTTTTCTGGACTCTTTGATTCTCAAGTCTCCTGGCCCAGAAAACACTGAAGTTAAGGAGAGACCTTTGTGGTTGGACACGTGGAAATATTTGTCCCCAATCGCATTGACTCCCTGAAGGATGTTGCTCTGCTTTGCCTGTTCAGGGACTTAAAATTGAGACACTCTGTGTAGCCAGTATAGTTAGATGGACTTCAATAGTTCAGATTTAGGTGAGGTATATTGCAGGAATGGGTGAGTAAAATTCTGTGGCCTGCAATGTGCAGGAGGTCAGACTAGATGATCATAATGGTCCCTTCTGACCTTAAAGTCTGAGTCTAGATACGGGGGAAGTGTCAGGGCAAGCAAGCCTCTTCTTGTGGCACTTATGTCAGGATGTGACAGTTAGAGAAAAAATCCTTAAGGCCTTACCTACATTACAAAGTTAAGTTGACGTAAGTTATGTCAACGATCATAAGTGGCTTCAATTACATCGGTTGTGTATGTCCACACATTGCCCCTTATGTCAGCAGAGTGCATCCATAGTTGGTGTTCTTGCATCAACAGAGAGAGAGAGTTACATCATGGGTAGCTATCTCACTGTGCAGCTTACCACCCTCTGCTGCTCAGAGATCTGGGAACAGATTGTAGTGCTTTGTAGGAGTGTGCTCACCATCCCATGATGCTGTTCTTTCTAGCTCCTCATTCCTTTGGCTTCTGAATTCATTTTGTGCCTTTTTGAACAGCCCCTGTAAACTGTGCTACCACTGTCTCTGCCTGAAAACCTGGATCCTCCTGATTAGTATTATGATGGTCTGTGATTAGTATTATGAATGCAACATGGCTGGTCCTGTAGTATTTCATGAGCTGGGAAACAGAAAATGAATCTGTGGTACCTGCCCTGCTGCGTGCAATTGAAAGAAACAATTCAAGATTGCTGCTGGCATTCATAGAGCAGCTGCACATGGTGGCCCATCCATACTGGACTCAGTAAACAAGCACTGAGTGGTGGAATCAAATCATGATGCACGTATGGGATGATGAGCAGAGTCTGCAGAATTTTCAGATGTGCAAAGCCACCATCCTGGAATTGTGTGTGGAGTTCGCCCCTGCCCTGTGGCTCAAGGACACCAGTGAGAGCTGCCCTCACAGTCGAAAAGCGAGTGGCGATCACTGTGCAGAAGCTGGCGAGTCCAGACTGCTGCTGGTCAGTCGTGAATCAGTTTGGAATTGGCAAGTCCACTGTGGGGGTTGGAAAGTTTCGGTGATGCAAGTGTGCAGGGCTGTTCATCCTCTCCTGCTACAAAGGACTGTGAATCTGGGTAATGTGCAAGAAATAACTGATGGCTTTATGGTAATGGCAGTACAAATAACAGTAAAAACTCATTCTGCAGGCCAGAATAGCTGAAACCTGAATTTAGGAATAGAAATTTCAAACCCCTCTGTTTAACCTAGTTAAAATCAACTCAGACATCTTGTAAGATACAGCTTCTGAAGTGTTGTGCCTGAACATATACAAATGAGAAAAGGTCATCCAGACCAGAAATTAGGTTTCTTGATTGAGAGCTTGTGGCTGCTAGCCAGTGCACTTGCAGCCTTACAGGCAATGGGAGGAGTTAAGCCCCGGAGTGAGGTGCTGGCAGAGGGTGTCAGAGGGCAAAATCTAGCACAGGCAGGGGCAACGGGGGTTTGCAGTTGCCCCAATGGGACTGAGACACCAGTATTTGCAGAAATAGTTGGTAGTGGGGGGTGAGACTTTTTTATTTGATCAAAGTGGGTTTTTTGTATGCGCACACGTACCTATGAAGAACTGCTATAGTAGCACATTCCTAGGGGGAGCAGTATAATAATACTACAGAATGCAAGAAAATGCTACCCCCCCCCATCCCCCCGTCGCTTGCCCAATGTGTCCTGATATTTTTCTCTTGTGATCTGGTCACCCTACCCCAGCCCCTGCCGCAGCAGGCTGTCGGCAGCAACCCAGGCCCTGCCACGGCGGGCTGCCAGCGGCACCCCCGGGCCCTGTCCCGGGGGGTTGCTGGCACCCTCCCCTGAGTCCGGCCCTTGCCCTGGGGGGCTGGAACCCCAACACCCCCCCCCCCCAGCTCAGCCCCTGCCCAGGGGGCTGCTGGCACCCCCCTCCAGCCCGGCCCATGCCCCGCCCCCGACCCCTAAGGGGGGTCACGCTTAGAGGCCTGGTGTCCAAAAGGGGTCACTAGTAGAAAAAGTTTGAGAACCACTGGTTAGCAACAGGTGGAATCCGCAACAGGAAAGATGATGATGTAATGTGGAATATAATCTTGAATTCTTCCTGGCCTTCTAGTATTTAAAAGTGAAGATCCAGCTTTCTACACCAAATTTGTTTGCAAACGAGGTTGTCATAGATAGTCCCAACAAAGTGGTGGAACACTGTGAAGGTAAAATCATGCAAGACCAAGCCAATGGAATCAATGATCTGCTATCCTGTTCAGATAGTTTAGCATGAATCAAGAATGTTTGTTTGTTCAAATTGATTTGGTCAAATCTTTGTAGTAGGGTAGGTGCTGAGAAAGCAAATAAATTGGTAAAAATATGTCTCTAAGAGCAGATGCAAAAGAATGTTAGGCCCAACTTAGTTAATAGACTGGGGCCTTGGTTAGTGCAGTGTCGTGGTTTCATGCAGAAGAGAAAGCAGTTCACTTTGAGCAATGTTTGTCTCTTTATGCTTGATGAATGATTGGTTAGTGATTTTTGTTCAACTTCTTTCATCTTTATTCCCCCTGCTCTCAGGGAAAAAAATGATGGGTTTTGTCTTTTTTTTGTTTGTTTGTTTTTTTGGGTCTTTTCTTTTTTTTCCTTCTTCTTTTTCCTGGGGAGAGGTTAAGTAGCTGGGGGAGGATTGGGGAAAACTTGCTACTACTCTGTTTATTAGCCACATGATAATTCCATTGGAATTCTGTAATACTGTTCAAATTGCATAATAAGAGACTTTTTTTCTCCTCCTGAAGTCAGTACTCAAATTCATAAGCAATTGCAGTACCAACAGAAGCAAAAACTAGATTATCTGCTGTGAGAATACTTTTTGTAGTCATAGCTGTAATAGAGCAGAACTGAATGTTCAGGATTAAATTTGAGGCCCTGACTTCCTATGTAGGGGAAACAGAGCATTTATGAACATTGTAGACTTGCCAAAAGGAAAAAAGAGTAATTGGACAAACATAGAATATTCAGTTTATTCTGGCATCTGCCAGCAACTGCTGAGTGGACTTCCTGCCTTGGGATAAGGCTGACATTTTGGGCAGTCTCTGTGTGAAGTTACCCTTTAACTACACTGAAAACAGCTGTTGTTTAAATGACAAAGGCCAGTTAATAACATTGTTTGGCAGTTTATCATGATTTTAACAGTTCTCAAAAGCAATCTGCTTTTACATTTTAAAAAGATTTGGGGCAAGAGCGCTGCTTACATGGTTGTTCATTAACAAGTTCTGTTAATTCCTTGTGTAAAATCATTATTCTAATTAAAGAAAATTTTGAAATGTAGGAAAATGGATGTTACTGAAAAAATGGCATAAGGAATTTAGTTTGAGAACTAGTCTTTTAGTTTGAGAACTATAAGCTTTCTTACCTATTTTCCCTGAATTGGTGAATCAGAGTGGATTTAAATCGCTAGTCAGAAAGACTCGATTTAATCATGAATTTCTACATAAAAGTACATTCTTGTTGGTTGTTATAACCTTAATACATATTCTTCACAACTCAGATGTAGGTTTCATTTTTAGAAGGTACGCACTATAAATTTTTAAGTGATTTATTTTGAAAACTTTTCAAATGAGTTTTACAGCTATATCAGAAAATGAATGATTGATTATTTCAAGGTAATTTAAGCAGATAGTTCACCTCCCAGTAACTTCATAAATATCTCCAATTCAACAGGTTAATTAACAACATTTGGAGAATTTTCTTGCCATGCTGTATTAGGAGGAGAACATCATTAGACAGACGTTTAAATTGTTTTATTTTACTAAAACAACATTCTTATGTATTTTGGTTTTTTTCTTCAACAGCAAACATATTTTAACAAAACAAGAATACACATTTTTGAACTTAAACACAAGTTTTTTAAAAATCAGGTTTGTTTTTGTTAAAATTGTTTAAATAAAATAGTTAAATGAAATATTTTTAAAAAACCAAACAAATTAAATCAACTACATCAGCCACGTCAACATGAGAAACTTAAAATATTGACTTCTGCAACTAGCAGTCATCTTCACCTTCATTTTCCTGTTTGTTCATAATTTGGAAAAAACAAACAAACAAGCTTTCCTGCTTTTTCAGGTCCCAAACAATTTCTCAATTTGGAATGAATTGGCCAAAGGAAGAAAATATTCTTTCTACACCTGCAGAAGAAGCTACTGCTGTTCAAAGTGTAAGATTATCACTTTACCAGTCTCTGAATCAAAGTGCTTATGTGACTTCCACTAGTTAACTGGTGTGACTGTCTTTAAAATATCATCAGCAAACATATTTCTTGAATGGATCACTTTTAGCTCTGAAATGTATTGCAATTGGTATTATGGAGGGATGACTGCTTAATGTCCATGTCATAGCCAACTCCTTTCCTCTTGCAGATAAGGTTTGACCCTGGTACCAAGTATTGAGAATATTTGCAAGAAAATGAGCTGGAGATAGTGCTGGTCCCATTCGTGGTTTTTTTAATGCTTGTAATTTAACTCTGTCATTCCATATTTCTCTATTTAAGATCTCACTCAGTTCCTTCCAAATTTCAACAGAGCTATTTTCCTGCATTTTGTTCAAGGCTACAGAAATAGGCTTCAGAGTACTCAGCATGTTTTCAACATTTCTCCTAAGCCCAACATTGAGAACTTTGGCTGTGAGAGTACCATCTATTTTTTCACGATTTTGTTCACAAATTATCAGATTAAGCCAGTTCTTTATATAGTGCTCAAAACAGGCCACTACTGAGTTCCATTACACGTCTTGTAGAAGAGTTAGCTTGGTTCCTCACACTTTTTTCAGCAGCTGCTGCAGAGTGGTTGTTACGGAAGTATTTTGCAATTCAACAACATTAGCCTTTATTTCTGGAACACTGAAGTCTTTGGCTAGGAGGTGCATCAATTCAGCACTGCTACCCTATGTCATTAGCTTGGGACTCTCTCTCTTCTATATTTCTTCTCATCTTGGATACATTTGCAGCATTGCCTGTGACCAAACTGCATATGAAACATCTGAATTTTTTTTCATAGTTATAGCTTTTACTGCTACGTGTTGTAAGTATTCTGCTGTGTGTGCATTTCCTGGTGTGTCAGTTTCTGTAAGGAAGACATTCCCTTCTTCTCTTGTCACAGAAGCACATACAGCAGGATCATTATGAACGTTTCTCCATCCATCAAATTCAGGTTAAGAATTTCACCCTCTAGGCCTTTTGCACACTACTCAATTTCTCTTTCATACACTTGATCCAGCACTTTTCTTGCAACATCTGCTCTGTTGGGTGGACTGTATCCTAATCTTAATGACTGAACCATGTTAATGAAGTGTGGGTTCTCAATCATACCAAAAGAAGAGTTTGTTGCATAAATAAACCAGGCAATTTTTTCATCAATTACAGTCAGTAGATTAAAAAAAGAGATATCTGGAAGATGGAGATTTCTTTTCTTTTTGAAATACTATAATTGGCAGATAACTGAAATTATAGAAAATGATGGAGATCTTGAAAGTGGATAGTCTTCAGAATCCTGTATGTTGAGGATGGATTCTCCTAAACAAAATAAATCAATGCAATTACTTATTTATAATTACCATACTGCTCATTTAGTATTACTCACTGCATTCACTGACCTCAGTACCATTGTAAAGGTGAAATTGTAAAAGGAAAATCTACTTATTTCAGCTATTTATTTATTATCACAACTGCATCTAAAATTCTACATTTTTTCTCAAGCATAAGAATTCAAAAATAGTCCAGAAGGAAGACAGACAGTTATTAAGAAAAGAGTATGAAGTAAGAAAGTTTGCCAACCTGAAGCTCCTGCATGTTTAGACAAGTTCCTTTCATCATCTTCAACGCAGCTTCCTCCTGAGAAGGAACACTTCTAATGATGTTGTTTCATTCGGGCAACCAGGCTTTGCATCTCTTCCAGTCTCATGAGAGCCAAAATCAAGGAACTCAGGAAGGCTATTTGATACTAATGATAGACCATTTAATCAAAGTAATTAATTCCATGCCTGACACTGAAGAATTTCATCTCCCCAGGCAAAGCAAGAGCCTCTCACACTAAACAGATGTGTTGGTTTTTCCTGTTGCCAAATCTTTTCAAAACTGTAGACCAAAGATAGAATCTTACTGAGTGCAAATATCCTTATAAACAAAGCCTTACTGATAAACTTGTTAAGAATGAAAGATTCTCCTTTGTTTCCCTGCAGCCTGACTCTTCCTTATATTCAGGAAGGTCCACCAACAAGAATAGAATATCCTAATTTTTGTGGATGGAACCGGTAAAGAAATAGGATAAAGAGAGAACTCCCTTGAGTGGTATTTCACTCAATTAGCTATTGAGGTGGGAGCAGGCCCTGCGGTTACAGCCCATGTTACTTTGTTGTTAACACATTCCATCATCACTCCAAAAAGAACAGTTCCAGACACAAGACCAAAAAACAAAACAAAACAAACCAGCTTCTCAAAAACACAGAAACAGTCGTCTCCTTTGTCTAGGCCAGTGTTTGATAAGTCACGTTTTCTGTGCAATACCTGGCTCATACCTCTCCATATAGTGTCCTTGTCTAGGGCCAACCTCATTTCAGTTCACTTCAATGATGTGAAGACTCACACTCATCCTGGTGAGTCTCTGGAAAAGGCATTCAAAGATTCCTTGGAATTGAACAGAGTTCTAATGCAGTATTTCCAGCCACAAGAATTCAAAAATAAATGATGAGTCTGGCTTAGAAATCATGAGTGGTTTTTTTTTGTTAAATATGTTTAGGGTTCATTTTATTAGAAGTTCATTTTATTTGCTTTCTGGTTTTGAATCTTTAGGACTCACATTTTCAAGTTTATCTCCATAGCTATGAGAGTTAGAAAACTTGTTAAAATGAAAGCTGAGATTCTGGTGTAGTTACATGACTGCAGGATTTATGTTTGTAAGAAAAACACAACTATTTCAAGATGAAAATCACAAGAGTTAACACTGGACTCTCTTTCCTCCTATAGGACTCTTCATTGCTGTACAGATTTCCAATCCATTTCCAATTATAGTCGTTTTCCCCCATGTGGTCTAGCAAGTGATTTCTCTAGCGGAGTAGTTCTGTTTGTTTTGCTTTATTTCTGAGGTCCCATAATTTTATTTGGTGTTGCTTGTATTTTAATTTTATGGAGGTGCTTGTGACATTACCCCAGGTATCATCTGGACGGATGGACAACTGTGTTCCCTCAATTCCCCAAGTTGGGGTGCCTTTTACACTGATTTGTTGTTGAAAGCAACCACTCCTGGTCTGCTATCACACAGCCTCCAGCATGTAAATCGCTCCCAGCTATACTGTAGCAGAGCTATGGCCAGTCACTTGTGAATTACACTTCAGGGTAATACCAGCAAATTCCCAGTCCAGAATTTTCCCCAGAAATATATGTCTGCTACTGCCTGGCACTTTTCTGGACAATATAAGCTACTATAATGTCTGTCATTTATTAATAGAAAATGATATGCACAGATCTTGTTATCCCAAATGGAGTTTCCCCAAACACTGCAATCCCAACTCACTGGTTTAGGTAAAACAACAAAACAGATTTGTTAACTACAGAAAGATAGATTTTAAGTGATTATAAGTAATGAGGCATATAAGTCAGAATTGGTTCTAAGAAAATAAAAGGTAAAATGCACCAACCCACATATGGGCCCACATATCTACACCAGCAACACCATCACAGGACCTAACCAGATCAACCATATCATCACTGGTTCATTCACCTGCACATCAGCCAATGTCATATATGCCACCAGTGTCCCTCTGCTATGTACATCGGCCAAACTGGACAGTCCCTACGAAAAAAGATAAATGCACACAAATCAGATATTAGGAATGGTAATATACAAAAACCTGTAGGAGAACACTTCAACCTGCCTGGACACACAATTACAGATTTAAAAGTCACCATACTGCAGCAAAAAAACTTCAAGTCCAGACTGCAAAGGGAAACTGCAGAGCTACAATTCATTTGCAAATTCAACACAAACAATCTCGGATTGAACAAAGACCTACAATGGCTTGCTAATTACAGAAATAGCTTCTCCTCTCTCCATGTTCACCCCCCCCATTCAAATGCTAGAATAACCACCCACCCTCCCTGATCGGAGATAACAAGCTGGTTCAGCCTAATTGGACTAACCTTTTTACCTCCCACCTGGTTCTTGCCTACTTTTCTATACCTGCCTCTGGACATTTCCACTGCTTGCATCCGACGAAGTGGGTATTAGCCCATGAAAGCTTATGCTTCAAAACTTTATAGTTAGTCTTTAAGGTGCCACAGGACTTTGTTACCTCTGCTATTCCAGACTAACACGGCTACCTCTCTGATTCTTAACTTAACAAGATAACTGAATACAAAGCAAAGATCTCTCACCACGTTTCAGCAGTCTTACTGGCTGAACCTCTTTCAGTCCGTGTCTCACTCCGTCCAATGCTGCTTCCTTTGTTCAAGGGTGGATGATGCCATGATTAGAAAGGAAGGGAGAGATGATTTGAGGCATCTGCCCTCTCTTCTTGTAGCCCTTTCTCTTACATAAGAATAATCTCTAGTTGACGTGTGGCCAGGAACCTCAAACTGCTTCTTTGTCAAACATAATGTAGATTTCCTTCCCCTCCTCCCCCCCCCACCATTGCTGAAGCGAGGCCATTTAATCAGGTGGTAGTCCATTTGACATCTGGCTGTGGTGCTGGCTAGCCATTTGTCTCTGGAGAACTTGTTTTGTCTTTGGTAATATCATACAATGGAATCTTACCTTTACGTGTTGCCACACATACTTTACCAGGACAACAATGATCAGAAAATCATGAGTTTTCAAATGATACCTTATACAGTGTGCTTTGTACAGAATTTAACTAAGTCTTGTCAAAGGCTGAATATAGGGGTTCAGACTGTCATAGTGCTGAGCAAATGTTGTTATTCAAAATAGAACATAGCACTGTGTAAATCTTTAGTGTGTAATACAGTGATTTGAAATGGAGTGCATGTCTTTGAAAATGGAAAGGCCATATATGTTTATAATGTTAGCAGTGGTATGTTAAATGGGGAAATATATCACCTATGGTACTTGTAGCCCTGCCAGCTCCACAGTGAAGTTTGGAGAAACGGACCCCTCCTGACTAGTAGAAACATGGAATTGTTGTCAAAATACCCTAAAAGGATAATCTTACTGTAACAACTGGAGAGAAGTTACATTATGCTCTGTAGAGAAATCCCTCTGCAGTATGATACTAGATAGGATATCTGATCTCATAGTCCTCATCCTTAAAGGACACATGCACAACACACTCAAAAGATGAGCCTTTTTTAACTTTGCTAGACACAAAAAATCATAGCCTTAATAAAGACAATGGATTTATGGCTTATTACAACAATTTGTAATTCGCTAACACCCCTTTTTTGTCTAGTGACTGCAGAGATGTTAACAGGCCACTTCATATTGAATGGTTTCTTACAGTATGTGTTAATGACTCGTGCTAAACAATCTGTTCCACCAGTATATTCATCTGTGACACTCTGATTACTTTTCCCAGACCGGAAGAAGTGCTCTGGGTAAGCTTGAAAGCTTGTTCCTTTCAGCAACAGAAGTTGGTCCAAATAAAAGATATTATCTGACTCATCTTGTCTAAGAACAGGCTTGAATCAAGCCCAAGGGTCCTGTGTAGATCAGATATTCACACTAGGAACCATCATAGAATAATGTATAATATGGCAAGCTCCTCTCCATCAGTTCCATGTTTTTTTCAAAAGACATTTGACAGTCTGCCCAGATATACTTTGTGGAATATTTTTCAATCCTATGGAATCCCAGCAAGGCTATGTACGTAAATGTGAAGTTTATGTAAGGGTGAACAGCCGGACAACAGAGTGGCTCAGTGTGGATACTTACATGAAACCGGGTTGCGTTTTACCTTCTCTGAGTAGAATAGGTCATCTACCTTGACAGCACCATATTAGCCAATGGAAACCTCAAAGAGGAGATGACATCAAGAATAGATAAAGCATCCACAGCATTTACTAAACTAAATAATATATGGAAACACACAAACACCTGAGAATTTTCAATTCAGACATAATCTTGGTGCTAACATCTGGCTGGAAGAGCTACTCCTGAGGAAATTCTGCTGCAAAAAATGAAAAACTGCACATACAGTGTTAAAATTCTACATATTTTATTTGTCAGAATAGCAGTATAATCACACCAGTTTCAATTATTTTGGTAATTTATTTCAAAATACTTGTCAGCAGCTGTGTCTCTAACAATATAGACAACATAGGAGCCACTGCTGTGATGTGCTACTTACCATTTAAGAGTAAATAAAAGTAGGGGTTTAGGTAATGTTTCCACAATTCATTGCTGTTTTTAAGACGTGCACATTAGTAGCTACCTGTTTTCTCCTATTAAGAAACTTAGCTCTTACACAATATTCTGTAGTCAGCCACTCTAAACATCTTGAACCCTTCTTGCCTGTGCATGCAATATTCTATTTTTTTCTTGAGTCAAGTTCAGGCAAGTGAATCAAATGTAATCTAAGTGAAATGACAGATGAACTTAACATGGAAAGCATAACTGAACATGATATTCAGAATATCTATTCTGTTTTACCTTCATCGTAGGTAAACTGCAAACTAGAAAGACTAGCAGACTGCATGCACCTCGTTTAAAATAAAATTTTTAAAATTAATTTTACTTTCCATACTACACAACACTAAATAGCTTGAAAGAATTTTCAGAATGACAAGCTAGAAAACCTTCTGAAAAAAGGAGCAAATGACAATTGCAGACATGAAATCATTTTAACAGACTCTGATGCTAGCAAATGTAATTTTCAGAAATCTGTTCAGAAATTTGGCAAACAAGGGAACAATTATTTATCTGTCCCAATCCTGTATCCAAACAAAGGCAATCCAGGGTCAGTCATGAAATTTTAAGTAATCTAATTAATGGGATAGATTACTTCCTTTCATCAAAGTGCATTCTAAACAAGACTATACAGCTCCCCTGCAGAACTGAAATCCTAACAAGTATAGTATTTAATTTTGGAGAGCAATTACATACATCATTCATTGCTCAAATCACACATTTTTTCCAAAGAAATTCCATTTCCTTCAACTTGAGCGACTACCAGTGGTACAAACATTCAATAAGAGGTATATTTAGGAGTACAAATAATAAAATATGTTTTGCAACATCCATATAAAGAACAAAAAACATTTGCCTCCTTCATTTGTTTTAAAGAAAGCTTTCAGTTTTGCATTCCTTCCATGAATCCATTTTAATAATGTATTAAAATAAAGGGCAAACATTTGATTTTTTTTTCAAGCCACAAGAAACAGTACAGTATGTGCCAGAATATTCCTGAAAAGGTTCAAGTAGCCATTTGAATACTTTAAGGGTAAAATTGAAAGTCTAAAATTATACACTTCTGCTGTGAATACGCACTTTTCATTTTTAATATCCATTCCATGCCAATGTTGGTGCAAAGGTCTGAAACCAATCTCTTCCATTCCTCTCTGTCATTTGCTCTGTGGTGTTGACATAGACCAATGGTTCTCAACCTATTGACCCTAGTGAGCTGCATATGCAGCTCTCTTTGTGTTATGTAGGCCGCATCCACATTTTATTTATTTATATATATATACACACACACACTAGCATAAGTGCCCGGCGTTGCTCGGGTCAGTCGGAGGTGGGGAGGGGGCAGACAGTTGACACCCCCTGACCAACCCCAACACCCACCCTTCACCCACCCTGACACCTTCCCACCCCCCCGACCAACCCCAAGACCCCCCGGCTCACTTACCCCCCCGACCAAACCCGACAACCCCACCTGACCCCCCAAAACAAACCCGACACCCCCACCTCACCCCCCGACCAAACCCGACACCCCCACCTCACCCCCTGAGCAAACCCGACACCCCCACCTCACCCCCCGACCGAACAGTGTATTTAATAATCTGTGTGCTACACAGTGCACCGTGAGCCGGGGGGGGGGTGTCGGGTTTGGTCGGGGGGTCAGGTGGGGGTGTTGGGTTTGCTTGGGGGGGTCAGGTGGGGTTGTCGGGTTTGGTCAGGGGGTAAGTGAGCCGGGGGGTGTAGGGTTTGGTCTGGGGGGGTGGGAAGGTGTTGGGGTGGGTGAGGGGTGAGTGTTGCGGTTGGTCAGGGGGTGTTGCGGTTGGTGGGGGGTTGAGGTGGGGGTGTCAGGTTTGCTTGGGGGGGATGAGGTAGGGGTGTCGGGTTCGGTCGGGGGTAAGTGAGCCGGGGGGGTGTCGGGTTTGGTCTGGGGGGGTGGGAAGGTGTCGTGGTGGGTGAGGGGTGAGGTGTGGGTGTTGGGGTTGGTCAGGGGGTGTTGTGGTTGGTGGGGGGGTGAGGTGGGGGTGTCGGGTTTGCTTGGGGGGGTGAGGTGGGAGTGTCGGGTTCGGTCGGGGGGTAAGTGAGCCGGGGGGTGTCAGGTTTGGTCTGGGGGTGTTGCGATTGGTGTGGGGGGGTGAGGTGGGGGTGTCAGGTTCGGTCGGGGGGTAAGTGAGCCAGGGGGTGTCGGGTTTGGTCTGGGGGGGTGGGAAGGTGTTGGGGTGGGTGAGGGGTGGGTGTCGGGTTTGGTCGGGGGGTAAGTGAGCCGGGGGGGTGTGTCGGGTTTGGTCTGGGCACCCACCCCAACACCTTCCCCCCCCCCAGACCAAACCCAACACCCACACCACACCCCTCACCCCCCCGACACCTTCCCACCCCCCCAGACCAACCCCGACACCCCCCCGGCTCACTTACCCCCCGACCAAACCCGACACCCCCACCTCACCCCCCCAAGCAAACCCAACACCCCCACCTCACCCCCCCACCAACCGCAACACCCCCTGACCAACCCCAACACCCCCACCTCACCCCCCGACCGAACCCGACACCCCCACCTCACTTACCGTCCCACCAAACCCAACTCAGATCCGTCGCAGGGGGGAAGGGGGCCCAGAGCCGAGGGATTCCGGGGACCTTCGCAGGTGGGGGGGGGCACAGAGCTGGTGGAGTCCGGTGTTGAGGTGGGAGGGGCAGAGAACTGAGGGCTCTCCGGGGTTCCGTTGGGAGGGGGGAGGGGCAGAGAACGGAGGGATCTCCGGGGTTCCGTTGGGAGGGGGGAGGGGTAGAGAACTGAGGGATCTCCGGGGTTCCGTTGGGAGGGGGAGGGGCAGAGAACTGAGGGATCTCTGGGGTTCTGTTGGGAGGGGGGAGGGGCAGAGAACTGAGGGATCTCCGGGGTTCCGTTGGGAGGGGGGAGGGGCAGAGAACTGAGGGATCTCCGGGGTTCCGTTGGAGGAGGGAGGGGTGAGCTGAGCGAGTGAGGTGTCTGTTGGAGGGGGGTATTATGACATCATCACCACCTAACCGCCCAGCCGATGTGATTGGCCCTGAAAGACTTTCACCCCTGGGGGGCGTCAGAGGTGAGATCCGAAAATTTTTCGACCCTTACCAGCATCTAGACCCCAAGACCCCTCACTGTACCAAATTTCAAGTCTCTGGCTCAAACGGTGCGGGAGGAGTTCGCAGTCATACGTACATACATACATACATACACACATACATACACCACTTGACTTTTATATATATAGAAGTATATATATATAACTACTTGTGTGGCCCTGAGGATGTCGCAAGGGCTGCAGCTACGTGCTGATTGGGCCTCAAGTGGTCTGCATGCCGCAAGTTGAGAACCACTGAGATAGACTATTCTCCTCTGCTAAGGGTGGTTCTTAAGGTTTCTCTTGTGTGTCCTTAGTTCCTCCCACAAGTTGGTTTCCACTTCACTACTTGACTTGGGAGTTTGATTGTTGGTATCTAGAGTAGATGTCCAAAATATGTCCAGCACTTCCTTTTCATACTGGTGAAAATGAGCTGCTGGTTGGTTATTTCTCAGATCTCTTCATTGGCTCAGAGGAGGAGGGGTGTGGGTGTCTGGGCTGGGAGTGCCCTGTGCCTGGGCAGGAGGGGTGTGAGTGTATAGCTCTGTGACTGGACTCTGGAGGGGAAGGGACAGAGAAATAGAATTGCATTGTCAGGGGTTCTTTAACTCTCTACTCCAGGGGTGAAGACTTAAGGCAAGTTGGGGATCAAACAACTTCATCAGTGCTCTGTGCTCTCTATTGTATAATAATTGACTGACTTTGTACAGTTCATTATTGCTCAGTTAAGTATCAAAGAGCCTCAAGGATCTTAGGTAGCAAATTAGCTTAAACATCACATGACTTCCAGTGATTCTCTGAAGCCTGGTCTAAACAGGAAAGCACATCTTCATGTATGTGATGAACAGCAAGAGAGGGTGCATCTACAAAGTGCCCCAACTGATCAGGGAAAGAATGCAGTGGATAGAAAATGAATAATCTGTAGCCAAGAAAATGAATGAAATGTGTATGTATAAATATTTTATTAGAAATCGATGATGATGTCGAGGGGGTAGGAGTGGAACTTCAGTGACGTTTCTCAGCCAAGCTTTTAATAACGAAAACTTGTTGATTCAGTGTAACAGTAGGAATGTTCTGACACCGTTCCACAAGTTTTAAGATTATAAAGTGCTCACATATCTGTATGCTATATGGACTCTCAAATGTGCAGAAATAGTGGAGATCAAAACTGTTCTTCTTGTCTTGGGGGCAGTGCGGCATAGGAAGAGTGTAACATTTGGGGTTTAAAAACTGGATTTCACCTTGAGATTTTTTAGGACTAAAGTAAGGGTCTTAGTACCTTGTGTTCTCCACAGGGTGTAGGACATGACTAGGTTGGAGTGCTTGTCATGAGCTTTCCTCCATGTACTCTTCTGAATCCCAGCACTTCCTTGAAGGCTGCTCAGACTGCCACATGAATCCTTTCCTCTGATCTTCTGCTTCCTGGACTCTGTGCTGAGGTGGGCCAACATCTCCTTCCTGGGCCTTCCACTTCATTCAGAGATTTTTAAGAGGCATAACAGATGATAACCTTCCTGTTTACAATGGCTGTGGTATTTCAGGTGCTAAGAGAACCGACAAACAGCGCAAGTTTTATTGTCACAATAGTAGTCCCAGTGCCAACAGTGGTAAAAAAGTTGTTTTTTGTTGTGTTTTTTATTTTTGAATGCTCTTCTATAGGACCACTGTACCAGTGCTGGCTGGGGCACTGGTTATTGGACTGGGTGTGGGGGAGGAGTAGCAGGGGCAGGTTAGTAATTCCATGTGCACCTGTACAGACTGTCCATTCTTTGAAGGCTGTCATTCTGAAGCATGTCCCCAAGAGGCAGAGAAAGCAATAGACAAACGGGGAAGATCTACATAGTTACTATTTACCAGTGTGTGCCTCCTCTCCCTCATCCCTTCCACCTTGTGCAGCAGAAGTGGGAAAGGGAAGCACTGCCTATCTTGGCTGCCCTGGGAAAGCTGCATTGCAATGTGCATGCCAAAATAGTGCAATCTTTGCCATAAAGTCTCTTTAAAACTCCTCCAGATCATCACAAAATGCACTACAAAATAGACTGTCTCAGGTATGGCTTGAACCCAAGGTGTTAACAATGCTCAGAATCTGATTAAAAATAGACACACATGCTTTTACCTCTGTGTATTTTGAAATGTCTGCGTAGCCTGACTTAGGGCTTGGTTAGACTGGCACTTTAAAGCATTATAAAGCCTCCAGGAGTGCTATAAAGCTGCCCCCGAACACACTGGCAAGGTACATTTTGCGCTAAAAGTCTGATCTTATCGCGCTATTTGTAAACCACCTTTTCGCAAGGAATAAAATCTTTTGCATATTCCCTGTAGCGTCTTATGGCAAGTGTAATCGGTCATTCTGCTATAAGGGATCTCTGGAATGCCTCCGAGCCATTTAAGGCAATTATGAAGCCATTTAAGGCAATTGACATCTTTGTGTTGTTTTGCAAAGGGAATTAGGAATGCGGAAGTTTCTTTACAGAACTCCACTCTTAACTCAGCAATTAAAGCAGTGAAAATGCTTACCAATGGAGCTGTGTGAGTGAAATTCAGAGCCTGATACTTTTCTGTAGATAAAAATCACTCACACCATGGAGTGCTCTCCCTCCGTACACGTTCCCCGTTCCCCCTCACCCCCCTCCTTTGGAAAGCACGTTGCACCCAGCTGAATGCCGGGATAGCTGCCCATAATGCACCACTCCCTGTGCCGCGGCAGTTGCAGCAAATGTGGCCACACCATTGCATCTTATAGCGCTATAGCTATTGCGGTATATGGGTACCGCTATAACCAAAAGCGCTATAATCATGTAAGTGTAACCTAAGCCTCAGGCAGCTTACCTCATAAAGTGTAAAGGTAGCTAACCGCTTGGGGCGCTGATCAAACTGCAAGCTCTTTCTGTTCCTCTCCTTCTGTATCTATCTTTATGATAAAGTAGCTGAAATACCCGGCGTTGCTCAGAGTATTTGTAATTGGAAACTGGGATGTTGCTCAGGTATTTTCCTTTCATCTTCTTTAGCGTTGTTCGTCTGTTTTTGTGGCCCTGGATTGATAATTTCATATTCTATTATTATGTAGCCGTTTCTCACGTTGTTCAGAAGTCTCATTTTGTCTAATTAATTTCATTCTCTTGCATTTAGATGTGTGGTTTCTCAGATACATTTTCGCTTTTTACGCGGCATAACGAATGGGGTTCTTTTTAAGAAAAAAACAGTACATTTAATTATGTTTGTGCTACACAACAGTAAGCTCTCTGGTTATCTGTATTATTACCTCATAACTATGTCACAGACAACAGCATGTGTTAACCTGCTGCCCAGATGATATGTGAGCTCTGTAGTTGATGTTAATGAGTTTTAAAGAATTTCACCCCTAAGGGGTGTAAGAGGGGAGATTTTAAAAATTTTAGATTTACCCTGATTAGGACCCTAAAGCCTATAACTGTATCAAGTATCTAGCTGAAACGGTGTGGAAGTAGTAAGGGAACACACACACACACACACACACACACACACACACACACACACACACACACACACACACACCATTTGACTTTTATATATATAGATTTGCCTATATTGCAATGTATTTGGTTTTTAACCTCTGTGATGCCAGCATCTTGAACCGGGGGTTGCGGTCGACAGGCAGGGAGAGGAAGAATCATGAGGCATGGAGTGGTGGTGTCAGGGTTTAGCCAATGGTTGTGGGATTTGATACTTCGGGAAAATAAACCCTTTAGGGCATGGTTAGACTGGCGCTTTGCAGCGCAAAAACCCTCTTGTAGCGCGATAATTTTCATAGGGAACACACTTCAAAGGGAGATTTTGCGCAATGACTCCCTGTTTAAAGCGCAAGTGTTAAACCTCCTTTTCCAGAGGAATAAGCCTTTTTGGGCTAACGCTATAGCGCAAGGGTGGGAATGTGAACACTCATTACGCTATAAGGGAATCAACAAGCCATTTAAGGCAAATGACGTCAACATTGTTTTGAAAAAGGGGGGAAGAATCAGGAAGTAGCTGATCAGTTTCTCTCTTAAAACTCACAGCCCATAAGCACTGGAAATGCTAACCGATTGAGCTGTGTGAGTGCACTGCAGAGCCTGGTCAGTTTCCTAGACACTGACAGCCTCAAATTGTCTCATTGCCGACACTTTCCCTGTTCCCCCTTACCCCCCTCCTTTGCAAAGTAGGCTGCACCCAGCTGAATGCTGGGATACCTGCCCTATCCCGCAACTGATACTGCCGTCAGAAGCGGGACAAATGTATACAGTATTTTGCGCTACAAGGTTTCAATTTGTTCGGTCTGTAGCGCGATCCTATTGCGCTACATTTGGAAGCGCTATAAATAAACATGCAAAAATCTTCAATCTAGCCATACCCTTTGAGCATAAAGTCCCCGACACAGATGCCATTTTGAGAATACTAATGTGGGAAGCTGAGCGGATGGCAGGAGGCTTTGCCCCAAATGGGGTGCTCAGACAGTACCCACCCAGAACAAAGTGAAACCCCTCTTCATCAGTAGTTCTCATACTCATTTGATCAGGCCCCCCTTCTTTGTCTGTAGTCGTTTATGCTCCCCAAGTACAGACACTGCCCCGCAGCTCTGAAGTCAGAGCAGAGAGCAGTGGTTACTGGTTGAGTGCCCAGCTTTCAAGGCAACACCATGCCAGCAGCATCACAGAAGTAAGAGTGGCAATGTGAAAAGTGATATTTGTCAATATCCGTTTTCTCAGCAGAGTTAGCACTCCATTGTCACCCTTACTTCAGTGCTATCGCTGTCACCTGTGGCTGACACACCTAGGCTGGTGGGGAAAAGCCTAAATGGCGGGGCTCCCACTGTCTCCTTTATCCCTGCCCCCCGGGTGTGCACAGCCCTTCTGCACCAGTCCCAGTCACCTGGCGCTGATAGCTAGAGCTCTTTAAAAAACAAAAAGGCACACAGCTAGCACCGCCCTTGACACATTCATGTGCCTCCCTTGGGAGGCCTACCCCATAGTTGGACACTGCTGCTTTATACATATGTATTGTAATACAGCACATAATACTTACATGCTGTGCTCCCTTTGGCAGGAGCTTCAGGCTGAGAGGGCTTTTCAAATGTATAAGGATAGAAAAAAATTACAGCTGTAGAGGGTGGGTTAAAGCTACTGACCTGTAATTTTTTTTCTCAGTGAAGGTTTTCATGTATACAGTCAATACTCCTTATGCTGCAATACTATTTTCAGTTCAAAATAACTTCATCATCTCACTTGGATTTTGTTTACCAATTGGATTTTGTGTGTCCTACATTACATGTTAAGTCTTTGTGGTATGAACACCTGCTAAAAAACTGAAGTAGAATCTTAACTGCAAACTGGAAAGTTTGATTCTGTTATCAAAATGCGATGTGGGAAGCATTAAATAATTTAAGTGGGTTATTGTAATCAAGTGGTGACTGCTGTACTAGAATGCCATAGATGAAAATTTTCAAAATAAGAATTTAAAGTTAGGATCATAAGTGCTTAAGGGCTGGTCTTCACTACGGGGGTGGGGGGATCGACTGCAGATACGCAACTTCAGCTACGTGAATCACCGACTTACCGCTCGTCCTTATGGTGGCGGCAGTCGGCAGTGTGCTCCCCCGTCGACTCCAGCTTGTGCCTCCCGGCAAGCTGGAGTTCCGCAGTCGACGGGGGCGCTGCGAGCGATCAATTTCTCACATCTTCATAAAATGCGAGAAATCGATCGCCAGAAGATCGATGGTTACTTGCCGATTCGGCGGGTAGTGAAGACAAACCCTTAATATGACCTTTAAATTAGTGGCCTAAAATCCAAAAGTTCCTGAGCACCACCAGCAGCTCCTAGTGACTTTCTGAGCAGAGAAGGAGCAAAGAGGCCTGGTTCAGAGTCTTGTTTGGCTAGATTCTCCGCTTCATGGGGTGATGGAACCCTTGTCTCTCATAGATTCATAGACTTTAAGGGACCATTATGATCATCTAGTCTGACCTCCTGCACAACGCAGGCCACAGAAATTTACCCACCCATTCCTGCAATATACCTCACCTATATCTGAGCTATTGAAGTCCTCAAATCTTGGTTTAAGGACTTCAAAGTACAGAGAATCCTCCAGCAAGTGACCCATGCCACCTGCTGCAGAGGAAGGAGAAAAACCTCCAGGGTCTCTGTCAATTTGCCCTGGAGGAAAATTCCTTTCCGACCCCAAATATGGCGATCAACTGAACCCTGAGCGTGTAGGCGAGACTCACCAGCCAAACCCCCAGGAAAGAATTCTCTGTAGTATCTTAGATCCCATCCCCTCCAACTTTCCATCATATACCACCAGGCCCCTCTGTTACCATAGTCAAAGATCAGTTGCCAAAATTCTGTTTTCCCATCACGACATCTCCTCCATAAACTTATCAAGCTTCTTGAAGCCAGATATAGGTCTTTTGCCCCCACTGCTTCCCTTGGAAGGCTATTCCATAATTTCACTCCTCTAATGGTTAGAAACCTTCGTCTAATTTCGAGTCTAAACTTCCTGAGCATGATCAGGATCTTTGCTGCCAGAGATGATGTTGCTCAGACATATAGAGGAGCCTCCGTCCACAATGGATGATGCTATGCTATACTTCTGTGTTAGAGCTCGTTCTTTTTGATGCCATGGATGAAAGGATAGTAGCAGCTTCTTCATAAATAGTAGAAATCCAATTCTGTTTTAAGAAAGATTGAATCTGGCACTCACTGATCCAGGGACCACTTGTGGTCTGGTACTAAGTCTACAATTCTCTGCTTCCTTAGTGTTGAGCAGGAATATTTTGTGGGGCAGAGCCCATATCCACATCATCAGGGCTTTCTGATGCAGGAGATATGGCCTGGTGGCTCTTTACTTAGTTCATGTGGTGGATTTATAGAAGGCTTGAGACCCACTATTGGGAATTCTCTCAGGATGGTAACTTTAAGGCAAGTATAGTTTCTGTTGCATAATATATTTTCAGTGCTTTATGAACTTCATTAGTCTTATTTTCAGGAAATATTACTGATACTTTGTACATTAATGAATTAGAGATCTTGCCTCATCTTTAATAGTAAGAGTTTCAGATAAATGATGGCTTTTGTTAAAAAGTTTCTCTAGTATTGGTACAGTAATACTGGTTGCAGCAACCTCCAAACGTAATTGGTGAGTGTTATGATATTAGATTTTAAGAAACGTTAATGTAATGACACACTGCAAAAGTCATGTGGATAGTGATTGATTTTCATCCTTTAGATCAGATAGTATTTTCTCATTCATTTACTCCACTTTTGATGACACTGACATATCTGTAACCAGATATGTTTTCCTTTTTCTGAAATAAGATAAACTTTCTGTAGATGCATGGGTATTTTTTTTTAATTTAAATGTGGTCACTTTTAAGTTAAAATGCTGTATCTTTTATATACTATTGATTGTCTTCCTGGACAGATTTAAGCGGAATAGGATGTTTTCATTCAGAGCATTTTCATTTTTTCACAGTGTTGGTGGCACAAATGTTTTAATTTCATTCACAGTCTTGGTGGCAACAATTATTATTTAATATTTTAATTAACAAGAAAAGCAAGCAATGATATTGTGCATAGTTGTGAATAAAACAGTATTTTCTTAAGTGGCTAACCTCCTGCATTATTTGTCACCCAGTAGAAGCTAGAGTGCTGGTATTAAATATTCTGCAGTCCTCTGAGGCCAAAGTTGAGGATATTTCTAGCAGGTCAGAAGAGCGAAACACAATTAGGCATGTTTTGCAGCTGTTTTTGCCTGCAACTGAATTGTCAGTGTAACAAAAATGGCTGTGTGCTAAAGGAAGCCTTTTGGTGCCTGGAACAGCTTCAGTGAAGTCAGATCCCATCCCCCCTTTAACTGCCTTATTATGTATAATGAAAACAATTTTTCTCCCTCTTATGTGGTTGTCTGAATTGATCAGGAATTATTAAACTGTATATGTTGATTCAGTTGATTCAGTTTTGTTAGTATCCTCTTAATATTCACTGTATAACCCATTCTGTATTGAGAATGCTACAAGTCCAAGGATGTTGAAAGGGATTGGGTATTCTTTAATCTCAAGCATCCAGAGTCAGAAGATCTGGGAATTAACATTCTGAAAGTTTCCTCTTAGGGGCCAGTTGAAAAGTTTTGACAATTGCTGAAAAAAGTACTGAATCGTAAGCAAATTTTACCTTTTGTTATATTTAGGTTGGAAGTGCTGCTGTCACTGACTGTAGGTAAAGTTAATGTAGGTAAATTAAAGATGTGAGGTTATGTGTTTTGATATAAAATAATATTATATAGAATGTTTTGCTGTAGAGAGTTCTCAGGATTCATGGAATGCAGCAAGTCAACTGAGCACTTTATCTGAGCTTATTTTGGTATTTTTCCCTTATTGTGCTTTGATGTTGCTGCAACTGACCAGGGACAAAAGAAAAGTCTCTAAATCAAAATATTAATCACAATTTTGAAATGGCTGACACATCTCTTGGCTCTTTTCACTTCCTCCATGAACAGTTAGTTGTGTAGTGATTACAATAGATGACAATAAGCAACATTTATATATGTTAAACTTTTTTAATGGGCTTATTACATTTGTCATTCAAAAATGACATTACATATCCTACTGGGCCTTTAAATCACACCCTGGGGAAAGGAAGTTTTGGAAGCATGAGGGAGAGGCCTCCTATTTCAGTAGCATATTTGTTATGTATATTAGCAGATCACTAAAACATGTCCTGCTGTGCTGTACTGATGTTTTGGCATAGGCCAGGTCTACCCTATACACTTATATCAGTATAACTAAGGCCTCGTCTCCACTAGGGGGGGAAATCGACTGTAGATACGCAACGTTAATAACATAGCTGAAATCGACGTCTCTACAGCCGACTTACCTCCCATCCTCACGGCGGTGGCGGTCGGCGGCGCGGTCCCCCGTCGACTCCAGCTTGCGCCTCTTGAGGAGCTGGACTTCCGGAGTCGACAGGGGGAGACGCGATAAATCGATCACCAAAAGATTGATCCCTGCTGGCTCAAGTTAAGACAAGCCCTAAGTTACTCAGTTTTGAAAAATCCACACTCCTGACCAACGCATTTATTCTGACCTAACCCCTCTCCCCCAAGTGTAGACAGCACTATGTGGACAGGAGGGCTTCTCCTGTCAACATAGCTACTAACTCTCACCAGGTGGATTAACTACGCTGATGGGAGAAGCTCTCTTGTCGGCATAGTAGCATCTATGCAGCTACTGGAGGTGCACCTCCAGCTTTTGAAGTGTAGACCTGCTCTGTCTTAACTTTGAGTACAACAATAAAGAGGGCTCTATGTATCCTATTACAATATACAGCCTAAAATCCTCATCAGAGCCCCCTGGCCTCTGCTGCTCAGCAATGCTAAGTTTTGCACCAAACTTGAAAAATCTGCAATAGTATGCGTATTGGTTACAAAACAATTCAGAATCTGAGATTTTAATGACATTTAAAAATTCATCATATAGTATACAGGTTCATTGGGGTGGAAATCAAATTATTTAAATCAGACTTATTTGATTTAAATAATTTTTTGACTTAAGTTAAATTCTTTTGAAAATATATTTTAAAAAAGGAAACGAAGACCTAAACTTACTATAATATACTAAAATAATTTAAGTTAAATAATTTTTTTTTTAAAGCAATACATGTTTAGTACCAAAATTTTAAAGAGTCAAACCTCTGAACTGGTCCAAGTCGCTGACTAGGCTCCTGGAACCAGAGTTTGTTGAGGTATTAAACCACTTGCAAACAGTAGCTGCTTTTGCAGGTACACTAATAGTATTTTCTTTCTTTCAGTTTATTCAGCTAGATCGGTTCAGTAGCTGGTTCATTCAAAGTTGAGAAACTGGGAGTTGAAAAAGCAGGAGAGCTTGTTTTCCTCTTCTCATCCTCTCACCCTGTTTTTATTCACAGATTGGATCTGCTAGTTCTAAAATCTTCAGGGACATGGTAACCAGAAACAAATAATTCAGTTAACTAGTTTAATAAATCTCTCAGCTTTAAATGCATAACATTTTAAATACTTTTTTTCATATATCCAGCACATTTAAGATAATTTTATTTAATAAAAATTTTAAAATGTTGTTTTTGTGCATTTTAATTGAATGCCAATTTCCATCCAAACATATGTAAAAAATAATCTAGTAGATAAAAATGCAATTCCTATTTTTCTAATTTAATAAAAATGTAAAAATTTAAGAATCTGAATGAACGTTTGGTGAACGTTTGGTGAACGTTTGGTGAACGTTTGGTGAACGTTTGGTGAACGTTTGGTGAACGTTTGGTGAACGTTTGGTGAACGTTTGGTGAACGTTTGGTGAAAAGGCTATATTTAGTTGCAAATCAACATGTTTTTACTTGTTACCAATCAATGAGAACCTTCCTTTAGGAAAATAATGAAAACATACAAAAACAAAACAAAATTAAAATCTATTATTTAAATCATTCCACCCTGAATTTAATACTTACTCTGTAGACAGAATTGCCAAGTCTTATGACATTTTTGAGTGCCATGATTTTGTGCCATTAGACTTCACTAAGGATCTTATGAGACTTTTCTGACCGTGCAGGATTTCTATATGAACGGGAAAGGATGCTACAATTCTGACTGCAGCTACCAAAGTTTGCCGTTGGGAGACCAGGGGTATGTCTTCACTACCCGCTGAATCGGCGGGTAGCGATCGATTTTCTGGCGATCGATTTCTCATGTCTGATGAGGACGCAAGAAATCGATTGCTCGCGGCTCCCCTGTCGACTGTGTAACTCCAGCTTGAGACCAGCCCCAGGTTTCAGGCTTTGATCCCAGTTCCAGCTGCCACCAGCAGAGACTGCTGCTTTACTAGGTGTCTTGCTGCTACCTTTCTTGTGCTGCCTGTAATGTCCATGGGAATGTAAGACTGTGCTTCAAGTGGAGAAGCATGGAGCTGGCTCAAGGTCAGTTCTTACCTGTCCCCTCTCTCTGTGCATCACTAAGTGGAGATGAGAGAAACAAAAGTGAGCAGGAAGATGGGGGATAGGGGTGCCAGAGCTAGGGAGCCCCACGAGAGATGGGGGGAGGGAGCAGAGAGGAGCAAGGGGAAAATGGGGGTGGTGTGGTGGGAGGTCCTTGGGGGGGAAGGGGCAACACAGAGGGGTGGGGCCACGCTTTGGGCGTCAGTGCGCGCGTACACACACACACACTCTCTCTCTCTCTCTCTCTCTCTCTCTCTCTCTCTCTCTCTCTCTCTCTCTCTCTCTCTCTCTCTCTCTCTCTCTCTCTCTCTCTCTCTCACTCTTTTAGGGAGCTTTTGCTGCTCCTGGGTGGGGGTGAAGAGGAACCCACATCAAAAGACAGTGTGAGTTAGGCTTAAAAGAAGTGTTGTTTTTTAAACCTATGACTTTTTTCTCACATGATTTTTTTGAACTCATGAATGTGGCAGTACCGTATAAGGAGGATACCAAGCGAATACACCATCAGACTGCTCTGACTTGTGGGGTAGCAGAGGAATCCCATCTGATGTGTAGCTAAAAAAAGCTCCCTTTTGATTGCTCATTCCTGAAATGTGAAGTGATAATGGCAGTGTTTTGCAGCCTACATATCAGGTTTGAGAAAAGCCTATTGAAAACATGAAGTCCGTTTGTATCCCGATAAAAAAGACAACAGAGAACAACCACATGGAAAAATGAACATTTATAGTGAGGAAAGCTCTTGTGGAAAATGTATAAAGCAATAATGTAGTACAGGGAAGTTAAGAAATATGTTAATTTCATGCTATTGCATGGGAAAGCCATGAGCGCTAGGAAAGCAATCACTGAGGGATGAGGACCCCCCCAAAAAAGTTGAGCTTGGGCAATGGAGATCCATTCCTTGCCCCAGTCCAGGAAATCTCCTTCCCTCCTGCAATTACAGGGGTTATGACACCTCAAATTTATCAGACATTTATTAGCGAAAAGTTGGTATGGGAGGCACAGCCTTCCACAGTCCAGAGAATGCAGCCCAGTGAAGTCTTAACACTCTTTCCAGTCTTCCCTGTTGGTGTCATGGAGAGCTGGGATGCTTAAAATGATGTTCCCCAGGGCCTTTCTGGTAGGCTATTCATTTTCCACCACCTCCAGAAATCTCTCTCATCTACTTCTGTTTAGCACATGTTCAATAAATGTTCTTTTTTCCCAGGCCTGGACTTGCCTCACCTCAGTCCCTGGAAAAATCATGAAGCAGGTCCTCAAGGAATCAAGGAGGAGAGAATTAGAGGAGAGGAAAGTGATCAGGAACAGTCAGCATGGATTCACCAAGGGCAAGTCATGCCTGACTAACCTAATTGACTTCTATGATGAGATAACTGGCTCTGTGGATGAGGGGAAAGCAGTGGATGTGCTATTCCTTGACTTTAGCAAAGCTTTTGATACAGTCTTCCACGGTATTCTTGCCAGCAAGTTAAAGATGTATGGACTGGATGAATGGACCATAGAGTGGATAGAAAGCTGGCTGGATCGTCGGGCTCAATGGGTAGTGATCAATGGCTCCGTTTCTAGTTGGCAGCCGGTATCAAGTGGAGTGCCCCAAGGGTTGGTCCTGGGGCAGGTTTTATTCAATATCTTCATTAATGATCTGGAAGATGGCGTGGACTGCCCCTCAGCAAGATGGCACTAAACAGATGGCACTAAACTGGGAGGAGTGGTAGATACACTGGAGGGTAGGGATAGGATACAGAGGGACCTAGACAAATTAGAGGATTGGGCCAAACGAAATTTGATGAGGTTCAAGAAGGACAAGTGCAGAGTCCCGTGCTTAGGACTGAAGAATCCCATGCACTGCTACAGACGAGGGACCGGATGGCTAGGCAGCAGTTCTGCAGAAAAGGACCTAGGGATTACAGTGGATCAGAAGCTGGACATGAATCAACAGCGTGCCCTTGTTGCCAAGAAGGCTAATGACATTTTGGGCTGTATTAGTAGGGGCATTGCAAGCAGATTGAGGGACGTGATTGTTCCCCTCTATTCAACATTGGTGAGGCCTCATCTGGAGTACTGTGTCTAGTTTTGGGGCCCAGACTACAAGAAGGATGTGGAAAAATTGGAAAGAGTCCAGAGAAGGGCAACAAAAATGATTAGGGGCCTGGAACACATGACTTATGAGGAGAGGCTGAGAGAACTGGGATTTTGTAGTCTACAGAAGAGAAGACTGAGGGGAGATTTGATAGCTGCTTTCAGTTACCTGAAAGAGGGTTCTAAAGAGGATGGATCTAGACTGTTCTCCGTGGTACCAGATGACAGAACAAGGAGTAATGCTCTCAAGTTTCAGTGGGGAAGGTTTAGGTTGGATATTTGGAAAAACTTTTTCAGTAGGAGGGTGGTGAAGCACTGGAATGGGATACCTAGGGAGATGGTAGAATCTCCTTCCTTAGAGGTTTTTAAGGTCAGGCTTGACGAAGCTTTGGCTGGGATGATTTATTTGGGGATTGGTTCTACTTTGAGCAGGGGGTTGGACTAGATGACCTCCTGAGGTCCCTTCCAACCCTGATATTCTATGGTAAGCTGTCCTGTCTTCGGTCAGTCTGAGACAGCTAGGTTTACTCTCTTCTGCCAGCAGATAGAATACACCCATTCCACGAGTCTGTGTGTTTTTTCCTTGCACATCTTCTGGACTTAGAGCAGCTGTTCAATAGGGGAACAGCCTCTTTTTGGTTTTTTAATCACCAAGGGCTTTTATTGTACCCGTTTCTTTACTGTAATGTTGTATTCCAGCACCTAAATAAGATGGCCTTAGCTGATGTCTGAATGTTATCCTTTTGGGATAGGTCCTTAGCTTAGGGGAATAATAAATAATTACCCTCCCTTTCAATGGTTGTTTAAAAGAAAACACTTTTACAAGTAGGTCAGAATAGAGTGTTCTACAATATTTTCCATTTGCTTTATAAAATGCACTCAATTACATTTGAGTGCCCGCGTTAAATTTTAAAACATCTATACGCAAAGACAAAAAAGGACAAATCCCAAAGACAGCTACCATCTACCCCTTTGAGGCAAAAGCTAACGAAGAGATGGCTCTTGCACTACTCCCTGAAGTCAGGCTCTTCTATCAGAACAGATAAACAAATCTGTGTTACCAATGCCACACACATGCGTAAGACTTTTGTTTCAAGTTTCCAACTAACCTCCTTTGGCCGCTCCCAGGGAAAGCAGCAGTCTCTCAGCCAAGATATACCTATCTCCTAGAATTGGAAAGGCCTTGAAAGGTCATTAAGTCCAGTCCCCTTCCTACAGTAGCAGGACCATGTACTGTCCCCTGACAGATTTTTTTGCCCCAGATCCCTAAATGGCCCCCTCAAGGATTGAACTCACAACCCTGGGTTTAGCAGGCCAGTGCTCAAACCACTGAGCTATCCCTCCACCCCTACATATACAGCCCAAACATTTACAGTGTTACAGATTGAAATCAAACACCTTGATTTATTTTAAAAAAATACGGAAATACAGCATAGTTGTCAAATAATTGATGTAATGTGGGGTTTTTTCTAGCTAATATTAGCCTCATTCTGCATCAGCAGTAACTGGTAATTGTGTAGAACACATTACAGTAATCTAATGTAGAAGTCAAAAAGGCATGAGTCACAATGGCAACACCTACAGAGGTTAGAGACGGTTAAATTCATGGTATCCTTTGAGTAGGTGTCCTCTGGCTCCTTAGGAGTGGAGTGGGTGTGTGTTGGGGGGGAGGGGGTGACATGGAGAGAGAAAGAAGAGAACATATTTCAGACCAGCATATTTATTGTATAAGAAATGTAGATCTTTTCTTGAAGTTAGGCTTTTTGTGAAATTAGATTGTAAGATATTTGGAGAAAGGAATACTAGTTCTTCGAGTGATTGCTCATATGCATTCCAGTTAGGTGTGCACGCACCGCGGGCACAGTTGTCGGAAGATTTTTCCCCCAGCAACAGGCTGGGTCGAGCAGGAAGCCCCCTGGAGTGGTGCCGTCATGGCGCCGCATAAATACCCCTGCGACCCAGCCCCACCCTCAGTTCCTTCTTACCGCCCGTGTTGGTTGTTGGAACTTTGGAGCTCTGCTGTAGCAATCTCCATTTCTCTATTTCTCCTAGCATATTACTGTAGATTAGTTGTTAATTGTTCTCTCTTGTAGTTAACTGTTGTAGTTAATTGTTGTACTTCGTATAGTTGTTAAGGGCAGGGAGGTCTCCTCGTACAGGAGGTGAGGTCGCTCCTTTCGTTGGGAGCCATTGATCCCGTCCCAGAGGAGTTCAAGAGGAAAGGGTTCTACTCCCGCTACTTCCTTATTCCCAAGGCGAAAGGGGGCCTCCGGCCCATCCTAGACCTGCGCGAACTCAACGCCCACATGACCAGGTTCAAGTTCCGCATGGTCTCCTTGGGCACTATCATTCCCTCTCTGGATCCAGGAGACTGGTTCGCTGCCCTCGATATGAAGGACGCTTATTTTCATATCACTATAAAGCCCTCCCACAGACATTACCTCCGTTTCCTTGTGGGAGGGGAACATTACCAATTTGCTGTCCTACCCTTCGGCCTGTCTACCGCACCCAGGGTCTTTACCAAGTGCATGGCAGTGGTAGCAGCGTTCTTACGCCGCCGCGGGGTACATCTCTACCCGTACCTGGACGACTGGCTGGTACGGGGCACCTCCAGGGACCAAGTGCGTACGCATGTGCAGCTTGTCATCAGCACATTCGACCGCTTGGGGATCCTCCTCAACGAGGGGAAGTCTACCCTGGAACCAACTCAGAGGATCGAGTTCATAGGGGCCCTCCTGGACTCTACCGTAGCAAGGGCATCACTCCCACAGCCTCGCTTTCTAGCCATTCAGTCAGCGATCCATGGCTTGCGATCCTTCCCTATGGCAACGGCTCGGGTGTTCCTCAGCCTACTGGGTCACATGGCGGCATGTACACATGTCACCCAGTACGCCAGGTTATGGCTGCGCCCGCTCCAGTCCTGCCTGGTGTCGGTCTACAGGCCGAATGTGGACAGCATCAACGCCCTTCTCACCATCCCAAGAGCTACCCTCAATGCTCTGGCGTGGTGGGAAAATCAGGACATTGTCTGCCAGGGCGTTCCCTTCCTTCCGCCCAGCCCATCCATGTCCCTAGTAACGGACGCCTTGTCTCTGGGTTGGGGAGCCCACCTCGTAGAACTCAGAACTCAGGGCCGCTGGTTGGAGGCCGATCTCCGCCTCCATATCAACGTCAGGGAGCTGAGAGCCGTTCGACTAGCGTGCCAGGCTTTCTGGAGCATGCTAGCAGGTCACTGTGTAGCGGTGCTAACAGACAACACCATAGCCCAGTTTTATATCAACAAACAGGGCGGAGCGCGCTCGAACCCCCTTTGCCAGGAAGCGGTTCTCCTTTGGGAGTTTTGTATAGCCCACTCCATTCACCCGGTGGCCTCTTTCCTCCCAGGAGCCCAGAACACGCTAGCGGACCACCTCAGCAGGTCGTTCCTGTTGCACGAGTGGTCCCTCCGGCCAGACGTCATCCGGCCGATCTTCCTGCGGTGGGGGTTTCCCCAGATCAACCTCTTTGTCACTCGGCAGAACAGGAAGTGCCTCCAGTTCTGCTCCTTCCGCGGCAGCTCCCGGGGCTCCCTCAAAGACGCTTTTCTCCTTCTCTGGACGGGCCACCTGCTCTACGCGTTCCCTCCGATCCCGCTCCTTCACAAGGTGCTAATCAAGATCAAATGGGACAAGGCATGTGTGATCCTCGTAGACCCAGCCTGGCCCAGGCAATGCTGCTATGCATCCCTCCTCCAGCTGTCCAGGGCCCCTCCCATCAGCCTCCCGCTGTGGCCAGACCTGATCTCTCAGGATAACGGTCGCCTACTCCACACGGACCTGCAGTCCCTGCACCTCACAGCGTGGCTACTGCATGGCTAAGGGGCCCAGAGCTCTTGTGTTCTGCCGCGGTGCAAGGTGTTCTTTTGGGCAGCAGAAAACCATCAACCAGAAGCACCTATACTGCGAAGTGGACCCGCTTCTCTGCTTGGTGTATGCAGTGCAACACCATCCCCAGGGAAGCTTCCATCCCAGTCATCCTGGACTACCTGCTAGACCTTAAACAGCAAGGTCTCTCTACCTCCACCATTAGGGTCCACCTGGCGGCCATCTCGGCGTTTCACCCAGGCTCGGCAGACCACTCTGTCTTCTCAGACCCTACGGTCTATCGATTCCTTAAAGGGCTGGACAAACTTTACCCGCAGGTCAGGCATCCCGTCCCGCCCTGGGACCTGAACCTTGTGCTTTCCCGCCTCACTATGCCTCCCTTTGAGCGGCGAAGGTGTGGACGGAGGACCAGGTCGCTGCCCTGCATATGTCCATGATCAGAACCCTCTCCCGGAAGGCCGCAGAGGACGCCTGCGCTCTTGTGGAGTGTGCTGTTATCTGCTCGGCGGGCCTGCCCGCGAGTACGTAACAGGTGTGAATGCACGAGGTTATCCAGGATGAAAGCCTTTGGGCGGAGACCGGTTGGCCTTTCATCTGAAACGCTACCGCAACAAAGAGCGGTGTTGTTTTTCGAAATGTTTTTGTGCGGTCTAAATAAAAAGCGAGAGCTCTTCTGACATCGAGCGTGTGCAATTGCTGCTCCCTTCCCGAGGTGTGGGGCTTAGGGTAGAAAACCGGCAGGAAAATGTCCCGGTTAACATGGAAGGGAGAGACCACCTTGGGAAGGAAGCCTGGATGGGGGCGTAGCTGCACCTTGTCCTTATGAAAAACCGTATACGGTGGTTCTGATGTTAGCGCCCTAATCTCAGACACTCTGCGTGCCGAGGTGATAGCTACGAGGAAGGCTACCTTCCAGGAAAGGTATAGCAAGGAGCACGTGCTGGGGAAAAAAATCTTCCGACAACTGTGCCTGCGGCACGTGCACACCTAACTGGAATGGATATGAGCAACACATCTCGAAGAACAACAGTTACAGGTAAGTAACCTCATTTTGCTATCTGTACATCTCCATACATGTTTCTGCCTTTGTATAAAACTGAGACGTTCTTTGAAGACAATATCATAACAAGGATAAATTGGTAGGCAAAGGGGGTGGGCATTACCAAACAGAAGACATGTTACTGTACTTGTTTTTAAACCTGTACCTCTCTACAGAGCAAACCACACTAGTTATTTCATGAGAAGAAGCTGTAGGGATATAGAGGAAGATTAACTATAATAGAGCTGAGATATGCTAGTGCCTAATAATTAAAATCCACCAATAACCCTGAATTCTAATTGTAGATTGGTTAGAACCTTTTAAAATCCACCAATAACCCTGAATTCTAATTGTAGATTGGTTAGAACCTTTTAGGATGCCTACCTACCTCAATGTCCTGTTTTGACCTCTGTGCTATAAATGGAAGTTCTTAATAGAGCAGTGTCATTCCTTTCAGCACAGAACTGTAGAGGATTGACCAATTTAATATCCGGTGATTTAGAGCATCACCTTAGGAATCTGAACTAATAAATTTTCCACTGAAGATTCTTTCCAAAATGAGGGTTTCTTGTCTTTGGCTTGTCCCAAAATATCCTCTGGAGACAGACCGAGGGAACAGTAAGTCTGAGTGGAGAAAATTAACCTTCCTTGATAAAAGGGCATTTTGTAGCAACGAAACACACTTTTGCTCTACCAAATATCAAATTGGAAAAGGAGATACTTTGTCCTTCAGTCCAGGGTTGTTCTCTAAGCCAGGGGTTCCAGGAGACCCATGGGTAGTCTTGTGCATCCCCTGGAATGCTCGCACCTCAGTTTGGAGATCACTGCTCTAAGCAGGGAGGAAAAGAGTGGGAAAGTTAATAATTCTTAAATGTTTTAACTTTGGTATCCCCTTATCAGAGGACTGTAATTCTTTGCCATGTAGAACTGAACTCCCATCTTAGCCTCTTTGTTTACATGACAGTGTATGTACCTTATTGCTATATTCAGGACAAATAAATTAAAGCTTGTATGTTTGTGGTGCGGAATAAGTATTTGGGGAGGGGCAGTTAGAGGGAAAGGAGCGTACATTCTCTCAGACCAGGTGGCCTTGACCATTGGTAAGGAATTTTTCAAGCAGAGAAATGGGTGCTAAATGCTGTTCAGATGAGTAAACTATTTGTATAATTGATATGTGAGATGGAAAGAACTTGACTTTTAGAGCTTTGTCTGAGTTTATGGGTTTGGCAGTTAAGAAAACATATTTTCTGATAAACAGAACAAGTTTGATATGAAAACCTGTAAGATCTGGTGAACGCAGAACCCCATGCTCTCTCTCTCTCTCTTTTTTTTTTTTAAACAGATTTGATTGTTTTTTGGTTTTTTAAAGATAGAACTGCACTTCCAGCATGCAGCTTTATCAGCTGAGTAAAAATATTTAAGACACCTGGCTATTACAATGATTTAAACATTGGACAATATTGGACAAGATTTTATAGTATTTTGACATCTTTGTACCAGTTTCACAGCATAGCTAATTAAGGCAAATGGAGGAATTGTATTGTGGAGGAAATACATACATAGGTATTAATGTGTAGGCATGTATAAAATATGACTAAATATTTTATGAGTGCTGATGGTTCTAGTTTCTTTCACCCTTGTGTCTAGTCAGAATTGTATTAAAGGCTCTTCAGTCTAAAAACAAAACAAAGTATAAATAAAATTTCAAAAGAGGTGTGTTGGAGAAAAGTTCTGGCTAGCCTTGTTGTGCAACCACTTCGAAGTCACCTTTCTATTGCAGAGTATATTTTTACCACTTTAGAGTTGAGCTAGGAGTTAGCTCTCATTTCCTTTTCTTTCCCACAGTCTTTCATTTAAATCAGATGTAAAGAATTGCAAATCAGATACATATTTTTGTTCTATAAATACATGTTTGTTTAAACATTTGTTTCATTGCCATTCTGAACATGCTCTGACTTCTAATCCCATTCTAGTGGTGCAGTGTGTCAGCGCTGACTGAAAGTACTTCATGAGATATTGGTATTTTGACCCTGTGTACTACTCATTCCCTTTTATTTATTTTTGCTTCATCTTTCCTTTCAAATAGTTAACAAATTATTATTTAATTTTTTCCATAAGTCAAGAAACCAATTTAGAGGCAATTTGAAAGAGAAAGTAACTTGAACATTTGGTCCGTGTATCTCATTCTGTTCCTTACTGTGCACTTAACAGACAAAATCCAGAGCTTGTATGTTGCTGCTTCTTGAGAGTACTGAACAAAATCTGAGTAAAATTCAATGTTCATAGAAAAAGTTTTCATTTTTCTTACTATTTTTGCACTGCCAAGTTTTTTTTACAAGCTGTGTTTGATTGTGGCAGTCTCTACTAGTATTTGACAAATCATTATAGAAGGCTCTGTAAAGACACATTTATAGTTAGTATATGAAGGCTCTGTAAAGACACATTTATAGTTAGTATATGAAGGCTCTGTAAAGACACATTTATAGTTAGTATATGAGAGATGGCCCTGAGGAGACTTAGAAATGAGGTTTTTGCATCATGAAAAAAACCTCATCTTTACTGACTTAGCATCTGAAAATGGTGATGCTTCTTTGACGTTGCAAATACAGTAGACTCTCGATTATCCAGGATTGGGTTAACCAGAATGTGGATTAACCAGTTTGTCAAAAAATTACGAGTAACTTGCAGGGCGCACCGGCACTGGCTTTGTTGCCGCCTCAAGAACAAAAAAAAAAAAAAAAAACCCACCAAGGCGCAGGGCAGCCAGTGAACCAACATCTCCTCCCCCCAGCGCAGGGTAGATGGTGAACCAACCCCCCCCCCCTCATATTTCCTATGGATGGCGATTATCCGGGATTTTATTAACCAGGATTAATTTTTTCCCTATCATCCTGGATAATCGAGAGTCTACTGTACATTGAATTCTTTTTCTCAACAGAAAAGGATGTTTGGATTCATAGAGCACATCTGCTGTTGAACTTTGTGCAGTCTGTCCTTTTTTTTTAAACTAGAAGAAAGGTTTGTTTGTTGGCTACTCTCTCGGGGCAGGAAAGGAATGTAATGCATGCACAGACTGCACAGTATTTCCTGTTAAACTCCCATTCCAAACCACTGTGCTGGGAAGAATTCCAAACAGGGCAACTAAATCCTTGTTCTAAAATGAAGGAATGATACATCTATTTAAATATTTAGATTTTATAGGAAACGTGCGCAAAAAAAAAAATCAGTCGTTCATTATTTACAACCATAGGCTTCATGAAGTATCGTATATATCAGGGGTAGGCAGCCTATGGCACGATTTTCAGTGGCACTCACACTGCCCGGGGGCCTCAGCATTTTAATTTAATTTTAAATGAAACTTCTAAACATTTAAAAAACATTATTTACTTTATATACAACAATAGTTTAGTTATGTATAATAGGCTTGTAGACAGAGACCTTCTAAAAACATTAAAACGTATTACTGGCAGACAAAAACTTAAATTAGAGTGAATAAATGAAGACTGAGCACACCACTTCTGAAAAGTTGCCGACCCCTGATATATATCATCTGACCCTTTACAAATTACACATTGATTCCACAGTGAGTGACACAAAAACATTATTAACTTGTTACTACTGATACTTAGTACTCAAACGTTAACATCTAACAGTATAATGATGGAGCTATGTTATGTTAGTTCTATGACAAAAATAAATCTAAATATTTCCCGTTCACATAGTTAGTTCTCACATAGCTCATTTTCCCATCATTTAGCACAGTGGTTCTCAAACTTTTGTACTGGTGACCCCTTTCAAATAGCAAGCCTCTGAGTGCGACCCCCTTTATAAATTAAAAACACTTTTAAAATATATTTAATACCATTATAAATGCTGGAGGCAAAACGGGATTTAGGGTGGAGGCTGACAGCTTGTGACCCCCCCATGTAATACCCCCAGTTGGAGACCCCTGATTTAGCAGCATGGAAATTTTGAATGGGACAGAGAACCAATAAACTGCCATTTAGAAGGGGGAAAATATGACATTTGACACAAAGAGCTTATTTTGTTTTGCTAGAATTATCTTGCATTATTTGCTTTTTATTAAGCCCTCCACTGTGTTTTAAAGTGTCAATTTTGTATTGTAAATATTTCACTTAAATTATATATTCATTTTAAATAAGAATAGCAACATTTAAAAGACCAGCTGTAGATCCTGGAATATCTGCCATCTTTCATAATTTCCAAAGGTGGAACTTCTAGTTCATGTGTGCTGTGAAATTGTGATAATGAGGAAACTTTCACCCACAGTGTTATTCTGTGTCATTATGTTCAATCCTATGTACATGTAACAACTCTACTATGGCTCTTGATTTTCCAGCTGATTATCGCTTGCATTGACAGAGAATGGAATAAATTGACCCCAGGATCTTTTCTCTGTCTAATTTCTATGAGCAAAAGCTTGTTTCCACAGGCTATTTGGGCGTAATGTATTGTCGCAGCAGCACCTGTATCTTATAGAAGGAAGAGATTGAGATAATTCCACTAAGACACAAACTAAAAGGGTATTTTATAGTCTTATCTCATTCATAGATGGATACATACATGTGAGTTCTCAAGAATGGCATCAACATTATTTTCTGCGTTTTGGCTTTCTTCCAGGGGCATTTCTAATCCATTGCAGCAGCTAACCTCCCAGACGGAAGTATGGTGACCAGGAAAATCTCAAACAAATTAGGAACAGAAAATGATTTTGGTCTACCTCCCTTTTTCAGGAATGCTTGTGCAGCAGATGAACAAGTCTTGGACTGCCCCTTATTTAGAGAACTAAGATTTGTTTAAACCTTTTTTTTTAATGTATTCATCTTGGCGCTTATAATCTAGCCCTATGGTTGGCCAATTCGTAAATTAGAATACTAAGGGACCTTTTATAGTTAATGAAGGTTGTCTACACCTGACGGTTTACTGGTGGAAGACAGGAAGATGTATTACTCCAAAGAAAAGCAGGCTACTGTCCAAAAATGCTTCAGTGTTCATAAAATACTGCAAGAGTAATGAAGAGATTGTCCGAGGGCTTATAAAACCTGGCGCCCATTTCTACAGAAGAGGTCTTTTCAAATGGGGGGGCAGGTAGGAGTGTGGTGTGACAGGGAGTGTGTTGTGTGTATGTAGTGGGGAGAGAGAGTGAGTGGGTTGGGGGGGGAGGGCTGAGAGCTTGTGTGCATGCTGATCTTGTAAGTTCAGACAGCAGCAGACCCACCTCCCTCCCTCTGCGCTCCCCCCCCCCAACAGCAGCATTCTACAGTAATGGTTGCTTTGTCCTGGAGCAGAGAAGCATGCTGGCTATCAGAAACGGAGCTTCGCATTCCTACAGCCAAGTTCAAAAGAGTAACAGGAGTGGCCATTTGACTTAAAGGGGTTATGGGATGTTTCCAGAGGTCAATCAAAGCGCAGTAATGCAACACCTCGTTCACACTGACACTGGGGCATTTCAGCCAAGGTGCAGCAAGCGTTATGCTTCTTGTGGAGGTGGATTACCAGGTAGATGGGTCATGAGTTAGAATGCCTGGGGTTGTTTTAATGCTCTCTAACTTGCAAGTGTAGCCAAGCCTCGGTGACTTCTAATTCTCTCTCTCTCTCTGTCTTTCTCTTTTTTTAAAATACTCTGTTGTGGGCCTCTTCTCTTCCCAGTCTTCCACTCCTATCCATTTCCTGTGGCAACTATTGTTTAGTATTAAGTGTGGTGGATGCTAGCTCCCTCCTGAATCAGAAATGGAATAATAATCCACTAGAGATGGAGGTGTTAGACACCTTCTTCTTTGACCCTGAAAATGGTATTAAAAAGTACAAGGCCATGAGACTGAATTGTAACAGTGCAGCCTTCATGGCTTGTAAAACAGCAAAAAGCTATATGCCAGTTAACAGGGGCATAATGATGGACTTGAAGGTAGTCCATTTCTTAGAGTAGTTGAACCCAAGGGCCTTTTGGTTCAGTCATTGACACCAAATGAATCAGACTGTAGGAACTGAATTTCGAAATTTCAGCTACTTTGCCAAATGGTGACCACCCTGAATAGGTTGATCTGCCATATTAAAGAACCACAAGCTCAGTGAATACAGAGAAGACTGGGCCCTTGATGGATGTATTCTCTTGTAAGATTGGTATTTAATATATGCATTTCTATCATGATTACAAATACTGACGTGGTATATAATGTCATTAATGCCAGATCCGGGGGCTGCTCACCTCAGGAGGTTCCCCACAAGCAGCGACCTATCCTGGCTGCTCCTAGGCAAGGTGCAGCAGGTGGCTCTGCACGCTGCCCCCACATGGCTCTGAGTGCTAGCAACACAGCTCCCATTGGCTGGGAACCACCCCCATCCTCTACCCAACCCCCTCTGCTCCCTGTCCCATGACTACCCCGACCCCTATCCGCACTCCCGCCCCTTGACAGACTCCTGGGACTCCCATGCCCTATCCAACCCCCCCCAGCCCCGACCACCCTACCCCCCGAGAATCTCCACCTTGTCCAACTGCCCCCTGTCCTCTGACCGCCCCCTGGAACCTCCTGCCCCTTATCCAAACCCCAAGCCCCTTTACCATGCTGATCAGAGGAATGTGTCTGGCAGCCACACAGCCTGCTCCCGGAGCTAGACGTGATGCCCCACTCCCTTACTATGCCGCTCAGAGCGGCAGGAGCTCAGGTGCTGCCACAATCAGCCTTGCCGCAGCAGCTCCGGAGGAGGAGGGAAGGGGGGGGGGAGGGGGAGGCTCTCCAGCCAGGAACTCCGAGGCCGGACAGGATGGTCCCGCAGGCCAGATGTGGCCCTCGGGCTATGTTTTGCCCACCCCTGCTTTAGAGCCGGGGCGAAATGATGGCCTGGTGACACTTTAGCACATTTTTAAGCCCATATTTTCCCAAATGCTGCATGTGGTGGTGTTAATACTCATCATTGTATGCAGTAGTGTTGTAGCCACATTTGTCCCAGGATATTGGAGAGGAAAGGTGAGTTTGGTAATATCTTTTATTGGAACAGTTTCTATTGGTGAGAGAGCAAAGCTTTTGAGCTTGCAAGGAGCTCTTCTATTTTTCACTTTGCCTCTCTAATATACAACATTGTTGTTCATATTTTCTGTTTACCAAGCTCCTGATAGTATGACAAGCATCTGAATGTGGAGGATAGAGAAAAGGAATGTAAAATAAGTGATTGAGGTGAACTTGGCATATATTTTGCAATTTAACAGTATCCCTCTACTTCTTAATCTGCTCCATCTTGATCAAGCCACATTCCTCAAAATTAGTATCTTCCTTTCCCATATCTCATTACCAGTGATGGAGCATGAGGGAAATATGAGGGAATTAAAGCACAAAGTAACTGGCTGACGAGGAGATGCACTCTTAAGTTTCTGGGTAGCTCCAGCTGTTTCTTGTGTGCTCCAGTATGGGATTTGGAAAAGTTTAGGGTATGGATGAAATACAAATAGGGATTTTTGCCTTCTAGAAACCAGACTGTGAACATGTCCATCCGATTTTTGGATTTAATTTTGTTTTCTTTATTTTGAAAGTTCATTTAGTTCAGATTTGTTGTTTACTTATTACTATTCATTCCAGAGTTGGAAATATTGCTCTGGAATGCATCATACTGAGTTTAAGCCAGTCAGTATGTGGTTTGTTCGTTTGGCCTCCACCTGCTGCTTGGAGAGTTTAACTTTTGCAGAGGAACTGAAAGGTCTGTTTTATGGGCACGGGAAATTGCTAAAAAAACCCAAAAAAATGCTGAGCTCTGAAAGGCTCACACAATGAGATGCACTTTGAATTATAAAATGTGACTTAGATTAAAAATTCCATTTTAAGTGGGAATTGATATTGTAAACCAGTTTCTGCCCTTTTAATGTTAGTGTAATAATCACAATCAAATAAAAGACCACAGTGTTCAATTTTCTTCAATATATCTATTTCCAGCTTGAATCCTGTCATGTTTAAAATGGCACTTTGCTAGTAAAATCACACAGTGCTGTTGACAGGATTAATTTAGAAATTCTGTATCTCTAGTGGTGTAGCATCAAAACTGAAAAGCTGTGTTTACCTTTAAAGGAATATTTTGACAGTAATTTTTGAGTAATTTTTTGCATTGTTCCATTTGAGTTATGAATCGTTCATTTAAAAATATCCTGTATTAAATAGAACTCTGGGTAATCTGGGGCTTTTTATTTTTGCAAATATATAAGTATATTTTCAGTTTCTTTGATTGCCGGAGTTACGTGATTCAGAATATTTAGGAGGATTGGCAGACTTTGAGACAGTCACAGAGGGAGTGATAGGAAGTGGCCCAGGGCAGGCAACCGTAACCATCCCTGGCTGTCAGATCCCATGTAGCCTTCAAAGGGCCCTCAGTCAGAGCTCTGTAGAGTGGGAGGGCCCGGGCTAGCCTACTAACAATCGCCCTGCAGAGCAGAGGCCAAAGTCCTGACCACTAGGCGACACTACCCTATCAACCAGTATCTGAGCAAGGAGCATTGAATAGTTTACATGTACATTTCCTTTTTCCTTTGTTTTAATATTAAGCATTTTATCCCCCTTCAAGGTATCTTTCTGCCTTGCTACAAAAAGCATGGCAGTAGATACATTATTCTCTCTGAAGGATAAAAGTTATTGATACTGTAGTTGTTGGGGTTTTCAAAATTCACATTTAGTACTTCATTCTTTGCTTTGCTTCTGATGCCATCCGTGCTAATTTTTTTCTATTTTGTTTTAATACCAATTGAAAAGAGTAATGAATGTAGGGGGGTGGCTTTCAACAAACTTGTATGTCATTGAGAGTTATAATTAACTTGCTGCATGTACATGTAGAACACACTGTGTGTGCTTTTCTTAATTATTCCTCTAGTTACCTCCTCCACAGTGTGGATTTGCAATACGAAATAGTAACTTTCTTCTTTTTAAGCCATCTCTTTCTCTTTCCTTTCCCTGATACGTGGTATTTTTTTCAGATAGCCAAAGAAACCGAATCCCAGGATAACTCGCTGCAGGTTTTAGGCAGGCAGGTTTTCCACACCCTCACTGATCTATATTTAATTATATAGTTTATGCTCTCATTTTAAAATAACTTTGCATATTCATGCCAAAGAAAACCATGAAAAAGTTTTTAAAATGTTGTTGCATGACCACATAGGTTGCCTGCACTCTTAGGTAGAGAAATTGATCACCAGCATAGTTCTAACTGAATATCATATGGCACACATCCAGAAATCCATAATAATAATAATACCTATCTTTTGAGCTTAAACAGTGAAAAGAACTATATTGGAGCTCTTTACAAAGGAGGATCAATATCAGTATTACAGTTTTACAGATGGGAAAATTAAGGCCAACAAGGTCAGGTGGCTTGCCCAGGTTCACTCAACAGACCAGTGGAAGAGCCAGGATTAAAATTCACATCTCCCAAGCCCCAGTCTTGTGCTCCATCAACTGATGATTTCCTGAAATTGGAAAAATATTTCTCTAAAGCAGAGTTTCCCAAACTGTGTTCCACGGAACACTGGTGTTCCGCACGATGTGAATAGGTGTTCCGTGAAAGAATAGTAATTTTAAAAGAGAGTCTTTAAATGGTTTTTAATTTTAAATTTGGCATTTTGAAGCCCAGTTTACGACTCTTTTTAAATGACTATAATTTATAAAATAAAATATATTTGAGCATAAATAATACATTTTTTATTTGAAAACCAAACAATATTATAAGTGTCCCGTAAATATACACCAAGCTAAAAAGTGTTCCGTGGCCAAAAAAGTTTGGGAAACACTGCTCTAAAGGATGAGAGTTGCTTCTAACCTTATTATTTGGAGCATTGAGCATATATTTCTAATTACCTGTTTTCTTTGTTAATCTGATCTATTTGCTTTAAAAAAAGCCAAAGCAAGTTGTTGTCCTTCTTTCTCTAAAATAAAGCCAGTGCCCATAATAAACAGCTTTGTAAGTCTTGGGAAAATGTTGACACTGAATCAGTCCCAAAGTTTATCTGTTCCACAAATGTAACCTAAGCACTTTACACAAAAACAAATGAAGCATGCAGCTGGAATACTGTGCCATATGAACTTGATCAGATATAACTCCAGCAGCGAAAGTACTTCCTTTGAAGCAAAGACTGCCATTGGGGTCTCAAGCAAACTGTCCCCTCTAGTGAAACCAGCTACCCACAATGTGCAAGACTAATACAGGCACTATAGACATCTGTGGTTATCTATAGAATTACCATTCCTGTTTACATGTAAGACACCCAAAAGAAATAGTTTTCACTCATAAAATCCCATAAAAAACAAGAATATCTATATATATAAAAGTCAAATAGTGTTTGTATGTTTGTATGTATGCAAGCTTACTCCTTCCACACCGTTTGAGCTAGAGACTTGAAATTTGGTACAGTTAGAGGTCTTGGGGTCCTAATGACCGTAAGGGTTGAAAATTTTTCAAATCTCACCTCTGACGCCCCCCAGGGGTGAAATTCTTTAAAGGCCAATCACATCAGCTGGGCAGCTGCTGTTCTCTGTGACATTGTTATGATGTCATAATACCCCCTCCAACAGACACCGCACTCGCTCAGCTCTCTGCCCCTCCCCCCTCCGACGGAACCCCGGAATCACTCAGCGCTCTGCCCCCTCCCCACCTCCGACGGACCCCGGAATCCCTCAGCTCTCTGCCCCCTGCCCACCTCCGACGGACCCGAGTTGGGTTTGGTCGGAGGGTAAGTGAGGTAGGGGTGTCGGGTTTGGTCGGGGGCGTGAGGTGGGGGTGTCGGGTTTGGTCGGGGGGGGTGGGAAGGTGTTTGGATGGGTGAGGGGTGAGGTGTGGTGGTTAGGGTTGGTCAGGGGGTGTTGGGGTTGGTGGGGGGTGTGACGTGGGGGTGTTGGGGTTGGGTGGGGGATGAAAATGTGGGTCGGGGTTGGTCGAGGGGTAAGTGAGGTGTGGGTGTCGGGTTTGTTTGTGGTGGTAGGTAGGGGTGTCGGGTTTGGTTGGGGGGGGAAGTGAGGTGGGTGTGTCAGGTTTGGTCTACGGGGGGTGAGGTGTGGGTGTTGGTCAGGGGGTGTTGGGGTTGGTGGGGGGAGACGTGGGGTTGGTGGGTTTGGGTGGGGGGGTGAAAATGTGAGTCGGGGTTGGTCGAGGGGTAAGTGAGGTGGGGGTGTCGGGGTTGGTCGAGGGGTAAGTGAGGTGGGGGTGTCGGGGTTGGTCGAGGGGTAAGTGAGGTGGGGGTGTCGGGGTTGGTCGAGGGGGTGAGGTGGGGGTGTCAGGTTTGCTCTCTGCCCCTATCCAACGGACCCCGCACTCTCTCAGCTGTCTGCCCCCTCCCCACCTTCGACTGACCCGAGCAACGCCGGGTATTTTCGCTAGTAAGACATAAAATCCCTATGAATAGGATATAAATTAGTGAATGTATCTGTTTGGAGAACAGTTACATTACAAATCACCAAATTATGATGACACATAGAGGATGATTACAGTTATCCCTAATGCACATTTGAGGGAAATTGACCTTTAAAGGACAAACCATTCAGCTTCTGACAACTTGGGGTTTGAAGTGTTGTCAACTCTTGTGATTTTCGCATATCATCTGGTAAAGTAGAACCTCAGAGTTATGAACACCTCAGTAATGGAGATTGTCCGTAACTCTGAAATGTTCCTAACTCTGAACAAAACATGGTTGTTCTTTCAAAAGTTTACAACTGAGCGTTGGCTTAATACAGTTTTGAAACTTTACTATGCAGAAGAAAAATGCTGCTTCCCCTTTATTTTTTAGTAGTTTCTGTTTAACCCAGTATTGTACCATGTTTGCTTTTTTCTGTCTCTGCTGTTGCCTGATTGTGTACTTCCAGTTTCAAATGAGGTATATGGTTCACTGGTCAGTTCATAACTCAAGTGTTCATAGCTTTCAAGGTCTCTACTATATGTTTTTCTTAAAATCTGACTTCTGGAGTCAAGAGATTACATGAGATCTTTGCTTTCATTTTTAAAAAAGAAGCAATTTTTTAGCTCTCATGATTGCAGAGAAAAGCTTACAAATGTGACGTGAGTGTACCCTGAAAGCCTAGGAATCAGGAGATTAAAAAAACATTTGGTTCCTTTTATTTAAAAAACTGAGGATTTTTAAGCTAACCTCATGATTTTTGGGACCTAACTTGATTTTTTTAAGCATTTGATACTGTTAATACTTAGTTTTTGTACTCTCATTTATTTAGAATGAGCAAATAATGTGGTTTTCTTTGTAGAGATCACTATGCTTGAGGTGACATCTGGGTTTTCAATACTATCTCCTATTTACTGTTGCCTATAACACTGAAAATACCCTGGTTTTTTTCTCCGTCAAGATTTTTTTGGGTAAGATTTGAACAAAATCTATTCACCCATTTTTCAGGAGAGATGTAAAAATTAATTTTCTTGTTGTAAAGTGAAGACTCTTGGTAAGTGTAAATCAAAGGGCAGAACTCATATCTCAAACTTTTGGTAAGTACTTTTATCTTGAAGGTTGCTCTCCAGGTCAGTGTTTGGGTGTGTTTGATTGGGCTTACTGTGTGTGCGGTGCGGGTGAGTTTAGGGTTATTGTGAGAAAGCTATCTCTTTCACTTTGTCACTTCTGAATGTGTTTAATGGTAACAGTGTTAGTGTTTATATTGAATGGGATAAAATGGTAAACAAAATCACTATCTGCAATAGAAAACTATTAACATTAATTTCCAGGTAGAGTTCAGTATGCAAGAATAGGTCACATGTCTCCTGGGAAGTTAAAACCAAATACTGTCAGAGGCCACAAATAGTTAAAATATATGCCTGCTCTGGAGCGTAAGGCCTAAATTTTCAAAACTTAGAGATCTGATTTTCAGAGGAATGATGCTCAGCACTTTCTAAATACCCCAAATTACTAGTTTCACTTGAAAATGTAGGTCTTAATATTCACTGGCACTCCAGTCCATCTGCTGTCAAGCAAAGTCTGTGTTATTACTAATATGAAAGTAATTTCCTGTACGTCATACTTTTCTATTCAAAGGCTAGCAATTACCTAGGAGGAACTCTGGGATAAACAAGACACTAGAAGATCTGATAAATCATCAGAGGGTCAAGTATTCCACGTTGTTCTTTATTTTTAAAGCTTATTTATTACAGAGGCAATTCTAGCTCGTTAATTTGCAGTCATGTTTTCTATGTCAGCTCATTGTGAGCTGAATTATGTGTCATGCAGAGATCCCTCCTGCCTGTATTTCAGATGCAGGGCTTGTCTTCACTCCAACAGTTAACTCAGATTATTCCACTTGAGTGAGAGTGGCCACACTGGAAAACATTCAAGCTACACAGAGACTGGATTGGCAGCTGATGAGTTGTGCCAATTCAAACTCTAGCCTGTAACTGCACCACCACTGCATTGTTAGCTTGCGCATCAGCAGCATTCAAGCTTCGACCCATGCATCCTGCTGGGTCAGCTAGCTGTGTAAACCACCACTGAGCTCAAGCTAGAGATTTGTGTGTGTGCAAAGGAATCAGGGGCAACTCAATTTGTGTCTTGAGCTAACACTGCAGTGAAGGACAGTCCCTTAAACCAGGGGTCTCCAAACTACGGCCCGCGGGCTGGATGCGGCCCGCGAGGCCCTCTCATCCGGCCCGTGGAGATCTTTTTGGCTCTTTGGAATTTTTGGCTCTTTTGAGCTTTTCGCTGGGACGGCTCCGCGCTGGGGCCTGGTAGCGCCGCGCGGGCCGCCAGCCGCGGGGCCGGGACGCGCCGCGTGCTCGGCTGCCGCCGCGGGGCCGGGACGCGCCGCGCGCTCGGCTGCCGCCGCGGGGCCGGGACGCGCCGCGCGCTCGGCTGCCGCCGCGGGGCCGGGACGCGCCGCGCGCTCGGCTGCCGCCGCGGGGCCGGGACCCGCCGCGCGCTCGGCTGCCGCCGCGGGGCCGGGACCCGCCGCGCGCTCGGCTGCCGCCGCGGGGCCGGGACCCGCCGCGTGCTCGGCTGCCGCCGCCGGCCAGGGACGGCTCAGAGCTGGGGCCGGGACGCGCCGCACCGCCACGCAGCTACAGGGGGCGAAACAAGGAGCCACCCACTGCCAGGCGGCGAACCGGTCTGTGGGGAGAGACCGGGTTGAGCGGGTCAGTTGGGGGGGGGGGGGGAGAGACCAGGCTGGGTGGGTCAGTTGGGGGGTGGGTGGGAGGGAAGGAGGTTTTGGGGTGAGAGACCTGGCTGGGTGGGTCATTGGGGGGGGGGGTTGGAGGAAAGGAGGTTTTGGGGTGAGAGACCTGGCTGGGTGGGTCATTTGGGGGGGGGGTTGGAGGAAAGGAGGTTTTGGGGTGAGAGACCTGGCTGGGTGGGTCATTTGGGGGGGGGGGGGTTGGAGGAAAGGAGGTTTTGGGGTGAGAGACCTGGGTGGGTCATTTGGGGGGGGGGGGTTGGAGGAAAGGAGGTTTTGGGGTGAGAGACCGGGCTGGGTGGGTCATTGGGGGGGGGTTGGAGGAAAGGAGGTTTTGGGGTGAGAGACCTGGCTGGGTGGGTCATTTGGGGGGGGGGGTTGGAGGAAAGGAGGTTTTGGGGTGAGAGACCTGGCTGGGTGGGTCATTTGGGGGGGGGTTGGAGGAAAGGAGGTTTTGGGGTGAGAGACCGGGCTGGGTGGGTCATTTGGGGGGTGGGTGGGAGGGAAGGAGGTTTTGGGGGGGAGAGACCTGGCTGGGTGGGTCATTTGGGGGAGGGGGGTTGGAGGAAAGGAGGTTTTGGGGGGAGAGACCTGGCTGGGTGGTCAGTTGGGGGGTTGATGTGTAGTGTTCATGTGTAGTGTTCAGGTGTTCATGTGTAGTGTTCAGGTGTAGTGTTCAGGTGTAGTGTATCAATGTGTTATTAAATAATAACTGAATAAAATAATATTAAATAAATAATTAAAAACAACATCCATGTTTTGATTCTTTTTTATTTGGACCTCGAGTGTGTTGTCGGCCCCCGAACTGCTATTTGATAGCTAATGCGGCCCTCAGGCTGAAAAGTTTGGAGACCCCTGCCTTAAACTCTGATAAGCTAATGTCTCAACATTTAAACTCCATGTGAACAATGTGCAGATGTCTACCTGTCTCCTTCCTGTTCAAACAAAAAGCTCGCTTGCTGTCTCTCTCGCTCTCTCTCATCTCCTTGGGAAAGTCTAGTGGTCAGTTAAAGCTTAACATGGATAACAGAGCTCTTAATCTCCCCCCCCCCCCCCCCAAAGCTCTTCCCACTACCTCCTTTTTCAATCACTGCAGTGCCACCATCCTGTCTGTTGCTAAGGCCTGTAACCTGAGTATCATTTTCAACTTAGACCTTCCCTAGGTTCTCATGTCCAGGCTATGTCTGTCTTGCAGATTCTTACATAGCATCTCTATGGCCATTCATGCAGTTAAAGCTCTCAACCAGGCTCTCATCATCTTGCGTTTTGCTTACTGCAACATCCTTTCCTCTGGCTTTGCCAGGTGCAATTTATCTCTTCTCATACCCATTCAGAATGCTGCTGGAAAGATCACTTTCCTAACTAGTCACATTAGCCATCTTTGCATGCCTGCATTGGCTCCCTCGTCTTTATCCACCAAACATGCTGCTTTTTTCACTATCGAGGCCTTTTGGGACCTATCCCCACCCCACCTCTCATTTCATTCAGTATTGAAAGGTTGACTCTTGCCTATGACGCAAGCCTCTATTGCCTCTCAGTCTGTCCTGCTGATCAGTATTGTCTTATTGATTCCTTGTACTCCCACATCGCTCTATCCAGCCAATTTCTCTTCTCTTATGTCTAGATTTGTAAGCTCTTTGGTTGGGGCAGGGACTGTCTTGCTGTTCTGTGTTTGTACAGCACTTAGCACGATGGAGTCCTGGTCCGTGACTAGGGCTCCAAGGTGTTACCATAATGCAAATAATAGATAATAATTATAAGAACCATGACTGAATGCACAGTTTTTGGTGTCTGAGACTCAAGGACTAAAGTGCTGTAGCACAGATGATGAAATGTTTGGCACATTAATATCCCCTTTACGTTCACTCATGGCCAGCAGGTGAACCCCCCTTTTGTGCATGTGTGTGCACACACGCTGGCCTGACCAGGCACTGCCTCTGACCACCAGCAGGCCCAAGCTCCAGGCTTCCGACTGAAGCCGAGCCCCCACCAGCTTCAGGGTAGAGCGGGAGGGAGGGTGAAAACTCCTGGCAGAACATTGCTTCCTACACCCAGGCTGGCTGCAGGCTGAGACCCCAGCTGGCAAGGGGCCAGCGGAGGAAACCCCAAAGCAGCGGCAGGTTGATCGCTCAGCCCGCCGCCACTTTGGGGTTTCCCCCTGCTGGCCCCTTGCCAGCCGGGGTCCTGCCTCCTGCCCCAGTCTGCTCCCGCTGTCAGCCTGGGTTCCCTGCACCCAGGTTGTCAGCGGGAGCTGAGTGGGGCAGGTGGCAGGAACCTGGGGGGAAAACCCCAAAGAGGCGGCAGGTTGAGTGCTCAACCAGCTGCTGCTTTAGAGTTTCCCCACCGGCTCCTGCTAGCTGGGGTCTGAGCTCCCACTGCCAGCCTGGGCTTCCCACACCCAGGCTAGCAGGGGAGCTGACTGGGGCAGGTGATGGGACCACCACCATCCCCCCCACCCCCAGGGCGGCCGGCGAACACCCCCCCACACCCCCCCAGTAGACGCTTGATTATCCGGGATTTTATTAACCGGGATAAAGGTTTTCCCGATCATCCCGGATAATCGAGAGTCTACTGTAGTTGTGGTTTTTAATATGTCAGAAGCATTTAGAATGTTGTTAATGTATAGATCAAAGTAAATAAATAAACATTTCTTTGTATAAAATCCATTTTAATTGTGTGAACTTTTAGAGTACTACTGTAAGCAACATAGGTTCAGTTTCTCTTAATGTGAAATTTACTATGTTAGCTAAAAGTAACCTGGATTTAAGAGGATATACACGTACAAATCCATTTGCTTTCAGATACTGTGAGTGTTTCCACTTTGTGGCAGTAAACCAAAAGGAATACCATGTTGAGTTCTGCTGCTGGTTTTTTAAAAGGGAGAAAATACTTACCAAATGAAATATTGGGGAAAGAAATATTATTCTTAGACCAGTGATAGAATTTTGCAAATAGGGAGGAGAAAATATTATGAAAGCATAATTTATACAATGACTGTTCAACATTAAAAGAATTATTTTATTTTATTTTCACACAACAATGAATTTGTTAAAGACCATTCAGTTCCATGACAGGTGCAGTGTGATGCTTTATCTTTATCCAATATTGTGTGTTTGTACCCTGTGTGTTAGTTATTTTCCTCTTTTTAATTGTGGATTAATTGTATTGTATCTCTCTGAAGGATTTTCATTTTCTGGATCTGTTGCTTTGATCAGATTTAACACTTTGACATATGAAGAGAAAAACTGTCTGTGATACATCGGACAATATTTTTGAGGGGAAAAAATGAATGAAGTAATATGTACTGTTTTATAGAGGTGTTTTTATAATGAATCCTTGTGAAACTGTCAGAAAAATAGACCACCAGCTGAGCCACAAAAAACTACTTCCTACTCTTCCACCATGGTGATAATAAACTAGACATTTTGTTACTTATTTTTAAAAAATCACTCTTAGAAGTCAATTAGAATTTTGCAAGGCTGAGCTAATGTGTTTAGAAAAGAGACAATGTAAAAATTGAAATCAAAGATGTTATTTCTATTCTGGATCTGCGTGGTGGTTGTGTATACATTGCCTTCAGTAGTCCTGCACCTGTGAAAGGACAGAGGAAATAGAGAGAAATAGCTTAACGACTTTTTTCATTCCATCTGTTGCAGCAAAATGTTTAGGAGCCAATGAAATCCTTAAGTCAGCAGCTTCTGATTGAAGTGGGTCTCTCTTTAATTTAAATCTGTATTATAATTGAAAAGAGGGTAGGTATAAAATGGTTGCTTGCTCAGACTTTGTTTAAAAACAAAGATTATTTTTATTCAATTATAACAGGATCAGAAAGTGAGGGTAATTAGTCCTTTGCTTATTGGGACCCCTTCTGCTTCATATAATGGGAAGGGTAAGGTGCTTATGCTTCCCCCTCCCTCTCCCCCCCCCCCCAGGTTGTGATCCCATATAATGTAGGGTATACTCGTCTCAAGTGATTTTTAGGTAATGTAGTCTGGATCTCATGTCTTACAACATCATCCAAAACGTACAAATATCTTGTCATATTTTGTTCATTTGTGCTATATAAATATTCTGTGATTTCATTAACATTAGTCATTATATTAGAGCAAAAGTGGTTCCCAAACTGGGTTTTGTGAACCCCTGGGGGCTCACGAAATGCTACAGGGGTTCTCGGAAATTTTTGTCCTAATGGCAGACAGAGCTGTCCTTAGGTATCCTGGGCAGCACTGTGCTGGCAGCCCGGAGTCCCTGGACCTCCAAGAGCTAAGCAGATCAAAGCAAGCATATCAGTCACACTAAGGAGATTTAAATGTCAAGACTCCTTATAAGAAATGGAAAGGGAGGTGGATATTTTTTGCTGTTTTTAAAATTAAATAGGCAGCTAGTATTGTTTTTAAAATTATCATGAAGAACTAGTTTAAGCTTTGTTGTAACGTGTGTTGTTTGCCTGGACTGCTCAAGATCTGAATGTTTGTGTAGGAGGAACTCTTTGAGTTGGCTTCTTAAACACCTTCATGCTGTTTCACATCTGATACTCCTTGATGAAACACAGGAGCTTTGTCTTATAACAGGCTTATTCAAAGTGATATAAGCTACGAAAGTGAGATCTTGGAAGAGTGTTGCCATTTTCAGAATGTAATAAAAATGCTGTAATGATAAATAATTAATAATAGTGTGTCATAAGTATGTCATAAAAACAAATTTTATATTTCCAAGATAACTGCTTTTATAATATAAATATTCATTTTTAAGAGGGGGTTCACAAAACTTGACATTTTAGTGAAAGGGGTTCATAGGTTGTTAATGATTGGGAACCACCGTATTCGAGCCTTGTTTTTACCAAAAATGCACATAATATATTTTAGATTTACATTATATTACCATATTATATGTTCAGTGTCACTAACAATTGTGCAGTGAACTAGATAAGATTGTGTGAGAGTGTTATGGTGTGAAGTAGCGCACAATTATTAGTCATGTTTCCAGGAGAGGTAATGTAGATTGTATTGATATATAGCTCAAGTAGTAGTAAAATAAAATATTTATAAATACTTATTGTCATCAGGTTTAGTCTTGAGGAAATTCAGAAAATTGTTGCTTTTCTAACGTGTATCCGATAACTTGGTACTGAAGATTGTAGTGGATATTTGGATAACTGTTGTCATATTCCTTGAAAAGGAGTAGTAGTAGAAGGTAATTACTAAAACTATGCACTGAAAGCATTTTGGCCTACTGGAGGTCCTTTGTGTACCTAATGAGTAATGGCTCTTAGGGCTGGTCCCCACTACGGGAGGGGTGGGGGGGGGGGAAATCGACTGCAGATACGCAACTTCAGCTACATGAATCACGTAGCTGAAGTTTGCGTATCTGCAGCCGACTTACCATCCGTCCTCACGGCGGTGGCAGTTGGCGGCGCGCTCCCCCGTCGACTCCAGCTTGCACCTCCCGGCAGGCTGGAGTTCCGGAATCGACGGGGGTGCCGCGGGTGATCGATTTCTCACGTCTTCACAAGATGCGAGAAATCGATCGCTGAAAGATCGATCGCTACCTGCCGATCCGGCAGGTAGTGAAGACCAGCCCATAGTCTGTGTGTGTTTTATTATATCTTTCAAAAATGTTTCTCTGCCTCCCTTATGTTTCAGCTTCAGTTATGCTGGGTTTGGCTACACTTGAAATTTCAAAGTGCTACCACGGGAACGCTCCCGCAGCAGTGCTTTGAAGTGTGTGTGTAGCCACACACAAGTGCTGGGAGAGAGCTCTCCGAGCGCTCCTGGTAATTCACTTCCACAAGGGGATTAGCTCTGAGTGCTCGGAGCTTGTCCACACTAGCTCTTTAAAGTGCTCAGACTTGCTGCGCTCAGGGGTGTGAGCCAGCAAGTTAGAGCACTATAAAGTGCCAGTGTAGCCAAGCCCCCTGTTTTAGCCCACAAGGCCATGTAAATCTGTTCCACAATAAGAATGGCAGCCTTCCTTTCCTTCCAACATTTCATTTAATTCTCTGCGCTACAAGAATTGTTTGTTATGCTTTTTCATGTTCTATAAAAGTGGTTCTCATTAACTTTTATACTGGTGACCCCTTTCATACAGCAAGCCTGAGTGTGACCCCCCCTCCCCCCTGATAAATTAAAAACACTTTTTAATATATTTAACACCATTATAAATGCTGGAAGCAAAGCGGGGTTTGGGGTGGAGGCTGGCAGCTTGTGACCCTCCACATAACCTTGCAACCCCCTGAGGGGTCATGATCCCCAGTTTGAGAACCCCTGTTCTATAACATAGCTTTCCAGGCATAAGCAGCAGAAGAATTAAAAAAAAAAAAATCAGTGTGGAATGAGTTTGTGTCTCAAACAGTAAATTGTTTTCCCCAAAATATGCCCGGGGTCAGTTGATTCTCCTGATGACATTCTGTTTAGAGCAGAGTCCCATTTCAGAGTCAGATTTTGGCAGCAAATTACTGGCTATAGGTCACAGTATCTGTTTTAGGTATTTCTAGAGCATCTATCAAAATAAGATCTCAGTATGGTATATCAAAAGCCTGGAGTGCCAAACCTAATATGTATATACAGACCTCTGTGTGTATAAGTTTGACAGTGAAGGATAGGGTGTGATGTTTGAAGGTAAAGTGGACGAACATCAGGATTTTCAAATAAAATGTAACCATTTTATATCTGGAAAATTTAAAGCATGATTTCTTTTCCCCCCATTTTATAGTGTCCCAATGTAATATCAGCTTGAAGAAGCAAAGGAATCGAAGTATCTTTAGCACCTTATTCTGCTGTTTTCGTGACTACAATGTGGAACCACCATCTACCAATAGCACTAGTACTCTTCCTCCACTGGTGGAGGAAAATGGAGGACTTCAGAAGGTCAGTGACTTTTACGATATTTTTTTGGTCTTTAGATTCTTGTAAATACATTGGCAGTCTCAAATTATATCTTAAATGTAAAAAAAAAAAGATTAAATGCTAATCTTATAAATAGCACCTGTTGAGACACCAATTTAAAATATGTTCATTTTTCTTTAAAAAGGTAGTCCTAATGTAAGACAAGGTACTAGTACTGCAGCTCTGAAGAAAATAACTGCATATGCAAACAATATGGATTTGCCTACACGGAAGTTGCTATTGTGCTGCTGCTGTGTTCCCGTAGCAATATAATGTAGACACTTTCTGTGTCGATGGAAGAGGTTTTTCCAGTGACATAGTTAATTCTTTTGTCGATCTAGTTGCCTCTAAACCAGGGGTTAGGTCGACCTAATCGCAACACTCAGAGTGCTTGTCCTCACTACGGCAGGGAAGCATCGATCTTTTGGCAATCTATTTATCGCGTCTCGTCAAGACACGATAAATCGATCGCCAGCGGCTCCCCTGTCGACGCCGGAAGTCCAGTTCGTCAAGAGGTGCAAGCTGGAGTCGACGGGGGAGCACACCGCCGCCACCGTGAGGACGGCCGGTAAGTTGGCTGTAGAGACACTGATTTCAGCTACGTTATTAACATAGCTGAAATTGCGTATCTACATTCGATTTCCCCCCACCCCAGTGGAGACCAGCCCACTATGTGAAATTTTTCACAGCCCTAACCTACATAGGTAGATTGAGCTAACTTTTAAGTGTGGACCAGACCTATGTAAAACCTCAAGGAACCCCAAAATCTAGACTTGTGTTGTCATAGGAAAAGGACTCTTACTTTTTCTTTCCCCAATCCACCTCCTTCACCCCCGTTGTTAATCTCCAACTAAAGAAGGGTAGACATTGTTCCTTCTGAGCCAATTAGCACTACTTTGAGTTTCAGTTGAAATAGCTTTTTAAGTGATATGAGGCATTCCTAGCATTGGGTAGGGCAAGGGAGAGAATCTCATTCTGATTCTTTCAATCCCACCTCACCTCATAGGTATTGTGCTGTCATGAGACCACCCCAGAGATGTCAGTTTAGAGTGATTATTTTCCCAGGTTGCAGGCCGTGTTGTGCTTGCTCATTTTGAGGGTTAAAATAGTAATTAAACAGTGGGTAATTTAAATTGAATAAACCCTTAACATTTCTAATCTTTAAATGAAAAGGCAGTGGCTATGAAATCCAGAGAGTTACATATCCATGTAACTATAGCATATAATGATAACTTGTACATATTTTAAACGGATAACATGGAGGCAACTTGCCTTGCATGACCAAAAACGTAGGATGCCTATGATCTCCACGCCAAACTATCTTTTCCCCAAAGCCATGTTATATTTTCAGAACTCTCCATGGCAGAACTGTACTCTCCTGTTATCCAGAGCAACTTCCCTTCTGTTTCTTTGGGCATGGGAGCCTCAGAAGTATAGGGGTGAGCTTTTGCTGCTGGTGTGGGCAAAAGCAGTAGAAATAAAGGAATTCTTTCCCCCTTCTACTTCTCGCACAATTCCATTTCAGAATCTTGGCACAGTTCATGTCAGTTTCATGTCACTTTTCTGCTTTTGGAAATGCCCCATAACCTCTGAAAAGCTGGAGCAGTGACACAGGAGCTATCCAGGGAAGGAAGAAAGGACAAGCAGATCAGGATTGCAGGGAAACTATGTGGAGGGTTAGAATGTTGAATTGGAATAGTGCACACTAGTCTGAGACTAAATTTGGCCCATTACCCATGGGCCAGTAGGTTATGCTACCCAGAGAAGAGATGGAATTGCATCTCTGTCTAGTAGACTTCTTTGCCTAGCTGCAGCTGTTGCTTTGACCAACTGTAGAGTGAGCAAAATATAGTCTTCCATGGATGAAGGGAGAGTCTCGGACTTCTAGTCCACTGCAGGGAGTGCATGCAAAAACATAGCAATATAGGAGGAATGGGGAATGAAGAAAGCTCTGTCCCTTACGAAATAACAGAATGTGGGAAAGATGCAGGGAGAGAAGATTATTGGCAAAATAAGGGGTAAAAAATGAATAAATTCCAGAAGAGAGAGATCCAGAGAAAAGAGATAAATATTAAATATTTAATTTTTAGCAGTGGTATTGTATCATTTTATTAGTCTGGTCTCCCTATACAAGTACTTTGGATTGATGGTCAAAAACTTAAACTACCCCTAAATATTTTGTAATTCTCTCACTTTTTAATGTACTTTTTAATCCTCAAATCTCTAGAAAATATATTATAATTTGGTTTTTATGGGATAGAATAATTACTTTTAATCTAATTATCCAGAATAAAAATGTTCATAAGGCATAATATTATACAGATAACTCTGACAGATGTATATTATGCCTTGAGGGACCCACCACATATGCTATGTAAATACTAGATCTTGTCCTCATGTTAATCTGTATTAATATAATATTAATATTAAACAGTTGACTCCAATTTGCAAAATTCAGAAATGAATGTTCATCCAAATTCAGATAGTCAGAAACAAATGTCACAAGGTTCACATTTTAAAATTAGACTACAGTTTTCAGTGAATTGAGTAGAAGTATTCAGTGAATAATTAACACTCAAAAGAATGCTTAGGAAGGATTACATTTTTCATAATTATGAATAGACTAAAGAGTGAGGCAAACATATTTTAATTTGTAAAAAGGCCAGTTTGAACAAAGCTTCAGAATACTTGGTAGTAAAAAGTGTCAAATCCTTAAGCCACTTAACTAAGCCTGTAAAGTTATTGAATGGAGATGGAGGTCTTGAACCTTGATGAAATAAGTGAAAGCTGTATGAATGTGTCGTAGATAGGAGCTTAGTTGCAGTGGTAATGTATATGTTGTCTTTATTTTAAATTTGAAATAACACTGTTAGAGAATGTAAATTTGATAACTGCATAAATGATTAGGAATTATAAATAATTGAAGACTCAGTGTCACATTGTGTGGGATAATACAGTTTTTCAGAAGATGCTTTGAATTTGCACCTCTCAAGTCAATGTTTCATCAGACAAGAGTTTTTGTGACCTGACTATTTCCCTGAAAAGCAGAGGAAGGGCATTAAGCAATTATGAAGTTAGTCCCTATCAGGAGCTGTCTATGTATTTCACCTTCTGTCTTTTTAGAGTTGTTGCTATGTGGATACTAATGATAAAGATAAAAACAAATCGAAGAGAAGGAAATAGACATAGGGGAAAGCACATTGTGATTTTATAGCAATTTAGTGTAAGCAATTCTAAAAACTGTTAAAGAACATTCTTGAAATTGACCTAATAGGTTTAGTTTTAATTGGTTTAGGAATTAGTTTTTAATCTGTTTCAGCATTAACAGCTTGTTTATTAAGCAAAATGGATAGAAATTTTTGTAAAATATCTCCAAAACTAAGTGAAGTAAGACAGATCTTCTATCAGTATTCTGTTAAATAATTCTGTTACTATTTAATATTTTTGGTTTAATCTGAAAATATTTTTCAGAACATACAGCAAATGTGGTGTTTGCATTTTACCAAGTATTGCAGTCTGGCATTGTTCGGCTGTGGTTGGCTACCTGAGTGACCCTTTATTGGTTGGTTCATAGGGTTGGAAGAAGTGCAGAGCTGAGGATGATATTGAATAACCACAATTTTATAGTAGTGATTTCTATTCCATTTTTTTAAAAAACTTTAAAAAAATCAGATACTCTAAAAAGTATGAAGCTATTTTTAAAGTTCTAATCAGAACAATCTCTTTGCAACGCACGCCTTATACAATGTGTTCTGAGCAGTCCATTCTGTAAAATAGTTAATTTTCAGTACAGCTGAAATTATAATGCAAACTTTTTTTCTGTTATGTCTCCATATAGCTACAGTTCCACTTAATGTAGAACAAACCTTTGTGCTATGGCCCACAAATGTGTTACAATGGGTACATCATCCTGCTTGCACCTTGGGTGCAGGACCAGATGTGTCAGTATGGCAGCAAGGGAATGCCGTTCCTCTTGAACTTCCCTCCATTTTTTTTCTTCCTCCCCAATGGCAAACAGACTCAACGAATCCTCCCGGCTATATAGGCAAAAGGAAGGGTTTTTTGAATGCTCTCCACCTTATCAGCTGTGTCATTGGGGAGTTCAGCTGACAGGCTGGAGTGCAGTTTTAGTTGCAGTGTAATATCCCATTTGCCTTGACCCCCTTCTCCCAGGCCAGGTAGGAGAGGCCAGCTGGGTTTGGCAAGATGAAGTCCAGAAAGGGCAGCATTTTCCTAGGCCCCTTGTCCTAGCAGGAAAGGAGGTGTGCAGAATTGGAGAAAAGCAGGCCTTGGGACAAGCAGCCCCTCACCCCAATCTTCATGAATGGAGGGGAAGCCTGAAGAGCAGCATACCAGATGGAGATTTGCTCCTAGGGGAATTCTGTGCCAAAAACATGAAAAAATCTGCACACAATATTTAAAATTCTGCAAAATTCTGCATGTTATTTGTCAAAATAACGCTATATAGTCACACCAGTTTCAATTATTTTGGTACTTTATTTCAAAGTACCTGTCAGCAAGTATGTCTCTAACAATACAGACACAACAACAAAAAATTCCCCCAGGAGTAGAGAGTTAAAAAACCCCTATGACAACCCAGTTGCTGTTTCTCTATCCCCTTTCTTTTAGAGCCCAGCCATAAGGCTCCCCAAGCCCAGACACTCAGACCCCTTTCCCCTCCCGGAGCCAAGCCATAGGCCCTCCAGCCAAGACACTCTCACTGCCTACCCTCCTAGAGCCCAGGAATCCAGAGGGAGATGCCGGATGCTGGGTCCTGGTCTTGCATGGAGTTTCCTGCATACAGCTGTCTGCTTTTTTCAGGGAGTGCTGGGAACTGCAGCTGCTAGGAACCCTCCAATTCCCTCCTACTCGGCTTGTCTTCTGTTAGCAAACTGGGCTCTGCTGGGTCCAGTGGTCCATAGACAGCCAGCATCTCTGCAGCCTATTTCTGGGGGTGTGGGGAAGGAAATTCTGCACACACAACATTTAATTTCTGCAAAATTCTTCATTGTGCTATGACACAGAATTCCCCCGGAGTAAAGATTACTCCTGAGTCCCTGTAGTGTGCACCAGCAGCCATGCCCCAGATTGTGGAACTCAGCCACCTCCTCCACCTCCATTTCCCCAGGAGTCATGGGTGGAGGACCCTTGTCACAGCACAGATGCTGCCAATGCTGGAGAGAGCTCCCTCCCCCTTCTTGGAATCATAGAATATCAGGGTTGGAAGTGACCTCAGGAAATCTAGTGCAAACCCCTGCTCAAAGGAGCACCAATCCCCAATTAAATCATCCAACAGATTTTTGTCCCATATCCCTAAATGGCTATCTCACAACCCTGGGTTTAACAGGCCAGTGCTCAAACCACTGAGCTATCCCTCTCCCCACCTATATAATGCTTCCGCCTATATAACGCTTCCACCTATATAACAGCCCTCCTTCCCAAGAACTTCTCATCTCACAGGCTGAGACCTCCAGGGGAAACACAGACCAATCTGGCTGATGTAGATCCCATGCAATAGAGAGGGGAGAGCTTCTGGTGAGTCCATCCTTGATCCCCAAGCCAACACCTTCCTTGAGAAACCCAGAAGGGGTCCATACGAGGGAGGGGAGAAAAACAAACCCAACCTTTCATGGGGCAGGGAGACCACTAGCCATGTAAATTATATTCAGAGCAATCCCTGAGCACAGTTTCACTTCCCCTTCTGAAGCAGGTTTCAGGGGGCAAATTCCCAAGGGGGAAATAAATGAATAATCAGTACTGTTTCCCCTGTTCTCCTTCAGAGAGTGTGGTAGCGTGGACAGTCCTCAGTATCTGATTCTCATGGATACCTTCATGAAGTACATCATAGAAATTAATCATCTGAGTTGGGATCCCCTGTTCACCCTTACAGAGTGCAGCATGGCAGAAAAGATTAGGCCATTGCTTCATAGATACCGAGACTAGAAGGGACTGTTTTGATAATCTAGTCTGACTTCCAGTAGAACATAGATCATAGAACTTCCCCAGAATAATTCCTTAGACCTCTTAACAATTCAGTGATGGTGAATCCACCACAGCCCTTTGTAAATTGTTCCAATGGTTAATTACTCTCATTTAAAATTTTCACTTTATTTCCATTCTGAATTTGTTTGGCTTCAACTTCCAGCCATTGGATCATGGTATACCTTTCTCTACTAGATTGAAGAGCCCATTATTAAATATTTGCTCCTCAGAGAGGTACTTAGACTATAATCAAGTCACCCCTTAGTCTTCTCTTTGTTGAGCTAAATAGATTGAGCTCCTTGACTCTTATCAATCATGTCTTCTAATCCTTTAATCATTCCAGTGGCTCTTCTCTGAACTCTCTCCAAGTTATCAACATTAGCACAACTGAACACTGTATTCCTGCAGCAGTGGCACCAGAGCCAAATATATAGAGAAAAAACTTCCCTACTCCTAGTCGAGATTTCCTGTTTATGCATCCAGGGATCACATTAGTCCTTCTAGCTACAAAGTCGTACTAGGAGCTCATGCTCAGCTGACTTATCCTGCAGATATGTCCTGCATTCTTTTTCTAGATGTATATATTTACACTTAATCATATTACAGTGTATATGGTTTGCTTGCACCCAGGTTACCAAGCAATCCAGATTGCTCTGAATCAGTGACTTCTCTTCATTATACTCCCCCCAATTTTGTGTCATCTATAAACTTTATCAGTGATGATTTGATGTTTTCTTCCAAGTCATAGATAAAAATGTTAGATGTGTGCGGATTCCTCAAGGCATGCATGCACATACACCCACAAAGGGAATTCTTCTTCCTTAGTGGAGTAAGGCCAGCACTCTGAATCAGAGCTAAAAATCCAGTAGTAAAAACATATATTTATGCAGACAAAATCCAGACAAAAAAGTACTCAGTATAGTGCAACTACAATTAAGAGGTCTGCAGTTGCCCTACACAAACTGTGGCTGTATATTGGTTCTCCTGCACTCTATGAAGGTGTAATAGAAGGATAGGGATTTCCCGCCATACCTGAAAGACTGGGAAAGTGTCGATTTTTTGATCCCAACTGCCTTTGCAGGTTGCCGTACCTGGCCTCGCCTTTACCTCCTCCCTCCGGAAGCTGGCTATAGTATAAAGTATTGAGGAATAACCTAAAGCGCGTGCACACTGATACAGGGGCTTCCTGGTGTATCTTGAATTCAGGACAAACACAGACACATGATTCCAGGAGTGTCAGTCATAGCCCTGGGATGAGGATGAATACTGTCAGATACTCTGTCTCATGTCAGAGGAAGATTAACATATCATAAAGATGGTCATAATGGAAAACAAGTGGTGTCATAAACAAAAATTCAATTCTTATTGAAGCCTATTAGGAATTGTGAACTAATACACAGGCATGCTTAAGTGATTCACATAATACACAAAACTACTGGATTGGTATACCCTCTGCATCTTACAAATCTCATTAATTGGCAAAGTTCTAGCTCCAATTGTACATTCTCTGCTTCCATAGGTGGTAAATTCAGTGAATCAGACTTTTTAAGGGTTTTTCCTGATTCAGAGCAGGGAATGGAAATGAGGTGGAACACACTGATTTATTGAGGTCTCAGAGCACTGCTTATTCAATGGATAAGACCTGTTCTGTTATTTTCAGAGTAACTATGAAGAACATGATCAGCCCAAGCCCAAGAGAAATTCTCCTGTGCTGGGCAGACCAACATTTCTTATCTCTATGTGCACTGCTCACCAAGGAGATGGAACCCCAAGATTTACACGGCAGAATTCAATTTAGCAAAGTTGTGGTTGTACCCAAAAATATCTTAATCGGCATGAGTCAGTGTTTTGGACTGCTGATTGACCTCTTTGCATCTGGAACCAGTAAATTAAGTGCCTTGCAGTCTGGACCCAGTGAGGTCTTCATGCAAAGCTGGGTAGGGTTCATGCGATGGGTCTTGCCACACTTTTCACTGCTTCCCAGGATTATACAAGAGATAGGAGCTAGAGTGTGGTTTTGATTCTGTTTTTGTACTTCTGACTGAAGAAGCTATGGCTTCCAGCATTGGCTTTTGGAATGTCTGTCTCAGAGGGGATCTGCTATTGTAGAACCAATCTTCTATCTTGGCCCAAATGAATAACTGGATGAAGTGATTATTGCTTTCAAGGATCCCAAAACAGAAGTCAAGAAATAGAACTGATTTTACTGCCTGATGCAAAGGCCATAGTTTTAACTACCACGTTCAACCAGTGTAACACAGCCTTGAGTTCCCCTAGTACGACTTTATTGTGATATCTAAGAGTGTCCAAGTGAAAAGGTCAAGTGTGTGTAGTATAATGTTCTTAGCATGTTAAAGGCAAGGAAGCTTCGAACATTAAATGTTAAATATTAAAATTTTCACCTTCCTCTGCAGCAGGTGGCATGGGTCACTTGTTGGAGGATTCTCTGTACTTTGAAGTCCTTAAACCAAGATTTGAGGACTTCAGTAGCTCAGATATAGGTGAGAGGTATATTGGAGGAATGGATGGGTAAAGTTCTGTGGCCTGAGTTGTGCAGGAGGTCAGACTAGATGATCGTAATGGTCCCTTCTGACCTTAAAGTCTGAGTCTATGTATCTTTGTAGCATCAGCCTTATTCCAACCCTGCATAGTCAACCTTGGAACCTCATTCTGCTCCTTACAGCACTACCCAGATTGAATTCCGGCAGTAAGGGGTAGTATACTTCCTACCAAAGAGGCTTACATATTCAATCAGATGAGTTATTTAAAATTGAGAGCTTTCTCTGAGATCTAGTATTGTACTTTTAATTAAGACAGGTAGTCCTCAGAACTGTCATGGCATTCAAAAAAATTTCCTCCTCGGGTTAGGGATAGTTAGTCAATCCTTAGGAGCATTGACAGTCTCAGGGCAAAGTAATCACGACTCCTGTAATTGAGATCTACTTTATCAAATTCTGCTCATTGGTCATTATACCATTTCCTTCTTAGCAGAAGTATTCTCTATGCCTTAATGCCCAAGGGATGATAGAAGAAATATTTATATATAATCTCCTTCATTTTGGATGTCAGTATTTAAAAGATGATCCCGCTTCCCACCCTGGGTACACATTGCTATGAAAATTTCATTGTAACCAATATGTGGACATTAGGACAAAGAAGAATAGGAAAATATATTTATGCTATTTGAAAATTTCCTTTCTTCAGGCAATCAGGTCCACACATCAGAATAATCCTGGAATAAAATGGCTCATCTAGAATAGAGATGGAAATTGACAACTCAAGGTTGTAGGTTTGTTAGGTGGAATTTACCATGCTGTACAGTAGGAGAAATTCTTTTTCCTTAACTATATTTAACACAATCTGTAATTTGGGAAAGTATTTTTGAATGAACCTAGCTCTGAAAGTCACTTCAACTGGAAGGAAATTCAGGAGGCAGGGCATTCCACTGCTGCGAGTGACAAGTCTGGTTCTGCCAGAAACTTCAGTCAGACTGGTGTACTCATCTTAACTGAACTGTGGACTTTATTACGTGAAGAAAGAAAATCTTGATGCGAACATGGATACATTTTCCTACTTCCTCTTATTAATTAAAGCATGGGATTTATCAGTTTCTGGTCTTAAAAAAATCATTAATACTGTGTTATACTAACCAATCATTTTAGCATCTTAAATGCAAGGACCTGTTTGATTATTTTTTTTTGTTGAGTTCTTGAATACTTGGAGTTGTTTTGTTAAAATGTTTGAGTGCCAAATTTAATGTCTCAGATCTTTCTGTTCCACCCTTTTAAAAGCCCTTACAATGATTTTTTTTCTTTTCCCCCAGGGTGACCAGATGCAGGTCATTCCCATACCAAGTGTATGTATTTTTATCCCTTTTATTTTAATAATTTTCACAGTTTTTGCCTTGGTTCATTTTATATTATGTTGGAGTTGACTGGATCATGTTGCATGTTATAAGTTGCATGTTATAAGACTTTTGTTTTCTAATCTGTAAGGTTGCATAAAGTTGTGAGGTAAATGACCTTAAATGGGCATATAAGATAAAACTAATAGGAACAAAAGAACAGTCCAGCTTTGTAAAACTGTCATCTGCATTTATTCATCATGTAACTTAACTCTGATTTTTGTCACTTAGAAAATGTATAAAGAGGTACCCAAAAACCAGTACGCTGAAGTTATTTAACAGTCATATTGGGGACAAAAGGCAACTCACTGGTACTAAATGGGCAGGCATATGACTCAACAAATCCTGCATCTCGGCAGAGGGTTAAACTACATGACTCTTGTGATCCCTTCTAACCCTATGATTCTATGAACTTTACTTCTTCTATTTGTACATGCCCCGGTTATTTAAAAGTATCTGGTCTGTTGGAGATTAGAACCTGTAAAATGAGACTTTAGTTTTCTTGGTGCAAACTCTTCAAGAGTAATATAGCAACCCCAGTCATGCTACTGTAATTGTTTAAGATGGTGGTTTTGTTATGGAATCATAGTTTTCCGGGCTTAATAGATCTATTTATGTCACCTGGTTCAAACTTGGAATATAAATCGTCAGGTTGGATTGATTCAAAACCAAAAAAACATATGACACATGTTGACCTAGAGATTTTAAAAGTTGTTTGGACTTAAGCTTTTTTTGCCAAAGAATTCATAATTCTTAGATTGCTTTTAATATGGGCTTTGGTTATTTTTTTAATGTTTTTTTACAATGGGAGGTATACATTTCAGCACTGTATGTGCCAATACTCCTTCCCCATTTATAGTACCTTATTGAGATTTGCCACAGCAAAGTTCTTAAAGCAATGTCAATGCAAGTCTGTGAGGGAACTGATATATTCCTCTTCCTGCAGGTGTCCTAAATCTCTGAATATCTGAATATTTCCCTGATGATTCATTCCCCTATTTTTCTTTTATACCCCATCTCCTTAAGGCCCAACATCGAAACCAATGTCTTTTTGGACCCCATTAATGCTGCAACCTAATAGTGTCAAGATTAGTATTTCAGCCACACTGATCTCTTCTCTCAATCACCATCTTTTTGCGGTGCTGAAAAGCTGTTGGAAAAAATCTCACCTGTTCTAGGTGGGACTGTGTTATATCGGGGATAGGGAGAGGAACTGCTCTCTGCTCCAGTTCACCTCCACCTCCTCCCCTGAGCACGCTTCTGCCACTCCATTTCTCCCCCCCCCCTCCCTTCCTTCCAGGCTTGGCACAGCAACCTGGGGGAGCGGGGGGAAGAAGCAGAGCTGTGGCCACTCATGGGAGGAGGTGGAGGCAAAGCGGAGGTGAGCCGGGGCGGGGGGGCCGCAGCAAGTAAAAGGGGGCACAGAGGAACTGCTTGCAGTAATGTGAATTCTGATATAACAAGGTAATGCAGCTCTGCCCTCAGAGTGCTGCTTTACTACATTATATCCACATTTACCTTATATCGGACCACGGTATATTGGGGTAGAGGTGTACTTGTTCCAGGACCATTGCTTCCTATTTGATAATCCTGGACCAGTGCCAAAAAAACATTGCTCTGAAGGACCAGTGGCAGTTTTAAAGGTTGATATCTCTCAGGTCATCAGGGCTAGAAGCAAAAGGTGTACATCACTAGAAACCTAGATATCAACTTTTAGTGGTGTACAGTATTCAGTAATAGATTAATATCTTGTTTTCCCATCCCTTCGAACTGCAGTTCTCATCATTTTAGCAGCACTGACAACCATTAGAGCTAGAAACCAGTGCTGTGACTGTCTTACCATGTCAAAGCATGGCACTCAGCTTTAAATGGAATAAAGCATTAACAGTTTAAGATGAGATTTTACTATCAGTAAAATATAACCACAACACGGCAAGTGACAGAGGAATGCAATAAAGCTTGGCTGTTAGCTATGGCTAAGAACTCATTCCGTACACTCATTCCAAATATAAACATCTTAACAGAAACAGCAAACCCTTTCTATAAGAAATTAGACATCCTTCCAAAGTAGTATGTTTGGGACTTGTTAAACTGTGCACTGTCAGTATTCTACCACTATTTGTATTTAACTCCCTAAGAAGAATATCCTTTTAAGTCTATAAAAATGTTACTCAAATTTGAAAGCTATATGCTCCAAATTTTAAAGAAATAGCCGAATTAAATGGTGAATTTGATGCCCAGTGTGGAATTTGATGTTCAGTGTGGACGGTGCTCAGTAAATGAGGCAACTGTTCAATAGTCTCATTGTTTAGGTGTGTGGCATGCTCCTTGCACTGCACAGCACCTAAGTATTGCTCTGAAGAAAGAACTTTTTCGTTATTAATAGGATTTTCTATGAGATTCCCTGTTACAATATCCAAGTTCTCAAACATCACAGAATTTATTATCACAATTTCCCAGTGAGGTGGGAAAGTATCAGTATACAGTATGGTCATGTAAATAAAGATGAATCATACCTAAATAAGAAGAGTCAGGGTTAAGGTTTTTTATGCCTCTCCCTTCCTACTCTGAATGCACCATCCATCCTGAGTACTGAGGTTCAATGTGTAAAGGATGTAAGCATCTGCTTACAACCCATTGATGTCAGTGAGTCTTAAGCACATGCTTAAATGCATGCTGAATTGGGGCCTGAATGAGGAAGATATCCTTTGGGTAAAATAGCATGCGATTATGTACCTAAAGGTTGTGCCCTAATATGTAGCATGAGGATACAGAGGAAGCAACTTTAATTTTGTGTTTTAACTTTTATATTCTTTACTTTGCATATTTAATCATTTTGTATATTAGATTTTTGATATTTTTTAAATTTCCTAGGTTTCTGAAAACAGCCTCGCTAGAATTGCACACGTCCCTATATATTAAAATTGAAATCCCATTCAGTTTTATTGAGCACATATGCACAAATCTAGTGACAAATCTAGAGAGATCATCTGTTCTGTGAAAATTTCCAATTGCTTTTTGCATGTGTGCGCAACACCAGTGAAACAGCGACAGATCATTAGCTTTATTGTGTCAAAAACAATTTACCTCCATGAAGTATGTTTTATTTCAACACACACAACATGGCAAATTTGCAGATTTTCTTCTGACCCCAGAAAGGCATGTCTGTCAGCCAGAGATCACACTCCTGTCAGGATTCAAGTTTTCATCAGCACTTGCAGAAGAGTCCTACTGCTGCTTTTTTAAAAAAATATAAAAAATGTTAGAGCATTTCTGCTTTCTGTGTAATGTAGAATGTTACATTTGAATTTCCAGGGGAGGTGAATGTTAAGCAGCAATAAAGTAATTCACTTTTTTCCTAATATTGTAACTAATTTTAGTACTTTTTGATAGTGCTGTGAATAAACAAAAAAGAGCTTGTCTGTCCCCCACTCCCCTGCCCCTTACTCTTTCTAAGTAATAAAACAGAATCATAGTGATTTCAGCAGTTGGCTGTAGTCTCCTTTTGAGCAAAAGCATGGGTGATATACAGCACTGGTTATGTAGTTGTTTAAGACTTCAAATTGCTGTATCCATTTCTTCCATTCACTCAGAATCCCAGTATTATTTAGAATGTGAGTGGCACAGAAAATTATATTCCCAGTTACCATGTAAGTGAAATCTTACGCACAGAGCATCTGATTTTCACTTCCTGCCTTTATTCGTTTTTTTCTTTAATTTTGGCTAATTTAGTGCTTCATAACTTCTGGGGTGGGGGGTACATTTTGATTTGTTTATAGGTTTGTTTGAACTGACAGCATAGGTTTCAGCAGAAATTGATTTCATTGGCAGTGAGTGAAATACAAGTTTGGAGTCGCTTTTAAAATGTCATTTATTGTTTGTATCCTGTGTTCACACATGGTGTTTAACTACACTAAAAAGATTACTCACCATGCTGCTGCTGTGCATGCCCAAGCAGTAAACTGCCAGGAGAATGAACAGGAAAGAAACACTTCACCAAGTTAGAAGTGTAGATGAAATATAGAGCTGTAAGGGACCTCTAGTCCAGTCCCTTGCACTCAAGACAGGACTATGCAATAACTAGACCATTGCTGACAAGTGTTTCTGACCTGTTCTTAAAAACCTACAATGATGGAGATTCCACAGTCTCCCTAGGCAATTCATTTCAGTGCTTAACTACCTTGACAGGAAGATTTTTCTAATGTCCAGCCTAAACCTCCCTGCTGCTATTTAAGCTCATTCCTGCTTGTCCTATCCACAGAGGTTAACAAGAACAATTTTTCACCCTCCTTCCTGTAACAACAACCTTCCATATATTTAAAAACTGTTATAAGAATGGCCATACTAGGTCAGACCGATAGTCCATCTAGCCCAAAATCCTGTCTTCTGACAGTGGCCAGGTGCTTCAGAGGCGATGAACAGAGCAGGGAATCAAGTGATCCATCCCCATCATCCATTCCCAGCTTCTGGCAAACAAAGGATAGGGACATTCAGAGCATGGTGTTGCATCCATTCCCATACTGCCTAATGGCCATTGGTGGATCTGTTCCCCATGAACTTATCTAGTTCTTTTTTTAACCCAGTTATACTTTTGGTCTCACTTCATTCCCAGGCAAAGAGTTCCACAGGTTGACTGTGCATTGTGTGAAGTAGTACTTCCTTTTGTTTGTTTAAAATATGTTGCATACTAATTTAATTGGGTGACGCTTAGTTCATGTATTATGTGAATGGGTAAATAATGCTTTCCTTTTTACTTTCTCCACACCAGTCATGATATTATAGACCTCTATTATATCCCCCCTTAGTCATCTCTTTTACAAACTGAAAAATCTGTCTTTATAATCTCTCCACATACAGAAACTGTTCCATATCCCTATAATCATTTTGTTGTCCTTCTCTGGACCTTTTCTGATTCCAGTATATCTTTTTGAGATGGGGTGACCAGATTTGCACAAGATGTGGGTGTACCATGGATTTATATAGAGCAGGGTTCTCAAACTTCATTGCATCATGATTCCCTTCTGACAACAAAAATGATTACATGATCCCAAGAGAGGGGATGGAAGCCTAAACCCTCCTGAGCCCCACCACTCAGGGCAGGGGGGCCAAAAGCCAAAACTGAGCCCCATCACCCAGACCGTGAGGCTCAAGCTTTGGCTCTGGACCATGGGGCTTGGGCTTCCGCCCTGGGCTCCAGCAAGTCTAATGCTAGCTCTGGCAACCCCATTACAATGGGATCATGACCCACTTTCGGGTCCCATCCCACAGTTTGAGAATCACTGATGTAGAGGCATTATGGTATTTTCTTTGTTGTGTATCCCTTTCCTAATGATTCCCAACATTGTTAGCTTTTTTTGACTGCCGCTGCACATTGAGTGGATGTTTTCAGAGAACTATCCACAATGACTCCAAAATTTTTCTTATGATGTCCCTCCTCAGTCTTCTCTTCTCCATACTAAACAAACCCAGTTTTTTCAATATTTCCTCCTAGGTCATGTTTTCTACACCTTTAATCATTTTTGTTGCTCTTCTCTGGACTGTCTCCAATTTGTCTACATCTTTTCTGAAATGTGAAGCCCAGAACTGAACACAGTACTCCCACTGAGGCCTTAGTGCAGTATAGAGTGAAAGAATTACTTCTAGTGTCTTACTTACAACACGTAGCATTAACAAGATGTGAATTCCATTGAATCTCACTTTTAACCTTGTCATTTCATGGAAGTTCAAGTTGTTGCTTTATACAGTGAATTCTTGGAAAATGGTTGGTTGCCAATTGTTGACATTTCAAACAAAAAACCAAAATTCCTGCTTACTCTGTCAGAGAATGTAGTATTTCTTCAACTCATTTAGACTCATCGACTTTAAGGTCCGAAGGGCCCATTATGATAATCTAGTCTGACCCACTTGAGACACTTGATTGATTGTTGCTTTTTGAAGGCTGTTATGCTAATTAACAGCATGGAAACCTAAGATGAGTGCATAAGTCTTGAACGGAGACTAGTTTAATAACTTCTAAAGACACAAGATAAAGTTTTCATCTTGAATGAACAGAAGGCTCAGCAAGTACTTGCGGTGCTTGAATTTAAAAAGTCAACATTTGATCCACAGTGTCCACACAGTGCTGTCTGAAACCCAGTTATTTTTCTACTTTGTTTTAGGGAAATACTGCAGTATTTCAGATATTGCTGCGTAGTAAGTGTGAATCCCTGTTGAATTATTAATGGTGACCACTGTTTTTACACTTTTTAATTACTAAAAAGCTTTAAACAAAAAAAAAAGGTAGAGCTTGAGATCTCATTTTAATCACCATAAATATTTTACCTTCATCTACTAACTATGATGAAATATTTACTAATTATTATTTTTCTTGGCAATTTCTCCAGTGTCTTCATTTAGATGTATTGGAATGAATTTTAAAATTGATATTACAGAAATTAATGTTCCCTATTCCTTGATATAAGCTTTGCTACAATTGGGTAGAAAGTGCTGCAGTTAGAAGGCTTGGATAGCCGCATAAATGAATTAGTCAGCTATACACATCCCTTACATTCCTTAAACCGCCTAGCTATCACGCTTACACTAAATTCATACTTAAGATACTTGTTTCCACATAAATTGTGAAACCTTTTCCTGCGTAATTCATCTTTTCCACACCCCTTCATATCTGCAGAAGAGAAAAGCCTTCCCATGCTAGATGTCAGCACAGAAATGGCATTGCATGTGAAGAACTAATGAACTAGGAACCAAAAGCTTGTTTCCTCAGATCTTCAGACGTGCAGACTATTGAGAAATTTGGTGTTTAGCATGGGATCCCTTTAGGTATTCTACTTCTCAGGCAGGATCAGATTAATTATGCCTTGAGGCAGGGACCTGAATGATATGTCCTAGGACCCTCTCTGAAAATACAACACTTTTGTTGAGTCACCATTCACTCAGATGCTGGAACTCTGAAGATATTTACTACTGCTGCTGTGTCATACCAGCAAGTTGGTTCCAATTAACATCAACCAGGGAACAGGAGAAGCCAGAGTGTCTCTCCGAAGAGAAAAATAGGGGCTGAAACAGAGGGGATCCTGCAAGGAAAATGAAAACCCTAGACTAAGCTTTTCCAAAAGTTACCTTTGTCTCAGATTTGTGTGTAGCTTTTCTCGAGGCAAAACTCCAGGTAGCAAGAGAATTCTGGATGTTAACCAGGTATGTGAATATACTGAATGGAGAGAGAAGGATGGAGATACACTTATTCCCTTCATCATTTCTGCTTAGTGAAAGCAAAACTTCAAATGGAGAGAGAGAAGGGAATACAGTACTATTGGCCCAGAGTCAAAGGCAGTTAGCCTCTTTCAGTCTAAGGCCCTTGAGTCCTGTAATATTTTCAGAGATGTTCATTCCCTTCCTGGTTTTGGCTTGATCAGCTACCAGGGAACAGTTCTGTGTGATAATGCATATTGTACAGCCAGTCTTGTCCTGGATTATTTTATCATGCCATTAATGCGCCATACATAGCAATGTCAGTCTTTGTAACAATCCCTGGTTTGTTTTCAGTCTGCAGTAGTTACCTCAGCTGTTCCAAATTTCACCTGAATAATATATTCATTCAGAACTATTCATTACTAAGGGTCAGGGAATGCTATTAGCATATATTTTCCCAAGATATTTAATTTTGAAAAGAACTGGACACAGTGCATTCTTTTCATGACTTTTTTCCTTGCAGTACTCTCTAGATAGCACATGCTCTATCTTTAAAAAAAAAGAAATTAGATCCTGTTTCATGTATAATGGAACACTTGATGATGGTATCATGTCATTTATATCTTAATGGTGCTTTTGGATCCTTTACACTGTTAGCAATTTCTTCAAAAATGAAGTGTGTTTTTACTATGTAGTTAATATTACCATGTAACCTTGTAACCAAGGTTGTTACAAGGAGGAGGGAGAAAAATTGTTGTTAATTCCTGAGGATAGGACAAGAAGCAATGGGCTCAAATTGAAGCAAGGGAGGTTTTGGTTGGACCTCAGGAAAAATTTTCTTACTGTCAAGGTGATTAAGCACTGGAATAAATTGCCTAGGGAGGTTGTGAAATCTCCATCATTGGAGATTTTTAAAGAGCAGATTAGACCAACACCTGTCAGGGATGGTCTAGATAATACTTGGTTTTGCCATGAGTGCAGGAGACTGGACTAGATGACCTCTCAAGGTCCCTTCCAGTACTATGAGGATGCATTTTGAACTGTTTATACACATTGCGCTACTGTTAAATGAAATATATACTAACATTCCTTAAAATGTAAAAATGTGCTATCTAGAGAGAGGCAGGATGGTCTTGTAGCTAAAATACTGAATCTCTGTGCCTGTGTCTCATTTGTAAAATGAGGATAATGCTTTTTCCCCTCCCAGTCTTGTGCATTTAGATTGTAAGCTGTTTGGAGTAAGGACTGTCTTTCTGTGTTTGTACAGTGCCTAGCAACCTTGGGCCCTAGCTTAACCTCTAGGTGTTTCCGTAATACAAATAATAAATACACCCACAGCAGTAAAGCAACATTTTACTACACCCTTAACTGATGACCTTGTGTTTGGGTATTGTCAAATCCGATGTACAACATCTAGACTGACAGCCCCACACCCTGTGTAGGCCTTATCAACTGCAATACAATGCTTTGTCTCAGCACTAATCCAAGGATCATATAGAATTTAAAAGAAAATAAGAGATTAGTGGATGGTTAAGTGGTTTTCAATTTTGATATATCAAAAAACTGTCATTGACTTCCATAGAATCAGAGTTACATCAACACTGAGAAATGTGGAAAATCCTACCCAGGATACATAAAGTAGCTGGATATTATCATATTTTTTAAATCTGAAAAGTATTTCTTTTAAGAACACATAGTTAATGAATTAAAACTAAAATTTACTAGGGAGAATTTGAACAAATTTTACAAATTTGGGCTTTTTACAGTGGTTACACTTAAGTGTTTGACTTAATGACATAAAATTGCATAGCCTACCTTGGGAATTATTTTTTCTTCGTCCATTGGTAAAGTCAATGTGGGCTCTTTGTGAGCTTGGAGATCTTTTTCCTACATATATGAGAAATTCTCTGATAGAAATAAAATGTGGTAAGAAAATATGTGTTTTCATATTTCTAATTGGATATACAAATATTTTAAAAATTATGGAAAATATTTTGCAACTCTCCAGCAAACACCACAAATACAGCAATGATTGAAACAGAATACTCTACTCTTTTTATTGTAGTGTGCACACATGTAATCTCATTCAGATAGCCATCCTGCTGAAATGTGCAATATGGGGACATCACAGGTCTCTGAGGCCACTTCCATAAAAGACTATTTTTATTAAGATTGACCTAAAGTCCCTTTATTTACTTAGTTTTGCCAGAGAGGCTTGGAGCCCTCATAATAGACCAGAATCTCATTGTACTAGGTGCTGTACCAACATGAACAAAAAGACTGTCCCTGTCCCATAAACTTACAATCTAGAGAGAAAAAGTATATGTAAAATGAGAGGAGAGAGAAAACCTTGTGGTTGGGGGCACCCCTGCCCACCCCCATCCTATTGTGATTTCAGTATTGTGTTTAACCCCCTACCCCTGGGCTTTAACACGTTAAACTATTTAATTTCCTATCCATATTGATCATCTCCTCACTTTATACCCAACCCCAATTTTCCCTCCTTTTCAGAACTAGCACATTTGTTTAAACATCAAAGATGCTCTTAAAAGTGTGGCAACTAATATGTCTTCACTACCCGCCGAATCAGTGGGTAGCCATCGATCTTCTGGCGATCGATTTCTTGCGTCTGATGAGGACGCGAGAAATTGATCGCTTGCGGCTCCCCCGTCGACTGCATAACTCCAGCTTTCCGGGAGGCGCAAGCTGGAGTCGATGGGGGAGCGCGCCGCCGCCATGAGGATGGACAGTAAGTCGGCTGCAGATATGCAAACTTGATATGCAAACAGATATGCAAAGTTGCGTATCTGCAGTCGACACCCCCCCCCCACCCCTACACCCCCCGTAGTGGAGACCAGCCCTTAGCAGTATCTCAGCTTCTTTAGGTATCCAAAAGATGCATCCTCCCCTTCCATAGTGCTTCTGTGGTAAATGATGACACCTAGTACCAAAGTCAAAGAAGAATACAGTGAAGGTTGCAACTCAGGATGTTGGGTCAGGCAATTGGCCCCAAAACTCCGCCCACTGTACCTTCCCCTGCCCCACCTAAATTCTGTGTTCCCCAAGATATTGCACCATTTATAGAATGCTGCAGGAAGAATTTTGTGGTGCGCCCCATTATATTTTGATTCCTACTTTTGTAAGGAGTACTGGTTATAACAGAACTAAGTTTGATGGAACTTTCATTTACTGCATTTTTATTCTTGTGATTCTGAACATGTAATCCATGCAAAAGCATTAATTTAACACTTGAATAGAAGTAGTTCAGACTCCTGGTCTGGAAATTACCATCACTGTAATCTCATTTGACTTCAGAATTGGGGCTTGCCATTCAGTTACTTCATGTCAGTGTGCATTGTGGCAAATGGAAGCATTGATTTATGTAAGTTTCACAGTCACCCTTGCATGCTGTGGCCAAACGTTTATGCTTCCAGTTGCTGCTTTGGACTCTTAAAAGGAGAGCAAGATGAGACTGCAGCTGTCTAGCCCATATTCTGAGGCATGAGAAAGCAGGCCAGTAAAGAAGATGAGTCCTACTAACTGTGTCCCATTTCCATGGCTGAAGTTTAGCTGCCAAAATTGTTTTGCTACGTTCATCTATTATTTAAATTCATCCCCAAAACATTTGATATTCATTCAGGAAAGAAAAATACAGAAAACAGTTTGTTGAATGAGAGGTTTCGTTTCCAGATATGTACGGTATTATAAACTGGCTGGAAAAAAACTATTCAACCTTATGACCTATACATATGTGACTTCCTGTTGCTAACTGCTAGTGAGTAATGCTGGGAGTGTGCACCTCTGGTTAATGCGCAGAAATTTACATTTTTCATTGTGCTGTTTTTTTCTTTAGCCACCAGCTAAATACCTCCTGCCAGAACTGACAGTATTGGACTATGGGAAGAAATGTGTGGTCATTGATTTAGATGAAACATTAGTACACAGTTCATTTAAGGTAAATATACTCTCAAGTGATCTTTGCTTCTTGATCATATGAATGTTAGTGAACATGATCGAGACAGTAATCTTCTTAATATATTAACTAGTTTTACAAGCCACCCATGAATGTTAGGGTAATTGAATCCTTTTCTTGGATTCAATATAGACCTCTTTTCATAGAGAAAAGGTGCCCTGTTAGACTATTTCTTATTTGGGTTTTGTTTTTGTTTTTCTGATGGATAGACCTTGAAAGGAGCCTTTTCAGTCATCTCCATCACTATGCATTGTTGCAAGAAAATTTTCAAAGTTAGTTTGTCATTCTGGATAAACCTGTTTAATCTCTCTCTCTCTCCAGAAGTGACAAATACACTACCTCTTTTGGGAGCTGTTCCATCGTCCAGTTGCTATAATTATTTTCCTGTTCTTTTTGGTTGTGGTGGGGGACAAGAGGTATAGAATGAACATTGATAAAGTAATGAATACTTCTTGCAAGAGAAAGCCCTATCTCTAGGGAAACAAGACATTAACTGAATGATCGCTCTGTCCTGTCATTTCAGTAGCTAAATATTCCAGCAGAGTTCAGTATTTTACATATGTAGAACTTGCTGTCCTGAAAAACTGACTTTCATTTTCTGAAATGTAAATTTCGCTGCAGTTGAGTCTAGAAATCATAGCTGTGGAAAATGGAATTTCAGGATCTCTGTATGCTAGGTGCATGTATAATTCTGCTATAAGAGATTGTGAATATTACATTAACAAATCCTTCGTGTCAATAAGAACTGTGTTCTGTTGCCAGAAAAGATTGCTCCCAGTGTCAGGGGGTTAAGTAAATAAGTTTGTCACCACCTCTACTCTAGTCAGCACATTAAGTATTCAGCCTCCATTACAGGAAGGTGGGTGGTATATGGCTATTGCTGGTAAGTCTGTCATTTTGAAGCAGAATTTTGAAGAGCTTTAAAAATTTCTGCCCTAGAGTGTGTTTATTGTACAGGTAGGATGTAGCATTAGGACAGGAGCAGTGAGCGTTTCAAATTGGCTCATAAATTAGATCATCCTTCATTTTCTGCAAATCTGAGGCATTATAAAACATCTTGCTTTATAGGAAGATGTTTAAGCACCACTAGTATGTTTCCTTACCAGGACCAATTGCCAGTAACTCTGTAGTACTTTTAATTTTGGTTATACTGTATTTTTCCTTGCAAACATAAATCTTTTATTTTAATCCTAGTAAATATTCAGTTGCCTGACACTTGATGTTGTAAACCATAGTTCATTAGTGGTCTGAATCTGGAAACAATTTTTCTTGGTTGACTTTAAAAAGACCTTGTATGGACACATGGTTATACATACATTCATGATACAGTTGGGCTGAAATTGTAGGACTGTATAGACTTGTAAACTGTTACAGACTTCAGTGCCAAATCCCTGACTTTCGTAGTCACTCCTGAAGTTATAGTTGGTAGAAGTTCATTTGGACTCTTGAGGGGAAAAATACTTTTTGTAAAACTATTGAATTATTTACAGAGGAAGACCAAAATAGCAAGGGGGGGGGGGAGAGAGAATCAAGAATATTGGAGAGAGGATGCATGGCATCCACAAAAGTAGCAGGGGGTCAGTATTCATCCCCAATGTGAAAAATTCATGTTAACTGAATGCTTCTTAAATTGTGAATTCTGTGGTTCCTTAGTGGAAATGAAATGTATATCTTTTCAGGTTATTCTAACCAATTAATTTAAAATAATTAAAAGACCATATCATCTCAACAATTGACATCACCAAAATCCCTTGTCCAGGTTTGCACATACTGAAAATGATTTGTATTCACTTTCATTCATTTTCAAAGTTGACAGTGGGAAAATTAAATGCTAAAGTAAATGACTTCAGTTATTCTGTAGCTGGCACTCTTTCCAGTGATCTCAGTGGTGCTGGTGAGCTTTGTGCTGTCGTTCGTCCAAGATGAGGCCCTTGCCTGCTTCTGGTCACTATAGAGCTCATGATAATTTTCACAAGAGTAGAGTTAACAACTACTGTATGTCCAAGCAGCCTACCTGTTTGAATAATTGAATTCCAGCTATTTAAATTCCTCCTGCAGTTTCCTTTAGTTGTGGTATTCTTCACTTAAAATGCCTCGGTTCCACAATTGTTGCATTCTACTCCAGGAGTTGGCTACTTTTAAGTGTGGAGGTTGTGTGTGACAGCATAAAAATATGTTGAGGCCCTTCAATATGAAAGACATTATATAAAAGTCATTAATATACCTTAAAATACATAACAGAAAGTTTGCAATGAAATAGCTGCAGGTGCTTGTGTTTAGCAGCAACCAGAGATAAACATGTTTTTTTGTTTTCTGTGTTTGGTTTTTTTTGGTGCTCCTTTTTGAAGACAGCTTCCTGAGGAAATATTCCTCATTTTCCCTGTTTACTTCCTCAGCATATTTGAGCAACCTTTGATGCGGCTAGTCTATTGTGTTACATACACACCTGAAGGATGCAGAAGGGTATGGGTGTTTTACAATGAGGGGGATAGCATCATCAGAAATGGCAGTTCAGTAGTGTAATGACAAATCCCCATCATGAGACGATAGAAAAAATATTAAAATCACACTTTTGAATCAGGAACATACTTTGCATTCTTTCACCATCCTTATGTAAAACAATCCCAGGCCCTATGCAAAATCTGAGTTGAGTCATATTGAAAAAGTGCTGTGAAGTGTATTATTCAATCTGTGCTCTATGAAGCTTTTACTTTTCAATATCAATATAGGCAATTTTTCCAGCTTTTTATATTCACGGTGAGGGAGAGGTTTCCAAAGGCTCATATTGGGACTTTTGGTGGAAATTAGAAGCTGACCACTGTTGGTGCCTTTGAAAAGCTCCCCCTGTAATGGTATTTACACTTGTTTTTTGAAAATATTATCTTACCTTGTTGTCATTCTTTCTAGCCAATTAGTAACGCTGACTTCATTGTTCCTGTTGAAATTGATGGAACCATACATCAGGTAAGCGTTGCTGTTACATTGGACCCTAATTTGTTAATAGATTCATAGAGTTTAAGGCCAGAAGGGAGTTATATGTCACAGGCCAATATCTTGTGCACTATGACCCCTTGAATTTTTGAGTCTCACTCTTTTCAGGATGTAGTTCCCCATTCTATAGGAATGGCCTTATTCTTTGTTCCTAGATGTATAGCTTTGCATTTGGGTGAATTAATACACAATCCAGATGGCTCTGTATGCCTGTGTCCTCAGCATTATTTAATATTCTTCCAATCTTTGTCATTTGCAGATTTTATCAGCAGTTATTTTATATTTACTTTGTACTGCATACGGTTGCTCAGTGTTTTAACATACAGGAACTTGCACATCAAAAATTAGTTAAATATAACTCTTCTGCTTATTTTAAAAGCTAAAAATAATCTGACATTAAGCACATTTTTCAATAACCAATAATATCCTTAAACTGAAAGTATTCTGGAATGACTAAGCCAAGAGGGACTGGATACTGCCAAACTTTGTCTAAAATAAAAGCTGAATTGCTATGTGCAAAGGATATGTTCTCACCTCTACATAGAATAAAGCAGCTGTCTGGTTTGTCCGTTGTTCACAGCACACCTGAAGCGTATAAGAAGCAGGATTGCAACTCACATTCTTGTTTTATGTGGCATTGCTTTGAGTAAATGTGTTGTTCTATAATTGCACTATTACAGTTCAGTTCTCATAACTCCAGAAAAAAATCCCTTTAAACCTTTTGGGTGATGTACTGCATTATATTGTAGCCCTGGTGTTTTGGACCTTGGTTTCTGCATGTTGGAATATTTCCTCAATCTTAGTCTTTATTCATCATTTATTACTGTCAGTTCTTTATTTTAAAGGATTGTCAGAGATATGGGAATATTGTAAAAATAGATGATGATTTTAGGTATTTGACATAGATTTACAGTTGCCAAAATGGAGGTTTTAATCTTCTCATGGCCTATCCAAGTCATGTCTAACTGCCGGTGTCCCTCTAATTGCTTCAAAACTCTTTCTAGAATCTTCTCCTCATGATTTTGATATCCATTTCTGACTCCTCTTGTGGATTCTAAGCTTCTCCAAGCATGAAGTGATCTAACACCATATCCATATTTACAAACATTGTCCGTCCAGGTAACACCTATTTCTAAGACATTTATCGTTCCCTAAAAGCACAGACCAATACAGACAGATTATAAATTGAAATTACGTATAAACAAACATTTTCTGAAAACACTCAATTATGCAAAACAGAATTAAAGATGTATGCCAAGCATTCATGCTCTTATATTCCTTCCTCTCGCCCTTCACCTTTTGTCTGTATTTAGATTTTAAGCTCTTCAAGTCAGGGTTCTTTGTAGTCTTCCGGTTTTCAAGTGCCTAGTCTGTTTAGGATAATATGGATGACATTTTCAAAAGTGACTAGTGGTTTTGGGTATCTCTGTTTTTGGGACTGCTACTTCAGACACTTTAAGTGAGATTGATTTTCAAAACATGTTGAATATGTATCCTCTGAAAATCAGGCCCCTCTCAGATTGGGCATCCAAAAATGGAGACACTCAGAATCAGTAATCGTTTTTTAAAATCTTGGCCCGCATAAATAATACTCATAAGTTTCTCCCTCCAGACAGGCTCGAACATTGCAGTTTTTATTAAAACTAACCTGCACCTAGGTACTATAAACTTGGATCCTAATTTTCTGATTAATTGAGCCTGCTAATTGGTTAAAATATCTTTTGTTGGTTGGAGTAGGTTATATGCTAGATTGTAAAAATAACTGATTACATTTCTTAACTGTATATAATTTAGTTGTGTGTATATATAAATATAATTTAACCTGACGAGCTCTATGTAGCTCAAAAGCTCATCTCTTTCACCCCACGGCTCCCAGCACTCCAGGCCGAGCTCGCAGGCTGGATAAAAATGGCTGGCGGCCCGCATATGGCCTGCATGCCGTAGTTTTGCCCACCCCGTGCTAGGAGCTGTACAAACACAGAGACACAATGTCTTCCCCAATAGTATACGGTCTAATTTTGAAGCAAGATGTCTGGGGTGAGTGTGACAAACAATAGAAGGAAATGCAGGCTAACAATAAGATTAGAGTCACATACATTGCACAATTTGATGGCACTATATATGTATGTATCCATTATATCAATTAATATTGCATATCAAAACACAAACCACATTAAAGGAGTGTTCAATTTGAAAAATCAAACACTCAGAATTGAAGAAATAACAGAATGAAAGTTGCCTGTTCAGACCCCTTCTTCATTCACTACACACCTTCGAACGTCTGCAACAACTTACTGCAGTTAAGCACTAAGATTTGGTAAATGCATGTGCAAATAAATGAGCATGTGCAGTTCTGAAAAACTGCGTCGATAGCGTGGGTTTTTTTTCATTTATATTCTCAATAATATGAAGGGTAATTGGCCTTTCCAGAGACGTCCTGTGTTATATTGGGCAAGTAATTTAAACACTGTGAATTTCCATTTCTTCATTTCTAAGATGGGGATACTTCCATTCTTACCAGATTGTTAAAAAAATAATTGTAAAGAATTTGAGATTGGGAGTAGGGGGAAGACACCTACTTGCCTCAATGGGGAGGGTGAACTTGATGAGCCTTGCACTGGAAGGTGACAGCCCCAGCAGTGAGGGAGGGAGACACTTGCTGAGGGACACCAAGTAGCTGCTTCCCCTGTGATGTCTCTAGCACCCATTGGCTAGTTGACGGGGAAGGCCATCTGATTGGCTATCATCCCCAGATCCAGGGATTTAATTTGGAGCAGGGGCCACATGAAACCTCATTCAGCTCCTTTCCTTGAAGAAAAGATGAGTGGTATGGTACTCGGTATAGAGGAATTATGTGCAGTTCATGTGTTGTGAAAGTAATCACCTCTGGGGAAAAAGTAATATGTAACTATTGTCTATCTAGTAATATTTTTGAGGGAAAAATCAGATTAATAGATGTCAAGGTTGGATGAGAGGGACCTTTATGATCTAGTGTGACCTCTTGCAAAGCACAGGCCATAGAATTTCACCAGATGGTTCCTTAGTTATTTGTCCAAATCTGCCATCCTTGTATTACGTATAAACTCCTTAAAACAGATCATTGAGCAATTCAGAAGTATTTTATACACATTTAAAATATGATAAAAGCTCTGAAAAGTTATGAAGCTATACAAACAATAGTGAAGTCTGCTGCATCAGAAAGGAACTTTGTCAAGCAGCAGGTTGTCAAAAAATATTACCTTGCCTGAGCTTACACTAAAGGGCCCTGTTTTACTACACTGCAAAGAAAAACTCACAGCACCAAGTCTGAAAGCCTGGGCTCAGACTATGGGGCTAAAAATAGCAGTGTAAATGGTCCTGCTTGGGCTGGAGCCTGGCAAGTGGGGAGTGTCTTGAAGTCTGAGCTCCGGCCCAAGTGGCAACATCTACACTGCTGTTTTTAGCTCTGCAGCCTGAGCCCACAAGTCCGAGTCAGTTGCCTTGATCTCTAAGACTCTGCTGGTTTTCCTTTGCAATGTAAACAAGCAAAGGGTATGTGTACACTGCAATTAAACACCCAGAGCTGGACTTTGCTAGCTGACTCAGGTTCATGGGGCTTTGGCTGCAGGGCTATAAAATTGTAGCAGTCTGGAGCCTGACCTAGGGGATCCTATAGTGGAAGAGGGTATGTCTACATTGCAATTAAAAACCTGCGGCTGGCCCATGCCAGCTGACTCGGGTTGGCAGGGCTTGGGCTAGGTGACTGTTTCGTTGCAGGGTAGACTTCCGGGCTCGGCCTGGAGCCCAGGGTCTAGGACACTCTGAGGTGGAAGGGTCCCAGAGCTCAGGTTGCAGCACAAGCCTGGAAGTCTACCCTGCAATGAAATAGCCCCTTAGCCCAAGCCCGAGTCAGCTGACAGGAGCCAGCTGTGAATTATTAATTGTAGTTTAAACATACACAGATGCTCCCAGAGCTTGGGACCATGCCTAAGCATCTGCACTGCAATTTTATAGCCCAAGTTAACTGTCACGGGCCAGCCACGGGTGTTTAATTGCAGTGTAGACATACCCAAAGTTGCATTTTTGTGCTGCTCTGTAATTTTCTAAAGTGCATGTTTTTCAAATACAACTTCTCTTTCTCATTTTCTTTAAATATCGGTATAAAATGTATTAATGTGCTATGAAATACCTTGAATTCTCTTGGAAAGTATAGCAATATAACACATCTAGCAAGCTGCTGTTCTCTTTTCATTGTAATCTCCAAATGACCCACTAAGAGCTTAACTAGCCTGTCAGTGGCACAGACCATATTATGTTTATGGGAACAAATACCTAGGGGGACCACTCCAATCCAAGCAAATGCTGTACTGGCTAGATAGTAGCATTCCTCTAGTTTCTAGACACCAAAAGTTCTAGCCCTCCAGTTGAGAGAGCAAATCAAAGTAATCTTGTGCCCTACCAAATTATTCATCACAAATCAAGGTCAATGAAAGGCATTGTTTGAATTCATGAAGTTTTGTTTTGAGGAAGTTTGTCAAGGAACTCACTTCCCGTTTAATAGCATGGGAAGGGTCAGGTGGTTTTGAAACTGAGGTTGAGAAGCCATGCCTTAGAAAGTTTTAATTCTAGCACCTCAAAGCATCAATAGGGTATACTCATTTGGCTAGTAAAGGGTGGATAACACTTTGAATGAAGTGACTCAGAAGTTTGGAGTTGCTCTTTGGAATGTTTTGTGCACTTGACAGTACTGTATGGTAGCTTTTGGTAATTTGCTTTACAGTCTCTATAGAACAGGGATTGGCAACCTTGGCACGCGGCCCCCCAGGGTAAGCAACCTTGGCAGGCCCGGCAAGTTTGTTTACCTGCCGCGTCCACAGGTTCGCCTAATCGCGGCTCCCACTGGCTACAGTTTGCCACTCCGGTCCAATGGGGGGCTGCGGGAAGCGGTGCGGTGCTCCAAGGGCGCTTACCCTGGGGGCCCATGTGCTAAGGTTGCCAATCCCTGCTATAAAAGAAACTGTTGACACTAACTCAGCCCCATTCCCCCCCATATCATGAGTATAAGGATCCTTAGTATAGGTAGTTCTTTGTCCAGTATTCAGGTTGCCTTACCTAGCTTAATTCATGTCTTACACTTGAATGATTAGGAGCAGAAAAGGCAGCCAGCAACAGTTTGATTTGGCCAGATTTTGTACTGACTTCTTGTTCCTTAGTAGGACTTTGATCTAAGGTTGCTATTGGTTGTTCAATGTTTTAACAGTATATTAATAAGGAAAAATAATGTTTAGCCAATGAAAATAAGAGAAATGTTTAGGAAGTTGATTTAGAATATTGTATGTGATTTTTTTTTTTCAGTGGGGAACAACTTTAAATACAGACTTTCTCTTCATAAAGGACCGAGTTCTTCAATTAGTCTCCTGGAAAAGGCTGTGACCTGGTTCAAGTAATCCAGGATAGGCTGTGTGCAATCTAATTGGCCTATTCTTGATTACTTGCACTGGGAGGCAACCATGACAAAGTGAACCAGATATCTGAAGACTCAAGAATCCACATTTCCCCCTCCCTCCCCTCTTCTATTAAAAGGAAGTGCATACCAGGTGAAATCAAGATTACAGGTGCTTGAGTTGTCTTGGTCAGACTGTTCTGCTATTGCATGAAGATTCCAGAATTCTAAAACTAATGTTTTAAAAACCAACTACATTGTTCAATTTCTAACATTACAATAAAGCTTGCAGTTCTGTTTACAAATATATTCTTCTTCAAAATTGACACTTTCATATGACATAGAAAACTTATCTGTAAATTTACTATAAAACAGTTGCACTTAATTTGGGTTATGCCACTTATAACCGTTCTAAACTAAAAACTGACAAATATATGCAGTATTGTAAGGCCTTGACTAATGCCTGGAAATACCTTTTAAATGTTAATGTCCAAGAGAAGGTTAATAAAAAGCTATGCTATTCCTTTAAACTGTTACCAGAATAGAGTGGTAATTAGCCAAGCATGCATCCCGAGAAGTACAGATATGAAAGAAATGGGGTTTTTTACTGCCTTGAAGACAATATGTAAATCAGAGAGAAAAACCAGGAGTCAGTGAGTCTAGAGACTTGAACTGAAGACATCATATAACAGAAAAAAGCCAAGCCACAAATAAGCATGCAGCATTGAGATTCAAGTCCAGTAACTAATGAAGTGAAGAAAAAAATACACTAAATGAGAATGTAAGGAGGCAGAGGAGAAAAGAACTGCACTGTCAAATGGAGAAAAGGTTCATGTGAAGTAGACCAAGGGATTTTGTAGTTCAGGATTACCAGCACCTGATAGGTTTGCCAACTTTCTAATGGTGCAAAACCAAACACTCTAGTCCCACCTCTTCCATGAGGCCCTGACCCCCTGTCCTGCCCGTTCGATGAGGCCCCATTCCCCCTCCCTTGGTGGCTCGCTCTCCCCCACCTCACTCACTTTCACTGGGCTGGGGGAGGAGCTTGAGGCAGGAGAGGGTGAAGGCTCTGGCTGGGTGTGCGGGATCTGGGGTGGGGTTGGGGATAAGGGGTTTGGGATAGAGGAGGGGGCTCCGGGCTGGTGCATGGGGCTGAGGGATTCAGAGTATGGGAGGGGACTGTGGGTTGAGGTGGGGGTTGGGGTCCAGGAGGGGGGGAGGGCTCTGGGGATGTGGGGTTCAGGATGTGGGAGGGGGCTCTGGGCAGGTGCAGGGAGGGTGAGGGCTCTTGGGTGGGGTTGGGGATCAGGAGTTTGGGGTGCAGAGGTGTCTTTGGGTTGGGAGTGCTCGGCTGGGGCAGGGGGTTGGGGTGTGGGTTTGTGTGATGACTCTGGGCTGGAGCCAGGGAAGAGGGTTTGGGGTGCACTAGGAGGCTCCAGTTTTGGGGGGGCTCAGTGCTGTGGAAGGGGGTTGGGGCTTGGAGTTTGGGTGCAGGACGGTCAGCAGTGCAGCGGGAGGCCTAATGCAGGCTGTCTGCCTGTCCTGACACTATGTTGTGCGTGCGTTGAAAGCAGCTAGCAGGTCTGACACTAGGAGGCAGGAGGCGCTGAGCGCTGCTTTTGTCCACTGCAGGTCCCCCCTTCCCCTCCAGATCCCATTGGCCGAGAACTGGTGCTCAGGGCAGGGGCAGCATGTGGAGCCCTGTACCCCCCTCCCCTCCCTTGCCCCCACACACAACAGAGTTGGACACCCTAGCCTCTGTCCTATGTGACCACAGCAGCATTGGGAGTCGAGTCCCCACAGGAATCCTGGGCCCAGCCTTGTTGGGGTTACAAGGACTCTGCCCAACAGGAGAGTGGAAGGGGAGCCCTCAAGGGCAGAGAGGCCTCTGGGTAAAGGAAGTGGGAGGGAGCACTCGGATCCTTCTGCTAGCCCATTTCACTGGGGTAGTGCAGAAGCCAGGAGAATTTCCCACAGTAGCAGGACTGTTCTCCCGCTTAGTTTCTTGGGTCAACAGAAGGGAAACAAATTGTTAAAAGGTTCATTATGAACAATTGAGTTTGTGAAGCTGCACTTCTTACCAATGTGTTGTAAAAGTTGCATTTGGAAGGTAAACCCTAATCAATAAAGTATCTCCCAGTGAGTCCAGCTTTTAATGAAAAACCCATGGTTATCATAAAAGGGGAGAGAGACACACTCCTATTGAAATTCAATAAACTATAGTGCAGTTCTCTGGGAAAAGAGAGCAGCAATTAAATAAACTGGTTTCTAATATAATCTATTGAAAACTTAATTCCTGACATTAAAGAGTGATTTGATTAAGTAGGGTCAGGTGCTTGCCGCTGTAATATTAAAAAATAGTGTATCAAAATGCAAGCCAGGCTACAAATTGTCCTCCCCTTCTGAGTGTGAATGTACTGAGAGTCAACTCAGGTGGCAAAAGTAAAATTTAGTTCCGGTTTTAATAAGAAGAATAATCTAATCCAGCAAACTGGTTTGCGGTCCATGTAGTTTGTCACACCACCGCCCAAAGTGGAAAGTACATAGCATTTTGATCTGACCACTTTGGCCTTTACATTATAGTGGTATGCATGTAAATTCTTTTAATATAAATCGGGTAGTGTTAAGCTCTTACAATGCAACATCCCTTCTCTTCCCTTACTGCTTTAAATTTTTACATTATGAAGTTCAAACTGGTGTTTCCATAACTTTCTCTTTCAGTGTGTATATGTAAGGGCTAACTGCACTTTTGCTTTTTAATATCACTGTTAACCTAATAAAAATTACGTTAGCCAGTAAAACTCCCTCAAATAACACACACAGCATTAAACAAGTTCCGTTTTGCATGTTTTACCTTATGATAGAGAAACCTATTTAATTTCAGTCTTTCGCATTTAGGAGAATTTCATCATTGTAGATTTCCTGCTAAAGTTAGAATTGCTAATTTAGTTCTATCAAGGACCTTTATCAAATGGTAGCAAGCAAGATAAATAACATAATTTTTAAAGTAAACATTTATCAACTCTTCCCCCATCCTCCCAGTTTGTTATTGTTTATACCCAATAGTAAACTTCCTGGATAGGGACTGTCTTTATCTCTGTATCTTATATGAACATCAAGCACATTGTTGCTGCTTAAGAAATAATCTTAGTAGCTATATCAATTGCAATAAACAACTGGTTCCTAGCACAAAATGCCAGCATGGCTCCTTTGCTGGAGCTACCACTGCCTCAAAGGAGGAAAACCCAGGAGATTTACTGTATTTATGACAAAGCCTCAACTGAAGAGTTTTTACATACCCAGTACAACTCAAAATATACACTGGAAACTAACTCATTTCTCCATTAAAGAGGTGAAAGCTTGTAGTTTATTAATGGGTTTGGAAAATCAATAAAAAGCAGCAATAGAGTATGTTATTTGACATCCTGAAACAAAAATTGAAGAGAAGTATTTTATTTACAGAAGAAACGGAAGAAGTCAATAAAATAAAACTCCTCCCAACACAAGATAAAACATTCCCTCAGATGTTGTTTCCTCTCAAACTGTTCAAGAATTGCAGAAACATAAGCATCAAAGAGTCATGCTGCTTAAAGACACTCAGGCCCAGATTTTTAAAGTTATTCAGGAGCTGCGATGATCAGTTAGCAATGCCTAAGTGATTTAGGAGCCCAGGTCTCATTTTCAAAATGAATTTAGGTACTTAGGAACATAAATCTAATTGATTGTCAATGGGATTTTAGCTCCTAGATCTTTTTTGAAAATGAGCTGTAGTCTCCTAAATTAGTTAGGCATTGAAACACTGAGCCTACCAATGGTCTAAATACATTTTAAAATGTGGGTTGCAGTTTTTATTGCTTTGGTGCCCCATCATGTGTCTTCTTTCTTTCTTTTCAATTTTAAGAATGTGTCTTTCCAGCAGGAGACTGTATTACCAGTGTGCAGTCGGCATGGGGCTATCAAGTATATATGTTCAAATATTTCATTATGTAATACTATGCTTTGTCTTATATCCGCCTTCTCCTTCATCTGAGCCTCACATATTAGTTCTACCTACCAATTTTAGGCTAACTCCAGCCTTTTTGGCTTAAGCCTCATTTGACCTAAATAGTTATTGTCATTTCAGGTCTATGTATTGAAACGACCACATGTGGATGAGTTTCTCCAGAGGATGGGAGAGCTCTTTGAGTGTGTACTCTTCACAGCCAGCCTAGCCAAGGTTTGTCGTTGTCTCTTTCTTCTCTTTAGTATTTTTAATGCTGGTTAGTGGACGTTTTAGTTGGATTTTCTGTGGATGATTGTTTTCCTCACTCGGTACGATCTTAATTTTTCCCCTTTTCTGCTTCTTTGCCTGACAGTGTGTACTTTGTCTACTAGTGTGTGGGTAAGTGTTTCCATGGTAACAATATCACATATGGGCTTGTCTCATAATGTAGCCTCCATGCATTGCTCATAATGCCAATATGAAAGGCTTACACGTTACCATGGTTATAGTGGGAAATTAGAACAAATAGTGTACGACATGAAGCAGTATATTAAAGCTGGGTATGAAATAAGGTATCCTTTATCTAAGCTGGGTAATCGGCCAATAGTTCAGAAAGTACTTTGGTGCAAAAACCTAGGGCACAGATGTCTGAGACGTGGATGTGCAGTTATAATTTCAGTTGAGACTATTAAATGCTCTTCTTAAAGCTTGATATATTTAGCATCTGAAAAGCAGTATTTTGTGCCCTTTTAAGCTTTGGTGAAACAGCATCTTGTTTAGGTACTTTTGTAGTAGAGTGTGCAGCTTTAGTGCTACAGTATTTTTGGTGGATATGTATTTGTGGTTTTGATGTTGAAGTGAAATCAATTTGGCAATTTTTTAATTCATTTTATTTAACTATCTTTGGTTTAGTAAAGTAAGTTAAATTCTGATCTCTTTGTGGCTTTTCATAGACTCTAGAAATGGGAAAGACCTGTTAAATCATCTAGTTCAGTGGTTCTCAAACTTTTTCTATTGGTGACCCCTTTCGGACACCAGACCTCTAAGTGTGACCCCCCCTTAGGGTTCGGGGGTAGGGGCTGGGCTGGGGGGGGTGCCAGCAGCCCCTGGAGCAGAGTGTAGCAGAGTGTAGGGGTGCCAGCCCCCTGGGGCAAGGGCAGGGCTCAGGGGAGGGTGCCAGCAACCCCTCGGGACAGGGAAAAAGGCCCGGGGTGCCTCCGGCAGCCCGCCGCGGCAGGGCCTGAGGCTTGGGTCACTGCCAGCAGCCTGCTGCAGCAGGGGCTGGGTCCGGGGCTCTGGGCACCACCAGCAGCCCGCCATTCCATGAGCCGGGTCTGGGGTCTGGCCCGCCACAGCAGGGGCCAAGGCCCAGAGCACCGCCAGCAGCCCGCCATGGCAGGGGCTGGGGCTGGATCTTGGGGCACCGCTGGCAGCCTGCCACGGCAGGGGCCAGGTCTGGGGTTCCGCTGGCAGCCCACCGCGGCAGGGGTCGGGTCTAGGGTTCGGGGTGCCACCAGCAGGGGTCGGGGCCGGCTGCCAGCAGCGGCTCTCGACCCCCACATAATCAGGTTGTGACCCCTTGAAGGGTCCCGACCCCCACTTTGAGAACCAATGATCTAGTTCATCTCCTTGTCAGTGCAGGATTGTGTGTTTACCAATATTGTGTCCAAGTTCTAAAAGTCCCAAAGCAGGGGATTTGCACTAGTTCTCTTGAAACAGCCATAATAAAAGGAAAGGTTTATTGACAGCAAGTTCTTTTTGCTTGCTGTTCAATTTAGAAAAGTCCCATCAAATGATCAATCATATCCTTCAAAGAATTTGTGCTAACTATAATTGTCGAGGATATCTGCTCTTACAGTCTGGTTTCCTATCAAGGTGTGTCTCCCCTACCACCCTCTTGGGCCAATACTATCCATTCTTGAGTCAAAATTCATGCCATCATGTGCTGTGGTACTTGCATTATCTTTGAGGTGTGAATTCTTTCCTTTGAATAATGCCAACACAGAATGTTACAAATGGATATTTTTACTCAATATTTTTACCTGTCCCCTCACGGCTAGAGTGTGCATGTTTTGGGGATCTTCAGATCCCTTGCTGACATCACAAGTCAACATGCATTATTGACAAAGGCACATCATGAATTAGGCCAAGTCAGATGCCTCCTCCATTACCCTTGACTTCACAGGTACATGGAATTGAACTTAGTACAAATAGCTGCACAGGTGGCATTGTGTGCTCTAGGTTTCCAATTACTTTTTCATGCATCTTTATAGTAGTGTTTAGTAGTGAGATCTGTGAACTCATCAGCTCCTAGGAGTTAAAGGACAAATGTAAAGAGCTCACGTTGAGATGTCTTAAGATAATTAGTAAATCATAGCGAGCTTTACAGTGCAAGTTGTTTTCTTTCTGAAAGATAACTGTACTGTGGTCCTTTTACCAATTTATTAATTCATTAATATGATCCTTGCTAGCACATAAATTAATGTTAAGAAGAAAAAGCTGAAACAAATCTATAATTGTCCTTTTTATTTGTCCTTAATGTTTAGCTCTAGGAAACATTGCTGTATCTGCAGACATGCAATTTCAGTTTTTTTAACTTCTGAATCATATTAACTTCTGTCTTTAAGTATGCGGATCCAGTAGCAGACTTGTTGGATCGCTGGGGTGTGTTCAGGGCAAGACTCTTCAGAGAATCCTGTGTTTTCCACAGAGGAAATTATGTGAAGGATCTGAGTCGACTGGGAAGAGAGCTGAGTAAAGTTATTATAGTGGATAACTCTCCTGCGTCTTACATCTTCCATCCTGAAAATGCGGTAAGTAGTCCCAAGGCATAACTTTCTCTCTTTGGTCTTCCATGATCAGGTTTCCGCATTCAAACAATATTAAGTACTCAGATTTACTTTCAAAGTGTTAACTTGTGTCAAAAGCGTCGTCATTCTCTGAAATGTTAAGTAGAAGATCAGGTTCTAGCGCTAGCTGTTACATAGTTAGCGATAGGCCAAGCTTCTCCATGCTGCTCTGCAAATTCATTTTTCTCATGCCTTGCGCTCCTTCTATTTTTAGCTTTGGACATCTTCTGAAGAAACTGCTAATTTTGCAGAAAAACACCAAACCATGTGATATCTTTAACCACTCCCAATACAGGCTGTTAGAAGAGAGGATATTCACCCAAAAACCCTAAAATGATTTGTATTTGTTTAATGGTGATTACAATAAGAGGGGCTTATTTGAACTGCTTTGGATTCTCTGACTTTGTTTCATATGAGTGAAGTTACAGTAAAACCCCGATTTAACGGACCCCGATTTAACGGACTTTGGATGCAACGGACAAAATTTCCGCTGCATCCGAAATCCGTTTTTCGCGGGTCCCACCTGCGGGCGGGCTGGCTGCTCCCGGATCCCGCCTGCGGGCGGGTGGGCTGCTGGCTTCCGCCCGGGTCCCAGCAGCCGGGACCCGGGCGGGCGGGTTGACGGCTCCCGGCCGTAAAACCTCGATATAACGGACTAATTCGGGCGAGGGGGTGTCCATTGTCAGCCGAAAGTCCGTTATTTAATAATTTTAAAAAATTTCGGCTTTAACGGACACCCCCTCGCCCGAATTAGTCCGTTATATCGAGGTTTCATTGTATTTTAATAGACAAGCTAATAACTGTTTTTACTGGCACATGTTAAATACCTGTCTTTATGGGGTTTTTTAAATATATTTTCCTTTATTGTATTTGGGAAGAATTGACAGACCCGATGCTGCTTCCTTCCCTACTTCCCTTATCTGCTAATTAGAATTTCTGTTACGGGTCATTCTCCAATTAGGAATACTAGTCAGCGAGCTTGTCCAGCTTTAGACATAAAGCAAAGGGAAGAGGGTAGGTTTTGATGGTAGTATAAATGCCAGTAATACAGATATTTCTCACTCAAGGAATTTCTTCATATTTCCCTTTGGGGATTGAGAGTAGAGATCCTGGCTCTTGGGATGTGCAATCCACATGAAGCCTGGAACCCATTGGAAAGCTTTTGCTGTTGGGGGTTGCACAAACAGAGACCTCTCCATCAATCTCCACTCTCAATATACACACATACACTTCTCTTCCTGGTCACCTAGCAAGCTGGGACTCCCTCTAGATCCCTTGAAACATTAAGTTGCCCATCAGGCATTTTCTTTGTTTTTGAGGATTATGTTATTGTCAGTTGTTAGATTTAGTGTAGCTTTTAGCTGATATGATAAAAAGTGATGTTTTAAGGAAAACTTCTTAAAACATTGAATTTCTGAACTCAGGCCCTCAAATCCTGATGCCTTGGATGCTTGAGTGAGAGACCTTAACCTGTTTAATGCCACATAAGGCTTCAGTTTACCAGCTTTGCATGCAAGGAGAAGGAGCCTCAAATCTAATCCATGCTCATTGTTAAAAATCAAAGCCAGCTCCAGACCACTTTTTGATGTTATAAAATCCAGTCCTAAGAAGTTATGAGTTATTAAAACCTGTGTGGAAAAGTGCTATGAGCTAGTGGCAGTTCCAGTTCCTAGAGGATCAGAGAATGAGACTAGATCCAAAACAGACTCTAATGCATTACTTCAGTAAGATACCATTGTGGTAAATACACAAAATTCTTCCCTAGAGCCCACTCAACACCATTATGAAGCATTATTCTCTGAACCTTGCCTCAAAATCTGATGTACAGTACAGAGCAGTTGGGTATTCAGGGTTCAAATATTTCCCCCTCAGTTATACTTCCGTAAGGGTTTCTTGCTCCATCTGTACACATCTGTATTGACAGTCCTCTGAGGAGAAAGAAAAGAGACTCACCTGTGATTGGAGTTTTTCCAACTAGATTGTCGGTGTAGTCATCGTCTGCACCCTACGTCAGGCTATTCTGGATTCTAAGGAGGCAGCAGACATTGAAGGGGAGATGCTTGGAACCTTGCTTGGAACATTCCACATCTGGAAAGAGATTCTGCAGTTAGCTTTCCAGAGGTTCCAGTCTTGATGTGGATGTGAAAGTATCTCTTAAGGATTGTGGGTCTGAACTAGCAATGTACTTGAACCTCAGTTATGGGTAACTTTTCTTTATCATGGTCATTAGCTGCAGATAGGATGCCTGCCAGCAGGTGCTGTAAGATAAGATTCTGAGGTGGATAGAAATAGTGTATATGTTCTTGATGTAGCAAAGCCTCTTCTATTCTCTTTTTCAGGTGCCTGTGCAGTCTTGGTTTGATGACATGACGGACACAGAGCTGCTAGATCTTATTCCTTTCTTTGAAGGACTAAGCAGAGAGGAAGAAGTTTACAGTATGCTTCATAAACTTTGCAACAGGTAGCCCTTCTATCTGACTGCTGCTGGTTGATTGCAGTTGCTACAGACTCTTTCTCCATCTCCCCCAGCTCTTTCAAACTAAGCTTTGAGGAGGCTGCTCCTGTCAGAAGTGCTACTCTTGCTCTTCCTGTTATGAAGGACAATCATGAGTGATGCTAGTAAGCCTTCAGAAGCCTGACATCCTAAGGTCACGTGTTCAGACTGCTTTTTTAAAAAAAGAAGCTATTTTAAATGGGACTCTTTTAATGACTTTCGTAAGTGGACACGTTTTACTGGATCAGCTTTTCTTAAAACATGCCAAAAAAAGAAGCTTGTATTTCAGCAGTCAAATTTCTCCCCCCTCCCACTATGCAGACTGTTTCACCCTCTGCTTAGAGCAGTTGACCTGACTCTGAATTTTTTTCTTACAGAATGAAGTGCCTTTTTGAATGTTATTTTAAGATAAAAGTTCATTTTGTATAAGGTGTATTTCCAGACATCTTTTAGTCTTGTATTGTCGAAATACTTTAAAAAGGAAAAAGGAATTTTTTTATAGAGCACTGTAATATATGGTAACAAAGGAAAAAGTTGAAACAAATATGCTGGGATCCTGTCTCCATGGTGATGTTAAGTTGTATTAATCACATTTTGTCATGCTCAGAAGGTTTAGGAGTTTGGGGACGGGTGATTTTGGTTACAGGTTTGTGTCACTATGGTCTTACTCATTTTAGACACAGTTTGAACATATCTGCAGTTGTTTGGGTATTAGGGTATGATAGAATTGGGAAAATGTGGGAAATGGATCTCAAGCACCTTTTATGCTAGATGGATCAAGTTCTGTTATCTCTGCTTGCGCACAACTGCCATGCCTCTCCAATTTTTTCAAACATCATAATGAGAAACCCATTATATTGGGTGGGAAGGGAGGGAGAATCTATTTATTGATCTAAATTCTTTTGTTACAAAAACCCATCTGGGTAAGCTGGATGCGTGCTGAGCTGTTATGAGTATTTTTTCTCTTAATTGTTGCTACTGTATACTCACCAAATGGAGTTGACCATCGGCTGTTATACTGTTCTTTGCCACTGTGCCTGCGCTACAAAAACATTTGCTGTAAGCTGCAAATTTGGGCAATAAATGAAATGCAGGTGATATACCCCATCCTTATGTAGTAAACTTGTGGTATATGACATACCAGATAACTTAGTTAAAGGTGACCTGCAAAGGACTTTTAAAAATGCCTTTTGCTCCTTTATACATCATAAAGAAGCAAAATGGAGGTATGAGCCCAATTTATTTTAAAGTGGGGGCTTTTTTTTTCTGCTTGTGTTTTTCCTTAGAAATGTCAGGAATGTTAACCGATCATTCCTGGGTTTTGCTGGACACTTGTTGAGAGTCTCAGATGCAGTTTGGGAGCCATATCACCCCTGCTGGAGGTGTGTTTAACTCAGAATGCCTTTCTCTAACATATTCTTTAGGTTTTGGAGTTAAGTAGGTGTTAACATAGAATGTTAAAAACAATATAAAAATCTAACTAAAAATCCTGTCTTCTCGATTATCTTGGCTTTCATTCATTTGTGATCCCATAATTACACTAGTTCTTCATCCAGGGTAGACAAGACCTGAATTTCTGATGTTAAAAACACGTGTAACTGTTTTTAAGCCTTTTGAAGCAAAAAGGCACCGTCCTTTTTTTTTTTTTCTCCTTTCCCGGGTCACCTTTTAACCATTTTTGCACCAGTAGATATCTAGTCATACAAATTAGCCATATTTGGCAGGCATCAAACAAAGTTAAACTAATAATTTGGTGCTTTAATTAGCCTACTGTCAAATGCCGCAGGGTAGAGACAAGTTGCCTTTTTAGAGGTATGACCAATAGGAATTACAAGAAGCTGACCTAGATTGTCATCCTTGGCTAAAACATTTGCTAAGCAGCTTAATGAATTCATTCCTAATAGTGTGGGCCAGCCTACCCAGGCGTGGAATAGATTATCACAAGGGCAGTATAAGACTCAGAGAGGACTTGTCTCCTTGCAGTGCAGCTTTGCACTGTGCTCACAGTGTTTCTCAGTGAGGGTGTGCTAAGCAGTACCATGCCATTTGAGTCTGTACAGCATCACTATTTTGTTCTCTTACCAGCTGTCATTACCTTAGTACTGTATGTTTCTATGCCAGAACTAAATTCTGACAATTAAAAAAAAAAAGTTAGATGGTTTAAAAGGACATATGGATTCTGGTTAGTCCATTAAATTTGCGTTCAATTTAAGATCTCTAGTTTTTGTTTTTGAATACCGAGTAATGAAACTGTAAGCTGCCAAAAAGTTGTTCTCTGAGCAGTATTTTTAACTGTATTTGTGACCTTTGTGCCTCAGATACAGTCTACAGGGAAGTATTCAGGTTGTAGTTTATTGTGCAAGTGTGATGAGAACGGCTGAAAAAAATACAAAGATTTTCACACAAGTATATTAGACCAAACAGTCTTACCAATTAGACAGTGAATAACCCCTTCATGAGACATTACCATTTAAACAGTTGTGATCTATTGTACATAAGACAAACCATGTCATTAGCTATTCACATTTATAAAATCATTGATTTCATGAACCCAGTTGCCTTAAATGTCTGTGAATGAATGTTGATATTAAAGTGGCGTGTATTGTTTTGAAATCAACATGTAATGGACAACTGAACTTCTGTTCCTACATCTGAAACCATTTGAATGACTAATACTTCTACAATCACTGTCTTTGTGGTGTTTCTGTAGAGTTTTAATGCTGTTTGGGATTTTGTAATCCACAAAGTTCCAGAAAAAATTGGCTTTATAATTTCAACTGATAAAGTATGCAAAATAACACGCAGCGCTCAAAAATGACAAAATCAGGGGTATAACATAGTAACATTTCTGATCCATGCTAATATTATAAATGCATTTTCTATATGATTTTTGTTCGAGTTAAGTAGAATGTTTATTAAAAATGCAATATGATTATTTTGGTTTTACTTTAATTAAATAAGATTTTGAAAATCAAATTATTTCCCAAAGTTCTTCCATATTTACAAGTGCAGTAGTGCATGCTGAATGTGGGTCACCAAGACTGTTATAAACCTTGTCTTTCAATTATAATTCACAGATATTACAATACTATTAAAAAGTCTTTCCCAGTGAACCATTCAGTTCAGCTAAAGATTTTCTACGTGATCCGAAGTTCCGTTGTCCTTTCTATGTTGGTTTAAAAAAAAAGGTTATTTGCCTGCATAAGGAGATATATATATATTTTAATTTAAAATGTAAGGCAGAGTGCCATAAGTTCTTGAAATTCAAATAAAATGTTATGATTAAATTGCCATCTGTAAACTAGGGCTGTGCGCAGAGTATTAAACACCAGGAAGTTTTGAATGGAAGATTTTAGCAAATGTACAATACTACTGTATTCATTTAGTAGCTTTGGAAAAAAACAAAAACTGTTCCTTGTTTTTCCCTTTAATTTCTTTTTTTTAAAAACAGTGAAGTTATACACGGAAGAAACCCGTCACCTGAAGAGCTTGGTTATCAGTGTGTTTAATCACTTTATCATGGCATGATTTTGATTAGAGTGGTTTGGGGACAATAAAATATCTAAATTACACTCGCTTGTATTGGGGTTGCCGCTTTGAAATTTCAATGTAAAAAGTCTGTAGCGTTATCATTTACAAACACACACAATTCTATGTTTTACAGAATTTTTTTACTAATAAAACACAGAACCGCACAGCCCTACTGTAAAAGAAAAAAATGTTTGTGCCTCTGATTTCAAAGGTGCTGTGATGTATGCCTTTGTGTGGTGAGGAGGGCAGGTAAGACTTGGGTTGAGGAAATTGCTTGAAATTCTATAGGCTAACTATGCAAAAAGAGCTGTTAGTTTTCTGTTCATATTTTATTGTAAAAATCCAGCTGTCTGGCTTTTTGTTAAAACTCTTCTGGGAACTTAAGAGGAGTAAGCAATGGACAGATTGCTTGTTTGTCTAATAATGGAGCTGTTTACACTTTAATGCAATGAACAATCCAGCAATACTTGAGAAACACTACATATACAGTGTGAGTGTTTTGAAGCGAGAGAAGTGTTGTCAATCAGGTATTGAATGGTTTCTTTACTGTCACAAATAAAAGTTTTTAACAATTTAGATACTTGTGCATGTAATACTTCTCTGAGAAAAATTCTGTCCTCTTATTGCCACTTTCCCCTTCAGTACTGATTTGTTTTTCTCTTCTGTCAGGGTCTTTATTCCCTCTGTGTGTGGGTTCCTGTGTAGATTGGTATCTACCATCCCCCCCCCCCCCCCAAGAGCAAGACAAGAGCTGATGAACTCTAACTAAATTGCTGGTGACTCCAGCAGATATTCCTGCTATTTAGATCTGTTGGATGAGATCATACTATAACTCGTTCAGGTCTTAAAGATGTAACTTACTTTGGAGGACTCTCAATTCGGCTGCCTGAATAATGGATTTTACAATATTTGCCCTAATTTTAGAAAAATCTCCTTAAATTATGTACTGTATCTGGTTGAACAATCAATTCTGATTCATTAGAAACAGTAACTTGCTATAGAAGGTTTCCTCCAAGGAAAGTGTTGTGTACTGCTTATGTGTTATTAACATTTAAAACTCTTAGACATACACAGGTTAAATAGCTTACCCAAGGTTATATTGCAAAGCAACTGCAATTAAGAATAGAACCCTGTTTTCCTGACTCCTGGCTCATTTCTGTAGCCATTTCACATCCCTGTCTGTATGGTAAGTTTATATTTTATAGATTGATTTTATTTTTCCTCTGACTTTTTCACTCTACTGTGTACAAAATGACCTGTGTTTAAACTCAAGAGCTTTGACTCGTGTGTGAAGAATAACACTCCTGATATTAACATTGTTATGCCCAGGGTTTAAAATGTTTCCTCACACATCTCTTAGGACCAGTTTTTAGAGCAGAGATGAATCATTGAGCCCGGAGCTTAACGAGATTCAGAAGAGGGTTAAATGTTGATTCAGATAACAAGAACATCCAAAGTTCTTACAGTAAATATGAAAAGAACAAGAAAGTTTTCAAATGAATATAAACTCAATCTGTGCGGATATAGGGAATTCAGTTTCATTGAGGAGTTCAATATTTCATTCTGATTCAGATCAAACCCCCAAATTTTAAAAAATTCTCCTCAAAAAGGCATGGAGTGCCACCAGGCAGGCAAAGTTCTGTCATAACCTTGCCTGTGTTCCACTGAAACTTCATAAAAATCGAGCAGTCCCTGGAAAACATTTTGATTTTTGACAAATCTGCAAATTCTGACCCTCCAAAAGTTTTATCAGAATTTTTCCAACCAGTGCGAATATAAACCCTCCTGTTTTCAGGGCTTGAGACAACCTCTAGTGGGAATTGGAAGGAAACTGTTTTGGCAGGCAGATCGTCATAGAACAACCTACTGCAGGATTTCTCACACCTTCATCTGAAGAATCTGTACCATCCCCTGTCAGTGACAGATGGAGTGAGCACTGGCATGATCTGTGTGGCAGCTCCTATGTTTGCGATCACATACTTTCCCTGCACATCTGCAGCATTTAGTTACTTTGAAAAGGTAAGATTTGGGTAGTATTTAGATAACATGTTGAATTTGCTTTGTGAGGATGGCTGTTTGCTTGGTCAAATCCCTCACAGACACCGTTTGAACCTCTGCTGCTTGTTTGATCCACTGCTCTAATCTGAGTTGCTCTGTCATCAACAGTCTTTGCTACCCCTCTGATTTTGGTGGTGTACTTAAACGTCATCCAGATTTAATTTACACAAATGCTGGACAAAGGGATATGGAGTCTTTATGCGGAGCGCACAGAACTGCCTGCTTGTTCCATGTTACCTGTTTTTTTAAAAAAATTCTTGCAGCCCTGGACAGAGCTCTACTTGAAAACTGATGGGCGAGTCACCCATGCACCAGAAGCATTTCAGCCATGTATGTGTTGATAACCACTGTTCTGGATAATTAGTCTTGATTATTTCATCTTTCCCAAGAAGACTGTTCAAGAGACAGGAATTCCCAGCACTGAGCTAAATACTTTACACTGGAGAATCCCTGTCTGCTCATTCAAGAGTTAATTTCACAAAGATTTGCTTTATTTGTGATATCTTGTGATTCAGACTAAACTTGTTTAAAGAGCAATTAAATTGATGGCCAGATTACAGTAACGTCTCAACTCAGGACATTCATAAACTGATGTGTGTGTATTGAATGCAGATAAGATGCTGTCTTTGTCCTGTTCGTGCCTGATATTCCTGAGTTTTCCCTCTGCTTGTGACAAGTGGAAGCCAAGGATAGAACCTCTTTCTGTTAAGGAACCTAAGCACAACTCCCTGGTATACCCACCCCTAGAACTGTCTGCCTGCAAAGGCTCCCTGAGCTCCATTCGTAAGAGAATGTCTCATTCTTATTTCTTATGGATTGTTTTATGTTGGATTTGGTGCACTTTATCATCTTGACTGCTAGCTCTGGTATACTAAGCAGCATTAAGGCATCAAGGGACAGGCTTCTTGTTGGCCACTCTGCCAATTTTAGCTCCCACGTTTTTGCTGTAAGACTTACAGGGGGAATTAAAACAATTCCTTCTGCTTCCAAAGCCGCCTGTGGGTGTGGGTGAAGGATGGCCATGGAGAAAGGGATTGACTCTTTGCTTCTTAAAATGAAACACTGGTTTAAGATAGCCATGGTGCAAGCAGAGACTGAGCTTGCTTTCCCATACAATTCAGTGCATCTTGCTGACCGTCTTGCACTATTCTTCCTGTAGCAGTCCAGTGAGTAGGCTGTAGATTATCAATTACATATTGGTGCATAGTGCAACTTCTCTATACAGAGTTTAGCACAAATTGGCCCCAATCCTTGATTTGGGGTTACTAGTTACTACCACAATATGTATTCTTGTGATGTAGACATGTCTCAACAGTGAACCCAGCACCAAGATCTCCAGAGATGAAAGGCACAAACTCCAAGAATCACCTAGCTCCCAACTCTCCAATCCTGATCTTGGGAAGAGTGAGCTGGTAAGACTAAAGACTCATAGACTTTAAGGTCGGAAGGGACCATTATGATCATCCAGTCTGACCTCCTGCATAACGCAGGCCACAGAATTTTACCCACCCATTCCTGCAATATACCTCTCACCTATATCTGAGCTATTGAAGTCTTCAAATCTTGGTTTAAGACAATTTAGTATGTGTATGTATGTGAGAGTAATCATGTTTGTGGTGTTGAAAAGGGTTTTATCGGCATGCATCGGAATGGTGATTTTGTTCACAAGTACATTAGGCAGGTAACCCCAAATGAGTGCTGATGAAACCTTGATGTCACTGCACCATCACACATTCTGTGTGTGCTTCATTTGTCACAGGGAAACAGCTTTCGAAATGTTTTACTTTTAAAAGAAAATTTGGACTCTGACTTTCGTATCACTCCACCTGGAAAGCCAGGTGACCTAGTTAATTTGTCCGACTTCTGCAGGGCTCAGAGAGCCACAAGAATACGTAAAAATGATCAAAAATAACTTTTTTCAAGTCCTAAAAATGTCAAGATCTGTAGGCTGATGTTTCAGGTCATTTTATGGCTAGTGGAGAAAGTGCTTCACAGGGTGGGAGGTTGAGAGAAATCCTTTTTTGCCAAGAGTTGAAAGCTCGTTTCTAGCCCAGGAAGTCCACAAAATGGTTTAAGTTGTGACACTATTGAAGAGCTAGTGTGGGGAGGGTGGGGGCACCAGATTGGAATTCAGGACACCTGGGTTCTAGTCCAAGCTCTGGTGTGAGACTGTCTGTTTCCCCTCCAGCCTTTTGGCTGTCTTAGACTATAAACTATTCAGGAAAGTGAGTGTCTTTTACTGTGTGTATGTACAGCACCTATCTTCTGACCTTAGCTAGGGCCTCTCAGTGCTACTTTAGATTAAGGTCTTTGGGTCAAGGACCATCTTTTGTGGTTCTGTGTTTGTACAATGCCTAGCACAATGGAGTCCTGGTCCCTGGCTGGGACTCCTAGGCTCTCTGGTAATACACTGTAGGGTACGGAAGAGAATGTAACGGGCTGCCGCTAGGGAGTGCAATCCGCTTCTATCGCATCTCCAGGGGAACGGCCTTGACTCCTCCGTGTTATCTCATGTGCATGGGAACCAGAGCTTGCAGCTGCTAGCCTGTGTGAAATAGTCTGTGTGAAACTAGAAAGGTAAACTAAGGCAGGACTGCAAAACATGTTATTAGCTATTCATGAGTTATGTATGAGATGCAAATGTGCACGTGTATTTCTGTGTCAGCGGGCCCCAGCGTGTTGGGCTTCATCCTGAGCATGGCTTCAGTGCGTCAGGCTTTTCCCCTCTCAGTGACACCAATGCTGGGGGCCCCCAGTGCAGATTTGTTGCTGCTTGCCTTCAATAAACTCACCATTTTTATTCATCTAGCCACTGTGTGAGCCTCGTTTCTATGGGACTCAGTGTACCTTGCAACATACACATAATAAAAATAATTTTAATAATTAGTTTGATCACTTGTCTGTCCTGGACCTTCAGCATGTGTGATTTTTTTTAAAAAAAGGGAACTAAATTTTAGCAGGAGAAAGAAACACTTATGGCAGGTTTGCTTGTTTGTGTTTTAATATTAGTTTGAAGCTTCCTATGGAATTGGAATGTTAGAATAAGTCCTGGGGTGATGGATTGGGGAACACGGAGTAGATGAAATGGTCAAAAGTGTGTGATAGTAATTTAGTACAACTGTAATTTATCACAAGAACACCACTGCTGTGCAAGGACATGCACATACGTGAGTGCACACACCGTTCAGGACAGCCACTGTTTTAAAGTGATGGGAAGCTTAAGCTACTTATTCATGCAGAACTTTTGTTAGCCCACAAGATGGTGCAATTGAGTTGTTTTGCCTTTAAAGGTGAATTAAAGAGCTGTTTAAAAATACATACACACACACACATTCTCTCTCATATACACACACAAACACATACTCTCATATATATATATACACACACAAACACATACTCTCATATATATATATACACACACAAACACATACTCTCATATATATACATACACACACACACACATTCTCTCTCATATATATATATATATATATATATATATATATATATATATATATACACACACACACACACCTCACAAGTCACTACATCTTAAAAAAAGCTCAGAGCACCAGATCCCCAGCTGGTGTCAATCGGTCTCCCAGCGAAGGATCTGGATCAATACCTGAGACCGTTCTTTCATCTGCCAGGTAAGTCAGTAACTCATTAATTCTGCATTTCCCCTGCAAAAAATTGATCTCCCCAAATGGGCCAGACAAAGCAAAGAGGTGGGGATATCAAATCTTTCAGGCAACCTGAAGAATCTTCACATCAGCACTTGGAAAGTAGGAATCAGTATCTCTTGAAAAAAAATTGTGTTTTAATGTTCTGAGTTGCATATTCTTCTAGGGACACTTTTTCCCCCTCCAAAAGTCCTTCACCAAAACTTTGTAAGCAAGGAAATTGTAACTCTTTTGGCCTTGGCAGAAATCCTTTGAAAGAGCAAAAGGTGTATGATAAATCATTGAAAAACTGCAAAGCCGATCTTCAACATATCTAACATGCGTAGGCACAGACTGTGGGTGCTTTGGGGCTGGAGCATCCACGGAGAAAAATTGGTGAGTGCTCCGCTCCTCCCTCCACCCCGTTCCAGATCACCTCTGCCTCCTCCCCGAGTGCACCGCTGGGTCCTGCTTCTCCCCCCTCCCTCCCAGTGCTTGCCACACAAAACTGCTGTTTTGCACTGCTGGGAGGGAGGGGGGAAGAAGGAGAACATGACACGCTCAGGAGAGGAGGCGGGGCCGGGCCGGGGATTTGGGAAGGGGTCCAATGGGGCAGGGACTTTGGGGAAGGGGATGGAATGGGGGCAGGGAAGGGGTGGAGTCGGGCTGGGTCAGGGGCGGGGGGTGCGAGCACCCACTGGCACCCACTGGCACCGGGGGAAGTTGGTGCCCATGATAACATGTTAAAAGCTTCCACTGCCTTTTCTTCAGTTCTTCCCTTTCCTTGCAGTTCCTTTGCACAGCACTCGGTTTGCAATGTTTAAACTTTGCACCATGAATATTAGCAACATAGAAAAAACCCTAGAGTACAAGCCAGGCCAAAAAGCTCCCCATCTGCAGGAGCATGTTTCAGACCACGCATACAGGATCTCTTCCTTTCATGTGGAAAGTCTCCAGGTCCGTTCAGCAAGACAGAGGCTTTCAGCTGGGATATTTCAGGTGTGATCTCAGTTCTTGCTCACTCAGTCTACTCACCCAGCCCAGGGAGTTGAAACTGGGGCAAAGGAGAAGTTGGAATTGCAGGGCTCTACCTGGAGAACAACTAGCAGCTCCGCTTGGCATAGGAGCCACTAAATTATGTGTATTACGGGAGTGCCTCAGTGCCGCAAGCGAGATCAGGGCCCCATTGTGCTAGGCTATGTACAGACACCGAGAGAGTCCCCGCCCCAAAGAAGAAAGATCATTCCCTGGATGGGGAAGGCGTGAATGGGGGAGAGCACGGCAGGAGCTGTAGCACGGTTGTTCACTCCTGGCGGCTGAGCAGACCCCAGCTGGGAGACTTCTCCTCTGCAGGTATCTCCACCCCCTTTCCTGTGTAGCTATCTCTGCTGAAGAGCAGACACACCAGCTCCAAGGCCTGTGCTCCATGCAACCTAAGGCGAAAGGTCGGTCCCAATAGCGCAGGGAGAAGATGAGAAGAATGGAGGAGGAAAAAGGAGCAAAATGTTTTCAAGAGAATTTGCACATCACTAGGTCGGGGCACATCCTGCTGACGTGTTTGGTGTTTTTTGTTGGCTTCATTTTTCTAAAAAGTACCATGAAACTCATCTGTGCTCCCCTCTGGAGCCTGGAGCTTCACACCCTTAACTCCGGAGACAAAATGCCCTTGGCAACATTTTTCACAGAAGGGGATGGAGCATTGGACTGGGAATTTGGAGACCTAGATTCCATTCCCTGGCTCTGCACTGCTCTGGAGTTGTGACCCTGGGCAAGTCACTGCAACTCTGTGCCTTTGTGTTACCTGTTTAAGTTGTAAACACAGGGCACGGCACACTCACTATTTGTTTTCAAAACACCTGGTACGATCATAGAACCATAGGGTAAGAAGGCACCTCAAGGGTCAAGTAGTCTAACCTTCTGCCACGATGCAGGATTGTTGTCTCTAAACCATCTGTCCAGACTCCTTTTCACAACCTCCAGGGAAGAACCTTCCACAACCTCCCCAGGCATCTTCCATTGTCCTGCTGTTCTTACAGTTAGGAAGTTTTTCCTGAGATTGAATCTAAGGGTACGTCTACAGTACAAAATTATATCGGATTTATAGAAGTCGATTTTTCTGAACAGATTGTATACATTCGATTGTGTATGTCCCCACTAAACACACTAACTCAGTAGAGTGCATTCACAGTACTGAGGCTACAGTCGACTCTCTGAGCTACACTGTGGGTAGCTATCCCACAGGTCCCGCAGTCTCCGCCACCCACTGGAATTCTGGGTTTAGCTCCCAGTGCATGACGGGGCAAAAACATTCTTGCAGGTTTTCCTGGGCGAATCTCGTCAGTCTCCCCTCCCTCCATGCAAAGTATGGCAGACAATTGTTTTGCGCCATATCCCGGCAAGCATGGAGCCTGCTCCGCTCACCCCTGCAGTTGTGATCATTGTAGCTACCTCTCGCATCATCCAGCAGTATTTGCAGAACCTGCAAAACCGGCTGAGGAAGTGGCAACAGCACGATCACGATAGTGATGAGGACATGGACACAGACATTCTTACAAGAAAGCCATGTGGCGATTGGGACATCGTGGTGACCTTAGGCCAGTTTAATGCCGTGGAACGCGGATTCTGAGCCTGGGAAACCAACACAGATTGGTGGGACCACATAGTGTTGCAGGTATGAGATGATTCCCAGTGGCTGCAAAACTTTGGCATGTCACTTTTATGGAACTTTGCGACTTCTTGTCCCCTTCCCTGAAGTGCAAAGACATGAAAATGAGAGCAGCCCTCACAGTTGAGAAGCGAGTGGCCATAGCCCTGTGGAAGCTTGCAACGCCCGACAGCTACCAGTCAGTCGGGAATCAGTTTGGACTGGGCAAATCTACTTTGGCGGCTGCTGTGCTGCAAGTAGCCAACACAGTCATTGACCAGCTGCTATCAAGGGTAGTAACTCTGGGGAATGTGCAGACCAATTGTGGATGGCTTTAATGCGCACTGGGGTTCCCTAACCGCAGTAGGGCGATAGACTAAACGCATGTCCTTATCTTGGCACCGGAACACCGTGGCAGCCAGTATGTAAACCACAAGGAGTACTTTTCCATGGTGCTGCAAGCACTGGTGGATCACAAGGGATGTTTCACCGACACCAATGTGGGATGGCCAGGAAAAGTGCATGACGCTCGCATCTTCAGGAATTCTGGTCTGTTTGATCAGCTGCAGGAAGACACTTACTTCCCAGACTAGAAAATTGCTATTGGGGGTGTTGAAATGCCTATAGTTATCCTCTGGGACCTAGCCTACCCCTTAATGCCATGGCTCATGAAGCCGTACACAGACACCCTGGACAGTAGTAAGGAGCAGTTCAACTATAGGCTGAGCACGTGCAGAATGGTGGTAGAATGTGCATTTGAACTTTTGAAAGCTCGCTGGTGCTGTTTGCTGACTAGGTTAGATCTCGGCAAAACCAGTATTCCAATTGTAATTACTGCTTGTTGTGTGCTCCACCATATTTGTGAGAGTAAGGGGGAGACGTTTATGGCGTGGTGGGAGGTTGAGACAAATCGCCTGGCAGCCAATTTCTCACTGTCCTCCTCCTCCTCCTCCTCTTCGTCCTCCAAGAACTCATCCTCCTCGCTCTGTGCGACTCCCCCCCTTGCAGGTGTCCATGGACAGTGGTGGGTTAGTGGTGGTGTCACCCCCCCAAAGTTGCATGCAGCTCTCGGTAGAAATGGCATGTATGGGGCTGTGACCCAGGGCACCCGTTTGCCTCTCTGGTTTTTGGAAGGCTTGCCTGAGCTCCTTAATTTTCACCCAACACTGCTGTGTGTCCCTGGAGTAGCCTCTTTCCGTCATGCCCCTGGAGACTTTAGAGAAGGTTTTGTGTGTGTTTGTTTGTTTTTTAACATAATTCTGCCATAACAGATTTGTCTCCCCATACTGCAGTGAGATCCAGTACCTCCCGTTCGGACCATGCTGGAGCTCATCTGTGAATTCGGGACTGCGTGGTCTCCTGTGATGGAGGGCTCTGCACAGTCACCTGTGCTGATGAGCTCGCCACGCTGGCCAAACAGGAAATGAAATACAAAAGTTCTCAGGCCTACCTGGCTAGTGCATCAGAGTTGAAAGTGTTGTCCAGAGTGGTCACAATGGAGCATTCTGGGATAGCTACCGGAGGCCAATAACGTCGAATTGCATCCACAGTACCTCTAATCCAGAACTGCAATGTCGATTTTAGCGCTACTCCACTTGCCGAGGTGTGGTACAGAAACTGGCTTTAAGAGCCCTTTAAATCGACAAAACAGGATTGGTTGTGGGGATGGAATCGGTTTTTTAATTCGAATTAACTTGGCTAATTCCGAAATAATGTACTATAGACCAGGCCTAGATCTGCTACTCTGTAGTTTGAGCCCACTGCCTCTTGTCCTGCCCTCTGTGACAAGAGAGAACAACTTTACTCCATCTTTTTTATGGCAACCTTTCAAGTATTTGAAGACTGCTATCATATCCCCTCCCTTAAACTCTTCTTTTCCAAACTAAACATACCCAGTTCCCTCAGTCTTTGCTCATATGCCTTACATTCCATCCCTTTGATGATCTTGTCCTTCATCTCTGGATCCCTTCCAGTTTCTCTACATCCTTTCTATGCAGCGGTGACCAAAATTGAACACACTACTCTGGGTGAAGCCTAACTAGGGCCAAGTAGAGCAATACTGTCCCCTCCTCTGACTTGCATGCTCTACCTCTGTTAATGCAACCCACAACTGCATATGCTTTTTTTGCAATAGCATTCCATTGTTGAGGCTGTGACCCACCAGAGCTCCCAGATTCTCTTCAGCAGTGCTGCCGCCAAGCCACTTATCCCCATTCTGTATTTGTGCATTTGACTTTTCTTCCCTAATTTAGCTCCCTACATTTACAATGGGGCCTTGATCTTAGGTCATGCCTCTAGGTGCTACTCTAGGCATATAATTCATGTTTCTTCCTTCCCTCCACTCCCAATTAGTGATCATTAATCCCTGGTCTACACTACAGAATTATTTCAGTACAATCATGTTGCTCGGGGGTGTGATTAATCCGATCTAAGTGGTGGTGTGGACAGCGCTATGTTGGCGCGAGAGGTGGCATTATTAAACCAACCAGAGAGCCCTCTCTCGTTGGCTTCGAGCCACAACCTGAGTAGTTTCTGTCACTCTTCTAATCTCTTCCTCGTTAACTGGATTCCTTTAGTCCCCAGAACACTGCAATGTCCTTATTAAGAAGTATTAAGCTGTGACAAATGTTCTCTGCTGTACAGAACAGAGACAATTCAATCAAAGTCTCTTGCCCAGCTCCTCCCTGCTTTCCCATTCCTCTTAAAGCTAAACATTAACACAGTGAATGCTTAGGGGCTCCACCAGTATCACTGGGGCAGTTTTCGTTTCAAATCCTCTGAACTGGGTGTTCCCAAACAGATGCATCTAGGCAACTGGCAAAGGTGGGGTAGCGAACAAAATAGGGGTGGGACTTGGCTTACTCTCGACTGTAAACTCACAGACATTCAACGATCCCATTGCCCTTACCCGTGCTTGAGTGCACAAATGCCAGCTCAGTTGGCGGGCGGATGTTTCTAACCCTTACGAATCGGTTCCTTTTTAATCCTGCTGACTGAGGTTTGTGCGTTCCTGAGTCAATGAGTAGCTATAACTTATTCTATACAGGCTGCCCTGCTGGTTTGATATGGACTCCCTTACTGTCGGTGGAAATCAGGGTGCAGTGACCTGTGTGGGCGAGGGAAGAGGACATGTTCACCGGTGTCTCAAGACATCAGTGGAAGAAGGGCGTGCCTGTCAGTGAATTGCACTACTCCCTTGGAGCAATATCCATGGGAAGGTAAATCCCTGTTAATCATCTAAGGATCTGTTCCTTCTCTTAACGGAGGTCCGAGATTTGATGGGAGAAAGTATCAGAGCCTAAATGTAGTTTCCTTTTATAGAAACTGCCTTTGCCAAGGGTGAAAGGGCAATTAATGACTTGATTCTGTTAAAATATAGCATAGCCTCTATTCTTCCCAAGGTTGCAGGGCAGGTGGTGATACAACTCCTCACTGGTCTGAAATGTGATCATAGCCTCAATTCTCCAGGCCTTCCCATTGTGAGGCCTGATCTACACTGGGGGGCGGAATTGACCTAAGATACGCAACTTCAGCTACGTGAATAGTGTAGCTGAAGTCAGCATATTTTAGGTCGATTTACCTGGCCATCCACACGGCAGCAAGTCGACCGCAGCCGCTCCCCCGTCGACTCCACTTCCGCCTCCCGCAGAAGTAGAGTTCAGGAGTTGACGGGGAGCGTGCTCGGGAATTGATTTATTGCGTCTAGTGTAGACGCGATAAATCGATCCCTGATAAATCGATCACTCCCCACCGATCCAGCAGGTAATGTAGATGTACCCTTAGAGAGAAGACGGTCTTGCGGATAAGGCATTGGAGTGGGACTCAGGAGATCTGGGTTCAACTCCTGGATTTCACAGACTTCCTGTGTGACTTTAAGAGGTGCCTGCACAGCACCTAGCTCTGTGGAGCTTTGATCTTGGTTGGCGTCCTCTCTAAATTGGTGTTGAAATGCCAAAATCCACCCTGCCCCATGGGCCAGAAGGCAGTCAGTTTGATAACCCCACATAGGAGCGTTTCTCCAGACTCTGAACTGCTGCGAAGCTTAACTCAGAGCATGTTAAGATGCTGCTCAGCTCACTACTGGATGCAATGGGGTGTGAAATCAAAAATGTTTCTAACTCACCTTCCCTTTGCACTGGAAGGAGATAAGCAAAGGTCATATAAGAAACGTAATGCCTGAGTGGGAATCCCTTACCACGAGGTGCCGGGGTCTCGGGGGTAGAGAAGTAGTAATACATCCCTCTTTTACTCATGGGGAAACAAAGGCACAGAGGGAATGTCCCAAATCATACCGGAAGTCTGTTTCAGAGCCGGGAACTAAAACGGGGCCTGTTGATTCCAAGGCCAGTGCTTCAACCAGAGCGATCCTCCATCTAGAAACCTGCTAACCCCCGTTTCTGCAACCACACGCTTGACAGTCTAAACAAAAACTAACCCTCTCACCTCCCGGGCTTAACTGCAGAGGCAGCAGTGCGATGGTACTTAGCATATAATAGGCAAGCTAAGTAATATCAGGGTTTTGTTATTTTTACATGATATACTCGACTAGCAGCTTCTGAAGTCTAAATTAAAACTAAATTACAAAATAAATGAACCAAGTAGCATTTGCGATGAAATGCCCTGGTGTGCTTTAATTGCTAGTTAGTTCACTAATTAACAATGTTCACCTACGGGCAATGGATCTCTGAGGGACTGGGATGATTTCGCGAGTGGTGCTTTGTATGCAAATCTGCTTTCAGATGATGGGAAATCTATAAATAATACAGCTGGCTGAAATTTTCCTAAATTCGGGGGGCGGGGGGGGAGTGTCATTGAAATGTTCAGTCAAAATTTCAGAATCAAAACTCCAAAAACTACTGAATATTGATGAGACGCGATAAATCGATCGCCAAAAGATCGATCCTTCCCTGCCGTAGTGAGGACAAGCCCTCAATGTGTCAAAGATTATGAGGCGCTCGTATACTGTAGTAATGGGAGCCAAATACGTATCTTGGGTACACAGAACTCTGCTCTCACTGAAGTCCATCAAAATAAAACCCTTCATGTTGAAAAGAATTAATCTAGGACACTTTCAAAAGAAAGATACAAAGCCTCACCCTGCAAGTCCTTACCAACAGTCGCAGAAGTAGTCCCATTGAAATCAGTGAGATGAGAACTCACCTGGACTTTGATTTAGGACCAGGTCCTTAAGGGGGTATGCCGATGAACATCAGCGGAGGATCTGGCCTATATAATTGTCTCAATACGACACAGTAGCAAAACTATCACTATAGAAAAACACATCACCCATGCAACCCCTGGTCACCATCAAACCGGTAGGCCTGTTTATGTAGAACAGGGAGGAGTGTTTGCTTCTAGCAAGTTACTACATGAGAGATTTCGAAACAGCAAAGTACAACTGCTCCAGCCTTAGAGGACAGCAGAGTCCTACAGCAAGTCCTGAAGCAAGTGGCCGAGAACCTGAACATCAGACCCGAGGAGGGGGATGAGGAGTCCAACATTAAACATTCTTTCCCGTCCTGAGCCATCCTGTATCACGCTGCCGCTGATTAAAACCATCAGCGATGCCACAAACACCCTGTGGCAGACCTCGTCCTCCTTGCCACTTATCGCCAAGATGTACGAGCAGAGATACTTTGTCCTTCAAAGGGGTACAAATACCTTTACACGCACCCCCAGCCTGACTCCCTGGTAGTGGACTCAGGCAACCAGAGGGCAAGTGCCGGGGCTACCAGGGGGCCTCTCCCAAGAATCGATAGGCCAAAAAACTGGACCTGTTTTGGAGGAAAGTCAATTCCACGGGGGATTGCAGCTCAGTATCGCTAACCATCAGGAGGTGGTTAGCAGGTACAATTATAATACTTGCCTTGCAAAAATTTGCGGAACTCCCTATGGACTCTCGCACAAAGTTTTCCGCACTAGCAGCGGACGGCAAATTAATCTCCCGTGCATCCCTGCAGGTGGCCCTGGGTGCAGCAGATGCAATGTCTCGCACCATGGCTACCAAGGGGGCCATGAGGAGTTGTTCCTGGCTGCAGGTCTCTGGCCTCCTGTACAAGGTGTAGCAGACAATTTAGGACCTTCTCTTTGAGGTTGGGTCTTTGTTTTCTGAGAAGACTGACTCTCTTCTGCACAGCCTCAAGGACTCTCTTGAGCCACCTTGAAGTCCCCAGGTCTCCACACCCCTGCCAGCCAACAGAGGCAGTTTAGACCCCAGCCCCCACCAAGGAATTACCAACGTCCGAGTAGGCAGGAGGAGTTGTGCAGGAGGAATAGGAACTCAAGGAAGAGACCTCACCCCTCTTATGGCCAGGGCCCTGGCCAGTCTAAACCCTCCTCAGGCCCAAAACTGGACTTTTGAAGGTGCACCAGTGCAAAGACTGGATCCATCCCGCTTTACCATTTGTCCTGTCTATCCCCTTTCTGCCATGTGTGGGCCCGCGTTACATTGGACCACTGGGTGCTCCACACAGTAGAGAGGAGATATTCACTCCAGTTCTCTGCCCTCCCTCCCTTCCACCCCTATTCCCCATCCCTCTTCAGGGACCCTTCTCACGAGCAACTCCTTATACAGGAGGTGCAATCACTCCTACCGCTGGGGGTGGTAGAAGAGGTTCCAGAGGAGCAGAAGGGGAAGGGCTTCTATTCCTGTTGTTTCCTAATACTGAAAGCCAAAGGCAGGCTCAGCACCATCCTAGACTTGCAAGATTGCAACAAGTTCATGAAGAAATTCAAGTTCCACATGGTCTCTTCCTTGGATTCAGGGGACTGAAATGCCACCCTCGACTTGAAGGATGAACTCTGTCCCACAGAAAATACCTCAGGTTTGTAGTGCACAATCACCGCTTCCATTCACAGTCCTCCCATTTGGCCTGTCCACAGCGCCTCAAGTATTTACCAAATTTGGCTGTGTTTCTGCGCAGGAGCTGGGTACAGGTGTTCCTGTACCTCGAAGACAGGCTGATCAAAGGCCGCTCCAGGGCCAAAGTGGAGGCACAAGTTGGGTTCATCATGACAATGTTCCATGAAATGGGCCTTCTCCTGAACGCGGAGAAGTCAACTCTGTCTCCTGTTCAGAGGGTAGAGTTCAGAGGGGAGGTACTGGATTTGCCCCAGGCCAGGGCGTACCTACCGGAATCAAGGTTCCAGGCCTTGGCCGACATTCAGAGTCTCAGGCAGTTCCCCACTGCCACAGCAAGGAATTGCTTGAACCTTCTGGGACACATGGCCGCTTGTACCTATGTGGTGCAACATGCCAGGCTCAGACTCCGACCGCTCCAATCATGGCTAGCCACAGTGTATCAGCCGGTTTGGGGCAGGTTGGACAAGATCGTAACTTTGCCTCGCCCTGTCCTCGACTCCCTTCTGTGGAGGCTCAGCCCACAGCTAATGTGTGCCGGGGTTCCCTTCGCCAGCCCCCAGCTGACACTGAGTTTTTTACGGATGCATCGGACTTGGCCTGCGGGGGCACATCTCGGAGACCTCAGGATACAAGGCCTCTGGTCTCAGGTGGAGTCTGCTCTCCACATCAATGTCCGAGAGCTGAGAGCAGTGCGCTTGGCATGCCAGACTTTGAGCCGTTTTCAGTGGGAGATGTGTATCAGTGACGACAAACACCATGGCGATGTTCTATGTCAACAAACGAGGGTGCACGCTCCTCTCCCCTGTGCCAGGAAGCCCCCCATGCCGTGGGATGTTTGTGTAGAGCATACAATACACTTGAAAGCGTTGTACCTCCATGGGGTACAGAATATGTTAGCAGACTATCTCAGCAGGTTATTCCACTGCCATGAGTGGTCCCTACGCCCAAACATGGCAAACGCCATTTTCCAACAGTGGGGCTTTCCCCAGGTAGACCTCTTTGTCACACGGCACAATAGGCAGTGTCAGCAAATCTGCTCCGTCCTCAGTCGCAGGCTGGTCTCCTTAGCAGACGCATTCCTCCTTCCCTGGGGAGACCGTCTCCTAGACACGCTCCCGCCAACTCCTCTCATTCCCAAGACACGGAGGGACCAAGCAGTGGTGATATTGATAGCCCCAGCCTGGCCCCACCAACACTGGTACACATCGCTCCTGGACACATCCTTGCAAGCCCCAGTCACTTTGCCGCTCTTCCTGGACTTGCTACCTCAGGATCATGGTGCTCTCCAGCACCTGAACCTCGAGCCTTTGCACCTCACGGTGTGGAAGCTCATAACTGTTGTTCTTTGAGCTGTGTTGTTTGTATCCATTTCAATACCCACCCTCCTGCTCCTCTGTCAGAGTAGCCAGCAAGAAAGAACTGAGGGGAGTCGGGTCAACAGGGCCCAATATCAGGCACCCCAAAAGCATAACTTTAGGGGGTGCCCAGGCTGACCCTACAGACACTAGGGGAGAAAGTTTCTGGCCGTCATGCACATGGTGCGCTCACATCTGATTGGAGTGGACATGAACAGCACATCTCGAAGAACAACAGTTACAAGAAGGTGAGTAACCTTGTGTGTGTGTGTATAAAGCAGACACTTTTCATGAAAAATTTCTTTAGGTCAAAAACCAGTTGGAACATGTCACCTGTCAAACTAGAAATGCAAGTTCTGAAGGCATCACTTGGGGTTACAGCCAAGAATGTTGATTGGAGTTTGATTGCCGTGCGTGTGTTCCTTTTAGTAGGTGGTGGCAGGACTGCATGGAAAGAATTAGATAAGTCTCTAGACAAAAAGGAGTAGATCCCTGTTTATACAGATCCTCCCTGTACCAGTGGGATTTGGAAGGGTGTAGGCCAGTATAATAATCTACCCTTAGAAGAATGGCTAGGGCAGGGGTGGGCAAACATTTTGGCCCGAGGGCCACATTAGGGTTAAAAATTGTGTGGTGGGTGGGGTAGGGAAGGCTGTGCCTCCCCAAACAGCCTGGCCCCGCCCCCATCCGATCCCCACCCACTTCCTGCCCCCTGACTGCCCCCCCTCAGAATCCCTGACCCATCCAACCTCCCCACCCCGCTCCTGGTCCCTTTATCGCCCCCTCCCAAGACCCCCCACTCCAACTGCACCTCAAAGGCCCTCACCCCCATCTAGGCCCCCCTGATCTTTCTTCCCTGACTGTCTGTCTGACAGACTGTCTGTGTTCCTGGGCGCGGGTCCGTCCCCTTGTTTCGAAATGGCTTCGTACATCCATCGCTGTGCGGCTGTGGCCGCCATGCCTGGCTTTGTGCAGACACACCCCCCCCACCCCCACCCCCCCCCGCCATGGGCCATCACCTTGAGAACTCGGGCATCCCACCCAGCTCTCCCCACAAGCTCCCTGTTGGTGTCTTTCTCTTGCGCTCTGTTTTCGCTGTATTACTCTTCCATAGTGTGCGGCAGCAGCACAGCTCCTAGCCCTGCGTGGATGAACTACCTCTGCAGGGAAGGCTGGTTAAAGCACTGCGTGAGATGGCACCCGGGAGACCAGACTTCAGTTCCTGGCTCTGGCACAGACTTTGACTCCTTGCTCAGGTCACTTAATCTTTGTGCTTCGGTTCCCCATCTGCAGCATGGGGATATTACTTGCCTCCCCCCTTTGCCTGGCTTATCTGTTTAAATTGAAGGTTATTTGGGGACATGGATGGTCTGACTGGGTGTGTACAACGCCAGGCACAAAGGGGGCCCTGACCTCAGATTGTATTGTGCTAGATGTCGTGGACTTGTGGAATATCAAGGCTATTGTATCAACTTTATCAATGCAATACATAGCTCTATGGGCCAGGGGCCAGGGAGGAGTTGCAGGAGTTTCCTTCAAGAACTAAAATCATTTTGAGCAATTAATGCAAATCCCTCCACAGGTAAACAAGTCTGGAGGTGCGTTCCCTCCTGGCTGGAAATTGCATAGACTGGTTTCAGCTGATTGAAGAAAACTGGCAAACAAAAAATGGAAAAGGATATAAATGGACCTTTGGTGTCCCTTCATCTGGGACCTGACGTGACCCTCCGCCCATGAGGTGGGAAGGGTTTGAAGTACTTAATCCCAAGCAGGGTTTCCATGTGGAAGCCGGTGATGCCCAATAAGCTAGGCATACGTAGAGGTAACAAAGTCCTGTGGCACCTTAAAGACTAACTATAAAGTTTTGAAGCATAAGCTTTCGTGGGCTAATACCCACTTCGTCGGATGCAAGCTTGGGTATTAGCCCACGAAAGCTTATGCTTCAAAACTTTATAGTTAGTCTTTAAGGTGCCACAGGACTTTGTTACCTCTGCTATTCCAGACTAACACGGCTACCTCTCTGATTCTAGGCATACGTAGACGCTCTTTGTGGTTTTTAAGGTGTGCTGTCTCTGTAAAGCTTTTGTTGTGAATACATATCTCTTGGCTGTGGGAAGGCTGGCAGGTCTCTGGTTAACCCTGTCATTGCGCCCGAGAGAACAGGACCACAGGTGCGGAACTAAAGTCAGACTTGCCGAGGCAATCACCACACCTGGCAGCCTAAATCTCTGGTCTAGAGCAGTGGTTCCCAAACTGGGGTTCCTGAACCCCTGGGGGTTCGTGAAATGTTACAGGGGGTTCTTGGGGGAAAAAATCCCTAATGGCGGACAGAGCTGTCCCTGGGGACCCCGGACAGCACTGGGCCAGCAGCCCGGAGCCCCTGGACTTCCAAGAGCTAAGCAGATCAAAGCCAGCCTATCTATCCCACTGCAGAGATTTAAACTTTAAGACCCCTTATAAGAAATGGAAAGGGAGGTGGATATTTTTTGTTTTTAAAATTAAATAGGCAGCTAGTATTTTTAAAATTATCATGAAGAGCTAGTTTAAGCTTTGTTGTAACGTGTGTTGTTTGCCTGGACTGCTCGAGACCTGAACACTTGCGTAGGAGGAACTTTTTGAGTTGGATTCTTAAATACCTTCATGCTGTTTCACATCTGATACTCCTCGATGAAACACAGGAGCCTTGTCTTAGAACAGGCTTATTCAAAATTGTACAAGCTACAAAAGTGAGATCTTGGAAGAGTGTTGCCGTTTTCATAATGTAATAAAAATACTGTGGTGGTCATTAATAATAAATAGTGTGTCATAAGCATGTCATAACAACCAATTTCATATTTCCAAGATCACTGCTTTTATAATTTATATTCAGGTAATGGAGAAAACCCCTGGAAATATTCATTTTCTGGAGGGGGTTCATGAGACTTGGCATTTTAGTGAAAGGGATTCACAGGTTGTTAAAGTTTGGAAGCCAGTGGTCTAGAGCAGAATTTCACAAAGTTTTCCCTCCGGGGCCCCCTTCCGGTTTCCCACGTCTTCTTGCAGCCCAGGGGTATGTCCGCCGAAATGCCGCCGAATAGAAGAAAGCTTCCCCTTTCGGCAGCATTTCGCCGGGACACAAATAGAACACTTCCGAATTCAGCGGTGTCCTGGTGCCGATCCCCCAGCAGCACCGGGCGACTGCGGCCCCCTCACATCGCTGGTCTAGAGGGAGAGTGTTGCCGGACTCCTTCCCATGGTGATGGCTAGAGGCCTGAGACCTCAGTGGAGTGTCCTCAAGAAGGCCACGGAGGGATCAGAGGTGCAGGGACCCCAAGAACCGTAATAGGTATGTCCAGGCAGTACCATAGTGCAAACCAGTATGGCACTACAGTAACTCTAGTGAACTTCATGGATATTCTGCAGTTTGCCTTTACTAGGTTATGTTACAGCAATTACTAAAAAGTGATTATTGCTAATCAGTCTCCCATGTAGTTGGGCCATAGTCGTAAAATGTATTCTTCTCTCCAGAGTCAGCTGTCTGGTGACTATGTTGGCGTGTGCTGGCATCTTGTGTATATGCAGTGCTTCATTTGTGCCAGGGCTGAGCCCCGGCACCTCTGGGTATGACGTGTCATTATGAAGGTAAAAAAAAAATTGCTTGAGCCCCGCACCTCTTCCATTATCAATGAGGCATTGTGCACATGTGGTTAGTGGTTTTCCTTAGGGATGACAGCCCGAGGTTTTGTGAAACTCCTAAATGATTTTGGGGGGTTGCAAAAATAGGTCAAGTCCATGAACATGTTGTTACTGAACGGCAGAGCCGTTTTTAACTCTTCAAGGGTGAAGTATTTCTTTAGCACAGGGAAGCAACTGTGTCTAAGGAGAGAGGATCAGCCTGTAGTGGGTGTCTAGGGGAAAGCTATAAATAATCTATAAACGGCTCCTCCTGGAGAAAGGAAGGTTGGTCTTGTGGCTAAAGCCTTGGCTTGGTGCTTAAGAGATTTGGGCTCAATTCCTGCTTTTGCTCCAAACTTCCCATGTTAACTTGGACAGGTCATTAGCTCTGCGTGCCATCTATTGATACTACTTCCTTTCTCCAACCTTTTGACTTACCTGTTTAAACTGTAAATCCTTCAGGGCGGGGATCATCCTTGCCTTGGTGGGGTTTCTCAACCAAACCATATTATTACTAATAATACTAGCTCTGTGTGGTTTGGCCTTTCTAGAATACTACAGCCAGTACAAATCTTGTTCTTTACGAACCTGATCTGGCTAAATTCTAGTCCAGTAACTATGTTCTTCCCAGCTCTGCCTTTTCAGACAAAGCATCCTTCGCGGCCCATCCCAAACTGTCATGTGTGGTGTTGCTGGGAACAGTCTCAAGGCTGAGATGCGTCACCTTCTTAACAGCGGCTGCGTTTCAGTTTCAGCGTGCAATATACAATCAATTTGTAAAGGCTGGAGCAAGCTTTGAGATCTTTGGCATGAAAGATCCTGTGTAATAACCAGTCAATGATGCAGACCCTCAGGGGGTTAACATTGTAGCTCCGTTGACCTCAATAAAGAAAACAGTCACTGTGATCAGAACGCTCATCCATCTCCTCACCAAATGCATCTGGGCTACCATGGACCATTGTGCGTGGCGATGGTAGTTGGTGCCAGGCATTATGGAAGGAAGTTCCTAGATCTGATTCAATCCTGCAAACCCACCAGTCTCCAGGGGAGCCCTGCAGGCAGTGCCAGGTAGGGTCCGGGCAGGCACTCTGTGCAGCGGGGGACGGCTGGAGAGCACAGCATGCTGGGCCGGTTTTGTCCCACCTGGCGGAAGAGCATGTGGCCCCTCTTTGGAATATCACCAGCGGCTGCCGGAAGGTCGGGACGCTGCGAGACGATGATGAGTCGCACCAAGTCCCACGGCACCACGCTCAGGATCTGACGCCGGCGCCGCGTATGGAATGCCTCTTCCTCGTCCCAAAATCCCCGACAGTGGCATCTAGCCTCTGCAGGAAGGTCACTGGGCAGCACCTCAATCCCGTCTCACTCCTGCCAAGTCCCGAGTGCCCTGAAGGCCCACTGGCATCGGTACCTCCCAGGAGCTCCTCACAAGGGTCAGGCCCGTCAGCCGGCGCGATGGAGAATTCTAGCTGTCTTGTAGCAAATACACATTTTCTTCCCGCTCTGGCTCACAGGAGAGCTCTCTTCTGCAGCGAAAGGCTGGCACGACGCAGAATGCCCAAGCCCTGATTTTCCATGGGAGGAAAGGACTCCAATCCCCATTCACTCCCAACGGAGCGCAGAAGAGACCATGTGTCTGGCAGTGGCTTTCATGTAGTGACCTGGGGGAAAAGGCGCCTTGACTTTAGTGGGACCCTGAGTGCCACAGTCTCAATTTGGCTATAAATAAAACCAGAACTGGATTATTGGCAAATGCCACATAGTCCTCCCTGCCTGAATCTCCTGCTTGCTCTCTGCACCTGCTAATATCTGGCTGTAGTGCAAGTGAGTAAACAGTGAGCCAGCAGAGAACAGCAGAGCGGCATGGAGACACACCTATGAGCCACCTTCCTGAGGCATGCAGGTTATGAGGATTAGCTGTGTAAGAATAACATGTGCAGTTACGTTAATTAGGAAGAAACACATAAAGGTCATGGCAACCATCATGCTTCAAGGCACCTGGGGTCAGGAAGAAATTTCCCCTTCACGGGGTAGTATTGAAAAATTGGGTGCATTATCGAATGAGGGCTAAGTTTGTTTCTAAAGTGTCCTGTGTTGGCCACCACTGGATACAGTTTGTAAGGCTAGCTCTGGAGGGCGGTTTCTATGGCCCTGTATAACTGTAGCCCATCATTTCCTATATGGCATTTTAGTCATTAAAGAATTTGCTCTTTTCTGCCTAAAATATAATAACGTGCATGAGTTTGTCTACGGTCGCTCGCTGTCTAGCTGTCTGCCTAAGGTGCTTATATGGCCCCATCACCATAGTATAAGAGCACCTCACCGTTTTTAATGTATTGGTTCACAGCACCCTTATGATGCGGGGCAGGGCTATTATCCCCATTAAACAGATGAAGAACTGAGGCCCCGAGTCACAGAGAGGCTAAGACAAGAAGTCTGTCGTGGAACTGGAACATGAACCAGGTCTCCCAAGTCCAGGCTAGTGTCCTAACCACAGAGCCAACCTTCCACCCCTCTTTCCCAAGCTTTGAGTGTATTTTTTTCCTCATTTGGTCTTAACATGGAAAGTTTCCCAAGGAAATAGCTTACTGCTTTCTAGCTTGGACATTGGAGTGAAACCAGAATTCTTTCCATCTCTCCTTTGTCGTGTTGGTGCACGGTTGCTGTCTGTTTACACTGTGCTATGGCTCCTACCTTCTACCTCTAGTTTAATGTCCCTCATTGTGTGTTTGGTGTTTTCCTTGGCAAGCTGAAATTCAGAACGCACAGTAGGTGTGATCAATGGAAATACCTCAAAGACCCCCTTAAGCAGAATCTCATCTCGTGCCGCATGAGGCCTGGTAACCCTGAAGACTTAGACAAGGAGAGACCTGACTGGAAAGTGACTTTCCATAACGGTTGAAAACCCTTTGAGGAAGACACACGTGAAAAACTGGTTTGAATAAAGGGCCAAGTATCCTTCCAAATCTTCCCTGGGAGCCTGCGCATTCCTGTGTGACCTCTCTTTGCAGTCTTGCTCCTCACAGATCAGACTCTACAACAGGGGTGGGCAAACTATGGCCTTGTGGCCCGCGGGACCGTCCCGCCCCACCCCTGAGCTCCTGGCCAGGGAGGCTGCCACTGGCCCCTCCCCTGTTGTTCCCCCTCCCCCGCAGCCTCAGAGTGCCGCACCGGCAACTCACTAGGGGGCGCAGGGCTGTGCGATCATGCAGGCTGTCTGCATGGAGCCAGACACGCTGCTCTGAGCAGCACGGTAACGGGGCTGGGACTGGGGGGGGGGGTGGATAAGGGGCAGAGAGTCCTGGGGGACAGTCAGGGGACAGAGGGCAGTTGGATTGAGTGGAGGTTCTGGGGGGACAGTCGGGGACGGGGATCTGGGCGTGGGAGGCCTGGGGATCTGTCAGGGGCAGGAGGGTGAGTAGGGGTCATGGCAGTCAAGGGACAGGGAGCAGGGGGGGTTGGGTGGGATCCTGTGGGGGCAGTTAGTGTGGGGGGGTCTCAGGAGGGGGCAGTCAGGAGACAAGGAACGGGGGCGCTTAGATAGGGGGTGGGGTCCAAGGGGGTGCTTAGGGGCAGGCGGTCTCTGGCGGGAGCAGTCAGGGGACGAGGAGCGGGGGGAGGGGGTTGGATGGGTCAGGGATTCTGAGGGGCACAGCCTTCCCTACCCGACCCTCCATACAATTTTGCAGCCCTGATGTGGCCCTCAGGCCAAAAAGTTTGCCCCCCCCCCTGCTCTACAACCACAAGGGTGGAATGGTACAGGACACGCTCCGGGGCGGATCCTTCAGTGAACGCTTTGTGCTGGTGCAGAGCCCTTCACTCCTCAGCTAAGCACGGACCATCGCTCCGGGCCAGTCTCTGGAGTAAAATGCATCGCCCGCCCCGCACAGGGCACTCCACTCCACTCGGCGTTTCAGCCTCAGTTGTCCGGTTAGATTGCACCAAATACACAGTTAAAAGCTTTGCAAGCCCTCCTGTGTGGTTCAATGCGCCTGCTGTCTCCTCCTCCACATTGACTGGCCCTGGTCGGGGAGTCTGATTTCAACAGCCCTTGTGTGCGGTGGCCCCAGCTCTGATCTTCGTGGGTTTGCTGTACCCAGGTGTATGCAGGGAACTCCCAGTGACCTTTGAAGGTGGGACCGGTTCAGGCAAGGCCAGTTCTATTCCCTCCCCCTCCCGGGACTCTGCAATGCAGAGAGCTCTGCTTGGGGGATGGGAAGTCCACAAAGACCTTAATGCAGCTGAGCTGAAGAACTTCTGATAGGGGAGCCCAGCTGGCAACCTTCGCTTCCTCTCAAGGATCTGAGGTCAGCTCAGTCATTTCTGAGGCAACATGCGTGTGCTGAGCGAGGGCCTAGTGATGAGGTCAGGAGACTGAGTCAGGAATCCTGGGTTTTGTTCCCAGCCCGCTACCACTAACTCTGTGCAACGTCATGCACGTCCCCTAGGGCTGAATTTTGAAAAGTTTGACTGCTGCAGTTTTTGGGGTTACCCCACTTTAGACCCCCCCAATGGGGCTGATTTTAGAGGCCCCCACTGCTCCCGGCTACTTCCGCCGATCTGCAAATCAAGCCTTCCGTTTCTCAAGCTGGACACCCAACACGGAAGGCCTCCAAAAATCAGAGTCTGTTTCTGACGATGCAGCCTGAACCTCCGGCCCTCAGCTCAGGTGGGGCATTTCCTTTCGTCCCCAGGTGCGAGGAGTCACAGTTAATATTTGCCAAAGAACTTTGAGTTCCTTGCATGAAAGATGCCACAGGGAGGGAACCTATTAATGATTACCCACAGCCCGGCCACATGATACAACTGCAAACAGCTGTGCTGTCCCGCAGCTTCTGTATGATAGTTGACAGTAGTATGTTGACAGTAGTATGAGCTGCTCAAGATATGGGATTACATCAAGGTAAGGAGGAGTCTAGCAATGGAGCATTCAGCCCATAGCTTTGTGGGCACGTTATTCGTTTCAAGCCAGTTCCATTTTGTGCAGCCGTGTTAACCATTAACCGGAACACAATTGCCAGAACACAGAGGCAGCAACACACCAGCCTGTCATCCATTCACACAAAAGAACTCCAGGACAGCAGCTGTTTCCAGCGAAGGTTCCCACCTGACAAGCTGTTCCAGGTAGAAATATTGCCAGAGAGCAGTGGGCCAATTCCTTACTCCAGCAAAACATAGCTTGAAGGCGGGGGGCTCAGTGCCCAGGTCGGTACTCAATCCATTGCTACTTGGGCTAATTACCACTGGTATGGACAGACATTAGGGGCTCATTCCTTACTTGGTTGTCTTGGGATTTATCTTCATGGGAGGTTAGGCTCAGAAAGGACTGAGTGAACTGACTAAGAAGCTCAGGATTTGGCCCGAAAACACTCCTCCTCCATCAATGCAGCTTCACCTCAGAATCTGTTCCTCAGTATTGTCCAGCGGGCTGCTCAAAAGGTGTCCATCCAAACTGTCCTTTGATTGAAACCTGGGGGGTTGACTGAATGAATAGAGCCAGAAATCGAACCCAAATCTACTGCCCTATGAGACAGCCACAAGGCCAGGCTTTTCTTCACTCTCCCACTTCAAGAAGTGGGGCTACTTTGAGAAGTGACCATCTAATGCTCCACTTAAAATAAAACCTGCGCTGTATTATGTGAAGGGCAACAGGAAGTTTACGCTGTGGCCAAAAATGTGTACTGGTGTCTAACATTTCATAGATAAGGTGTGTTCTAGTGACCACAAAAGGCCCTTTCCCACATCCCTGTACGCACCACCAGTGTATTGTAACCCTGTTATGAAGGCCCGGCTTGGAGATTGCTACAGGTCTTATTTTGTAAGGGCTGAAGATAGAACCCCACACCCGAATTGGAGCCATTGGATGGAAAATGAACTGTAATAGTCGGAAATGAAGGAGCTTTGCATTAATTTGGGGTCAGGTTTGCAAATGAATTCCTGTTTCTATGACGCTATGTGCTAGGGTCTCTGAAACATGTCAGTCTTTCAAATGGCCTTTAAAAATAAACATCTGTGAGCAAGGGCCTCCGCTGGTATGGATTGGCGTAGTTCCATTGCTGCCGTGACGATACATACTAACTGAGGGGCTGACCCATAATGGTAAGTGTGGGTTATTTTATATAGCTAGGGATACTGCAAAGAATACACCAGGGAAAGCGTAACAGGTAGGCTGGATTGACCTTAGGTTTGGTACCGGTCTCTAGGAGCTATTGCCCTTAGGGTGCTTCTATGGCTCTCGTATGGATCTCATAACACTTCTGAGAGGTGGGACAGTCCTATTTGGTCCCTGGACACAGGCGTTTACAATTTAAATTATTCAATGTCCCACCTGTGAGTCACCAGTCAGCGCCTCTGACTCCAGCAATTCCCTGCTTTTGTGCTATGGACTCAGGAGAGAGATCACAGGCTGGCGGGATGTGGCTGGGAGATGGGGAATTTGAGCGGGATGGGGGCCTGGCAAGTTATTTTACAGTGGGTCAGCCCTGTTGGATGGTCTGATGCTCTGTCATGGGACCATGTCATCCAAACATCACTGCATTCCCCTGCCTCCATAAACCAAAGAAAAGAATCCTGCCCGCACTCTGTAAATACCAGCCCAACACCTGGTAATCATTAATGCCCGTTGAATTTGTAACATGGCTATTACAGAAAACCCAGTGTCTGCTGAGCCCGGACAGTGAGCCCGGAAAATCTTGGGTAGAAGCATGTGGCTTCCTGGGTCTGTCTCTTAGCAGGTCTCATTGAAGGGAATGGGTGTGAGCTCTTAGGAGGAGGTTCCCTGGCGTTAAGTACAGTATTAAATTACCGCTTTCTGCAGTTCCCCTGCTGACAGAGGTGGCAGAGCAGCAAACAAAAGTCTGACACTAGCTTGCCGAAGGGGCGAGAACACAGCTTGTGGGTGTAGCTGGGAAGGCAGAGACTTTGAAGAGACCTCGCACTTTATAGCCAGGTAAGCTTCCTTTTGAATCCTCTTCCTTTCATTTCTAAATGTCGCAGCGGCTGTCTGAGCACTCCAGCTGTGTGGCAGAACAAGCCCGGTCAATGTATTATCCGTTGTGTTTCAAACACAAACTGGGGCCAGGTTACACCACTGAAGGGTCTGGACTGTGATTTTCATGCCCACACAAACTTTTAGTATCAGATCTCTGAGAATCTGGCAAATCTGCTTATCAGCAACTCTGCTCTGAGGAAAAATAGGCTTTTCCACTGGCTACCGCCCCAGGCTTGCTTTTACTTTCATGCAACACGTAATCGACTCTGTTTTCTTTGACACCCCTTGTTTTACTTTCCGCTGAGTGGGAGTTTGTTTAAAGTTTAATTTCTTGTCCCGTTGTTGCCCCGGAGGGCAAAAAATAATGATCTGGATGGTCGACTCTAGATCAACAGAACGCTATTCTCATAGTCTCATTGGTCTAGATCTGCTAAAAGGCTGAATACAAGGCAGTTTGCTACTTAAAAGCAAGCGGAGGCTCTGTTGTGTGTAATCTGTTTGCGCTGGTTACCTCCCAAGTTTGCCCTGTTCCTTTGAGAGGCAAATGACACTAATGAGAAATTGATTTGTAATGGAGTTTAGCTTCAGGCTTATTTGCTGGTATTTTTCTTAGGAACGTCTCCTAGGGGCATGAAATATATAATGTGAAGGAGAAACCATGTGAATTAGCATCTGTGGGAGATTTGCGTTCCTTAAGGAATATATTGGCGAAAGATGCAAACAAACCCTACCGTAACTGAAGCAAACTTGCTCTATTGGGAGTGGAACTACACAGTGATGAAGCACTAGGCTCTCTTTACATGGAGTATCTAGGTGTGGCTCAGACCTTGCAAAGGATGTGGCAGTAGATCACTGGGGGGGTTACAAGGCCTTTCCAGTTGAGATCCACTTGCTTCTTGCTTTCAAAGAACATGGGCGGTACCAGAGAGCCCATTCCGGACCAAGAAACCATTGCCTGTATTTCCATGCCTTGCTGCTGGCACTCAGCAAAGGCAGGTGAGCCTGTTTTGACTTTGCACAAACAATCTGCCTTCCTCCTGCCCCCCCCCCTTCCCCCGCCCGCCAGCGATGTAAGTCTCATGACATTATTTGCTAAGAAGGACTTTGTGGCAACTGTTGCCAAGGCTTCCCAAATGGGAACGGAGGCCTCCTGACATGCTTTGAGGCAGAGCCACCGGATTTGCTTTGCGGCAGGTGCCTGAGGCGGGAAGAAGGCAGTGCTCCAGGCAGGAGGGGAGTGGTGGTGAAAGATTACACGGCTGTTGGCCAGGCGGTATCTCTGCTGTGGAGAGAGGGTGTCCGTCTCCAGACCTGCTAGTCTAGTGCAGCACGTTTCCCTCTATGGATCCACACCCACCTCCAGAGAAGTGGCCACCTAAACATCCACCTGTGCTGCACCATTAACCACATTGGGTGGCCTGGTTCAAATGCAGCTGGTTCCTGACAGGGGAGCTCTGTCTTGAGTGGATGGGGCCTAGTTAGTGTTGCCAGCCCAGCTCCCATTGGGTGCAGTGGCACTGGACTGTGTCCGTGTTCAAGCCATACTTCCGAAGCGTCCTGTCCAATGAAGTGGGCAGTCTTACATTTGACCACAGTTCAGGGACACGATTAAGGTCTTATCTGCTTCCAAAGTGGGAGGGGGGCCGGGCTTTCAACAAGTCTAGGGAGCATCCATGTCAAAAATGGACATATTGCATGTTATAATAAATAGGTTCTCATAAGGGGGTATGATTGTATAATCACATACAGGAACTTAGGGCTTGTCTACTTGGGGATATTCAGAAAATTAATCCAAAGTAACTAAAGGTGTGAATTTAAAGTGGATTGATAAATCTGCATTAAACCCCCATGTAGACATTCTTAATCAGAATTAAAGTGGCTGTAATAAGTTTTTAACTTAATTCACTTTGAAGCTAAACCAAATTAGCATGAATAAGAATGTCCACATGGGGGGTTTAATTCAGTTTAACCCAATCCACTTCAAATTCACAGCTTTAGTGCATTTGGATTAATTTTTCTGAGTGTTCCTGTGTAGACAAGCCCTTGGAGAACTCTACTTTCAGGAAGTGCTTGATGAGACAGACCATTACATATGGAGGAAGGAACGAATCCAGAAGGTTGCAGTGTCTTGGCTCTTTCTCCTCCTGCTGCATACACAATAGCAGATAATTGCTGTGTAGATTTGGCCCTACTGCTCCATGACATTTTGAGCCCTCTAAAATCTGACTTTCCCCAGCAGAACTTGCTGGGTTCATTTCCTCACAGAGAGTTCCCCCAACTGCAACATTTCCAGCCTCCTAATAGATTCTCTCCTGGCTCTCACTGCCATCTCGCCCCAGCAAACTCCTCCCTCTCAGGAAGGTAACACTCACGCCCAGGTTATGGGATTTAGTGTATCAAGAGACGAGCACAGTGTATACCTCACGCTTCAGTGTCTGCAGTGATCTTCTTACTGGTCGGGATTGTCATTAGAGATGAAGCCCAAACTGGAACATTGAATCCAGCTTTCAGGGACATTCAGATCCATATTGGGATCCAAGCGTCATGCCTTGGTCCCAATTCTAGTTAGAGAGCATCTCTTATCCCAGGGTTTCACAGCCCCTTCCCGACCTGACCACCCACTCAAGTACACACGCTTCCATCACCCTGAGTCACAGAGGAATCTGTACCCGACACACTCACACAAAAACACATCTTCCCCCTACTCCCTGTGGGTCCCCATAAGCCCTCCCAGGAGATGCGGTTAATGGCAAATATAAGAGACACATACCAGTGATTTTCACGACTCATAGGCACATCTTCTTTCCAGCACACAACAATGTGATTGCTTCCCTGGCCCGTGTGGGACTATTCAGGCCAAGGGCCTTCAAAACAACTTCTTTCTCCTAAGACCCCGCTTGTTCTCATTCTCCCTGCTCAGCACTTTGGCATGTAATAACAAGCTTCTCTGCTGCTCTCTACCCACCTCAAAGAGGATTGATATCTAGGGGATGCTAAATTGTATGCTTGCGCGCCATCCGTCCTGGGTCTTTACTGTGGAATGTGGTGTTTAGCGCTTCAGACCCCCGCCACCTAAAAATGCTCCTTTGGCATGTCATGAACATGCCGTCAAGGCTTCTGGCTCTTCTGAAAGCAGCCAGACACGATACAACACATGCCTCCCTAGAAGCGGGATTCTACGGAGCGATGTTAGCTAGACATTCGATAGGCAATATGGGTTGTACAGGTTTCATCAGCATTTAAAGAAGATGCATGCCGGCATATATCTATAGCGGTGAATGTACCTATCTTCTTTTAACCATGGCCGCGCGCACGTCGACATTAAAATTCAGTCTTTGCCCTGCAATGGAATTGGAGATAACAGAACCAAGGTGTGCAGTGCTATGCAGTAACTGTTAGTGCAGGCTGCCTTTTTCATCTTCTATCTTCATCTCCTCTTCTAAATTCTTATATTGGGCTGCTATCTTCAGGGGAACAGCTGCCAGGTTCAGCCCCAGAGGTGGCTGCATTCTAGTGGGTGGTGAGATAATACTGGTGCATGTAGCTCATCCTGTACTCCTGGACCGGAGGCTCCTTTTCTATAATAATAAATACATGGAGATAGGCCTGTCTTATAGAACTGGAAGGTCATCAAGTCCAGCCCCCTGCCTACACTAGCAGGACCAAGTACTGTCCCCTGACAGATTTTTTTACCCCAGATCCCTAAGTGCCTCCTCAAGGATTGAACTCACAACCCTGGGTTTAGCAGGCCAATGTTCAAACCACTGAGCTATCTCCCCCCTAACACCATCACTCAGTGTTGCGGTCCTGCTGATGCACAGACAGGAGCCTTTTTGGCAGCGTTGTGTGTTACCAGATACTGGGTCTGCTCAGCCTGCAAGGTACAGGGAGAAACAAAACACCCCTGGCTGTTAATAGGCCCAAACTGGTCGTTTCCTGTAAAGCTGTGTTGGGGGCAGATTATTTGACATCTCCTCCTTTACCAGCTAGACTGGGTCACTAGGCCGAGCCCAGGGTAAGGGGCAAAGTATAACTTGCTCCCCACCCTGAATGAGAACAACGTGACTGGCCCTCCTAGGGGCTACTGCCTCAGGGAGGAGGGAGGACGCATTCCTTCCCTACTCCCTTCACGCTGGGTGGAGCATCACTTACTCCACCCCTTTGGGAGGGTTAATTTATCCCGCCCCCTTGTGCTCATTCAACTCCACCGGTTAGTACCGTGGGAGGGAAGGGGAGGGGCTGGGGCCAGCCCTTCTGCACCCCCTGGCTTGCCTTGTGCAAACCGTGCCGTTGACTCAGCAAAGGGTGTGGCTGAGGGTGCGCCCAGCAAAGGGTGTGCCCAGCTCGGCACCTACGGCTACGGCAACTCAGCTGCTGTAAGGGAGGCAAGTGGCATGCTCTGCACTGGTGGGCCAGGCTCCAGGAAAGCAGAGACGCAGGTGGAACGACTGTCCCCACCTGTTGCATGCAGGAGTCCCAGAGCAAAGAGCCGGAGGCTTGGAGCAAAAGGATTAAATCCACGTGCTGAGAGCTGTAGCGAACCCGTCTCCTCTGTGGATACAGCACGGGGGGTGCAATATAGGTCCCACATGCTGCCGACGGCTTACAGAGAGCTCCCAGTCAGTAATAGGATATATGCATTGGGGAGGGGTGACTGTTTGCCAGCAGCTCTCGGGATGTTCCCTACAGCCTGGTCAGAGACCATAGGATAAATATGTACCACACGGCTGGCACTGACCATGCCTCTGGGGTACTGGTAATATTCTCCAAAGGGAAGCTCGCCTTGAAGTCTGGCTCTGTTTCGGGGACCTCAGAGCTTAGATCCTCCCCATGCTGCAGGCAAGCGACAGGAAGGAGCGGAAGTTGGAGCGGGTTGGCCGGTGGCCCTTATCTCGCGCCATTCGGGCTTCTGTTTTCGTTCTGTTTGTGTTGACCACGCTGATTCCAAGGGTAGATAACCAGCTTCCCTCTGCGGTGGTGGCCGGGCACCAGTGCCACTCCTGGCCGGAGACGGACCCCGGTCACGGGCCGGGTGGAAATTTCAACACCAGGGTCCCAGCTCGCTTCCCCTGTGACCTCTGCCACGAGCCAGCTCTTCAGAGAGGAAAGGGCAGCCCTAGAGCGCTGCCTGGCCTCACCTCTGGCATGCGTGAGGAACTCGTTCCGAGCTAAGGTCCAGACTTGGAATAAACATTAACCTCCCTGTTGGCCATTCGAAAGCTAACAGCGTGGGCCCGGGCCTTGCAGCCCGCTGTGTGACATCAAAGAGGCAGACTAGAGGATGAGGCCTTCATGGGGGTACGATAACTATCTACTTCAATATTTAGGCACCAGACAAGCAGAGGAACCGAGCAATCCGGCGCTGTGGCTGCCCGGTACCGCTAACAATCAGGCCGTCCATTTAGGTGCTTGCTGTCTAGACACCACCGCTAAACCCTGGGTGCCTAAATTGGGCCCCCACCTTGAGGAGCCCCAAATTAAAAGCCACGTTTGACAATCTGAAGGGTTTAGAAGGGGGAGCCCCAGAGCAGAGATTTGTGGGGTGCAAAATGGCATTTCATTTTCATGCAGAACCCCAGCGGCACAAAAGAAATGAAGTTAAATCTTAGCCTGCAAAGAGCTGGGCTGTTGCCTATTTATGTTACTTGGCTCATTTCCTTTCGAAGAAGCCTTGTAGGACGTTATGCCCGGGTAACTCGAAATCCTTTTCCCAGCCTTGCTTCTAGTGGGAACAGTTCACCTGCTCTCTTTTAACAGCCTGATCTTCAGCGGGGCCACCCCACACAGCTCCCGAAGCGCCAGGGGAAGGCAAAGAACTTGGCAGGGGCTGAGAAATCAGGCCCTCTGTTTTGACTGTGACCATGATGCCTTGTTCTAGAGGGACTTGGCTCTGCTGTCCAGATGCCAAATCCGTCGTCTGGATTCTGTGGGCTTGAGCTTCCGAAGGAGGCTCCGTGTATTCACGGGGAGCAGGAAGCACTTGCTCACGCTCTTTCCTCCCTCCCTCCCACCCACTGCGCTCCTGAATGGCTCAGCCCTGGCTGGCAATAACCTTTGGCTGAGTTGATTGAGGGATCCAGCCCTTTTCCTCCGGGCTGCGCACCCTGCAGCTCTGATAAACTGCTGGGAATAATTCTAATCAGAACGGCTTCTGAGGAGAGGAGGAAGTGGAGTTGAAAAGAAATCCAGTCGTATTCCTTGCTGCATAAATCTTCCAGCCTGCAATGTGCCATGTAGTTCTGCCTCCAGATTCAGTCAGGGTACATAGGCAGAAACCATTCCATTACAGAAGGACTCGAGAGAAGGAAAAAAATTGTACATGATAAATTGGCAGCTTTATTCATCCCCGTGTTTGCCGCTCCCCTGGGACTGATCTGTATCCTGTTACTAAATCAATAATATCTTCATTAGAAGCCCACGAAGGGGCCGCAACCCTACCCTTATTAGAGGTTAAGTCAATCTTCATCTCTGTGCATTTGAAAACAATGCACCCAGCAAAAGCCCCGGAGAGTCCTCACACCAGTGCAAATGTTGACACGGAGTTTGCACAAGACAGATTCTTGCCGGTGGCTTTCAGTGCACGTCTCCTCAGAAGGAGGCCTAGAGAAAAATATGTCCCTGTTCTGAGCACACCCCACCCTCTTCTGCTGCTTTGACATCAAGAGAGCCCATGTCACTTCCTGCAGATACTTATCACTACCTCATAAGGGCCTAATAGGCCCAGAGATACTCTGGCAGCATGGGTGGCCAGGGGCAGGGATGACCATGGGGAGGAACCCCAAACCAAGGAAAGTTGTGGGCTCTCTGCCTCCTTCCCTGGGGTGCAGGGAGGAGGAGAGGATCAGCTGCTTCGCTCCTTGTCGCTGGTGCTCTCATCCCACCTTTGCTCCAGCCTATGCTCCACCATGGGCACTACCGTGTGGTGTGGTGTCTCCGCACAATGTCCCTGATTGCCAGAGCTGGGCAAACTCGTTATTTGACACCTGTAGCCCCTTTGTCTGCTCGTGACTAGACTAATCAGACTGTTAACGGTTGGTTCATTCTTTGAAACCGCTGAACAGTGGCTCCCAACACCTCTGACCGGTAGAATGGCTCCATCACAGGCTGTGGGCCAAGGCCATTGCGAGAAGTATTCATGATTCATAACTCATTATTCGTGTAGTGGAGGGGGGGGGGGGTTCACCCAAGTCACATGGTGCGGTTCCTGCTTTCTGACAGGATGGCGCCCAGAGTCTCAGGATGGCGACATTAGCAGCCCTAGTGTCGATCTGTAAGAACATGTCCAACTTTTCCTTTTCCCCTCAAACATTCTTATGTACAAAAAGGTCCCGCTAGGAGTGTCTATGGGAAGCCAGGAAAACGGGTTGCAAATACCATCATCCCTAGTTTTCATTCAGACAAATGCTGTACTGGCAAATACTGCAAAGCCCCCCTTCTCCCCCCACCCCGAAAAACCCGTCTATTTGCCCAGCTTAAACCATCACATCCCAGGGTGGTTTAGGATGTTGAGGTTGAATGTGCTTTGGGGCGCGTGTTTGAATTGCCGGTGGGAGAAGATATGAGGCCCCCAAAAGGTGCCTATCCTATAGGTACCCTCTGTTTTCCCACCCCCTGAAACCATCCTCCTCTGTGGGTATCTTTTTGAAGGGGTCAAGCAAAAAAAATAAAACCGCCTCGGGGAAGAATGGTTGTTCAGGTCAGGAGTCGACATGGGCCAAAGCCCCAAACCAAGCAGACAAACCCATTGCTGGACCTCTGTGCAGAACATTTCCATTTGGGCTGCGGGCTGCTTTGTCTCCTTCTGGGACATGCAAAAAGCTAGACTAGGTGCTTTGGGTGGGGTGCTTTGGGAAGGCAGCGCGCTCACAGGCTGGGTCTGGTTCACTACACATCAGCACCGGGGTGTTGAGCGGACTGATTTCAATAGGAGTGCTCAGGTGCATAACGTATATATGTGTTTGTAGGATCGGGGAGAAGTGGCCAGCCAGCGTAGACAGGGTGTAAGCACTTCAACAGCTGAAGACCAGAATGTCCAACACCAACTCAAATATGACCTACAATCCCAGCTTTCAAATGGGCACAGCCTGTCAGAAAACACACCCATGTCATAGCTTCCTAAGGCTCTACAGCACATTAGTCATTTCGTTTGGGGCTCTTATTGTCAGAGAGCCGTTGAAATACAATTAGCCGTCACTTCAGACTGTTCTTTGAGCATTTGACATGAAGCCCGGATCCCTTTCTGGGTTTCTCATTCCCCCAGCGTTCCATGAACTCGGAGAATGCACAAGGATTTGAGACTGAATCTGTATTTTACCAAGTAATATGCACCCTAAAATGAAAAAGTGACTCCATTGAACTGTTATTTATCAACCATTCCTGACCCGTTAGTCATCTACCCCTTCCTGGAGTCAAGTCGAATCTCCAGACAGTGGAGGGACTTACAGTGAGGCGCACCGCTGTGGTTCTGGTGTTGTACGATGGGAGTGTACTCTACTGAGACGTGTGCGTTACAGGTCTCCCTCTGTGCGGCTCGGCGGAGGATACACGTTTTTACAGCCCCCAGCTAAGGAGTTTGGGCTGTTTAGCCCCAGTGTAGCAGCTCAGACTTTTAGTTCTGCAGGTCGCCCATGCAATGCCCCATAGCGATGGCCAGAGGAGCATTAAGGTTTCCCCGAATTTGCGGCCTCACCCCCAGAACTGTTCTGCAATTTTCTGTTGAATTTACTTATTCTCCACCAGCTGCAGGGGTTGCTGGCGTGTAGGTGGGGTGGTGCATGCCGCTCGCTGTGCCAAATGGCAGTGGAACAATGAGGCTAGAACCCAATGCTTGGCCGAGTGGCTGTAGCGTTCGGTGGGCAGAGCAGGAAGCCTGTTCTCATCGGCTGCTGCCTTTTGTGGCTGGCCCCTCGACGCTTGCACGATCCCCACGCCTCTTAGAAGAGCTGGGGTTGACCTAGGACAGCTGCTCTTGGCTGGTGGGTGTCCTGGTGCTGCTTGCGGGGGGATGTGGCTCAGCTTCCCAGCCCCTGCCTTGCAATCTGGAGCTGGTTGTGGCGGCCGGATCCCCTCTTCTCCATGACAGTCCGTTTCCTCCACTTGTATGGCCCATGTCCTGCCACTGCTACTGTCACTGTGACGTTCACAGGACACGTCTCCTTTGTATTCACACGAACCGCCCATCTGTGGGGACTGTATATGTGCGAGGAGGCTGTCACAGCTGCACCTGGGTCCCTCCATCATCCATGCCAGAGGAGCCCAGTCACGTTAAGAGCCTCCAGCCGTCACCTGTCTCTGGGCAAGGACCCATGTTCCACTCAACTCTGCTGGGGGGAGGGGTTTACGGTCACACAACCCCCTACCATACATCGTGATGTCCCCAGCAAGCCAGTCGGCCTCGCGCCCCGGCCCTGCGTGCAATGCTTTCTCTCCAAGGGCTATGAGCAGTGTGCCAGCCGTTACCAGTCCCCATGCAGCTCTCTCTCTCTCCGCAAAGCATATTTCCTCAGGGTAAAACAGCATCTGGCGAAAACATAAAGCATGAAAAGGGCTGACGTGCTCACTCCACACATCAGAAATTGCCCATCCTCCACAGTGGGAGTCTAAGCCGACATCCCTTTTCTCAAGGCTGGAAGCTACTTTCTCAAGGCTGGAAGCTTCCTTGGGCAGAAGGTCCTGTCTGTTAGGGGGCTGCCTTTTCATGCAGCAGAGTCTCCCCACAATCAGCCTTTCTATGCCCCCCGAAGCCCTTTCTACACTTCTTAGGCTGCAAAACCCATGCAAATCACCCGGGGGGTGGAGCGGCCCTGGAGCTGTTTACGATCTCCGGGGTTATCACCCACTCCTGGTTTTCATTGCTGTAGGAGCTGTGGTCGGCCCCCACCCCCAGACACGATCAGGGACATTCCCAGGAATAAAAATTTCACCATTTTTGGAGAGGCACTTTCTGTGCCCCCCAGCAGCCAGAGGGGCTGGCTCTCTCACTCCCCCTCACTCTCTCTGCCCTGGCCCCAAGGAGTTCTGTGCCCCCCCCCACTGATTATGGGGCCCATGCTGCCCCCATCCCACCCCCCGTGCATACTGCCACAGCCAATCACACAGAAAATATCAATACATTGGATACGATGGTCCTCAAAGACACGGCCTGGGGTTGTAGTATCTGTCGCAGACGTGACCAGCCCTTCTCAGTGGCTGGCTTTTGCCCTTCGAACAGGTGAAGATGCTCAAGGCTTTTTGAGGGATACTTTTTCCTAATGGCATTTACTCGCGTCTCTTCTCAGCTTGCCTTTCATCTAGCGTTGGGCCAAACCAGTTGGGGATACAGTAAGAACCAACCTGCATCTTCCCTCAATCCTCCCAATTAAACCAAACGTCTAGAGCTTTATAGATGTTTCCCCACCCCCTGCTTGTGGCGTAGACAAGACACTTGCAAGACACATGGGTGTTTTGGGGTCTGGACAGGGGTTGAGTTATTGGGAACACTCACGCTACAACTCATGTTAAATCAGTAGTGAAGACAAGCCCCAGGACAGAAGGTTGTTTTTGTGGTATTTCAAGCCTGACCACAAGCAGAGATATACTTGCAATCTCCTGAAAACAGCTGATCTTCAGCTCGGTTGCTATCTCAGCACAGTTTCTAGACCGGGGAGAGCGTCTGCTCTGGTCTTAACAGGGGCAGGGAATAATAGCGGGGCTCAGCTTCAGAAGGAAAGTTCTTGGTAGGGCAAAGGGTAAGAGTCACTGTTTTAAACCAGTGTTTTGGATTATAGTTTTTAATAAGCCTCTGAGCTTTTGGATGCTGGTTCAAGCTGATTACCTGAGCTCAGCCGCCGCCGGAGATCTTTTGCGCTAACCCCTTTACTAAAGAGAAGTGAATATTGTCCAAACACCTGAGTTCTGCTGTGAGCAACGTGGCCTATGATGGAAAACATTTGATGCTCTGCCAAATTCAGATCCAATAATAATGTTCTGTGATCTGATATATAATACATGCAGCTTAACAAAAGACCAGGAAGCACAGGAGGGGCAGGACCGGCTGGCTGAAGTCAATGCAGGCCTTTCATTCGGCAGGAAGATAGGCAGAGAATAAAATGCAATCAAGGTATTTTTTAAAAAAACTAATAGAATAGTGACTGTGTTGTAAGCAAACAATTTGGGAGCTAGAGAATAACACTACCACAGCTTTGGCACATGAATGAAAAGAGAAAGTCAGTGAGCCACGTTATACACTGCGTTACTCCTGTTAGCCCCAATAACTTAACTGAGGGGAGAATTTGTCCCAAAGAGTGTAAATATAGTAATGAACTGGCTGGTGCCTGGGCATTCTACTGCCATCTACTGGAGAGACTGAGAATTGGTCACCTGCGTGTCCTAGATCTTATACTGATACCACAGTTTGCTTTAACTCAAATGGTAGTAGCCTGTGCTTACAGAGCAGGAGGATCTACACCCTCCGCCTCCTGCTGCCTGGGTGTTCTGAACAACAAGGGTGATGATAATGAAGTTCCCAGGTGTCTGGGTTTGTTACAATGTTCCACCTCGGGTATTCCTTGAAATAAGGGGAGTGTTGCACTCTAACTTCCCCCTGCAGTGTCTTCTGGCTCTTGTATCCCTGTTTGCTTCCTGCTTAAACTGGTCTGTAGTGTTGTGAGTGGTTGACTAGCTGTAGGGTCAGACCCCAGAGGTGGCTGCATGTCACTGGTGAATTAAGTGAATCATCTGTCTATATCAGGGGTCTCAAACTCAAATGACCATGAGGGCCGCATGAGGACTAGTGCACTGGCCCAAGGGCCGCACCACTGACACACACACATACCCTCGCTGCCCCGGCTCCGCCCCCACTCCACCCCTTCCATGAGGACTAGTGCACTGGCCCGAGGGCCGCACCACTGACACACACGCTGCCCCGGCTCTGCCCCCACTCCACCCTTTCCATGAGGACTAATGCACTGGCCCGAGGGCCGCACCACTGACACACACCCTGCCCTCGCTGCCCCCACTCCACCCCTTCCAAGAGGTCCCACCCCTGCCCCACCTCCTCCTCTGAGCACGCAGCTCCCATTCCCTCCTGGAAAGCGCTAGGCACCACCAACAGCTGTTTGGCAAACAAAGCAAGAGCAATATAGGAAGTCCAGAGCTAGAAACACACGCGGCCCAGCCAGGCAGCAGTGAAGCCTCCACTTCTGGCCCCTCCATCCTGCAAACTGCTATGGGGGGGAGGGGGGGCTCCAGGAAGCTTGGCGGGCCGCAGGGAAGGGCTTTGCGGGCCGCATGTGGCCCCCGGGCCGCATGTTTGAGACCCCTGGTCTATATGCTGGGGAGCCTCTGGAATGAAAGCCGTTTGATACATGGACATAATCGTAAGAGTGCAAGACACGGAGCTATTTTTTTCCTAAAGAGAACCACAGGCCCCTACTGGGACTTATGCTATTTCCCCCCTTTGGATCTGTGCCTCACCAACCTACAGTCCAAGCTTTGGGCCGGATCCTCAGCAGATGTAAATTGGTGTAGCGCCGTTGGATTCGATAGAGCTATGGTGAGTTACACCCACTGAAGATCAGGTCCCAGGGCTTTTAAAGTTACCCTGTCTATGACCCGGGAATCGCCTGCTTGTTTTACTCGCACACAAGAAGGTTGAGTTAGTGCAGAAGGGGTGGAGGGGAGGATTCTTGGGTTTTGCACACAGCAGAAGCTCTTGTCCGCCCGCCATCCAACACGTGTTGTAAGAAACACAATGACTTGGAGGTAGGGCCAATGTTCTGCTCCAAACTCCTCGTGCGTTTGTGGGTATGATCCTGGCATCTTGTTTGACCCTCTGGCCCTGTTCAGTCAGAGAGTGCGTGCGTGTGTGTGTGTGTGTGTGTGTGTGTGTGTGTGTAACATGGGGGCAGCATTTTCTCTGTCCTCATTTGAAAGGACACCACAAGGTGAGGAATCGGAGCCACAGTCTGTTGTCTGAGCAGCTAAATACAGCAAAAGTCTGAAGAAAATTTTGTTCTTCTGGGTGGATCCACGTTCTAGGAGCCTTGCTGACCCCTGGGTTGGAGTTTTACCAAACTGGATAGTTACTCTGCTCTTCGTCTTTCTCCCCTTCAGTTCAACCAGCAGAATGACGGAGACTGACACGGGCCTCCCCACTATCGAGAGAAAGCCAGGGCTGCAGATATGGACCATAGAGGTACGTGAGCAGAGCGCATCCTGCGCAGACTGGGGAGGGGGGGGGTGTTTTACAAGAAAGAGAGGCTGTGAAAATTGCTTAGGCGAAAGAGGAAAGATGGTCTTGTAGTTAAAGACAAAGGAAGACTAGGAATCAGGAGACCCAAATTCTATTCCCAGCTTTATCACACTCTGTGTGCAACATTCAGCAACGAGCAATGACTCTGGGCCTCAGTTTCCCCATCTGTAAAATAGGGATAATACTGACTTAGGAAATAGGAATGTTGTGGGACTAAAGTTAATACTTTATTACAGCAGCATCAAGAAACTCCACAGCACGAGGTGCTGCATGTACACTCTGTAATAGACAGTCCACGCCTTCTACAGCTTTCAATGTAAATAAACAAGACCAAGGGTGGGAGAAAGGAAGTGTTACTGTTCCCACATTGCAGCTGAGAAATAGAGGATTTAAGTGACTTGCCCAAGGCCCCGTAGTGAGTCAGTAGCAGAGACAGGGACTGAGCCGAGATCACATGACTATCTTTCCTCTCCAGAGCAGATACTGTTGTTCACAGCAGCACTAATATGACCGTAGACATACCTAACCCCTGTCTACGCTAGTGGCTTAGCGCTGGTACCAGCGGCTTGTTGCCAGCTGTGATGGTAAGACAGCTGCTAGGGAGATGCCGCAGCTAGCGGGGAGGCCTGACCAAAGAGGTGGCCTTTACATTCAGTTCTGAACGTGGCTAGTGCCTGGCTCGGTCAGTTTTCCCCAGGATGTTCCACAGCTGGCCCGCTGCTGCTGATCCTGCCCCAAACAGGAGCCCAGCCCGAGGTGAGAGAACAGAGCCCGAGGAGCTGAGCAGAGACTTAGTCGTGTGACTCTCACTGGCAGGGACTGTGCAGTGAAACCTGCATGGTGGAGATGCTGCCGTTGGGGATGATGGAAAGCCATTGTGTTTCCCCGTGTGGTCATGTGGCACCGCGCCACTTTCCAGGGGAGCTGTAATTAAAAGCAGGTCTGTTCCCTAGGGACGGGCTGGCATGAGGGGAAACCGGTCGGGCCACCAGAAAAATGTCTGGCTTGAATTCCACGGAACCGCGGTGGCCTGTAGGCTCATGCTGCAGCTCAGCACAGCCAGGAAAGAGAGGGGTGGGGAGGGGTATGAAATGTTGGAATGGGTCGTGTGTGTGTGTGTGTGTGTGTGTGTGTGTGTGAGAGAGAGAGAGAGAGAGAGAGAGAGAGAGAGAAATGTTAGAAGTGATTCTGTGTGAGTAGGAGTGAAATGTTGGAAGGGTGTGTGTGTGTGTGTGTAATGTTGGAAGGGTGTGTGTGTGTGTGTAATGTTGGAAGGGGGTGTGTGTGTGTGTAATGTTGGAAGGGGGTGTGTGTGTGTGTAATGTTGGAAGGGGGTGTGTGTGTGGGTGTGTGTAATGTTGGAAGGGGGTGTGTGTGTGGGTGTGTGTAATGTTGGAAGGGGTTCTCAAGCTTGTAGTGCCCACCAAAGCTGCTCGTTAAACCCCCCGTCCCACCACCAAAACTGAAAGTCGGCCAGGGCTGTCCACCGATTCAAACATTCCCGCACAAATGCTGGAAGCGATCGACTCTCTCGCCTTGACCCTCGGATCCCCTTGCCCCCAGGCGGTGAGATTCAAGAGGCAGCCAGGAGCAGGAGATGTGACTAATGCTCTGAAGTATGTGCACCCACTGATCCCTCCGCTGCCTCTCCCGTCCCCACCCTTAGTACACCCGTAATTCTCACGCTGCGTACTGCGAGCTGCAGAGCTCTTGAGCAGAGAAAGGAAGATGGAAATATCTAGTAAGTGATCCAGGCCAACCGCTGCGCCCCGCCCCTCCCCCATGCAGGATTGTCCCTATTGTGCATTTACTGGTTATTCATTTTGGTCTCCACCATTTCCGCACGGAATACTTCGTGGATCACCTTGTCAGGCTCTTTCTCCTGCTATTCACCCCCATCCCTCCCTCCTTTCTGAATGTCGTTCCATTCCTTCTCGTTAGACACGCTTGTATTGGCCTGAATACGTCACTATCACCCTTCTGATACACCTTGATGGTTGTTTTGAACCCCGTGTGGTTCATTGATTCATAGATCTTAAGACAGAAGCAACCAGTATGTTACATCAACCTGTCTACAGGCCATAGAGTTTCACCCAGTGACCCCTACACAGAGCCCAGGAACTTGTGTTTGGCTAAACTCTTCCAGAACTCATCCTGTCTTGCTGTGAAGACTCCCAGAGATGGAGAAACCACTGCTTCCCTGGTAGCCTGTTCTAAGGGTGATTCAGTTTGAAAATATGTGCCTTCTTTCTAACTTGAGTCTGAGTCCCCTCTTGATTATTTAGCACTGTGCTAATAAAGGGCCTGATACGGAACAAACCAAACCAGCACATTTGCCTGGGAAATGACAATGCTATCCCTTGTGTACATAGTGTGCAGTATCTACAGTGTATGCGATCAATGCTTGCCTACACCCATAGCACACAGAAATCAGGCTAGCCCAGAACCGTGCTCTATATATAGCAAGTGAGTCATACACCCCACCTCATTGGTCTGAATTTCATCCCTGTGAGTTTTCCTGGTTTCATGTTCTTGTTCGAAGTGAACTGGAAAACTCAATGCAAATTTGAATGGAGCCCAGAAATCCACGCTGCCTGTTCTCTGCTCATCCAAGTGAGGGGACACCCCGGGGCCCTCAGCATGCAGCTTACTGACCTTCCAAACACCAATTCTCTGCCTCGATGAAGCCCGTAGTCTCTTCAGAGTTAATTAGGAAGGTGCCAGGAATGTGCCATTCTGGGCTCTCACTGCTCCAAGGGGTCAAATGCAGCCGTCGAATCCTCTGATAATGGTGATGCTGCTCAAGCCAAGAGCAGGATTTGAACTCAAGTCTTTCAGTGGTAAAAGTATGAGGCTCCGTCAATTGATTTAAAGGGCTAAGGTCCTGAGTCAAAGCCTGTTGAATCACATGGGATTTGGCCCAGGCTTGAAGCAGTCTGAGACCTTTACCTCTGCTGATAATCATAAATAAGATGAGCTACATACTGAGCATCGGGTTGCTTTGTTATTTATTCGTTCCCCAGATGCCTCCCTGCGCTGGGCACTGTACAAACAGCTAATGAGACAGTCCTTGCGCTAAAGAACTTAGCAACAGCAACTCAGGAATAGAACCCTGATGTCCCAAATACTAGGCCAGTACTCGTCCCACTAGACACACTGCCCCCGAAGGGAAGCGGTGTACTTCAACAGAGGCTCAAAACAGGTAGAGAGATCTATTTTAAAGGTCTAATCATAGAGGGAGAATTCAGCTTGTACTTCTGGGCTTCAGCTAAAACGGAGTTACGTTAGCAGTCCATCTTTATTAATCCTTGAAAAACGTAGGGCTGGATTTTCCCAGCTAGGGGCCCGAACAAATTTGCTGGACGCTTCAGCAGTGGCTCTCTGATTTTATAGCGATGGGTGCCGTGCTAGAACTTAGAAACAGGCCAAGGTGGGAGTCATAGAGGCCTCTCGCCCTCCAGTTCAGAGCTGAAGTACTTTGGCTTGCTCTGGTCTGTACGTTAGAGCCGTGCGGTGAATAGAGTCTTCAGTTCAGCACCTGTTGCTAGCACTATGCAAAATCTTAGAGCTTAATATTTTTTAAAGGAGTTTGTTTTGTTCTCACGTGACTTACCCTGCTTGGGTCTGGAGTACACCAACCAGTCTTGCAGCATCAAAGAATTAGATGGGGTGTGTGAGTAGGTGGCTGGAGTTAGAATGTGCTGGAGTCTCCTACTGTGTTTCCCCGAAAATAAGACAGTGTCTTATATTAATTTTTGCTCCCAAAATTACATTACATTATATTACAGCGAGAGGCAAAACTTGAAGTACGTCTTATTTTCGGGGGATGTCTTACTTTCGGGGAAACAGGGTAGTTTCCAACAGGGTAGCGGTAATATGGCCTTTCTGCGAAAGTGAATTCAATGGCATAGACCGTAAACAGCAGAATGGCATGATGGCTCTTGGAGCAAGACTGTTGGCTGCTCAGTGTGAAATCTTGACTCCACTGAAGTCAATGGCAAAATTCCCCTGGAGTTCAGCAGCACCTGGATTTTGCATCTTTGCTGCTTCCCTCTTTTGAGCCAGGCTTATGGCAATATACAGAGAAGAAGGGGTCACCCCATTTGTTACCCCAGCAAACTCACTGCTGTATCTTGTCCATGCATATTATTTTTACTGTTGCTTTCTCCGATTTCTTGCAGAAAATGAAAATGGTTCCCGTTCCCGAAAAGGCTTATGGGAGCTTTTTCGAAGGAGACTGTTACATCATAGTATATGTAAGTAAGCCAAGCAAATGTCAGTATGTTTGGATATGCTCTGCACTATTTCATTAACCTCCCTTAGACTGGAGCTCCAGTCACTACTTTGCCTGGTTCCAGCAGCACCGTGGTAAAACGTAACTTATTCGCTATCCCGTCAACAGCCTGATTTTAACACCTGAAGTTGCATATTCAGTATGAAAAAGGCAACAATGGGGGGAAATGCGTGAAAAAGATGATAATCTCTGTTATGTCCTCTTGAAATAACCCTCTGTGCTCCTGCCGCGGATTCCCCCCAGGGATCGCTAAGGTGAAGGCCTATAGTGTGAAAATTGCCTAACTGGATTTTGGGTGCACTGGGGTGCCCAGTTTGGGCTACCTTAAAAAGGACCTGGTTTTCAGAGGCTGGGCAATCAGCCCTTTTTTTGAGAGCCCCCTCTAAGCTGTCTCAAGTTGGGCTCCTAGAAATCCAGGCAGCCAGAATCACTGGTGGTTTTTGCAAAAGTTGGCCTTAGTGACTTGCCCAGGGTCTCTCACCCAGTCCGTAGCAGAGCTGGGAACAGAAGCTGTGTTTCCCGCATCCCATCCTGTGCTGTCACCGCAGTATTGTGTAGTGGTCAGGAGAGCTCCTGAGTTCACTCAGAACTTGAGCCAGGCTCGCTTGCAACTTGACCCAGGCCACCTCAGAGGCACTTCTGAGACCCTAGGCTGAGCTAGGCTTGTAGCAGCAGAAGTGCCATGTGTTCCGAGGGGGATAGTCCAGGATAACGTGCTGTACTGGGGCTGCTTTCATATCTCCCCAACTCTTCTTCATTTGCATAGATCATTCCAAGTTCAGAGCATGGGTGCTGGAACTAGAGGTGCTGCCGCACCCCCTGGCTTGAAGGGGTTTTAGTTAAATTCTCTCAACACCCCTCCTCCCCCCACACACACACATTGTTCCAACCCCCCTGGGTTCAGAGGTCCTTGGATTCACTTCTCCATTTGGCAACTGTTCTGAGCATTGCCCCAGGTTGCAAAGGGATGAAAGCGCCTTCGACGGGCTTAGCTCACTTCCTCACGCGGGTGGGTGGGGGTATAAATTCTCCCCTTCCTCCATAGGTCCCGCGGCTCAGGTCTTCCATCCTCCATATTGGGGAATTGCTGGTAGGCCCCCCCCCCCCCCATGGTCAGTGGGCCACCCCTTCTCGGCCAAGTCCTGTCCCCATCGCGCCGGTATGTGGGGAGCTCAGGCAGAGCCCCAAATCCTGCCCTGCCTTCCTTATGGAGGGGGGAGCAGAACTATTCCTTTGGTGTGCACAGGGCTGGAGAAGAAATACCCCTTCAAATGGGTCTCTTCTTCCCACCCACCAGGCTGCTGCCGCTGCACCTGGACTAAGCCAGGGTGTATTTGGAGGAGGAGTGTTTGTTTGTCACGCCAGCATTAGAAGAATCAGCTGGTTCGGGCTGGGACCTGTTTCTCTTTCCTGGCCAGGCCTTGCCTGAAGAACCTGCCTGCTGCTCAGTGACTCATAGGGTGGCGCCCTGGGGATTGTTAACCAAAGGGAAGGCCTGCCGTGTCCTGCAGCCAGGCCTGTTTCTCCAGCAGATGCTTTGGGAAAGCAAACAGCAAGGGTGGCTGAGTCTCCGGCACAGCTGTGTGTGCTCAGAAATGAAAGCACCCAGCTGCTGTGGCTCGAATGGAAATTCTACCTGAGGAAATGATGACCGAACTTAACCCTTAGACAGGGCGAGGGAGGAAAGGTGGCGGGGCGGAGGGGGAGGGGGGAAGGGGGTATTGAAGAGTTTGTCTATACTCCAATGAGACACCGGCAGCTGGCTCATGCCAGGTGATTCCGGCTAAGGGGCTCAGGCTAAGAGGGCTGTTCAATTATATAGACATGGGGTGAGCAAACTACGGCGCGTGGGCCCTTCCTGACCAGTCCCTGAGCTCCTGATTGGGGAGGCTGCTCCAGCCCCTCCCCCTCCCCCCACTGTCCCCCTGCCCCAGAGCCTCAGTACACACATGGGCAGTGCTCTGGCCTGCAGCTACAGCCAGGCAGTGCTTGAGTTCCTGCTACTCTGAGCAGCGTGGTAAGGGGATGGCGCTGCAAGCTCCTGTGGAGCAGCGCGTCTTGTCCAGTGGGCCTGAGTGGCATGGTAAGAGGCCAGGGGTCTGTCAGGGAGAAGGGGTGTGGATAGGGGTTGGGGCAGTCAGGGGCCAGGGAGCAGGGCGGAGGAGTTCTGGGGGAGCAGTTAGGGTGGTAAGCAGGTCTCAGGAGGGGGCAGTCAGGGGACAAGCAGCAGGGGGGATTAGATAGGGGGTGCAGTCCCAGGGTGGTGGTGAGGGGCAGTCAGGGGACAAGGAGCAGGGGAGGTTGAATGGGTTGAGGGTTCTGAGGGGGCGGGAAGTGGGAGGGGGTCAGACAGGAGGCGGGGCCAGGCTTCCCTAACCTACCCAGCCCTCCATACAATTTTTAACCTCCATGTGGTCCTCAGGCCAAAAAGTTTGCCCACGCCTGATATAGATGTTTGGGACCCTCTTACTTCGCAGTAGACTAAGACTCAGGACTTGAGCTGGGCAGGAAATGTTTTTTCTCACCCATAAAAATTTTCCTGTTCTTCATGGGGACAAAGCTTTGTGGTTCTGGGCAAGTCATGTAATCACTCTATTACTTCCCTTTGTCTTGGGTATGTAGATTGCAGACTGGGTACAGATTGTCCCTAGAGCAATGAAACTCTGAGCTGCTTGTAGGATTGCACATTAAATGGAGTGATTTCACTGCAAATTAAGCAGCTATATCTAAACAAATCAACAAAGAGTCTTGTAGCACCTTAGACTAACAGATTTTAGGGATCATGAGCTTTCGTGGGCTAAGACCCACTTCATCAGATGAATCTGTTAGTCTATAAGGTGCTACAAGACTCTTTGTCACTTTTACAGATCCAGACTAACACGGCTACCCCTCTGATAAAGAAATCAAATTCTTCTCTATTTGGGCTCTTAAACCGGCGCTCACCAACGTTCTCTGAGCACTGTCCACAGAACAAAACAGATCAACTGAACTTAGCTTCAAACCATTTTATAAAATGAGTCCTTATTAGTTCCCCTTCACAGTGGGTGATGGAGTTTTTCTTTACAGGTGGTGAGAAATGCCCGGCAACATTCACAAAACACCTGTCTTCAGAGGGCTTGCCTTTTCTCTTTAGGTTATTTGGCTTCACACAACCGAATCGCAATGGGAGGTGTTTGGACCTCAAACGCACATAGATCTGGTCTTGGCTGGAGCTGTGTTTGCGAGCCAGCAGGGTTTCACACGCCATTTGTAGTCACTTTGTATTTATATCGTGTGTATAATATATATGTGTATAGAATCATAGAAGATTAGGATTGGATTTCCCCCACTGCAACTTGAGACCATTGGTCCTTGTTCAGTCATCTGCCACCACTGAGAACAACCAAGCTCCATCCTCTTTGGAACCCGTCCCCCTCCCCCCCCCCCCAGGTAGTTTAATCCCCCCTCACTCTTCTCTTCTGCAGAGACATCGAGTCCTTGATCACAACCTGTTGATCTACACTGCATACAAAAAACTGCATTCAGTGAATGTTATTTAGGCTGCAAAATCAATCACTCAAAAATTAGAAAATGCCAGATTTACAGATGTCCTTGCAACCGTTGTGCTTCCACTTTGTACTGGATGAGCCCGGGATCCAGTGGGGAAAACAGTCTGTGATCATGTAATTGAAGATTGTATCCTCGTAATGCACGTGTAAGAGTGTTTTGTCCAGGGATCTGAAAGCATGTAGGAACATGCATTAAATAACCCATTAAAGAACACTCACCAAACATGAGTCAGGGCAGCTCCCAAGTTGCAGCCCTCAGGCCCTGATCTAGCATAGGGAGGGAAAGGATGGGTCTGGTTAGTGTTAGCCTGGGGAATGGGAAACCTGGGATCAAGGCATTGTTCTGCCACAGGCTTCCTGTGTGAATGTAGGCAAGTCACTTAGTCTGTGCCTCCATGAACTGGAGGTAATAGCACCGCTCTGCCTAGCAGGAGTGTTGTGAGAACAAATACATGGAAGATTTTGAGGTGCTCAGTTACTGTGCTAATATGGCCATATATGTACCTGAGACATAACTAGTAAGCACATGCTAAAAGAGAAGGCACGAGCTTAAGTCCCATTAAGTGCTTTCCTGAATCAGGGCCCCATGGCGTTCTTTATGGCTCAAATCCTGCTCCCATTGAAATCGCTGGCAAAATTCCCAGGAGTTTCTGTGGCACAGGGCTGGGCCCTAGAAGGACAGCGTGACCTCAGGCAGGTTTTCGCATGCAGAGTATTAAGGGTAAATCCTGTTTCCCTTGCTCAGGAGAACGTTCACTGCCTGCATTGGAGTTTTGCCTGCGTAAGAGCTCCGCGATCTGGCTCTCTAGTTTATACCAGTTCTCCTCTGTCAGAGGTATTATTCTCAAGATGCCAATCACGCTTTCAAGCTGGCCTGGTTCCTGGATTGCAGATCTAAACAGATCTGCCTGGTTCCACTGTGTGAACCCTCCCAGTGCAACGAATCTCACCCTGACCTCCTCTTTATACCACTTTTGTCTCCCCAAGAGCAAGAAGACCTCCAAAGGTTTCATAACAGACCTGCACTACTGGATCGGGAAGGACTCGTCTCAGGACGAACAGGGCGCTGCGGCCTTCTACGTCACCCAGATCGATGACCTGCTTGGGGGGAGCCCGGTGCAACACCGAGAAGTGGAGGGACATGAGTCCGAGGCCTTCAAAAGCTACTTCAAAAGTGGCATCATGTGAGTGATGCAAAACCTGCTGGAAATAAATGGAGCCTGCCAGGCTGGCCCAAGTGCTCCACCTCGGCTGTAGGTCTGAAAACAATAATATTTGTGACCATTTTCCCTGTTTATTTGTTTTTCCAAATTTTCAAAAAATCTCATCACAATTTTAAAATCTGTGTTTTAGTCTCATAGTTGGTTAAAATCAGGGGAAATTTTCATAAACTCAAATTTTTCTCCCGCAATTTTTTTATTTTGGAATGGGAAACATTTCACCCGTCTCTACTAAATCCTTTGAATGTTTTCTGTACATGCATGGCAAAAATTGGATGGGCCAAAACCACCTCTTCATTTAACCCCAGCCTGCGTTTCATCTTAGGTCACCAGGACACATCATTAGGGCCTTCATAAAACAAACTCAGCACAAGGAACATGATTCTAATCTCGCACTGGCAGCAATCAGGAGTAACCCCATTGAAGTCCATCTCTGTCTATTTTAGGCTCTTATATGACCTCCTTTATCACAGTAGATGAATGCTTCACAATCTCCAGGGGTGAAAGTAATATTAAATTCTTACTGGTATGGGGGCGGGCTCTGGCCCCAGGAAGGGGTGGGGCCTCTGGAAGGCAGGTCGGGGCCTCAGGTGAAAGTTATGGGGCTGGAGGTCAGCCTCCCTCAGTCAGCCCATCTGCGCTGACTGGCCCCCGCTGCCTGGGGCTCTGGTGGAGATTTAAAAGGTCCCGAAGCTCCAAATGCTGCTACGGCAGCAGCGGCCGGGGGCCCCAAGCCCTTTTAAATTGCTGGCCCCAGGGCAGCTGCCCCTTTTGCCCCCTTGTCAGCAGCCCGGGGGAGGCAAAAGGGGCAATGACATCAAAGCACTGCCACAGCAGTGCTTTAACGTGGGCTGCGTTAGGGCCAATACCGGCTTCTTACTGGTACATCTTTCACCCCAACAATCTCTAATGTATTTAGACCCCTGGACCAGCCTTTCTTTCCGGGACTGCCTCATACCTTGTGTCGTTATCCATACCTGTGCAAAGCTGGGCTAAAATGCTCTGAAATCCGAAATCCGAAATTAGATTTTTCAATATAATGGTTTCTATTTGCAAAAAGCATCTGGGGCAGAGGTGGGCAAACGTTTTGGCCTGAGGACCACATCGGGGTTGCAAAATTGTATGGAGGTCTGGGTAGGGAAGGCTGTGCCTCCCCAAACATCCTGGCCCTGCCCCCTATGTGACCCTCTCCCGCCCCCCTCAGAACCATCGACCCATCCAACCCCCCCTGCTCCTTGTCCCCTGGCTGCCCACACCTGAGACTCCCCTGCCCCTAACCACACTCCCCGGTACCCCACCCCCTATCTAAGCCCCCCTTCTCCTTGTCCCCTGAATGTCCCCTCCAGAGACCCCTCCAAACCTAACTGCCCCCCCAGGACTCCTCCCACCCAACCCCCCTACCTGTCTCCTGACTGCCCCAACACCTATCCAGCCCCCTGCCCCCTGACTGCCCCATGGGACTCCCTGCCCCTTATCCAACCCCCCCCTGCTCCCTGTCCCCTGACCATCACCCCAGAACCTCTGCCCCATTCTACCCCTCTGCTCCCTGTCCCCTGGCTTCCCCCCAGGATCCCCTGCCCCTTATCCAACCCTCTGACCCCCTTACCACGCTGTTTAGAGGTCTGGTGGCCCAGCCGTAACCAGACATGCAACCCCACCCCCCAGAGTGCTGCCCGCACCACAGCGTGGCACCGGGAGAGGGGGGGAATGCGGGGGAGGGACCGCAGGGAGTCTCCCTGGCTGGGAGCTCAGTGGCTAGCAGGAGGGTCCTGTGGGCCAGATGTGGCCCGTGGGTCATAGTTTGCCCACCCCTGATCTGGGGAAAGTTTTGCTTTTTCATTAAAAAAACTGTGCACCTGGGAACTGAAATATTTCCATTCTGAAATGGCTCTGCAGTGCCTCATGGGAGAGAGACTTCAAGTGGTCTCAATCCCCTTCTCCCCTAGGAGCCAGGTTCCCCATATGGACTCCACCTCCCATGATGCACCTCAGCCACGTGAGGCCTGTGATACAAGAGGGAAGATCATGGTGCATCATGGGAGATGTAATCAGACCAGAGAACCTGGCCTATCGAGGAGAATGGGAGCATGAGGCGCACAAACTAGAACTCCCCTGGGGCACGGTGGCAGCATTTTCAAATACAAACTTCTGGCTCTTTCGGATTTTGATATTATTTTTTTGCCAAAAATTTGACCTTTTCCTGGAAAAAGCCCTCGTTTTCTTACCTGCTCTAATTTTACCCCTCGATTCCCTGTTGCACAACAGCTACAAGAAGGGAGGTGTGGCTTCAGGATTCAAGCATGTGGAGACCAATATGTACAACATCAGACGCCTCCTTCATATCAAGGGGAAGAAGCATGTGTCAGCCACAGAGGTAAGGGCAGAAGTGTTCGATTCGTATTAGTCACTCAGTGGTGAATTTCATATGAGCAAAGCTGTGGATAAATGATCTGGCAAATCATATGGCTTTCTAGCGGGAGAAAAACTGGATCAGATTCTGACCCCACTAAGGTTTTATACCCATGTAACTCGATAGGACCAAATCTAAATCACCCTGATTCCAGTGAAGCCAATGGCACTGCATCAGTTTGACCCAGCTGACCATGTGGGCCATAGATTTCAGTGGGCTTACAGCAGTGTGAGATCCAAATCAAGCCCTCTGAGCAATGGCTGCAAATACAGAGCCTGATTCTCGCCTTCTTTACACCAGTATAACTCAGTGTTAAAGACAACAGAGTGACACTGGCAAAAGTGGAAGCAGACTCAGACTTGCAATGCCTCTAGCTAAGTCCTGGATTTCTTACACAATTAAAACTGAGCCAACTATGAACTTGATTTTATAGCAGCCTTGTCATCTGAAGCTGGAGAAAAAATGGTTCTGGTTTTTATATGCATTTCCCCAGGGCCTGCTGCAGGTGGTTGTAATAATAATTATTACATATGATGATCTCATATATCATGTATGATTAACATGTTATTCAATACTATTATTGTATTTTTAAGGCTGCTTTGGATCGCCAAAACACGTGTCTAAGCTGAGTCACCGCACCATTGTGTTGCTGTAATCTTGGCTGTCCCTTCCCTCCCCACTCAATGCTAATATTAGGCCCCGATCCTTCAGAGACTTGCACACTTACCCTTATGCTGTGCTAGGCGTCTCATTGGCTCCATTAGTGCCAACTCGCACCGTCCACGCCGAGCTTCGGACATTTATTCCCATGCAGTGTCCTGAGTTGTTCCTTTGTCAGAAGCCGATTTTCTTTGTTCCCCGGTAACACACACTGTTTTGATATCTCGTGACAGGTGGAGCTTTCATGGAGCAGCTTCAATAAGGGAGATGTGTTTCTGTTGGACCTGGGGAAAGTCCTGATCCAGTGGAATGGTCCTGATAGCAACATTGCGGAGAAAACCAGGGTCAGTGTGGAAAACGCCGTTGGATGTATTTGGGGCATTCTGAAAGCCTGAAAAATGAAGAGAAATATGACCAGTGATGATTGCAAACTAGCAGACTCCCCAGCACAAAATGAGTGATACACTGATGAGTAGTTGAAGTCCGATCAGAGAGCTATATTCCCATTAACGGCTGCCACGGAAGAGGAAGATTCGTGTTGCAGTTGTGACATGGGGCGGGTTCAGGGGATGTAGGTTCAGTTCCTGCCTCTGCTGCAGATTCTCTGTGTGGCTTTGAGCAAATCACTTAGACCTAAATGATGTATAGAGAGGCTATGTGACCTAGTGCTTAAAAAGTCAGGAACTTTGTCTACACTAGAGATCTCAGGGGTGGGGAAATTTTTTTTTAAAGGTAGTGTGGACTAGTGCAAAGTGACAGAAGAAAAAATAGAAGAAAAGCAGAAGTAGAAATAAGAATATCAGCTTTCCTCCATACATCTCAAAATATTTTCAAAGGTATCATTATCACCATTTTACAGATGGGGAAACTGAGGAACAGAGCGGTGATGTGACATGGCCACAATCACCTGCAGGACCATGGCAGTGTTAGGGAGGACGAGGGTCTATTCCTGAGTTCCCGTTCAGTGTGTCCTGTCCCACTGGACCACACACTGTGGTTGCCTCTCTGTGGTTGTCAGGGACAATGCCATCGAAGGCCATCAAAAACCAGGAGGGCCATTATGAACCAGGTTCTGGGGAGGTGCCTGAGGTTGGGGGTGAACTCATGGCACCCTTCATATGTATGAAAAGGCAGGCGGCATCGTTCTGCCTGTTGTGGCACCAGAGAGCTGGGTCTTGGAGACACCACAGAGAAGATAGCAGCACGATCAGTGAGAGATGATGCCCAGATTTCCTCTGATGCTAGAATTTCAAGGCTGCTTGAAAACGTTCTGTCTAAACTGTTTTTCAGTGGAAAATGGGGTTTTCAACTCAATAGCTTTTTTCACAAAAAATGTCTTCCTGCAGAGAATGTAAAGATTTGGCTAAAAACCAAACCACTTCCGTTTGGAAATGCTGCCATGGTGCATCATGGGAGTTGTAGTTCGGGTGCCTCGTCCCCGTCCCCCCCATTCTCCTCTATGGGCCAGCTGGCCCAGCCAGATTGCATTGCAAGATAATAAATTGGACTGAAATGTCCTGTGTGAGCATTGAAAGTCAGTCCTGACCCTGCACCTGCAGAGGTGAAAGGCGAGTTTTCATTGGCTAACCCAGGAGCTATCTCTCACAGGGCCTGGCTCTGGCTCGTAGCATCAGGGATGACGAGAGAGGCGGCCGGGCCCAGATCGGCATCATTGACAACGAGAAGGACTCGCCAGACCTCATGCAGATCATTAAAACGGTGCTCGGGGAGAGACGCGGGGCGCTCGGGCCCGCCACGCCGGATGAGAAAGCCGACGAGCAGCAGAAAGCAAACGTCCGGCTCTACCAGTAAGTCTGGGCTAGGCCTCCAAACTCAAGCCCTGGGAATGAGTGTGTGTCCCCCACCCCAAGAGGAGAGAGTCCCTTCTCCCCCGGCCCTCTGTGAATCTTCCTCTGCCCATTGCCTCCTCTAGTGTCTACGAGAAGGACAACAACTTGGTGGTGCAGGAGATAGCGACCCGGCCCCTCACACAAGATCTCCTCCAGCACGAGGTAAGGTGGAGGGAAATAGAGGGGAGACGCTAAGGCTATAAGCTCTCTGTGATAAGAGCTGTCACTTCTTGTCTCCTGTGTGCACAGCACCTGCACTGGGGTCCCTGGGTCCTTGCCTGAGGCCTGTAAGTGAAATGATCATACAAATAATATTGAAGGCGGAGTATGGCAATTAAGTGCTTAGCTAGCTTTGAGGCTCTGGGCCTTAGACACCTTCCATATCTCAAACTATCAGGTGACTTTTTAAAGGTGGTCTGAAGTCTGCTGGTTGATGGGGGGCGGGGGGAGGTGGATTGAAGCCATTATGAGAGAAGATGACCTGCCCGCCCTCACAGCCCAAGGACATGTGACCTTGGCAGTCATTAAAGGAACAGTCAAGAGTCTCAAGGCACTGTCAGATGAGAGATGGTTAATAGCTCGTGTTCGTATACATGAGAGAGGATCCGGCTAAAATATGATAGTGAATTTGTCCCCTCTAATTTCTTCAAACAGAAATGAGCCCACAAGATGGGGGAGGGGGTTTACCATAAGGGAAACCAAGATATCTGTCAGCTGCCACCAACCCTCTGACTAACCAGACTTCTCCCCTCCCTCTGTTTCTAGCAGTAGAAGTGTAAGGTGTTCTCGAGGGTGGATCAGTGTACGTGTCACGTCTGAATAGAAATAAGCAGTGCTTCATTTGTAATGAAAGAGGAGCCGGGGCTCAGGCAATTTTTTTACTTTCATAACCGATGCAGCAGGCCCAGAGTTTCCGGGGCTCTGAACTGCCGGGCCCAGAGGTGCCGGGGCTCTGAACTGCCGGGCCCAGAGGTGCCGGGGCTCTAAACTGCCGGGCCCAGAGGTGCCGGGGCTCTAAACTGCCGGGCCCTGAGGTGCCGGGGCTCTGAACCCCTAGCCTAGAAGTGCCAGGGCTCAGCCCTGGCAGTCCCTGGCACAAATTAAGCCCTGATAAAAAGGTTCTGCTTTCTTCTGAGTTGTTTCACTTTTCTTTTAAAAACAAGGTGGGCAGTTCTCTGTCACTGTTACCTGCTAGGGTGCCAGGATGCAGTTAGATCCTCAGGGATTTGAGGCAGAGTCACATGGCATAGTTCTGATCTGGCACAGCTGGGTTCTGATGTTGCACTGATTTTACATCAGCGCACTCCTCTGGTTTCAGGGAAGTCACTCCAGACCTACACTGGTGCAAGAAAAGTCTAAGTCAGGCATTGTTTCGTAGTCCTCTAGCTCCCAGCAGGTACTCTACACATCGCTACTGCTCATTCATCTAACACAAGGGCTGAGGGTTGAACTTTCAGGGCCTGCATTTCTAGTCTCTCTCACCTTGTGCTTTTGGAAACTGATGGATCAGTTGCTGCTGTGTGCAAAGGACTCATTGCTGGGTTTGGAACAAGAATTGATCCCTAGAGTATCAGACAGAAGTGCAGAAAACATTGTACCTATTTCCCAGGAATAGCACAGCTGCCTCTTACTCTGCTGCTAGTAACTGCACTGCTGGAAAAGGGGCCCAACATTTTCTAGTCTAGACATGAGTGCAGAGGACACTTTGGATAAGGGGAGAAACCTGGCCCCAGCAGGATTTTTGATCTATCTGTTTCCTCTGCTTCCCTTCAGGACTGTCACATTTTAGACCAAGGTGGTTTTAAGATCTATGTTTGGAGAGGAAAAGACTCCAGCAAGGAGGAGAAGAAAGCAGCATTCAGCCGAGCCGTGGTGAGCCCTGAATTTAAAACAATCTGCCAGGGAAAGTAGCTAAGAACTATCTGGACGTTGCTGATAATTACAATGGAGCATTGATTGGTGGGGGCTGGCCTGTTTTCTCGCATATTAACTGGAGACAATATAGTAATAATGGATTTAAACCAACAATGTCACGCTTGGGTGAAATAAATGGGAGCTGTCGGGGATAAGACTACTTACCGAGGTGCCTAAGCGCCCAGTCCAAAGCCCATTGCAGTCATGAAGAGTCTTTCATAGAATCATAGAATCTCAGGGTTGGAAGGGACCTCGGGAGGTCACCTAGTCCAACCCCCTGCTCAAAGTCCATTGACTTCAGTGGGGTTTGGAATAGGCCTTAAATTGGAATTTGTAGTTGACATTTTCAAAGGAGTTTAAGGAGTTTAGGGCTTTGTCTTCACCGGGGAAGACGGCGTATTCATGAGCTCGCTAACTTGAAGTGAAATCCTACTGAAGGCAAGGTAGTTTGTCGTTTTCATGTGAGTTAGTACACGAGGAGCCGCAGCACAGAGAGGCAAAATGACTCACCCAGGGTCACACAGGAAATCCCTAGTAAGGCAAAGAATTGAACCTGGGTCTACAAGCCCGAGCCTGGCACCCAAACCACTGGATCATTCTTCCTCTCAACTAGTGGCTCATCAGGCCCGCTATGTGTCTGTGAAGCAGGTAGAAAAGGGCCATTCCTAACCAGACATGGACCCCTGCTGCCCTGGTCAGTCCTAAATATTGTCCATCTTAGAGTTTGTGGGTGTCTAGATCTGGATTTTTGGCGCAGCCTTGTATTATAAAGGCCAGTTACAAAATTTTGGTCCAGCTCAGGCATTCACATTCCAAACCTCGTAAGGGTTTTGGGGGTATTTGGATCAGCAGGGTGGGTGTAGGTCCAGGCAACATTCAGCCCAGTTGTACTTCTGTACAGAGATTGGTATGAGCTAAGTGAAGTCCTTTTGGAATCCCCCCCTAGGGTTTTATCCAAGCCAAGGGTTATTCTGCTACCACCAACGTGGAAGTGGTGAATGACGGCGCAGAGTCGGCAATGTTTAAACAGCTCTTCAAAAGATGGACAGAAAAGGAGGAAACTCAAGGGCTTGGCAAAGTCTACACGACTGGCAAGATTGGTGAGACCATCAAGAATGATGCTGATGAATTGGAGAGGGTTCAGAGAAGAGCCATAAGAATAATTAAAGGATTAGACACCATGCCTTATAGCTATAGATTCCTGGAGCTCAATCTATTTAGCTTAACAAGAGACGGTTAAGGGATGAATTTATTACAGTTTATAAGTATCTCCATGGGGAACAAATATTGATAATGAGCTCATCAATCGAGCAGAGAAAGGTATATCATGATCCAACGGCTGGAAGTTGTAGCTAGAGAAATTCAGACTGGAAATAAGGTGTACTTTTTTTTAACACTGAGAGTAATTAACCATTGGAATAGTTTACACAGGGTCATGGTGTCTTCTCCGTCACTGATCATTTTAATATCAAGATTGGATGTTTTTGAAAGAGATGCTCTGGGAATTATTTTGGGGAAGTTGTCTGGCCTGCGTTATAGAGGTCAGACCAGATGATCACAATGGTCCCATCTGTCCTTGGAAGATGTGAATCTTCCAAGTCAGCTGTGGCTGATCTTTAGCTGGCTTTGTCTTTGATTTTGAGTTCTGTCTGCTTTCCTTATGAAAAATGATACCTGAGGAATATCATTTACACTGATTGTTTCAAACCTTCAGTAGCTTTAAAGCCTTATTGCCCATTCTTCCGTAACCACATATCTTTCATCTTTTTTGGTAAAATATAAATTATTCAGCAATTTAGCAATAACAGAAATGGCTGATACTGTATGCTTACATAATAAAACAGTGAAACCATCAGCTATGTCAAATGTAAACTGTGGCAATCAAGAAATCAGTTAGGAAACTAATCACAAAAATTTACAACAAAAAAACCCTTTTATCTTCAGAAATCAGTAACTATGAATAAAATCTGCTTTTATTTATAATGGGATAAATCTATGACTCCACTGAAGTTAATGAGCTTGTTCTGGATTAACACTAGTATAAGCGTGGACAGAGTTTGGCTCACAGGCTTTTGTTGATGTGAATATTAGTGTATTGTTCCAAAAGGGAAAATCTTGAGCTGAGGGACAACAGACTGTTGACAGAAACGTGAAGTGAACATGTGTAGTTACATAGCTATTGAATGTCTTCATTGTCCATCCCTCTCTCTGTGTCATTGCCTTCAGAAATGTAACCATTTTTCCTTTTGAAAAGAACATTAAAAAAGTGGAAATAATCATGAATTGTTTGTTTGGGAGGTCAACAATACTTTGAATGGAACTTATTGGAGCCAATCAGAGTGCACTTTTTGAATGTACAATGTGATGGAGTAATATTTGGTCCATAATTCTATTATGATTGGCCTCTTAGGAGGCCAACAATAGACATGTACTTTGAATCATAGAACCTTAGGTTTAGAAGGGACCACAAGAGTCATCTTGCCTAACCCCTGCCAGCATGCAGGATTTGTTGTGTCTACTTCCTCATGATATGATGGCTTTCAGATCCTGACAAGCCAGGACTTTTCTCCTGTATGTGATAACTGTGTATAGAAGTGGGGCACTGTACGGTACATAAGCTGTAGGTTTATATAGTTTGGTTCACACTTATTCTGCTTATGTGTACAGCCAAGGTGGAGCAAGTGAAATTTGATGTCTCGCAGTTACATGCCAGACCCGACCTGGCTGCAGAACAGAGAATGGCAGACGATGCCTCCGGGAATGTTGAGGTGAGCAATCGCTTTCCACGTCGTTTTTCTCTTACGTAGGTTGCAGTCCTTGGCATATTTCCAAGCCGCTGCCATTTTTACATGCAGCTGCTGTGCAAATCTGGTGAGGTTCTGCCCTAAGGGCAGCGTGGCTGCAGGCAGAATGAACTCCCAGAATGCTGTGACTCTCCCCCAGATATTCTTTTGGGGGCAGAGGGACATCTTACCCTATGGTCTTTGATCAGTGAGGCAAAGGAGTCATCAGGTTACTCGTCTAACTCAGGTAAGGCCCTGCGCGTCATTAGAGGACGCGTTGACAGAATAGGCTGAGGAAATCAGTGGACTCGCGGCCAAAATTGGAATAACACAGCGGTGAAGTGGGCATTTGACATGCAACCTACAGGCCTGAACCTTAGTGGGCCCCTGAAGAAGTGGCTCAGGTATATGAACACACACTCACATTTGCACACGCAAAATACCACCTTTCTGACCAGGCGGTTTCTATGCAGGTGTGGAGGATTGAGGATCTGCACATGCAACCAGTGGATCCCAAGACTTACGGGCAGTTCTACGGAGGAGATTGTTACCTGATCCTCTATACGTACCTGTCATCGGGCAGACCTCAGTACATTATATATATGTGGCAAGTAAGTAAGACAAGCAGGGAAGGGCTGGATATACTGGATATAGCTGAGCCAGTGGTGTGACCTTCTGCATCCTTCCACATGGTCCCCCACAAATCTGGCAGACCTGGGGGACCTCTCATCTTGTGTAACCTTTTGCTTGTGCACCAAGTGAATGCAGAGCATGTGGCCGGCTGCCGCGCTCCACCCCAGAGGCGGCTGCAGGCACCCTCGCTTTGCAGAGGACTACATGACGATACAAGATGCAAGGAGGAGGAGGCTCCGGCCTTTGGTTTTTCTCCACTGCCGTAACCCGCAGCGGCAGTGTTGCCGACTCTCATAATTTGATAGCAAATCTTGCAATATTTCATGTTGTTCTTCAGTGTGTGAGTCATGGGAATGGGAATCGCCACTTTCACTTTTTTAAAAACCATTTTCTATCCCTCACGGTCGTGGAGAAAAGTATGAAAACATGACCCCTAAAGGCCCCAGGACCAAAAACCAGATCAAAAGAATCCCACCTGGATTATTTTGAAAATCTCCTGATACGTTGGGATTCTGCCTCATTGTTTGACTGCCTGGGGCTGCTTGTAACCGGGAAACATTGCACGTGCTTAGCATCTCCTGAGCTGCGATACCAGGTGTCTCTCATTCGATCCTAGGGCCGTCATGCCTCCGTGGATGAGATCACGGCCTGCGCGTTCAACGCCGTGGAGCTGGACAAAAAGTACGGGAATGAGCCGGTGCAGGTTCGCGTGACGATGGGCAGGGAGCCTCAGCACTTCCTTGCCATCTTTAAGGGCAACCTGATTATTTACGAGGTAATAACACCTTTGACTCCAGAAATAGCTGAAGAGTGTAAACACCAGGGTAACGCCAGCCCCCTAGGTGGGTGGTCAGTGGTGAGGATCACACCTGGGGCCTCTGGATCTTAGTGCACGAGCCTCTGCTCCCTGAGCTGAAAGACACACCTGTTAGCCAAACCTGCAACCAGCTGATCAATTTCTAACCGGCCTAGCTCAGTCGTTAATGGATTTAGCCTCACAGCCTCCCTGTGAGGAGGCAGGACAGAGTTCTCATCCTCATTTTGCAGAGGGGCAACTGAGGCACAGAGAGGCTAAGTGTCTTGCTCAACGTCACACACAAGAAGGCTGTGACAGAGCCAGGAGCTGAAAAACTGGTGGGCAATGCTTCCCCTCTCCACCTGGCACATTTCAAACGAGGCTGAGCAAAGCACTAGTAAATATCTCCTTGGGAACGGGCCTACACTGGACTAGATTAAGCCCTCAGATGGTTTCCATCTCTAGATTCGAATGGTTTTGTACAGTGTCTTGTATTCAAATTCTATCCCCGGATCCTTTGCTGAATTAAACACAAGATGTTATGCCGTAAATCACAGCAAATGTTCATAGGCTGGCCAACAGCATCTTCCCGGATCCAGCCTCAAAGTCCCCTGCAAGCCTTGTCCCTGCCACTTGACTGCGGAGCACTACCCTGTTTCATGGGTTCTCTAGTTACTGCTAAGACTGCTTGGGGCTCCTGGGCCCTGTGCTACAAGTGACCGATTCAATGGAGGCACAGGGAGAGCCTGAGGTTGCTCAGTGCTGGCCAAACTCTTGGCTTCGCTGGGAGCAGAGCTAGGCCAACACTGGACATTGCTCATTAGCCCATCAGGGTGGCTTGCCCCTGTTTACACTGCATGTCTGTGGCGTGGCTCAGTGGTTCTCAATTAGGAGTCCACAGAGGTCTTCCAGAGGCTACATCAACTCATCTAGAGATTTGCCTAGTTTTACAGCAGGCTACATAAAAAGCGCTAGCCAAGTCAGTGCAAACTAAAATGTCATACGATGACTTGTTTATACTGCTCTGTGTACTGTCCACTGAAATGTAAGGACACTATTCATATTCCAATGGATTTATTTTATAATGATATGGCAGAAGAACGTCCGCAATTTCTCAGTACTCGTGTGCTGTGACACTTGTATTTTCATGTCTGGTTTTGGAAGCAAGTCGTTTTTAAGTGAGGTGAAACTTGGGGATACGTGAGACAAATCAGACTCCTGCAAGGGATACGGTAGTCTGGAAAGGTTGAGAGTCCCGGCACAGCTGAGACTAGAATGATCGGGGTCCTTCTACTGACCCCGTACAGCCTCCACTCAGATCTGACACCCACACCAGGCCGTTAGCCACTAGCTATGGCTTCCCTTTCAATCCCATGCTGTCCAGCCATTGCAGGGTGAATTAAAGAATCCATTCCTATGGCCAACAGCACAGGGCCGGGGAAAGCAAGAGGGAGGAGCCAGGGAAATATGAGCAGTTTCACTTTCAAGAAAGCTCCCGACTGACCTATGGCACAGAGCATGGTGCTTGGGGCACTGCCTTCTGCACAGGGTGAATAGTCGGGGAAACAGCTTCTTCCTGCTCTGCAAGGCAGACTGGAGACTCCCTCCTCGACCATTTCCCATTCCTGCTCCTGTGTTACTGGCAAGTGCCCGCAGCAGGCGTGTGGCGTGCTGGCTTTCTTCCTGGTGGGAGATCTGGGGCCTGGGCCAAAGACTGCTGAAGGAGTGGAGAGCCTCCCAGGAAGTCCAGTGGGCCTTGGGTCAGACCTTTGATTCCCTCCGTTCTGGCAGTTTGAAGGGCAAGACGCCCAAGTCTGCTCTTCTCACCAGAGGCCCCCTGGGCTTTCACACCCACCACACCTCATGACATGATCTGGATCTTTGCAGGGAGGCACCAGTCGCAAACAGACTAACGAGCCTGTGCCCGTGGTCCGTCTCTTCCAAGTGAGAGGCACCGATGAAGTCAACACCAAAACCATCGAGGTGCCAGCCCGGGCCGCCTCCCTCAACTCCAACGACGTCTTCCTGCTCACGACCAGCCAGGTCTGCTACCTGTGGTGTGGGAAGGTAAGCGAGCGGGTGAAAGAAGCAGCACAATGTTAACCCAAGGCCCAATCCTGCCACCCTCACCCCCTGTTGACTGGTACCTCATTACACGAGTAGTCCCATCCGTTTCAATGGGTCCATAGGGAGAATCAGTCCCTAGGCCCAGATCCTCAAAGGTACTGAGAAATGGATGGGAGTTAGGTGCCTAAATGCCTTTGAGGGGCTGGGCCTAGACAACTGACATCTGTACCGTGTGCAAGAGGGAGGAATCTCTCCCTGCAGAATTAACACAGCCCCTTATTGGCCCAGCCACTGGACCGGGGACATCACCCAAACATTTGGGCAGTTCTAATTCTCTCCAGCAGAGGGCAGTGATGTACAGACACGTGGCTCCCCAGCAATCCACTCACAGACCTATCCTGCCAGGCCCCACCTGCCCCCTTCTGATCTTGTGCCGTGAACGCAGGGCTGCAGCGGGGATGAGAGAGAGATGGCGAAGACCGTGGCCAACATCGTCTCCAAACGGGACAAGCAGACCGTTCTGGAGGGGCAAGAGCCGGTGGAGTTCTGGGCAGCGCTGGGAGGAAAAGCCCCCTATGCCAGTGACAAGAGGTAATTCATTGTGAGCTGCAGGGGGCTTGCATGGCTGTAACTAAGCAGAGAGTCAGGTCTTTGCCGGAGGACTGGGTGTGAATTTCCAAGCTAGGTCCCCTCATTAGAATGAGTCAACACGGAACCCCAGATCGGAGCATCCCTATGCTCTGGATGTGACCCAAGGCCCAGTGAAGTCCACTCAAAGGCTTCCATTCACTCCAGTAGATACTGGGTCTGGTCCTTCTTGGGGAACAGGGGTTGAAATCCAGATCTGAACTGGTCTGGGGCTTGGGGCTCTTCTGTCGGAGCTGAGAAGAAGGGCTGAGTGAACGCTCCACTCGGTTTGATTGTTACAAGCGTTTGCAAATGTTTCCGGAAGTTAAACCTGTTTGGAGAAACTTGACCTTGCTCTCCATTCTACCTAAGCTGAGTCTGGGCAAGGTAACAGGTCTCCGGTCTCCTCAGGTAACAGGTGTTAACAGGTAACAGGTGAGGTACTTCCTCAGGTAACAGGTCTCCTCAGGCTTGAAAACAGGCAAATGTAGGTGGTTCGGGTGGAATTTTGCTTTGACTTTTGGTGGGTTCTGAGCCCCTGGGATCACCTCCCCAAAAGATTCCAGCAATGCGCCCCTGCCCACCAGCTTTCCTGACAGCGGATGGGTGGTGCCATGTACAAGTCTGACCCCTGGTGGCCACAATTAGTGTCTCTACAATGCATGTTAGCCTCAAACATGGGAAAAGATTTCACATTTCCTGGTTCTTCTTGTCCTGCCAAGATTCCAAGAGCCAGCTGTCCGCTACCAGCCCCGCCTGTTCGAGTGCTCCAACCAGACAGGGCGGTTTATCATGACAGAAGTGGTGGGCTTCTGCCAGGATGACTTGGACGAAGACGATGTCATGTTACTTGACACTTGGGAAGAGGTCAGTGGAATTCCCTCCTCCCCCCTCTGTGTTGGGAGCTGTGTGTTTTTGTTGGCTTGACTTATTTTAATGCCGTATTCAGCCTGAAGTTCAGAAGAGCATCTTCCACCCAGGATCTCAAAGTGCTTTGCCAATATTTACACCCCAGTAAACGCAGGCCAGCGTAATTAAGAATACCGAGCACTTTTACACCACTTTCCAGCCTACCTATTAAAGCTCTTTACAAAGGAGGTCAGTCTCATTAGAAGATCGGATGGGGAAACCGAGGCACTGCGGTATAGTGATTTGCCCAAAGTCAGCCAGCAGGATGAGAATACAATCCAGGTCTCCTGAGTCCCAGGGCAGTGCTTTAGCCACTAGGCCGCACTGCCCAGTGGAGAAAGTACAGTGTTAGACCTATTCAGCAGATAAGAAACAGGCACCATGCCTGGGATTTTCAAAGGGGCCTGAGGGAGCTCAGTTCCCAAATTCCTTGAGATCAGTGGCAGAGCCCGTACTAAAATCCAGTCGGTTTTAAGGCCAGACGGGTCCATTAGACCATCTAGTCTAATGGACTCTAAGCAGGACGTGTCAGCTCCACTGGGCTCAGGCTGTAGCGGTTTGGTGAGCTGTTGCTCTTGCAGTTTGGTGGGTGCCCTGCCAGGAGGGAGGGAATTACGTTGCAGTTCTGAGAATCCTCTGCCTGCTCTGAACCGCAGTGAGCGTGTGCAAGTAGCTATTCACAGCCTGGCTGGGTGACCATTCAGGCGCCCTATAGCAAAGCATCAGGATATGACTTTGCCAACACATGTAAAGGGACGTGTTCTCTTTGTCACACAGATAAGCAGTTAGTGTCACTGACGCGCTAGCCCCACCCCCAAATCCTCTTCCATGTACTATGGGGCGGCTCTAAGGTTTCTGCCGCCCCAAGTGCAAAAGTTCCGCGGCAGGACTGTGGGAGGTCCACGGCTCCCGCGGCCTTGTCGTCCCCGCCGCCAAAATGCTGCTGAATCCGTGGGAGCCGCAGACCTCCTGCCGAAATGCCACCGAACACAGCCTGACTGCTGCCCTGATGGCAAACATCAGACCACCCCAGGCACGCGCTTGGAGCGCTGTGCTATAGTCGGTGATCAAAGCCTGCTCTACGTTTTAGGGGACAGAAGTGAGTAGAGGTGGACTGAAAACTCAGCACTCGGATCTGGCTCCAGATTAGGTTTGAGTTCTAGGCCAGACCAGCACTAGGGTTTGGGGTTGACTGCATTGGACATTGGGATGTCTCCGCCACAGAGGGGAGCAGGTAGACTCCAGCAGACATCAACAAGTTTAGGCTTGAAATTAAACAAAGGTTTCTAACCATCAGAGGAGTGAAGTTCTGCAACAGCCGAGCAGGCGGGGCAAAACACCGAACTGGCTTCAAGACTGACCTTCGTAAATTTATGGAGGGGATGATACGATGCGAGATGGCCTACAATGGCACGTAGCTGATCTGCGACTGTGAGCAGCAAATATCTCCAATGGCTGGTGGTGGGACACTAAATGGGGAGGGCTCTGAGTTACCACAGAGAATTCTTTCCCTGGTGGCAGGCCGGTGGGTCTTGCTCACATGCTTAGAGTCGAACCGAGGGGCATATTTGGGGCTGGGAAGGAATTTTTGGATGGGTCAGATTGGCAGAGACCCTGGAGGGGTTTTGCCTTCCTCTGCAGCATGGGACACGGGTCACTTGCAGGTTTAAACTAGTGTAAAGGGTGAATTCCTCGTAACTTGAAGTCTTAAGCCATGATTTGAGGACTCCAGTAACTTAGCCGGAGGTTGAGGCGTGGTGTGGGGGGTGGTTCTGGGGCCTGCCATGTGCAGGAGGTCAGACTAGATGAGCACGACAGTCCTGTCTGACCATAAAGCCTATGAGACTCTCACTAATTCTGTGTGAGCTCGCGAGAGAAAAATAGCAGCGGCATTGCGGCGGTTTGGGCTAGTCCCCTGAGCTTGGACCAGGGGACTGGACAGGCTTGGACTTCAGTGGCTAACCATTGCCACATTGTCCAGCTCAAGAGGTGCTAGGGCTAGTCTGTCAACCCAGGCCGGGATGCTCCCAGCTGCATTGGAGAAATACCCCTAGAGTGCTGCTCTCATGAGCTGGCTGCTGTTTCAGAACCAAGTCTGATATGGTGTGTAGAAATTTGGTGATATCCCTTTAAATAGTTCAGAAGCCCTTTAGTGCAGCCTCCCTGTCCTCTATTGTTGTAGAAGCCTGCCAGGGTCACAGTGTTCAAAGGCTGCTCGGCCTTGTACGTCTGTCCGTAATATATGGAGATATACCTACCTCATAGAGCTGGAAGGACCTTGAAAGGTCATAGAATCCAGTCCCCTGCCTTCACTAGCAGGACCAAGTACTGTTCCCTGGCAGGGTTTTTTTCTTTTGCCCCAGATCCCTAAATGGCCCCCTCAAGGATTGAACTCACAACCCTGGGTTTAGCAGGCCAATGCTCAAACCACTGAGCTATCCCTCCCCCCTTAGCTAATCAGTGCTGTCATTTGGAATCCTGTGTGGTTACTTCATATTCTTACTGCAAAGCCCCACCACGGAAAAACAGGCCCTGCCTGCTTTCGGAGTCAATCCATAATCAAAGTCACAAGGACCGTTTCAGAACCAGCCAGTCCAATCAGAACCTGACATCCCGAGGAGGCTGATTTCCTGGTTCTTGTTTTAGACCCATCTCTAGAGTGACTAATAGCATTTCTGGTGGCTGATGAATGAGCCCACTACATATTTTCTAGCCCTGAGCGGTGCCATCTGGGAAACCACTTTGCTGCTGAGGCCTGCATGATGTGGTACCCGCTTATATGGAGCTACACATTCTTCTCAGGACATCTGCCAGACCATCATTTAATATATAATTTGGTTCCACAAAATAATTTGACCAGTGCAGCAAACTACCAACAAGACGGGTTCACTGTGCTTTGCCCCAGACACGTGTCTTGCTCTGATATCCAGTTATCACAATTATCAATAGGGAGGGAGACTAGCCATCCAGGTCTCCAGTGGTTCTTACCCTTCACTTGTCTTCTCTCTTCTCCCACTGTAGATTTTCCTTTGGATCGGCAAAACCTCCAATACATATGAAAGAAATGAGGCTATTTCCTCAGCCAAAGACTATCTGAAGACCCATCCAGCCGGAAGAGATTTAGCAACACCAATACTAATGGTGAAGCAAAGCTATGAACCACTCACATTCACAGGCTGGTTCAGTGCTTGGGATCCGTATAAGTGGAGTGTAAGTTACTGGGAAATCTGTGTGTCTTGTCTGTCTGTGTATATATATTGCGCAGAAATATCAGTGGGTAGGGGTCTACATATTCTCTACTGTGTGTAGAATAAAAACTAGTGAATGTCATTTGGGATTCATCACAAATAGAACTAAGTGAAGCAGTTGCTTTAATGATTTGTTTTTCAATTAAATGCAGTTTTTTGGGGGAAAAATACATATATAGTTGAAAATATAAATATTTAATCAAAACCCCAAATCCTGAAACCCGGATTCCAAGCTTGCCTAGCTCTAGTTAAAGACGAGCAGTTTAGGCCCAACATCTAGATTGTTCAGATGCTTGTCTGTTGTGTTTTTAAATTTTCATCCAATCAGATTGTTTCGGTTTTTTTAATTAATTTAACACAATCTTGCTGATACACGGCCCTCCAGTGCTATGAAGCCAGCCTCCAGCCACCTGAAGGCGCTAGAGTGCACATGAATGGAGTAGAAATAGCAAGTGAAACTGAGTAGTGTTGAAGAGATTTTGGTAAGCGAAATGGTGGAAAACTACAAATAGCTTCAGCTAAACCCAAGCATTCAGAATCATGAGATTGGCTTAAAATCGTGAGATTGTAAAAAAGTAATAAATCTTGTGTTCTTTGTATTTGCCTTCTGGTGTTGGAGTTTTTAGGAATCATATTTTCAAGCTTTCCCTTGCAACCACAAAGGCTAAAAACTTTATTTAAATGACATCTGAGATTCTCACATAATCCCATGATTCCAGGAACTGGGGCTATAAGGAAAACACCAGATGTCATGAGAGTTGGCATCCCTATGGCTTTCAGGGCCATGTGGTTTCCCTACATGGGTTATTCCTGTTCAGGGGATGGGGAATTGCTGAAATTCTGCACTGAGGAGGGATTACTACAAATTCTCTCTTCAGTGGCGGTGAGATTTTCCCACCCTTGCAAAAGGGGCGGGTGATTAGGATCCCAAAACTAGCAGGTCCCAGGGGACCCCCAGAGGCAGTGCAGAGGACCTGTGCCACTGTGTTTGTTCCCAGATCCCACTCATCCCCTGACAGACAGGCAGGAGATAAATGGAGGCCATAGCAAAGGGTATACTGCACCCAAGGATGCAGCATGAGCTCTTAATTCACTCGGAGACTGATGTAGATCTCAAAGCTGCACATGTTCCTGTCTTGCAGCCACAGTTCCTGGGATTCTGCATCCCAGCTCATGTGGCATTGCCCTAGATGCTGGTTTGAGGAGCAGGAGGATGTTGTAACTGCAGTTTGAACTTGCTCACTGAAATAAAAGTGGCCTTTTCTCTGACTCTGATTCTCATAACTCTCTTTACCTTTAGGATGGCAAGTCCTATGAGGAGATGAAGAATAGCTTAGGAGATGTGTCTGGCATATCAGAGATCGCAGTGGTGAGTGGACACACAAGTTGTAGCTAGAACATCTAGATTTTTCCTGTGCCACCATGGTTAAAAGCTTGTTTCTATTACCCGAGTAAAAAGACCAGTTGCTGTTGGTAAACAAAAGATTCATAGATTCCAAGGCCAGAAGGGACCATTGTGATCATCTAGTCTGACCTTCTGACATAGGCCAGAGAACTTCCACCAAAATAATCTCTAGAGCAGATCTTTAAGAAAAACATCCAATCTTGATTTTAAAATGGTCAGTGATGGAAACTCCACCACGAGCCTGGGTAAATTATTTCAATGGTTAATTACTCTCACCATAAACATTGACACCTTGTTTCCCGTCTGAATTTGTCTCACTTCAACTTCCAGCCATTGGATTGTGTTAGACCTTTCTCTGCTAGACTGAAGAGCTCATTATTAAATGTTTGTTCCCCACGTATATAGCTATAGACTGTGATCAAGTCACCCCTTAAACTTCTCTTCGTTAAGCTAAATAGATTGAGCTCTTTGAGTCAGTCACTATAAGACAGGCCTTTTATCCTTTTTAATCATTCTCACGGCTCTTCTTTGAACCATCTCCAATTTATCAACATCTTTCTTGAATTGTAAGCACCAGAACTGGACACAGTATTCCAGAAGCGGTGGCACGAATGCCAAATACAGAGGTAAAATAACCTCTCTATTCCTCCTCAAGGTTCCTAAGCTATATATCCCTGGATCACTTTAGATTCTTTGGCCACAGAGTCACTGTGGGAGTTCATGTTCACTTGATTACCCACCATAACACATGAATCTATTTCAGAGTCACTGATGGTCCCCATCTTATAAGTACAACCTACCATCTTTGTTCCTACATGTATACGTTTACATTTAGTCATATTAAAATGCATACTGTTTGCTTCCACCCAGTTTACCAAGCGACCTGCATTGCTCTGAATCAGTGACTTGTGCTCTTCATTATTTAACAGTACCCCCATTTTTGTGTCATCTGCAAACATTAGTAATAATTTTATGTTTTCTTGCAGGTCATTTAAAAATGTTAAATAGCACAGGGCCAAGAACTGATCCCTGTGAGGCCCCACTGGAAAAACAACTGCTTAATAACAATTCCCCATTTACAGTTACATTTTGAGACCTATCAGTTAGTCAGCTTTTAATCCACGTAATGCGTGTCATGTTAATTTCATGTCATTCTACCTTTTAAGCAAAACCAACTCAAACACCTTACAGAAGTCTATGATGTCAACACTTATGTCTTTATCAACCGAACATAATCTGATAAAAAAAGATAGCAAGTTAGTTTGACAGGATCCATTTTCCATAAATCCATGTTGATTGGCATTAATTACATTACCCTCCTGTAATTCGTTATTAATAGAGTCCTGCATCAGCTGCACCATTATCTTGCCTGAGATTGATGTCAGGCTTCATCTTACCTAAGTTATCCCATTTACCATTTTCAAATATTGGCTCAGCGCTAGCGTTCTCCCAATCTTCTGAAACTTCCCTAGTACTCCAAGACTTATCGAAAATCAGCATTAACGGTCCTGTGAGCTCCTTGGCTAGTTCTTTTAAAATTCTTGGATGCAAGTTATTCGGACCTGCTGATTTTAAAATGTCTGTCTATAGTAGCTTTTGTCTAACATTCCCCAGAGATACTGGTGGAATGGAAAGAGTGTTATCATCATCATATGATGGGAATATATCATCTTTTTTCCCCCCAAATACAGAACCAAAATATTTATTGAACACTTGGCTTTTTTAAATTATTGGTGATAATTGTACCATTTCCATGTTGCAATGCACCTGTATCATTGTCAGAATTCTTTTTGTTCCTAATATATTTTAAGAACTTTTTCTTGTTGGTCTTCACTCTGCTGGCCATAGATTTCTCCTAGTGTCCGTTTGCTTCCCTTATCAATTTTCTACAGTTTCTAACATGTCATTTATACTTATTACTACCAACTTTGCCTTTCTTCCATTTGCTATATTCTTTATTTTTAATTGGGGTTTTATAATATAATGTACTGGTTAGAGCAGGAAATGTGAAGCCACAGTGTCTATTATTGTATGTTCTCAAAGTGTTTCTGTGTTTCTCTGGTAACTCCCAGTGAAATAGGTATAACGGTCTATAGCTTCTGTACTACACATAGCTCCCACGGGCTTCAACCAGAGCTGCACAAAGGCATCTGACGGCATGGCTTGGCCTTATGGTCAGCTGCTATACAAGTTACAGATGAAAAAAAAATGGGCGGGGATCTTTGGTGGAGTGATCTCAGCACTATGGGCTGCTATTAATGATGGCAAAGAGATGCCAAGTACCGATGATAAATGTATGGATTCCACAGGGACACTCTTGTTCTGTATTTGTACAGCACCTGGCACTATGGGGTCCTGGTCTGTGACAGACTCCTGGGTGCGACCGCAAATACAAAAAATAAGTCAAAATAAGATACAATATTCAAAATTTTAGCTGGATTGGTTAGCTGTGATCGGTCACATGGTATTGTTTCCGACCCCAGATTGGATCAGTGTGATTCTTAGAAGGAGGGCAGGGAGAAGCTACTGGCCAGCCAGTTTTGAACCATGCAGAGAGAGAGCAGTTTAGGGAGAGGAAGTAGATGAGCATGACAATTGAGAAAACTTCCGACCTTTTCCTTTATGCCTCACACAGGCCTTTGCCAAGGCACCATTAGTGGAAAAGTCACGCTACTGTAAGCAGTATTGACTGGATATTTATAGTTTGCAATCACCGTGGCATCTGGGTTCTAACGCCATGACGTAATGTCTGATGGTTGATAGGAAACTGCTATATTGAGTAATATTATGGGCTACAAGTTCTCTACTGCTTGAGGGTCCTTGTCAATGGACCAATGGGTCCCTATCCACCCCTCCCCCCTTTGATATTTTAACCCAACTTATCACATACTAAGAAAAGACCCACCTGTCCCAGGTTGGAAGAAACATCCCAGGAAATCACAGAGTCATCCACAGGTCTACTGAACCTGCCCAATGTCACTGTACCCCGCAGGACCTTAACAACGCCAATCTGAACAAGAGAAACGAAAACAGTAAACCTAGTAGCCCCCCTGGTTCGAGAGCGGAGAGAACTTCACCGGCATATAAACCACACGCCAACAGCGGCATCAACAGCACTAGCAACTCACAGAACAACAACGTCCCTTCGGTAAATTCGGAAGTGACCAATGGAAATGGAGCCTATCCCAGAGAGGTGCTGACCAACAAGACAGTCGATGAACTTCCAGAAGGTGTGGACCCCGCTAAAAAAGAGGTGAGAGAATTGTCCAAGCATCAAGTTGATGCAATTCCAGTGGCACATTTAGTCAAACGTAAGTGAGACCTATTGCTCTTTAGGTTAATTAAGCTTTGCTTCAGGCTAAGGGGGTGCACTGGGTAACTGAGGAAAGGCTAGACAATAGAATTAGGGTGTTCATCATACTAAACACAAAGGTGATTGTTCTGTAGAGCTGATTAAAAACTGGACTTTCCTTCTCATTGGAAATTCTAATGTTTCTATCCTTGTTTTCATCCCAGATTGGGACAAAAAGGTGAAAGGTTGAAACTTTCCTGGGAGAAAACATTTATAAAACGTATTGATTCAGAAATATGGAAATGTTTCATTTTGACACTTTCAACTGAAATAAAAGGTTTCTGTACGTCTACAGTCCAAGGCCCATATGAGACATGGGCACCAGGGACCCAGAACTACAACTCCCAGGAGGCACTGTGGCACAGAGATTAAGGTTGACCCCAAATAAAATGAAGTGTTTTGTTTTGTGTTGACAAAATCAAATGTTTCATTTAGATTTTCCGCAGCAGAAAATTCTGCCAAATTTGATCTCTTCCCTTGGAAAATAGATGGTAATGAAACCCCCTTCTCGGATGGGCAAAGGTTTCATTCAGAATTTTTCTTTTGGCCCTAATGTTTTGCCAGATACCAAAGCCAAAGTCAGATAAATATGCACCATTCCTGCACAATCCAGGCTCAACAAGGGTTTAATCATCTTGAGGCAGCATGTCTGATAGCAACTGACAGTGTCAGAGTGAGGTATCCGTCTTCAGCTGAACTTTTAGCACCACACTGCAGGAACTAACTGTACCGGTTGTGCTAATGTTCACACTGGAGTTGTTCAGGAAACAGGTGTTTTCTCTCCTGTGGAAACAAACAAAAATGCTTGTTTGTCTTCTACAGAGTTTTTTGGATTTTCATTGGAAACCTGAAAATCAAACCTTTTTGAAACCTTTTTTTGTTTTCAGTAACTGGGAAATTTCAGTTGGTTGAGCAAAAATGTTTGGTTGTACTGAAAATTTCACCTGAAAACCTCCCCAAAATGTTGTCCTGTAGAAATTTGTATTTAGACAAAATAGCCCTTTTCCATTTTAAAAAAAACCCACAATAAACTTTAATGGAAACATTTCAGCCCTGGGGGACATTCAGCTGTGTGCAAAGGGCTGGCGTGAGATCTATGCACCAATTAAGTCCTATTTGAGCTGCTAATCGGCACCTAAGCAGTGCATGGGCCTTGTATGGACTTCCACAAAAGGGTGAATTTTGCCCACTCTACATAATGGCTGTTATGGGTGGATTGTGCACAAGGAAGCAGCAAAGAAGTGTGTGCACATTCCAAATTGTTAGCTCCATCTTATGCTTCTGGGCACACCATAATTCTACTCTATTCGGCCCATCACATGCTTTTTGGCTGCAAACTCATTGGTGCAGGAAGAGTGTGCTGGTCACACTTCACCCCTTGTGTGGCACGGTGTACATCAGTAGCACTGTGGAGGGCACCACAAGGACTATGCACCACTTCAATTTTAGGATTCTGGAGAGAGGGTGTAAACTTCATCCTGTACAAAAGACACTAACTGAGGGTGACTGTTTCTCTGCTGCCATTTTCCTCTGCAGTTCTATCTATCTGATGCAGACTTCCACGATATCTTTGGGAAATCCAAGGATGAGTTCTACCAGATGCCCAGATGGAAGCAGCAGAACGAGAAGAAACAGCATGGACTGTTTTGAAGCAGAGACTGTCCTGCACCTGCTGGCTGTGGAATGAAATCATGATCTCTGTAGCCACAGGAGGGGAATGCAGATACTTGTCCAAAAAAACCTATGCAAAAACCCAAACCAACCCCCCCAATCCAGGCCAAGCACAGCTGCAACCTCTAGGGTCAGACAAGCTTCATTGAACAGCTCTGCCTTCCCCCCCCCCCCCTGCAAACCGTGGAAATTAGAGACCCATCTCCTCAAGGCTGACTCGATGTTTTCATCTTTTCTTGCCAGTTTTATACCATTATTGCCAGTAGCTGTGAAGACCTGTCTGTGTAGAATTAGTGCATTGTACATAGCATGACAGTTGCCACGTTTTCAAAGCCGGTGTTTTCATTGTGGAACATAAATACTGTATGGTAGGTTGCTCAGTTCTCAGGTTTGAGAGGAGGCAGGACAAATACAAAGATGTAGTGGGAACGGGAGTAGCCAAAGTAGAGTAGATGAGGGATACTCACGGGGACAACGTCCAGCTCCCACAAGTGGTTTTTGCCCAGTAAGGAATAAAGATCATAAATGTTTAAATAAAGTTCATAACCTGACGTGATAAAAATTCATCAGAACCTGGCTCAAAAAAATAACATTTTTAATTTATTACATGACTTATGAAAAAAAGCAGAGACGTAGCGTCAGGGGCAGCTGTCAATGTCCAGAGCTGAGTCAGGCTCTGATTTTTACCCTTGGAACTCTATGCTGAATCCTTTCTCCATACAGACCCCAGTGGATTCACATTCTGGATTCACACGGATTATAAGGGTCCGTCCATGTGCATCCAATTGCAGGATCAGAGTCTTAGGGAAGCTATTAGGTTTTCACTGGTATAACCAGGAGCAGAAAGTCGTCCTTAGATGATTTTGTCTTCACAGGGCCTCTCTTAATCGGTCACCACATTCTGCTCTGGGTACAAAGCTCACATTCCATATCACTTTTTGAATTTTGATTTGGGGCCCATTGGTGATTATGATTTACTGGATTCAGCTGTAAAAAGATCAATGTGACAATGGCTACAGTTTCAGCTTTGTTCCGTTCAAACCCAAGCAGTGATTTCACATAAACAACCAAAAGTCATGCTTTAAGGATGTTCTTAATAAAAATGCCTGTGATTGGCTCATTCCAGTGGGGGGAAACTCTGCCCATCTGAAAGAGCCACGCCTCCCACCGGTAAAATAGCCTGGAGATTTTGTGGTCATTGATGGGATTTCAAAAAAATAGTTTTGTAATAATGTCTGGCTGGATTGTCAGCCCGTGAGCTGGAAAACTTGTCTATCCCCAGAGCAAGTATAACACAGGGCATAGGCCTTGTCTTCACTACCCGCCGGATCGGCAGGTAGTGATCGATCTGTTAGCGATCGATTTCTCGCGTCTGGTACACAGAGTACAGACAGCAGGGCTACAACAATACTGCACATTCAGGCATCGGACAGTTGACATACAACTGACCACACTGGGTCAGACCAATGGTCCATCTAACCCAGTATCCTGTCTTCCATCAGTGGTGGGTGCCAGATGCTTCAGAGGAAATGAACAGAACAGGGCAATTTATCAAGGGATTCATTCTGTCATCCAGTTCTGACCGTCAGAGATTTATGGACTCCCAGAGCATGAGGTTGCATGCCTGACCATCTTGGCTAATAACAATTGATGGACCTGTCCTCCGGGACCTTATTTAACTCTTTCTTCAGCCCAGTTATACTTTGGGCCTTCACAACATCCTCTGGCAATGAGTTCCACAGGGTGACTATGCATGGTGTGAAGAAGTACTTCCTTATGTTTGTTTTTAAACCCGCTGCCTATTAATTGGATTGGGTGACCCCTGGTTTTTGTGCGAACTGAAGCGATAAACTGTTCTTCCTTATTCACTTGGTCAACATCATTCATGACTGAATAAACCTCTATCAAATCCGCTTCCCCCCCCCCCCTTAGTCATCTCTTTTTTAAGGTGAACAGTCACAGGCTTTTTAATTTCTCTGTGTATGGAAACTGTTCCCTACCCCTAAGCATTTGTGTTGCCTTTCTCTCTACGTTTGCCAACTCTTTATATCTTTTTGGAGATGAGGCAATCAGAGGCACATGCAGTATTCCCGGTGGGGGAGTACAATGGATTTATATAGTGGCATTACGATATTTTCGGTCTTATTGTCAGTCCCTTTTGTAATGGTTCCTAACATTCTGTTAGCTTTTTTGGCTGCTGTTGCACAGGGAGCAGATGTTTCCAGAGAACTATCCACTGTGAGTCCAAGATCTCATTCTTGGGTGGTAAACGCTCATTTATACATCTTCACTTGGTATGTGTAGCTGGGATTATGTTTTCCAATGTACATTATTTCATATATATCACTATTGAATTTCATCTACCATTTTGTTGCCCAGTCACCCGGTTTTGTGAGATTCGTTTGTAAATTCCCATCAGCTTGGACTTAACTGTCTTGAGTAAATTTGTATCATCTGCAAACTTTACTACCTCACTGCTTACCCTTGTTGCAGCTCACTTATGAACTGCACTAGTCCTAGCACAGATGCTTGGAGGACTCTTCTGTTCACCTCGCTCCATCATGAAAACTGACCATTTATTCCTACCCTTTGCTTCCTGTCTTTTAACCAATTACTGATCCATGAGAAGACCTTCCCTCTCATCCTATTACTGCTTATTTTGCCTAAGAGCCTTTAGTGAGGGATCTTGTCAAAGGCTTTAGGTTTGCCAGGATTAGCCCAGGAGACTTTCTTTTAAAAATCGGCATTACGTGAGCTATTTGCTAATCATCTGGTGCAGAGGCTGATTTAAGCGTTACATACCACATACTGCAATTTCATATTTGAGTTCCTTCAGAACCCTTCGGTGAATCCCATCTGATCTTGGTGACTTAGTACTGTTCTATTTATCCATTTGTTTCAGAACCTTCTCTACTGACCTCTCAATCTAGGGCCATTCCTCACACTTGTCACTTTAAAAGAAGGGCTCCAGGGTAGGAATTTCCCTCACATCCTCTGCAGTGAAGACTGTGGTAAAGAATTCATTTAGTTTCTCTGCATCGGCATGGTCGTCCGGGAGTGCTCCTTCACTTGCTCATTCAATGGCCATACTGATTACACTCCAGGCGTTCTGCTTCAATGATACTATATTGGCACAAAAAGTTCCATAGGTGTTGCCCGACTGTAAGAGGAAAGCCAGACTCTAAGGTGGCTCTGGTTCACCAAGGATTTGTGTGTTTAGGGTGTGGTTCCCTGTGGTCATTTGTCAGCAATGTCCCTTCCTGATCGCAAGCATGACACCATCCCCCTTTTCTCCCACTGTGTTTCCTCATTGCTTTTTTATACCTACTGTGAAGCACAGCGACTCTGACTCACTGGAAGCTAAACACCAGGCTTGTTTTTAGATGGTGGAATCTAACTTTCCTGATGCATTTAGAGTGAGCAGCACCTCCATCATGTATGTCAAAATTCATTAGCCAGGATTCCAGACATTGTCGTCCAGTCATGACGCTCACCATTTTTGCGATAGAGGAAGTGATCAAATCAACCTAGCATCTGCCTATGTAAAATCACCCCTTGCTAGGTCATAGGTAGGGTTCATACCAGAGACTTCCCTCATACCATAAGCCTCTACTCCTTGAGCAACATGGCTAGTGAGCAGGAGAGCTGTAGCTGACTCAAGTGTTACACGGTCCAGCCCCTAGAGGGCGACAGACCTGCCGTTTTTGTTATACTAACACATTCTAACTTGGAAACTCTTACCTCTGATTTTTGTGTTTCAGCTTGTGGCTAAAGAGAAATTCCAAAGTGTCACGTAACAAGGGGCTGGGCTGGCTCCTGTGATGGTTAGAGACAGTGCAAGAGTCTCTCTGGAGCTGGTTGAAATGTCAGTGTTTCTTGGTCCCAAAAAAGGGTGTTTAACTGAAGTCATGTAAAGAAAATTGGTTCAATCCAAGTCCTGCTGATGTCTGTACCCCACAGTTGGCATCCAGAGTGGTAGTTTCTGCAGGCAGACCCAGCATTGATTACACCGTGGTAATGGAACTACTAAGTTTCACGTCTAGGTCAGAGTTCAAGCACATGGGTGGGGGCTGAGTCAGGGAGCACATCCTGTTTGCTGTCCACAGTGCCCCCATTCACTGATAATATACTGTCAACCGGAGATCTCACAGCATGTTGCAAAAGGGTGAACATCATTCTCCATCTTCCAGCCAGGTTAACGGAGACACAGAGAGTTAGTGTGTGAGTTAGGTATAAGAGCCATCCTGTGACTCCCGACGTTAGGTCACAACCGCCCCTTTCCAACACACTTACGCAGGTATCAGGATGATGAAAGTGTGGCTGTATAATACACTAGCTGATCATGTTTCCTGCTAGTGCCTGACTCCAGCCACGCTAGCTGCAATTTACCCGCTCCTGACGCCCTCTCCTTTAAATCAGAGGGCGTTGCAGTGTCTTGCTGTTAAGGTCCCATCCTTGCAGATAACCATGGTGTATATCGCCCTGACCCCTTTACAGTTAGATATGCCTAAAACCACAGCCAGGTTCATGTTTTGACATCCAAATCAGCATCACCCGGAGCTGAGCTCTAAGGGCCAGATTTACAAAGGTATTTGGGCACCTAAACATACAAATAGGTGCCTGGCAGGTCTTATGAAAATACCTGAGTTTGATACCCAGCACCTAAATACTTCTGTAAGTCTCATCCTAAGTGCCCAGCACCAAAGCCAATAGGAACTTGATCAGGATTTTCTAAACAATGCACTGAGCAGAGTAGGAGGAAGAGCATAGAAGACTCCCCTGAAGAATGTATTGGGGAAGCAAAGTGAGAGAGCCAGTTTAAGCGAACCGCAACTAAGGAGCCACAGCAGCTAGACAAAGAAGAAATGGCAACAAGGATTATGAGGCCAGCTCCTGATGCACGAGTGAGGAAGCAGGTGAAACAGAGGCATAAATCACCCCACTGCATAATCCAATTTTTATTGCATCGTGTTATCTATTTTGAACACCAAATATGATCAGTGTATGACATCCCGGAAAAGAGGTAAGACTGCCCCACTGTATTCACTTCCTATACACATCACATGTGTGTGACTTGCCCTTTGCATCTCCAGAATTAATCAGTTACACACTGCTGCTCAATAGAGTGCAGTGAATTTTGCCTAAAAGCTTTGCACATGGGCCATAAGTATATAACCTGTTTGATTCAGGAGCGATAGACATACAATAGGATTTGGGCGATTAGTCTGTTTCACTGCAGGTTACCTTCACTCTCGCTCTTGTAACACACAGGAAAATCCCAGTGAGAGGGTTAGTGCTGTCACTCGAATGCTGGCAGGAGAGTTTTACAAACAATAAATCAAAGAGCTATTTCAGCCCACTGCAGAAACATTGCTCTCGTCTCCTTTGTAGAGTGAGAGGCTAACTCAGCTGTACGTAGTTCATAAATGCAGAGAGACCCTGGGCCTTCATGAACACATAGCTTGACTTTAAGACACTGCTGCGAAGTGTTAGACAGAGTGGTCCGCTTTCCTGCTGCTAGCCGCGTGATGCTGGGCTGACATTCAGATCGCGCTTGTCATCGCAAAGGATCAAGGGAGCTTCACAAAACCCCCAGAAAATTAGCCAGTGATTACTTCCCTCCCTGCCAGGCTCAAGGGCAGTAGCTGTTGAACAGTGCAAGGCCACGCTACTGAACCGCTTTAGGGGAGGGAATGAAGAACCCACCAAACTGGAATGGGATCAGGATGCTACCCCCTGGCCTAATACCCTTATTCTTAGGAAAATCAGCAGGTTCTTTAACAACCCCGCGTGAGAAGGACACTGGTGTAACAGCTCCCCAAGCCAAGCAGCTCCCGGTCTCCTACCCTTCCACTGGGTTATTGCTTCCTCCCTATTTAGCCACAGAACGTGCAGAATACGGGGAGTGCCTGCAACCAGCAACCAGTCTCTCAACCCGAGTGTTACTGCAGTGGATCTAATCGCAACCTTGAACCTTGACCAGACAGCAGCTCCAGGTTACAACAGTGTAAAGTTTCAGGAGCCCTCTGAAACTAGCCCGAAATAAAGGCCTGGGGGCTGTGTAACCCACTGGTCAGTGTGTGTTACGCATCCCCCTCTGTGCTCGGTCCACAGGCAGCGAGTGTTGCAGCCCCAGCTACAGAGCGTTGGCTTTTTAGCTTAAGCTGTAGCAGCTCATGGTTTAGCTTGGGAGGTCCCAGGTTCAATCAGCAGCTTCCAGCGGCGGCCGTCAGACCTGCAAACCTCTGGCCATGTGTTGCAGTCCCCAGTGTACGGCAGACCTAGTTATGACTTCCCTAGGTCTGCATTTCCTTTTGCATCTTCCGGGGCAAAGGCAGCAGCAGTGTGTATGTGTTACTTGGGACACGCAGAGTGGAACAGAGAGAGAGAGACGCTCCAGAGCCACATGCGGCCAGCGCTGGAGCAAGGATATTTTGCGCCCTAGGCAAAACTTCCACCTTGTGCCCCTGCACCCCCGCAGTCCCTCCCTGCCCACAGCATCACTTCTTATAAACTTTCCAAATACTTTCAAAAATACCCCCTTTTTAGTCACATATACTTCCTTACGTCATTCTTTCATATCGAAATCTACTACATTTTATTCTACCTTTAGAATATCCGATTATTGTTATTAATAAAATTAGAAGGGCGGGTACTCCATCATACACCAACTGACAATATCAATATGACAAATTTCAACGACCTACATAGGCACATTCGCACATAAACCTATACACTCAAGTACTTAACATACACACGCAATTGACACAAAGTATTAGTGAAATGCTGCAGCAGCACTTGCCAGAGTCAGATCTGAAACAACTCAACGAAAATAGTTCGCCTCAGTCGACAACCTCCGAAAAGTAGTAAACCTGTCGGCACGGGTAATGGCTGCGCGCGACAAGGAAAATGACATCCTTGCCACTTGTACTCTAGTGTAGCAGTACGGTTGTGTCTGCAACGCAGAGCTGGTGCAGGCTATAGCTATAATGTACGAGAACGACAAGTTAAAAGGCACGTTCAACAACGTTTCTCTTTTCTTTATTCATTCGTTTTCCAGCAATAGTGTAAAAAAAACCATTTTGGGCACCGCTTTTAGGCGCCCCCAATCTTGGGGCCCTAGGCAGCCGCCTAGTTCGCCTAGTGGTTACACAGGCCTTGCATGTGGCTCTTCAGAAGTTAATAGGCGGTTCCTTGTATAGGCACCAACTCCAGGGCTGGAGCGACTGGCGCCAACTTTCCAATGTGGTGGTGGGTGGGGGTGCTCACTGCTCAACCCCTGGCTCTGCCGCTGGCCCTGCCCCGACTTCACCCCTTCCTGCCCCCTCCCCTGAGCCTGCCATGCCATCGCTGCTCCCCTCCGAGCCTCCTGCACACCACAAAACAGCTGATGGGGAGGTGCGGGGAGGGAGGGGGAGGCGCTGCTCAGTGGGCGGGAGATGCTGGGAGCTGACGGGGGGCTGCTGACGTATTACTGTGGCTCTTTGGCAATGTACATTGGTAAATTCTAGCTCCTTCTCGGGCTCAGGGTGGCACCCTTGTCCTATCCCTCCAGGGGATAGAGGCTTCAGTGCCTATACTGCACCTCTATAAACAGCCTAAAAATGACACAGTCCCCCTTGATTGGAGAAGAAGCCACCAGCAGACATGTTCCTTCCTCCAACTAGGCTGACTACTTTCATGCTCCTATTAGTGTGGTGTGAGGCCCATTCACACTCGGTGAGTTATAAATATAACATCCATTAAAACTTATGTGCTGAAGAGGTGTGTTTTTCTCATCAAAGAGCCACATGGCCTTAAGGACTGGCTAGGTTGCCTTGATCCTTCCATCACCTGGCTGAACGCAGCCCAGCTTGCTAGCTGCCTGGTTCTCTTTAATGACATTTCCCCCAGTGTAAGAAGACAACTAATAGGCACCACCCTGTGTGTGGAGGGTATTTCACAGATCACTCCTTTCTCTCTTGGGTAAATGTCCTGAACCAGCCACTCTCTGGGTGGGAGTGTGGGGATGACGTCAGTGCTTCAGTAACTATGATCCTTCATTGCTGGTTCTAGTTACATCAGGGTGTTTGCCATATGTCCAGATGCCTGGATTAGCCATAGCTCTACGGAAACCGCAGTCATTCCTCTCACGCCCCTCCTTGCTATGGACCCCTTTAAGTCTAGCTACCTCATTGGAATGCTTTTGATTTCATTTTGGAGGTCGTCAGGATAAGGCTTAATCAGAAACAGCTGAAGCACTGAGTGATTTCAGAAAGATCCCTTACCCCCTCATCTGGCTGAAGAGAAATGATCCACCAGTCTCCAGCTGAGCGATCACTGCTTTTGGCCTGACGGTGTCTACACTGCAAACCGGAGGTACGATTCCCAGCATGAGTCCACTGGAGAGGCCATTTGCCTATGTTAAATAAGACAGTCCTTTTTGTAGGTGACTTGTCCCACATCCAATATTGAAACAAAACCAGACATGCCGCTCCACCCCAGCCAGTGTGACTGTAACCGTGCCCTAGTGGGTCACAACTGAGGATGCCAAATTCACGACAAACTGCTGAGAAATAGGGCGAACACAACCCAAAACTGGTGGTTATTCTTTTATAAGGCCTTGTCTATGCTACCGGCTGGATCGACACGTAGAGATCGATTTATTGGGGATCGATTTATCGCATCTCGTCAGGATGTGATAAATCGATCCCCAGAGGCACTCTTGTCGACTCCGGAACGCCAGCTCGCCAAACGGCGCAAGGCAGAGTCAATGAGTTAGCCCGCTGTTGACCACTGCCACCGTGAGGACAGCAGGTAAGTCAACCTAAGCTGCGTCGACTTCCGTTATGCTATTCACGTACCTGAAGTTGCGTATCTTAGGTCAACCTTCCCTGCTAGTGTAGACCAGGCCTAAGATGTACCAAACCAGCCACAAAAGTAAACTCCTGTCTCACCACACTGAGAAGAAAAGAAAATAGAGGCAGTTTCTTTAGACATTCCAGTTCTTATATCACCACCAAGAACAGTGGATTCAGAGATGAGTGTTTCTTTTCAACCAGTCTCATCAAATAATAGGTTCTTCTGATCCCAAAGGACCAGCCATACACCCAGGTCAATATATAACTTAGCTCTTACCCAAAAATCACACTCATGCCAATCTCTTAGTATCTCAAAATCTAACTGTTTATTTATAAGAAGAAAGAAAGGTGAGAGTTAAAATAGGCTAAAGGAATAAACTCCATCCAGTAATGGCAAAGCTCTTGGTTCACGCTTGTAGCAGTGATGGAATAAAGTGCTGGCTTAAGTCAAGTCTCTGGAATACACCCACAGCTGGGATGGGTCATTCAGTCCTCTGTTCAGAGCGTCAGTTTGTAGCAAAGTTCCTCCAGAGGCAAGAAGCAGAATTGAAGACCAAATGGAGGTGTTTCCAAGGCCTTTTATACATTTTGCTATGTGGCAGGCAGCTCATTGTTCTTAGGGTGGAAAATGACAGCAACAAGATGGAGTTTGGAGTCACATGGGTAAGTCACATGTCCATGTCCAATTTTGCTCAGTCGTTGCAGGAAGCTATTACCTACACTCCAGACAGCTCATTTACATGACAGTCCACTCAGTGTAGATTGGCATCTCGCATGGTCCATTGTTAACCAAGTGTTTCTTGATGAGCCACTTAATTTGAATAGCAGAGGTAACAAAGAGTCCTGTGGCACCTTAAAGACTAACTAAAGTATTGAAGCATGAGCTTTCGTGGGCTAATATCCACTTCGTCAGATGCAAGCATCCGATGAAGTGGGTATTAGCCCACGAAAGCTTATGCTTCAATACTTTACTTAGTCTTTAAGGTGCCACAGGACTCTTTGTTACCTCTGCTATTCCAGACTAACACAGATACCTCTCTGATTCTTAATTTGAATAGCAGAGGTAACATTCCCCCACATGGCCCAACCTTGCACGCACCGCCAAGGGAGGACTCCCGTCCCCAGAAGTACTGGAACATCCGGTATCCTGGCAATGCATCCATGGCCACCCTAGTGTAGACCGACACGCACTAACTCAATGCCTTGCTGCACGGGCGATGGCTAAGTCTAGCCACCCACGCCCAAGCCCGCCTGCCCCCTTGCTGGGTTCAAGTGCGGGTGGCAGCCCAAGAGCAGTGTCCACGCTGCTACTTTTAGCACGTTAGCTCAAGTCTGGCTACCCGGGCTGTGAATCACAGCCCTGCTGCCGTATAGATGGACCCTTCACTCTCACACCACTTTTCACTTCGGGCTAGATTCACAAGGGGGACGTAGGCACCTAAAGGGGCAGTTAGGCACCTAAATCCAACATGTAGGTGTCCCGTTCATTCACTGGATCACCGCTGAGCTGCCGCCTCACCCTGGAGTTGTCTGAAGTCCCCATCACGGCACTTACATTTCTGTCAGTAAAGTCCCCATGGTGCCTATTGCTGGTGGGCAGGCGCAAAGCCACCAAAGACTTGAAACCACCTGGCAGCTCAGTGCCCAACTCACCTCTAAGCCGCAGCGGGATGCACAAACTAGGCTTTGCCCCCACAGATTGCCGCTGGCGGCAGGAGAGGGTGGTGTGTGTCTCAAGCAGTCTCAGAGCATGACTGGATTAGGATCCCCACAAATCACAGCTGCGGTGACTGTAGCAGGGTATTCTGCGGTGGGGCTCTCAACTTCTGCTGCAGCTGTTCCACTTTATATAAATGATTCAATAGCAACTAGGTCAAAGACCAACTTTACAGCCCAGTGGTCAGGGCCCTTCCCTGGGAGATCGGAGCCCTGGGTTCAAGTCCCTGCTCAGAGTCAAAACTGGGATTTGAACTTGGGTCTCCCATCTCCTGGCTGAGTGCTCCAGTTGGGGGGGGGGGCATTGGGCATGGGGGCACCGCTACCACCTTCTTGGTTTGCCCTGATAAAGGGCTAACCTGCTCTAACAGAGAGATACTCCTCCTGGCTTGGAGTTAATTGCTCAGCTTCCTTTCAGGGGCAGGGCTTCAGCCCCTCCCTCTCCTCAGCACTTCCTATTAGCTAGCTGAAGCAGCTCCCCCTTTAGCACATTGGTGTCTGAGAATCCCTTTTAGGCACCTCACTCCCCACCATGCATGGTATAGGGAGCCTGAGTGTCTGATTTGGGGTTGCAGCCTCCACTAGGTGGGACCCCCCTGGGAGTCCAGCCCCCCCCCCCACTATACAGCTAAAACTTATTCCCTGGGGGCCAGATCCTGCAAACTCTGCCTCCCAACGTAACCCCACGTGATGGCTTGTTTGAACCCAGTCACGGTACTGAAGGAGAGTTTGCAGGGTGGGGGCACACGTTGTGCTTACAGAGCATTTATCGGCTCCTAGCACTTTACAACCAAGGTAAAGTCTCAGGATTCCTGTTTTACAAATGAGAAACAGAGGCACAGCGATGCCACCAGGTTTTTCTCCCGCGTCACTCCCACAAACCATCACAACCATACCCAGTGCCAGTACATTACTCGCTCCCCAATAGGAGCCTCATTTGCTGTGGCTCGGGGGAGCAGTTGCCCGTCCCAGGACCCTAGTTCCCCTCTGACTTTTAGGCATCTGCTTCAAGCAGCAGATTTGGCCTGGTTTTTCCCTCCGACATGACAGCAAGGCAGCCGGGCTAAAGCTGCGTGGCTGTGCCCGTGCACCACATCGCAGTGGCCCTTAATTCTGGCCTGGCAAATTTTTGGCCTCATGCTAGAGGGGCCATGGCAAATGTGCTGCCCCACACCTAGGAAGATGGGGAGGGCAGATTGCCTCAAGCAGCCTCCAGCCAACCAGCTAGAAAGTAGCCGCTGCAGCCTGGACCAATGCGGAGCGAAGAGAAGCAGGGATACCCCAGGCTGGCAATAGGTGAGCTGCTCCTTATCCTGCCCCCCCCCCCCTAGGATGGGACCAGCCCAGTAACCCCCCCAAACAGCCACAGCCTCGGCAGGAAGGCAAACGCAGGGATTCAGACGCAGCTTTGTCGCTCCACTGCTTTTTTTCTGACCCAACACGCCTGCTCCCCAACAGTTACACAACACCCACCTGGAATCTGAACTTCCTAAGAGATAAAACACAAGAGTGGGCTGCCAGTGTCCAGCAAATCCACGTGCTACAGGACACCGGCCTGGAAGTCCTGCTCTACTGCTCCCAAAACGATGATCTTCGTCCTCTGGCTAAAAGGGAGGGTTATGCTATGGAGGGGTTTGTTTGGGGCTAAGATTGACTGGAAAGACCTGCCCCGGCGGTGTGCAGCCTTTTTTATAAGAGGCACCTAGGAAACCCAGGTGGGCCCCTCTTCATTGCTGCAAGACTATAAAAGTGAATCATGGGTCAAAATGAATCTGGGAAGTCTTGGTCAGCAGCTAGGGAAAGCCAGTTGAGGGTATTCCTGACGAGGGAGTGTCTATAGCTTGAGTGCATGCTATCAGAGAGAGTGTGCTAAGAAGCTGTTAGCTCTTGTAGCACTAGTTGATAGTTGTAGAAAACAGGGCTACGCTGAATATATCTTACCTGCTTGTACTGCTGTCGCTAGTACTCCCTTAGCTGCCAGTAACTAATTTAAAGTAAGGGCTTGGCTGGGTATTTTTAATGGTTAGAAACAAATCCTAAGTCCCCAAACAACAATTAAACAGCTAATGGTTTAGATTAAGACCAGCTAACAGCAGTGTGTCCAGAAGAAAGGCTAACGTACAGTAGACTCTCGATTATCCAGGATGATAGGGAAAAAAGTAATTCTGGTTAATAAACTCCTGGATAATCACCATCCATAGGAAATATGGAGAGTGAGGGTAGATTCAGCAGCCATCCTGCACCGGGGGGAGGGGGTGTTGGTTCACTGGCTGCCCTGCGCCCTGGTAGGGGTTTTGTGTGTGTGCTGGGGGCGGCAGCAAAGCCAGAGCCGGCCCGGTGAGTTGCGCATATTTTTTTTTGACATCCTGGTTAATCCACATCCTGGATAATCGAGAGTCTACTGTATCTGTTAGCAACCACTGCAGCAAAATACATCTTCCATCAGAAGCGCTAATGAATAGAGGGGTTTTGTTGTGTTGGTTAAAGGTCACTCAACTGGGCTATTTTGGACAAGGGAGTGAGTGAAACAGGGCTCAAAGAAACACTGACATCTGTTCTTCACCCAAGTGCTTTGTGCCTCTAATCGTGGCATGCATTAGAACAAAGTGAAACTGATGAAATATGGACAATGAAACAGAAAAGACTTACATTCCTCAGGTGTGCATTACAAGAAGTACCCCAAAAAGGAGGAAGGATGAAAAATAAATCAGATATTTTTCAGAATGTTTTCATTTTTAATAGTCTGAAGTATGATCAGTAACACAAGAACGGACAATGGTTGAAAATATATTATTTTCTCTCTACATGATTTCTCTAGCTCTGTAGCTGTATTTTGGAAAAAAACAGAACACCCCACACACCTTACTGCTTTCATTTTCGGAGAGCTGTTTACTATGCTAAGATGTTCAGTGAAATAATAATCAGATAAATAAACATTTACAATGATTCTTTCTGCTGCTTTTTTCTCAGCATCGCCTTATTCAAAAAGATGTTTTCTATACACTGAAAACGTTTTACATACTGTATTTAAAAACAACCACCTTCTGTACATTCAGGTTAATCCACTTACATTGTCTTCTGTGAAATTAATTCTCTGTGGTCATCCTGTGTTTAAAAAAGAATTCCCCCACTTTTAATGGCTTCTTTCCTTTGAAGAATGTAATTCAGCCCTGTTCTTGCTGGATGCAAATAACACATCAGTGGAGTAGTGTTCATGTATTTTTCATCATATTACAAAATAAAAGTGATCTTTGTAGTGTAGCTTTTTATACTGTAGTAAAGAGGACAGAACGGAGTCTCACTTTAGGATTTAAAAGCGTGGAGGATGAACCTGATCTGAAGCCAACAGGTGTCTGTCCACTGACTTCATTGGCCTTTGGATCAGGGCTTATTTGTCCACCGTATATTGCTTATACAAAGTTTGGCTGTGCACCTTTACAATGACAAGGATGCCAAGGTCACATCTGCCCTCCAGTGAGCAAACACAATACCCTTAACTAAACCAAAATCCATTTAAAATCCATTTAAAATCCTATAAAAATAGGAGTAAAATAATAAGAATTACCATTCAGTAAAAATCAAAATGTGTTGAATAGTCTTATTAACAAAATCTCAACAGCAGTGTCAGAATATTTTCAGCATGATGAATGGAGGGTGTGTACAGAATAAAGGATATTTTTAGCAGCATGGGAGTGAGGCTGCACTGATGTATACCTCTGCCAAGCCCAGAGAAGGCACAGGGCAGAATTTGCTCTTTCAGTTCATTTTTAGTCTTTAGCAGTGTCCATTGATTCTTGAAAGATGGGTTCCTCTGCTGGGTCTAATTATTGTCCAGAATATCGATGTGCACAAAAAGCATGGCTGACGGGTATGGGTCCCCATTCTTGGTCAAAAGATGAATGTGGCGGTAGCCTGGAATGAGGAAATACACAGACACACGCGTTCAGTTTCAAGTGCCGATGTGGCTGCTACTCTGAATGTTTCCCACGCGACACCGTGGCGTTGGATGTAAAGATGTGAGCGAGCGGCTTAGATTTTAGACACAGGACTAGGGGCATTTCTACTGCAATGCTCAAGAGTGACTGTCCTACGTCACTTCCATTTCCTACTCCAGAGTCTTCCCCTTCCCTGACCTTTAACTTTGGGCCGTATAGACCAGGAACAATAGTGCACTCTGTTGTGGTACAGTACAGTGATATGGTTCCACAATTACTCTTTACACCGCTGCTATCGCTCTTTCCATCTGAGGATCTCAAAGCCCTCAACAAGCATTAGACAGTTCAGCAAATACATTAGCTTTAAGCAACTTGCCCAGTAGCTCACAGGCAGCGTGAGAGCCAAGAACAGGAACCAGGACTCCCACTATCACCCCCTGCCCTAACCACTGCTTCCTTATGGATGCTACTCCATAAACAATATAAGCTGATTTTTTTAAAAGGTCCCTATTTATCCAACCCTTATTATTAAGGGTTATTAAGTTGCTAGGAATACAATGGGCAGAGTTCACATTTGACCAGAAACTGGGTCTAATCCCGCTACGTTTACACTAGATCATTCAGGATCAGACCCTTGGTTTCGTACTGTGCCCGCAAAGATGGCCGCACTGGTATCAGAGCGCCCCGAGATACTGGCTCCGAGCCGACCCCGCCGGAAGTGAGCTGCCTTCTGAATTAACACCACGGCTTCCTGTAGCACCTGGTCTTTCCAAGGCAGGCTGATCGCATGCTGAAGTGAAGCTGCTTTATTTCAGAGGATGCCCCAACCGCATCCTGTTTCCTGCAGCATGCATGAGAGTGAATCCATCGCGTGTGTTTTCCCAGCAGCTTTGTTACAACGTATTACTCTGGTCTCCAAATCAATGACACCACTCCACAGTGGTCAATGTAATGGCTAATGCTGGGCCTTTAAGGGAAGTCTCTAGAGGCCAGGTTACCCCAGTCCTAACAAACAAAGACTCGGGCAGTCAGTGAACGAGCAAGTGGTCCCAGAGTAACAGCTGGTCGTGTGGGAAAATCCAGGCTGTTAAACCTCTCTAGGGCACCGCTTGTGGTGTGGTTTGCTACAAAGCTCCTTACCTTGCTTTAGACAGGTAAAGGGGATGGTGTACTGTCCAATGAAGTCATTCTTGGTTGACATATCGAAGTCTTCCACCACAAAACGGACCAGAGCAAGTTCGGGGACGTCAATGTCAAATCCAAACTCTTCATCCCACCGTGGGTTAAACCCTGAGCAAGGGAGAGGAAAAATAAAAACCGTCAGGCAAGTTGAAATCAAGATGGGATGTTGAGGTGGGAGATATGTTCCTGCTAAGCTACAAGCTATTTGGCTGGACGCAGGACTACCAGGGTGGAATTCTCTGGCCTGCACTATGCAGGAGGTCAGACCAGATGATCAGAACAATCTGTTCTGGCCTTAAAATCCGTGCATGAAATCTCAGTCCCACAGAAATCAAGGGGTGTTTTTTGCCACTGACTTCAGTGGGGCCCAGATTTCACCCTAAAAATCCATGAACGGATTGGAACAACGTGACCCACAAAATAATTTGACTGAAACAAGCATTTTTTCACTCTCCAGTGGCACCTCTGATCATACTTTGGCTCACTGGTGGGGAGGGGAGGGGAGCCCCTTTGCTGCCACACGACCCGGTGGCTCTCTCTCCCAGTTGTGGGGGATTGGCCGTATCCCCTTGGTGCTCTGCAGAAGCCCTTCTATGTGAACTGACTCGGAGGCTGTAAATTCCCATTTGGGAATAACCAACGTTAACTCCTGTTGAGTGCTGATGTCAATTAGATTGCCAAGGTGAGCAGAGGTCTGCAGGATCCAGTGTAGCACAAGCATTCTCCGAGTTGAGCCCAGGAATTCAATAGCTGATTCTTAAGGGGAAAGAGAAAATCCCTCTTTCCTCTGAAATTCCCCGACTACCTGTGGTGAGTACACGGCCTACCTGACCTAGCCCAAATTGTGGTTCGTAGGGTGCTTTTTATATGGCTAAATCAACCTGAACATGCCCGATCCCGTCTGATCTCGGAAGCTAAGCAGGCTCGGGCCTGCCTAGTACTTGGATGGGAGACCTCCTAGGAATACCAGGTGCTATAGGCTTAACATGGGTGTGGGGCTAGCAACTCCACCCCGTAAGGGAACCAATTGTTACTGAAACACCAACAACAGAGATGGAATGATCTGTGGTTGGTGGCCCATACCCCGGCTGGGGGGTGACGGGGAGAGAGAGAGTGTGTCTTTTAGAAGCAGCAGGCTACTTCTCCAACGATGAAGCAGGTGGTTCAGATGCATATTGCTGCTGAATTCAGCAAATCAGTTGTCCCATAGGGGGATAAGTCTAAGATGAAGAGGAACAAGTGCAACTGTTCCGGAGAACAGCCCCGAGTGCCCGGGAGAAATCAACAGGCCCCGCCCTGCAGTCTTGATTCAGGCAAAACTCCAGCTGACTGAGTAAGCAGTTCTGCCCGAGACAGGATTAGGTCTCTGTCCAACTGGTTCATGGTTTTTGATTTGGGATTTCTTTTCTGCATACAGACAATAGCACGTTGTCAGCGATGAAACTGACTGAGATCTGCTGTAGCTTTTCTTTGTTGGCCCCACTTTAACACAAAGCACTACTGAAATTTCATTCACCAGTTAGCAGAAGCAATAGCGCAGCTGGGAGGGGTCATAGTCATCTCCGCTCTCCAGTGATAAAACAGACGTGGAGTAAAACCATCAGCTTTTCCCAGAGAGGAGCCCTATCGGAAACGTAACCTTGACCCCCGCCTACACACTGAGAGTGGGCTGGTCGCTAGCTCACCTGAGATCTATCTCTGGAGTTCAACATGAGCCCAGAGAGCTGGCACAAAGCCCAGATCTGAACAGGGGCTCTGGAGCCCCCGGTGGCACCTCTGGGGTTTCTCCCAGGATTGGACGATCTGGTTGCGAGGAACACAAGACCCACCCCCGCTTTTGGATCACTGATCATTCCCAGCGTCAAACTCAAACCCCACGTGACCCTTTGTTTGACTCAGGTCTCTGGTTCCATCCGGGAAAGGCCGAAAAGAAGAAGAGAGGCTGCTCTGGCCATATTGCAGCCTGAGCCAAAGCAGCAATGTCTGGGGATCTGGTGAGAGATCCCACAAGATCAGATCTAAAGGTCTGGGTCAGCTAGGGGCTGAGGGAGTGCAGCCCAGTGCGTAGGGACCCAGGCTGACAATTAGACGCTTCCTGTCCGGCTCTGCTACTGACTCATGGTCTGACTCTAAGTAAGTCACTGAGGCTACCTTGTGCCGGGGGATAAACAGCAGCACGAACTCCCCTGCGTGCGCTACTCAGATCCGCTACCCGACCCAGGAGCAAGTCGATGGTGAATGGAGGGAGCACCCGTAAAGTGCTGATCAGAGCAGCTATGCTGGTGCAGGGGGTCTCAGAACTTGCTGCTGGTTTGGGTCAGCAGCACATTGCTGTACAGTGAAACCTCGATATAACGGACTAATTCGGGCGGGGGGGTGTCCGTTAAAACCGAAAGTCCGTTATTTAATAATTTTTTTAAATCATTAAATAACGGACTTTCGGGTGACAACGGACACCCCCCCGCCCGAATTAGTCCGTTATATGGAGCCAGCCGTGAGTCAGCCCACCCCACCCCCTCCCCCCGCCCGGCTCCCCGCTGCGGGGAGCCGGGCGGGGGGGTTGACAGCTCCCGCCCGGTTCCCCCCAGCGGGGAGCCGGGCGGGAACTCTCAACCCCCCCCCGCCCGGCTTCCGGTTGCGGGGAGCCGGGCGGGGGGTTGACAGCTCCCGCCCGGCTTCCAGCTGGAGGGAGCCGAGCGGGAGCTGTCAACCCCCCCGCCCGGCTTCCCGCTGCGGGGAGCCGAGCGGAGGCTCTCAAACACCCCCCCCCCCCCGCCCGGCTCCCCGTTCCGGGGAGCCGGGCGGGGGGTTGACAGCTCCCGCCCGGCTTCCAGCTGGAGGGAGCCGAGCGGGAGCTGTCAAACCCCCCGCCCGGCTTCCCGCTGCGGGGAGCCGAGCGGAGGCTCTCAACCCCCCCCCCCCCCGCCGCCCGGCTCCCCGTTCCGGGGAGCCGGGCGGGGGGGTTGACAGCTCCTGCCCGGCTCCCCCCAGCGGGGAGCCGGGCGGGAGCTCTGAACCCCCCCCCGCCCGGCTCCCCGTTGCGGGGAGCCGGGCGGGGGGTTGACAGCTCCCGCCCGGCTTCCAGCTGGAGGGAGCCGAGCGGGAGCTGTCAAACCCCCCGCCCGGCTTCCCGCTGCGGGGAGCCGAGCGGGGGCTCTCAACCCCCCCCGCCCGGCTCCCCGTTGCGGGGAGCCGGGCGGGGGGGGGCGGGGGGGTTTGACAGCTCCCGCAGGGGTCCCCACTGCGGGGAGCCGGCGGGAGCTGTCAACCCAGCCGGCTCCCTGGGGCGGGAGCCGGCAGCCCCCAAAACGGATTTCGGATGCATCGGAAATTTTGTCCGTTGCATCCGAAGTCCGTTAAATCGGGGTCCGTTAAATCGAGGGTTTACTGTACCCCCAAAGCTAGAGGGAAGCAGAGAGGGAATTATGCCTCAGCAGTGTGGCTGCTTCCTAGCAAGGGGCAGCCCTGCCTCAGGACCCTGCCAAAGGACACACTCCAGCCCATCACCGCTCTGGGCTTCAGTTTCCATGTCAATAACAAGGTGATAGTGATGCCCGAGTGAAGCAGCGTGAGGTCTCTGTCCGAGAAGCGCGAAGTCCCGTAGTCCCGCGTTTCGGAGGAGTATCCGTACTCTGGGGCGCTAATCTGAAGCAAAGCTCTGATCTTTCGGACGTTCATTCAGTCTGTCAACACTGCAGAGGCCAGAACCCAAACACTAGATTTGGGCACTAATTGGAGCTGGGGACATTCAGGTCTGGGGTTTGGTTCAGCTTCATTTCTATTGCTGATGAGGATCTTGTGGCCAGATGATCGGAACCACAAAATCAAAGCGGAGCGGCTGGCAAAGCAACAAACAGGCTAATCAGATCAGAGGCACCCACACTTCACAGCGTCTAAGCCATTGTGCTCGCTAGCTCAGCCGGGTTTGTGTATGTGGTTTAAATCAGACACTCCCAAGAAACAAACAAGGAGATTGATCAGACGTCCTGTTCAAAACTCAGCGGAGCTCTGTACAAATTGTTGGGGGGGACAGTGGTTCTGGGCGAGAGCTTCTCTAGCAAAGCAAACAATAGGCTCACACACCCAGCTCCCATTGAATCTGTTCCCTGATTTGGGACTTGTTCCTAAAAGGTGATACACACTCCTGTGGGGTGAGAATATCCCACTGACTCAGATCCACAGAGGTACGTAAGTGCTGATGGGAGTTAGGTGCCCAAATACCTTTGATCTGGGCCTCTGGGCCACGCAGGACAGAGCCCTTGATGTAACTCAAATAGTGACAAAAAGACATTTGGAATTCCCATCCCATTTTGCAACATTCACTTAAAAGTCCCTCTTTCTGTAAACATTTCCCGCCAGTCAACTCCCTGAAGACAACGGGAGCTGTGGGTGTGAAGCAGCCCTGTAGATCCAGACCTTGGGATGGTTTATGCACGGTGCAGAATTTGGTGAGAAAGTTACTGACATGGTCCTAACCCCACAGGCATGTGACTGAAAGGAAACGGACAAGAACTTTTGGAACGGGGCCATGTTTTACTAACCGAAATCTAAACCAGGAAGGAAACGAGGAAAAGGGAAACACCGCGAGCCCTGGAGAAAATGTGCATGGTGTTGATACACACTTGGCTTTGCTTCCACACAATAGTGTAGTCTGTGTTCTGAGCGGCATATAAGTTATTTCTTGCGCTAGGTATTTCTATGGCCCTCATGAGTGCAGTATCAGACAGCCTCACTGTTGCTAATGATCCCTCCTCACAACAGCCTGTGAGGAGGGAAGTATTATTGTCTCTATTTTGCTGATGTGGAATTGCATGTAGGAGAGAATAAGTGACTTGCCCAAGGTCACAGAGGAAGTCTGTGGCAGAGCAAGAATTGACACCCCCCCCCCAAAAAAAACCCCAGCTCTCCGGGGTCACAAGGCCTTTCATCCTTCCTCCTATGTGAATTAACCTGGTGAAAGGTGCCAGTTTGGGTTCTCTGGTTAATTAAGTCCTATAGTTAGCCACAGGACAGATACAAAGTTTCCCCACCCGGTTCCATCAAAGAGTGTAAGCCCCGTGCTATGAGGAGGGTGGTTCTGTCCGCATGGCCCATTGAGTGGGTGACACCATTCCCACCAGACCCATGTACAGAGGGGACCCTCTGTGGACAGATCCCAGCAGACAAGTCCAGGGGCAAGGGAAAGGTTGCACCGCCAGGGCAGAAGCACACAACTCGGGCCCCTCATGAATCCTCTCCAGGCTTGAGAGCATCCCCCACAGTAGCTCCCTTGGCAAAGGACGGGCCGGTCCCTCCAGAGGAAATTTCTTTCCTTCCGAAAGGCCTGAGCCCAATGGAAACAAATCCATGCAGGTTTCAGAGTGGTAACCGTGTGAGTCTGTAGCAGCAAAACCCACAAGGCACCTTAGAGACTAACAAACGTATTCGTTATCCTGTATTTGCACCAGGGTTAATGAGCTCAGGATCTGGCCCACTGTCCATAACCAGGAGCTTAGGCCTGGCAGCAGGCCCAGATCTGAGCCAGCCGCTCTGTGCCATGAGCCGTTCTACCTGCCGGGGGCACATCGGGGTGGGTTAGGGGAGGCCCCGTCTAGCTGCACTTTGGAGGGTGCCATCACACGAGAGCATGTTAGGCTGTGAATTACATTCCCTTGCTTGTGTACCGCGTGAAACCACGCCAGCGTGGCCTGGGGATGCTGTGATGGAGCGTGACGCTACGCCGCGATGCAGAAATCCCTCTTACCGTTGTTTTCAATGACTTTGGTTTGTTTCTTGGCATTGTCCCGCTGTACCCCATGGATCTCCACGGTCACCCTCGGATCGACGATGGAGTTTTTGCTTTTGTTCACCTTGGGCAGCTGCTGGCCGGAGATGATCTGCAGAGGAAGCAGAGGAGACAGCAGCACACATTCAGGAGGAGACTTGATTTGCAAGGACTTTGATTTACGGTCATCTCTTTTCTCAAGGCCACGTCCTTTGGGAACACGGGGCCTGCCAGAGCAAGTCAGACCCCGGTTCTCTCAAAACCTGCATCCTGACTCCGGCACCTGATGCTTCGAGGAAAGGTGTGAAAAGGCCACAGTGTTCTTGGCCAACTGGTCAACGCCCCACCAGCCATGGCAAGGGGCAGGGAGAAGGAATTCCGAAGGGACCCCTGCGGATGAGCGATTTACACCCAGAACCAAGACTGAAGGATGTTTGCCAAATAAATGCTTGTAACCATAACAATAAATAATGACCTATGAGCCTTGACGACCCTTTGTTTTCACACCTTTTATACTAAACCAAGAAGGTGAAGACACGAAAAGAGAGTGATTTCTGTGAGCCCTCTGCCACCCCAATGCATTATCAGCATCGTTTATTATTTGAATGGTGACAGTCTTAGCAGCTGCAGTCACGGATCAGGACCTAACTGCGCCAGGCACTGTTCAAACAAAGAACAAGACAGCCCCTGCCCCAAAGACCTTATAGTACCACAGGCCCCGATCCTGCCAAGATTGACAGATCTCCTTCCCTTTATGAACACTGAATAATCCCCTTGACTCTGTGCATCAAGTTAAGCGCGTGCATGAGTCTTTGCTGAACTGGGCTTTTCTTTGCGAACAGTCCCTTTGACTTTGACAGGGATTCGCACAAAGGCCTCGATTCAGACTGAAATCAATGGGACTCATGCAAATGATTAACGACTTGGAGGGCTAGCGCTGGATTTAGCAGGAGTTTCAACCGTGGTGAATCGGGGCCGTGAAGGTACTGCTCAGTGTGGGTAGAGGTGGCAGAATTTAGATCTGTAGAAGCACACAAAGTTGGCGTTGCTGTTACAATTTTCCTGTTCCATTTCTTACTTCAATCTGGAGTTTCTTCCGCATCCACCAGGCTCCTTCTGTGATGGATTTTGGATTAAATTTGGATTGCTTGTCCCGAAGGAAGCGTGGCTTTAGGACATACCCAGAAAACCCATTGTCCTGGAATCGACCCTGGTAAACATCCATTTCGGGGCCTGGCGTCTGGAAATTCAAGGCAACTGAAACAGAAAAAATAAAATCCACCTTCCTATAAACCAACACAGATCGTTTTATAGAGATTTTTCACACAATACAGCTACCTTCATGCATATAAAGATTTGCCTTTGTGATCTGCAGCACAATAGTGATAAACTTTGCTTCCTAAAGCACTTTTCACCTGAGGATTTTACAGATTTTAAAGGGACCGTCCTGACCCTCTAGTCTGATTCCTGCATAACACAGAATTTCATCCAGTGCTTCCTAAACCGAGACTACACCGTCAGGTTAAAATGGAGTGTATCTTTCAGAAAGACATTCAATATTGATTAGAAGACTTCCAGTGCTGAAGAACCCACCACATCGATAGGTAAGTTGTTTCCTCAATTAACTCACTGAAAACTGCACTTTTCTTCCAGTCTGAATTTGTCCAGCTTCAGTTTCCAGACATTGGAGATTTTAGGCCTTTGTCTGCTAGATTAAGAAACTATCTATTTTTCTGAAATTTCCATGTAGTTACATAGACCCAGATCTTCAAAGGTAATTAGACACCTACATATCTTTGGGGATCTGAGCCTTACAGACTGATCAAATCAGCTCTCAACCTTCTCTTGGCTAGACTAAATAGACTGAACTTCTTTACTCTCTCACGCTACGACATTGTTTTCCAGACCTTGAATCATTGTGGTAGCTCTTTTCTCAGCCCCTCTCCAGGTTATCAACACCTTTTTTGAAGTGTGTACACCAGGACACTGTAGCCAGTAGTGGTCTCACAAGTGCCACATACAGAGGTAATACCACTACTTGATTTTCCTCTGTGTATACATCTGATGATCGTGTTAACGTTCCTCGCCATCACACAGGAGTGGGAGCTCATGTTCAGCTGGTTTTCCACCATGACCACTAAGTCCTAAAGACAAAAATGATCGTCTCATTCACCCCCCATGTTGGTCTCAGTGAATTCTGCAAGGTCACAGCAGCAGTCGAGCATAGAACCCAATGCCAGACCCTCAAGTGCATTCTCTAACCATTGGACCAACTTCCCCTGATGGGGGGCGGGGAACAGGCAAAAATACTTTATTTCATGAGTAGCTTCATCGAGCCCTTGTTTTCACAATTCGTTTTTGAAACATTCATATCTCCTCAAAGTTTCAGTGTTCCAGGAATTTTAAAAGATTGCTACTTTGTGTTAGATCTATTATGTTTGGACCCAGGAACTTGCCAGCTAAGGCACAGGCAGCGGGCTAAATAACCGGCTTGCTTATTCAGCTGCTGTTGCTTCTTACTCTGCCACTCTATAGTCCTCCTCAAGTATAGTATCTTGATACAAACTAGTGCCCTCTAGTGCACTTTCTCAGCCTTTTTGATACCAGGGACTGGCTTGCTGCCTTCCTAACCTGTCTCAGGGAGATCTCAGGAACCGATGCCAGTCCAGGAACCGGTCCTTGAGAAATACTCTCCTAGTGGTTAGGCATGGAACACACACAATTACATTACCGGCATTATGCTTTGAGTATAGGAAGCAGCTACAGAAAATGAGGAAGTGTGGAGCTTCCTAGTTGCAGCACATCACTGGGACTCAGGAGGTCTAAATTTATTCCTGGCTAGCCACACGTTTTCGGTCAGACTTTGGGCATGTATCTTCTGTCTCTCAGTTCCCCCATTTGTTAAACATGAATACCAAGAGTTCACTGTCTCACAGAAAACAAACAACTCGGGACAAATATTAATCCTGTTGTTTGATGCATTGCTAGAGTGTGCTCAGATACTACAGCGAGAAGCACAGTGTAAGAACCTGCATAGCCCAGCACAGAGTGTTGTGAGGAAACATTCATTAATGTGTGTGATGTGCTCTATTGACAATAATGATGAGTTACCACAGACGGGTCTATAAATAAGCTTCCCCATCAATGTGCTGGGTTACAGGGTTGATCCGTTTCATGCCCAATCAGGGCTTAGCCTCTCTTCAGGGACACACTTCAATCAGATACTAACAACATTTAGGTCCCTGTTGATCTGGGTCCCATTTGCAACCTGGTCGCTTGCACTTACTGATCTGACAGCCAACGTTCCACAAGTCTACAGGGTTATAGTTGGAAGAATCTGTTCTCCAGCCAGCAGGATAGACTCGGCTCAAATGCCTGACGTTGTGATGAATAAAACTGGTTCCTAGAGAAACAAATACAAACACCCCGTTGAGTGATTTGTGCTATTTCTATTCCTTTTTAATGATATGCAGATCCTTCACCTGTCTACTTAGCCTGTGTTTTAACTTTGCATATAACATTCCTGTGACATACCAGGGTACAGTCCAGACTAATGAGCAGCTGAGTCACCCCACCCTGTAACCCCTGGGGGGCCCTTTATAATGTCTTGCTGCTCTAGTCTCCAACCCGGACTGCTCACAGCCTCCAGCATGTAAGCCACTCCCAGTTACATCTGTATGTGTGTGCGGCAGCCAGCCATACATTGGCTCTTACCAGATTATATTGCAGGGTGACCCCAGTACATCACCAGTCCTGGATTTCCCCCCAGAAATGTCTTGTACTGTCCAGCCCTTGCCTGGACAGTACCAATATTCTGAGTCCATTATTCCTTTAAGGGAATAATATGCACACAACTTGTTACCCCAAATGGAATTGCCCAGACACTTCAGCTTGAACACACTAGATTAGATAAAACAATAAACCAAGTTTATTAATGATAACGAGATAGATGTTAAGTGAGTACAAGTAATGAGGCGTACAAGTCAGAAATAGTTACAAGAAAAATAAAGATAATACGCTTATTTGTGCCTAGCTTAACATACTCTATTCGATTCAAAGCAGAGTTTTCTCACCACGTGTTTTCACAGCAGTTTTACCGACCAAACTCTTTAGGTCAGGACCCTGCCCCCAGAGTCCCGGGGTGGGGGGTGGGGGGAAATGCCATGGGGTGTTTGTCCCTCCTTTTTATAATTTCAGTCCCTCTCTTGAAAAACAGTGCCAGCTGAGACCCAGGAAACACAGAGCCTATGTGGAAGGATATTTCCTGCTGGAATTTTTCACCAGTTTGAACTTCCTTTGCTGTCCCTCCCTGCCTGATAATTCAGTTTACTGCTTAAATTTATATTAAGGCAAGCACACATTCTTTTGTTTAGGACAGACCTGACTTTTGCCTGGGCAGGACTGTGGGCTTTGGGAACGTGTATTAGTAACATCGTACAAGGGAATCTTATAATTTCGCAATGTTGCCACACATATTTTACCCAGGCAATACTGACCAGCAAATTATGAGTTTTCGAATTATTCCTCACACAGCACACCTTGTACAAACGTCATTACAGAGTGTGAACACAGGAGTATATTCTATCACAACTTCTTTCCCTTTATCAGACACACCAAATCACTTCCACTGCTTCTTTCGGTGACATGCCCCGCCAAAGAGACCAAATCTTTTTGGTGTCTCCTCATCCACATTTGATCGCTAATCTGGTGGTGACCACGCCAAAGTGGTCTCTCATCCACAAAGTAAATTGAATCCCCGCCCAAACCTGCAGTCACTTTGCATACAGTTCCCATCCTGAGTCACCAAAGCTGGCAACTAGAGCAGAGCAAATGTTCGAATTTTTCAGTGAAGAGGTTCTGTCTTGTGAACACTAATGCAGAGGAGTATACTGGCAGGAACGCGTTACAAGGATAATGCAGAACATTCATAGACAGCAGAATTCAAAGAGCTACTATTCACACAAGAAACTTGATTCTGAGAGTTAAATTTATCCAATCAGGCAACAAGAACAGACCCTGTGACCAGATTTTGCCATAAAGACACCATGTCTGCTCCCACATTAATATCAAGGAATATTAATGGAACAGGAAGTTCTATAGTTCAGTACAAGTCTCCTACTCTGAAGTAACAGGGCCTTTCTGCTTCAGCTAAATGGGACTTTCTATTGGGTACATGCAGTATAGGGCCTATGAAACCCAGCGGTGAGATATAATTCTGTCCAGCAGACTGCAGTGGTGTACATACATTACACACACACACTAAATTCACCAATATCTATTTAAGATTTTTACTACAATGCTTAAGGAGCGTAAAACGCCGCTCTGGCTAAAATACCCTCACGATACCAGCTGCGGATTACAAAAGAGATCCAGGAGACAGAACTGAAAGCAGCACAAATACTTACTGGTGGCATAGGGAGGGAAGTTGCCATTTATGTGTAGAGAGACAATGCTAAGTTGTTTTTAGATTCTAAGGTGCTACCAGTCATGTAGGAGAGGACTCTGTCTTTCTGGACATCTCACCTTTAAAAGCGAATCTTCACATGGAAAGACTAGAGAAGGAAGTGACCACCGAATGTGCAGGTTCGTGGACAAGGGGACTGACAAGGAGGGGACTAGCAAAGCCTGACAAGAAGGGGACTGATGAGAAGGGGACTATGGGCCAGAGGCACATACCAGATTCCTGTGCCAGTTTCTGGGCTTTGCTCTCGGTGAAGGACGACATCTCGTAGAAGGCGCGGGGAGAGGAGGTGCTGTCGAAGCCCTGGAAGTGGACGCTCTTGCAGTAGATGATGATGTCCGATAGCTCCTTGGCCAGCTTTAATTTGGCACTCTAGAGTCAAGAATACAACAGGTTTGGCCTTTTTCCACACACGCCCTCACAACTGCATGGGATACGCACTCCAGTGATCACCGGGGAAGGACACCAGGGCCTCATTCCTGTCTCCTTCACAGAGGGATCCCCCAGGTTTTAGCACGTGGGTTTTAGCCCACGAAAGCTTAGGCCCAAATAAATTTGTTAGTCTCTAAGGTGCCCCAAGTATTCCTGTTCTTTATGCACTATATGTATCTTATGTCTTTTTAAAACTTAAAACTTCATATTGTGGATAATCTAATCACTATACACAGATGTACAGACACGCTTTTCTCAACCTGTGAATTTTATAATTTTAACATTAGCTGTAATAAAATTTCAAGGCCTTCTGTGGCCTGAACAGCCAGGATCTAGCTTGTGCCCTTTCCCTCTCCACATAAATCTTCCCATTCAATGATTCAGTCAGAGCTTTGACTTACTGTCCTCTTCTGTTCTACTTCTTTCTTCACAGACTCGTCTTCCATTTCGGCTGCTTCATCCTCATCGGAGACATCTTCAGCCTCTATGCTACTGTTCCCATTCATCCCTATGGTGTCCTTCAGGCTGTTCAACTTCTTTCCCTTCACAAGGATCTTCCCCTTTAATTGCTGCAAAAGGAGTTGTGGCAAAAATGGGTATAAGTCAGAGCAGACTCTGGCCTAATCTGTAATAATCAGAGAAGGATGCTGGACAGGACAAAGACCCATTTGAGCTTCACCGGTCATTGGTCATTAGTCAAAGGAATCCAGTTAATGGACAAAGCCATCGGCCCACCAAGACTGTACCCTGCAGTGGCCAATACCTGAGATTTCAAAGAATGTCAACCACCTCCCAGCCCATCTGCAGAAACCAATGATAAGAAAAAGCTCCTGTCTGAATGCCCCAGGTAATCAGCTCGCTCTCTGAAACATGCAGCGTGATCCACCTTAAATCACCATAAATTACCATAACTCCAAGTCCTATTAAAGGCTACAAAATTATGTAACTTTTTGAATATCTAACATGGCCCAATGGCCACAGAACCAGACTGGGAGTTAGGACAGATGGGATGTATTACTGGCTCTGTTACTGCCTCGCTGTGTGACCATATGCAAGCCACTTAACCTCCTTCTGCCTCTATTTCCTCATCTGTAAAATGGGAAACTTACACCATTTTGTAAACATGAGAGCCATGGTTGAAAAGCACTACATGATGATTAGTGACAGCATGTATTTGACCAAAGGATTCCACCTGATCACTATGCACTGGTCAGTATCTTGGATAGTGTTCAGGGCCCGCTTTGAAGATATTCTGTGCTCAAACTCAAGGAGAGCTCTGGGTTTTTAGTACATCTCAGCGGCAGACTCTTTATAAGCAAAACAAAAAGATTAGGTGCCAGATCTCCCCACCGGAGCAGATCAGCGTCCTCCAATACAGCAATGCCAATTTGCACCGGCTGACGAGCTGACCCAAGACATTCCATTTTTGTATTATATGGCTTATCACAACCCATGAGAAGGTCCTGGGTGACCTGACCACAGTCTACAAGTACTGACACAGGGGAAAGATTTCTGATCGGAGAGGGCACTTTGGGGTTGGAAGCTGAAGCGAGATATATTTAAACACGAAACGAGTGCCAAACATTTAACAGCGAGGGTAATGAACCATTGGAACTATTGACGCAGGGATGTGGTGGGATCTCCATCGCTTGCTGTCTTAAAGCCAAGACTGGATATCTTTCTGAAAGTTCAAACAGAAGTTACTAGATGATCGGAATGGTCCCTTCTGGCCTTACAACGTATGAACTCCAGTAGCACGCTCTGCAGTGTGTTACTTTTTTACTCAAGTGGGTTGGGATTTTCAACAGCACTTAGCACCGGCCCATCTCTGCTCCCAGCAAACACAGTCGGAGAGGTACCACTGACTCTAGTCTGGGTGCTTAAGTCAGAGCTGAGTGTTAGGAAAATCCTATTCACAGTGCACAGCACTGTCCTTATCTTCCCAAGGAAAAATGGAATCTGCAAATAAACCACTCTGCTAGCTTTGCTTTGGTGGGACACGCACTCCCCCATTCTTTTATGTCCTGCCGAGCACCCATAATCTTTAATGTATTTATTCTCTCAACACCCCCTCTGAGGCAGGGCAGTGCTCATATCTCCATTTTACAGCTGAGGAACTAAAGGTGCCTTGCCCAAGGTCACACGGGATGATTGTGGTGGAGCAAAGAATTAAACTTGGGTCTCCCAAAATCCTCAGCTAACGCCCTAACCACGGATCAATCCTTCCTCTCTATGTCTGAGGGCTGTGGTGGGAGAGGCAACAGTCATGCTGTTCTTAAATGACAGGGCTGTAGTAAACTGAGGATCTTTTTAAAGCAATCAAGCCACTTTCAAAGAACATTAGACTCTCTTTGTGGGGGACAGCGCATTGTACCGTATCTCAGCAGAGACCAGCCTGACGCATCACGCAGCCAAGTTGCAGGAGATTTTGCCGGCCTCACCACAAAGTCTGGCGTGAACCGAAATTTGCCAGTGGAACCTGATAAAGGAGCCAAGCTTCTTTTTCCCTCCCCTTAAGATGTCACAAATAAGCTGTTTACTTTGGAACGAGAACTCCCCTGGCACACAAACACTGCACAAAAGCTGCCAGCAGGAGGGTACCAATTACCAGGCAACATATGGCAGGAATAGCCAGCGCCAGTCCTCATCTGAGTGTTTCTCGCTTAATTTCCTGCCACTGGGTTGGGGTTTGGGAGGAGGTATGGGGATACAAGCTCTCAGGGAGGGAGTTTGGGTGCAGGAGGGGGCTCCAGGCTGGGGCAAAGCATTGGGGTGTAGGAGGGGGTATGCCATGCTGGCTCTGGGAGGGAGGTCAGGGCTGGGGATGAGTGTCGGGGATGCAGGAGGGGGTGGGGGTGCTGGCTCTGGGGAGTCAAGGCTGGAGCTTCTGGTGCAGGAGGAGATTCAGTGCACAGGAGGGGAATATGGGGTGCTGGCTCCGGGAGGGGGCTCAGGGCTGGTTTGGGGTGCTGGCACTGGGAGGGTGTTTAGGGCTTGGGCTTGCCGTGCAGGAGGGGGTTTGGGGTGCAGGAGGGGGTTCAGAGTGCTGGCTCTGGGAGGGGTCTCAGGGCTGGGGACTGGCGTGCGCCCTCCTGCCAGGCAGCACATACCTGCAATGGTTCCCAGTTGGCAGTGCAGTGTGGCTGCCGCTAAGGCAGGCTCCCTGCCTACCCCGGCCCCATGCCGCTCCCGGAAGGGGCCAATGCTCCCCTGCAGCCCCTGGGGGCAGGGACAGGTGGCACATGGTTCCGTGTGCTGCCTCTCTCTGCAAGCACCGCCCCTGCAGCTCCCATTGGCCACAGCTGGGATCGCGATCGACTGTGAGATCCTCTAGGGAGAAGAGATCCTAGATCGGGAGAAAGCAATTGCTAACGGGGAGAAATTGCTAGATCGGGAAATTGCTAGATCGGGAGAAAGCAATTGCTAACAGGGCTGTCTGGCCTCTGGACCAGAAACTTCCACAGAACCTGTCTTCAAGTGAGGCTCCTCAGTGACTCTCCTTATCACGGTGAGTGACATTACACGGGGTCTGGTAAGAATGCAGGCCGTTTAACAATGCGCAGAGCAGTCAAGTAGCTCCACTCACCTCCGGCGAGGGGAAGTCTGACGTATTTCCATCCACTGGCATTACTAGCAGCATGTCCCCTAGGATCGTCTTCATGTGCTGAGCCATCATCTTCTGCTGTTCTAGGCTACAGTGATTCTCCAAAGAAATGATTACTGGGTACGGAGAGGTCTGTGGGAAGACAGCAACATGCATCATGGTTTAACTCTGGCCATCTCTTCCCTCCGTGTGTTACAAAACCAATGTGCTGCTAACAGGTTTCAAAGGGCACATTTCATTGGGGGTTAACCCAGCAGTACAGATGAGTTCAAATACACATTCACTTTACACTATTTAACATTGCACAGTAACACAACATTACACATTCACAGCACTATTTTGGTAGCCATCTATTGAAGCCCCCCCGGATGCGTCATCTAGAGGCTAGGGCACTGGACTGGGAGGCAGGGGCTCAGTTCCCTGCGCAATTGATCCGCAGACCTTAAACAAGTCACTTGACTTTCCCTGTGCCTCAGTTCCCCATCTGTAAAATGGGGATAATGCTTCCTGACCTCAGAGGGGTGTTTTGAAAGTAACAGCCATTAATGCCCGTGAGATGCTCAGATACTAGTGTGATGAGAGCTAGACAGACCCTATATCATCAAGTCACTTCTTCCTTTCCTGATAACGCATCTAACAGGTTTTAGCACCCCAGGGAAGTGCACCTTCCTGGATGTTTCTTTGCAATGTAGGCTTTTGATTTCTGCATCCTAAAATCCTGGGGAAAGCTGGATGTTGGCTCTCAAGACCACTTCACTGAAGAAGAAGGAGCAAGCCTGAGTCCACAGGGAGTCTGGAAGAACAACAGGCTTTGAATAAAGGATGACAACCCAGGGCTGCTACACAAGGCATCCAGGTTGGATTACTACACGCTGTAATTTACTCCCAGTAGGAAGAGAGAGGGAATATCACATGCACACACACGCTAAAAACTCTGGATAAATAAGGCTGAGCCATCAGACATCACAGCCAAGCTAAGCATGAACTGAACAGCGGAGTTAATCGGTCTGCTTACATGCCCCATTGCCTACACGCTCTGTTGTTCTAATTCCTGGTTACTGTCTTCACTGTGGCAGGAGTCCAGGTCCCCTCGCGCAATGCAAAGCCCATCCCTGCCCCAAAGGGCTCAGCATTTCACTAACCCTCAGGTGCTGCTCCCTGCAGAGGGCCAGGCCCAGGTACGGCTGCCCAGAAAGGGACCCATGAGAAATGCAAGTAGGCAAGTTTCATTCTGGCCGCACAATGGAAAGCTGAATAGTTCCCTGGAGCGGAACGCCTGCCTGTCTGTTCTCAGGGAAAAGAGAAGAAGCCACAGGGTGTGTGTCCCCCCCCCCCCCGTCCTTTGTTCTTACTTTGAAAGCATAGTTCTTGATGGCCTTTATGGCATCACTGAAGAGGATCTTGGAGGTGAGTGTGTAGCCGTGATAAATGACCGGCTCTGAGTTAGGACCATCCCAGCAGTCCAGCTCCACACAGCGGCAGCCTTTGGTCAGGGCTCTGGAAACAAAGAATGGAGGCATTTGGGTTTTTCTCTCCCTCCCCCCCCCCAACCACCCCTCAAATGGGATGAGAGTAGCCAGCCCAGGGCCCACAAGTGTTAACTCTCTGAGTTACTTCCTCAGCGTATGTGGGCATTTCAATATAGGCTGATGGGCGGCTTTGACAAGTGCAGAGTAAGTGAAAAAAGGGGAACCTGTAAAAGTTCAATGAGACTGAGGAGCGGGGAGCTCAAGGGAGATCAGAGCAACCGAAAAGAGAAGAGCTCAGAGAAACTGAGGCGCAGGCTCAGAAATGCATAAAGGAGTCTGTGCAGAGGGGAGATGGGACAAGCTCAGGACAGCTGACGATGGGGTGGGGGGGATCTGAAAAGCACGGGGGGGGGGGGAGGTGTGGAGAGAAGGGAGATTAGGGAAGCCCCGAGATGGTGAAGAGCAGATCAGGAAAGGTCGAATGGCTCAAAGAAGCCATCAGTCGCTGCCACAATCAGAGAGACCTAGACCACGTGCGATCTTCATGCAGCTCCGACAAGGAGCTGGGGATGCGTTTTCAAAGCTGTGCTCACGGATGTAGCTATGCGAACTCCACTGTCATTTAATGAGACTAAATCCCCTTTAGAAAGTTCACCCCACAGATTATACATCTTGAATGTGCACTCAGAAAGCCCCTGCCCTGCACTGTCTGCTTCAGTCATTTCCTGCCTTCCAGGAAATGTCTATATATTCTTGTCTATATATTCATCACTGTAGGCTTCTGAAGATGATCTTTCCATTTTTCTCTACAGAAGCGTATATGTACAGTACACCATGTGTACAGTAATTCCCCATATGCTACAAGACGTGTGGGAACCACAGAGTTAACCACAATGGAAACAGGATTAAGTAATTTCCTGATATTGCAAAATGCATTCAAATAACTAATGAAAGCAATTCACTGAGCTAAATCCTCTGCCCCCTCCCCGTCACTTCTGACTACATAGCTGCTGCTCAGGACAGCTGAAGATGGGGGGGATCAGGTAGGGAAAGAGCCATCAGGTAGGGAAAGAGCCAGAGTAGCAGAGCACCTACTCAGTGTAACTAACTCACAGTCTGATCATGACTTACGTGATGTTTACGGGGTTTCCTCCTGGAATCATGCTATTGCCTGAGAATTCAGCTTTCACTGAAAAAAGAGGAAATGTCTAGCCCTCATGGCTGCAGAGAAAAGCTTGAAAACATGACCCGTGAAGTCCCCAACACCAGAAGACAACTGGAAAGCATATTACTAGTTTACTAGCTTTAAAATCTCATTATTTTGGGGCAGGATTATTGCACGCTTAGTGTTGGCAATACTGCCTGCTGGCTCAGCTACAGGAAAATTTCTTGTTGGCTGGCCTGTTTGCAGCTGTTTGCAACATCTGGCCACTAGCGGGCAGACACAGCAATCAGCAATAAGGTTAGGGTCAGTTCATTCAAGGGTGGAACTGAACATTCTAGGGTCAAGTCTGCCTGTATGTGTTCTGTATCCTGTGTTGAGAGATTCCCCCTTTACCTGATATAGGCCTCCGTGCTACTGGGCCCTCTGAGCTGGTCTTCCATTAGGTAGGTATTGTGCGAAGACGACATCAAGTAGTGACTGAGGGGCTGAGTCATGTCCTGGTAAACTTTACTGTGAGAGCAGTTGAATATGTTCCCCTCAGCAGACAGCAGATACATCAGGAAACCATCTTTGGTCATGATCTGTTGTTTCTTGGCTACCAAATAAAAGAAATAGAAACCAGCGGTGAAAATATGACACTTCGGTACCGGATGAATGTGAAACACCCTAAGGGTATTCTGGGCTGTGAGGCCTCTCAACACCATGTGCCCTAGGGAGAGGAAGTTTTATCTGTGCCTTGCTGTGGGTCAGCTTTCAGACACCACTAAGTTCTGGCTAAAGGCACACACCAACCCCCTGGTCTTCAGAGCATTCCTTGTAGAGTCCAGCCCCTCACATTGACCCGGCCTGCTGTTCCCAAAAGAGCAGTACACACCAGCCTGTCAGATTCAACTCAGGATCACCACTTTGCTTAACACCACAGCACTGAGATCTAGTTACAGTGAAAACAAGAATAAATTCATTCTCAAATACAGACATTCCAGTGATAAAGAGTAAGGATACCGGAAAAAACTGGTTATATATAGAACAAAATCGTAACATGCTTTCTAGAGACTAAACTTAACTAACAAGTTATCCTCTTGTCTAAAGAAGCTTATCGTACCCAAAGTTATCTCCAGGGGTTTCAACCAAGCCTGGCTGAGACCCCTCTTTCATGAAAAAAACTTGCTGTTTATGTCCTAGGTGAAGGACAACAGATCTTCTTTGTCCCCACAACAGACCAGAACAAGCCTTTGATGTGCACCTCCAGATAGGGTTCCACCCACTCCCCTCCATCCCCAGCTGTTCACCGCTTCCTGATATTATACAAGGATGATTATTAAATAAACCATCTGTCACTTCCCCACAAGGATTACAGCAACCTTTAAAACTCTATAAATCAACCACTTTCCCGCTGGGTACCGCACCAGAGCAAAGACCTGAGGCAAAAGACACTTTCCAGTCTACCCAACACATTCCTGAGGAGCTGCTAAAATTCTCCTGGAATATTGACACATCAGAGATGGCTGCTGCGACACAAGGACACGCAAGGCTACAGAAGGAAACAGCAGCAAAATAGTTCAAGGAATTGCTCTACCCAGAGCAAGCATTTTAGAGTCTCACCCAAACAGCTTCCTGTGCTGCCAACCCACCTGTTTCGTTGGGTTCGTATCTCTCAATCAAGGAGATTGCCGATTCAGGGACAGCATTCTCCTCCTGCTGCTTTTCTCGGAGGAACCTCAGCAGGTTGTCCCTCGACATGATACCTTCAGCACCGGAGTATTTTTCGAAGATCTCGTCTATCTCCGCCCGCTCAGTCAGCATCTTGTAAAATGTCTCGATCTCCTCATCTTCCAAAGTCTCTGTCTTGGATTTGTCACACTGCTGTAAACGTAGAGGGGAGAAGGAGTGAAAACCCTCTTTCCTTAGAGCATACTCCAGTGGTAATCTGCACCAGCTCTAAACAGTGTAGAACGCAAAATAGTTGGGAAGTTATTTGCCGCCTAATGAGAAGCCCTTGATACATGGCCTATCCAGGGTCATTTTCTATCACTGAAACATCAACTGTTATTATTAGTTATAATTTGTATTACTGTAGCACCTAAAAGCACTAATCATAGAATAGGACCCTATTGTGTTAAGTGCTGTACAAACACAGAGTGAAAAGACAGCCCCAAATAGCTTACAATCTAGGATAAGACAAGATACAACAGATGGAGATAGGCTGATAGGGGAGTACAAGGAAATAATAAGCGAAATGTGTATTAAGCAGGTAATGAAGGGACTGATGTACAGCCAATTAAAGTCAATGGAAAGACTCCCATTCACTTTTAACAGGTTTGGGATTCGGCACTAAGGGCTTGTCTACATTATCCGCTGGATCAACAGGCAGCGATCGATCCAGCGGGGGTCGATTTATCGCGTCTAGTCTAGACACGATAAATTGAGAGCCGAGCGCTCTCCCGTCGACTCTGATACTCCACCAGGGCGAGAGGTGCAGGCGGAGTCGACAGGGGGAGCAGGAGATACCACAGTAGGTAGATCTAAGTACGTCGACTTCAGCTACATTATTCACATAGCTGAAGTTGCATAACTTAGATCGATCCAGCGTAGACCAGGCCTATGAGACTAGCACAGGCAGAAAGACTGGTTGAAGATATTCCATAAAAACTGCTTTCAGATGAAAAATTTGGGTTTTCAGCTAAATTAATTTTTTGGTGAAAAGTTCCTGCATTCTGTGCAAAGTTTTAATTTCTCCTCAGAAAAACAAATGCCCCCGAACCAAAATATTTTGATCCAGATATCCTACTGGGGTGCCTTGGGGCACTGTAGTTCAGTTTCCTTGCATCCGCAGTCTCTTCTATAGGTTGGGCTCCCCCAGCTAGATTATGTCTCCCATGATGCATCACAACCAGACACTCCCATGAGGCTACCATCTCACATGAGGGGAGACCGGGATGCATTATGGAAGATGTAGTCCTTCCAGAAGCCTAGCTCGCTAAGGAGAATGGGAGCCTAAGGCACTCAAACTACAGCAGAATTTCTGAACTGAAAAGTTTCAGTTTCTGGCTCAAATACTTCAGTTTTTGATGGTCTATTAAAAGCCAAACTTTTCCATAAGGGGAAAAGGCCATTTTTCCATAAGGGCCATTTTTCCAAAAGGCCATTTTTCCAAAAGGCCATTTTTCCAAAAGGCCATTTTTCCATAAGAGGATAGGCCATTTTTCCTATCAGCTCTAGTTAGCAGCTGACTAGATGTGATATAACGGTTGTCCTTACAATCTTCACAATGTTGCCTCTGCAAGCCCTATTACAGCAATGCTCCCTATCCCGCACTAATGTTAATTACTTTGGTAGGATTTTTGTTGATAAACATTTTAATTAACTAAATGTCAAACAAAACAAATTAATGGAAAACAAGGGCATACTTTGATGACTGTCTCTCTCTAAATATCTACTATAGACAGCCAGCTCTTCCATAGCTGCGGATCTGGCTCACTGAGTCCAATTAGGTCTAGATGGTCTTTCAGGTGGGACTCTGAAAACCTAAGTCCTACCCACTCTGCAAGATCTCAAAATCCCATAGTACTTGGTTTGCCAAATAAGGCCCCGTCCCCCAGCCCTGTGTGCTATAGCCCATGCTGTGTGCCATTTGGTGGTCACCACCCACTTCAGAGGTGGCAATCATTCAGGGGTTCTGTACGTGCATAGTGAATAACTGGCTCTGGATCCCTCAGGATGGTAGGCATGGTATTAATGCAAGACATGGTTATATTCCCGATTCCTAGACACAAAATCCACATTTTAATTTAACCAACCCACCAATTAGGACCCAAGCCAAGTAGCGCTAATCACACAGAAGACAATCATGATGCCCCTGAGGTTCCTCTAGCAAGATGATAATGAGGTCTTTGGGGCCCTGGTGTTATTGCTCCCTGTGGAACGTCATTGCTAGAACACTTTGGGAGCCATTGGGCTGCCTAGTTATGAACCAAACTAAACTATCCAGTGGCTCGTTGCATTCTACAACTCAAAAGTATCATCTCATAAATGGCATGATCAAAGTGACAGAGGTGGCATTTATTCATTCCCCCGCCCCCCCCCCCCGCCCGGCGACCCCCCGCCCGAGCAGCCTGGCGACCCCCCCCCCGCCCGCCTGAGCGGGGGGGGGGAAGCCAGCGCGGGGCTGCTCCGCCAGGCAGGGGGTTCGTGGGGCTGCTCGGGCGGGCGGGGGGTTCGCGGGGCTTCTGTGGCAGGCGGGGGGGTTCACGGGGCTGCTGTGGTGGGCGGGGGGTCCGGCGCGTGGCTGATCGGGCAGGCAGGGGGTTCACGGTGCTGATCGGGCGGGCGGGGGGGTCCGGCGCGTGGCAAGAAATCAGTAGAGATCTGCTGACCAACCTCCCTGTGAATCCGTGTGAACCTCCCACACAGAGAGGTCTCCACAGATCTAGGGTTAGGGGAGCACAAAGAGCGGACATGTCTCCCTTCTATGCAATCCCCAACAAGGACCTGCAGTCTGAGGTTCCCCAGTAGAGCCCTGAAGTGGGACTGGGGTCCCACAGGACCCACCACCATGGGAGTGGGTAAAATGTATGTCGGTGCAGTCGGGATAGGCTGGGCAAAAAAAACTGACTGTGTAATTTGTGGGAAAATACTGAATCTCTCGTCCACTGTTAGGGCGAGTGACTATAGCAAAACTTATTCCAGGGGGACTTCACTTTTCGGCGTGTAGTCGTTACACTCTGAAGTCCTGACCCACCAATGCCCAAGGGCAACTGCTCTATCACGGATCTTACCCATTTATCTCACATGATCCATATCGATGCCTGATCCTTTTCTGCATCCCGCTCCATTCTTGGACTCAGTTATACCTCTGGGACACAGCAGCTCTCGCAGTGGGTCCCCAATTCACCATGAGCGGAGTTTTCAAAACACACTCAAGATCGGCCCAGCTCTGCTTCTACTGGAGTCAATGGGAGTTTGACCATTGATTGAACAGGGAGCCCAGTTAGGCGAACAATGAGCACTTTGAAGATCCTAGGGCTCAATCAGCATGTTCAGAGTTTGCCTTTGCTTAGGTCTCCAGACAGATGGCGCGAGGGTCAAGAACTGTGACCCCAAGCCAGCCCATTTGCTCCCATGCCAGTTGGGAATTCTCCTTACCTGAAAGATCTGCTTGGCATAGCTATCTTCCATTTGAACGTTCACTTCTTTCAGGAAGCTCTTGAGCTCTTTGAAGCTCATCTTGTTGTCTTTGTTCTTATCAGCTTTCCGCAAACAGGTGTGAATCCAGCTGCAAGCTGATGTAAGGAAATCACTCCAGATCGTTTCCTTCCCCCGTCTATCATCCCTCCCCCTGGGGAAAAAAAACTCACCTAGAGATTCTGGGCCAGTTCTCCAGCTGGCGTAAATCAGCATAGTGCTATCAAGCCAATCTATGCCAGCTGAGGATCTGGCTCTCTGTTTTTAAAGGGCATGTTGAGGGTTGCTTCAGTGGCAGAAGAGGGCTCTGTCACATAGGAGCCCCCGCCCGAGGAGAGACCTTTCACCCACTGGAAGAGGGAAAAACATTATTTGCCCCATAATTGCTTCTTGCCCCAGCTGAATCATGAAACATTTTGCACTGCATTCAAGGTCATTAACAGGGGATTGGGGGTAAGGGAAAGAGGGCAAAGAACTCCCAGAAGGCAAAACCACTGTTTTAGATACACATATTAAGGGATACCACTGCAGACGCAGTTGGTGTCTGTAAACATCTTTTTTTTCTCAGGGAAAATATTATATATTGTCCCTAAGGGCCAATTAATCATATTCTAGCTCACACCCTCGTCTCCAAAAATGGGCATTTTTTTAGTCTTTTCAGAATTATTTTGAACGAGTGCCTTTTGTCCTAGACTCCTTCGTGGCAGTGAGGACTACGTCCATAGAGATTTGATGACCTAATCTTAGTTTGATAATTTTCCTAGTTTAAAAATAGAATGCTTTCCCTGAAGACCTCATTCTTTTCATGATTAAACTAGCAGAAAGAAAGACAGTGCTCTGCTGCAGTAATAGCTATTCCTATTTTGAAAAACACCAAGATATTTAACAGTCTGATGTGATCTTCCAGAAAAGACATAGGAATGCCAGTGGAAATTTCCTGAGCATCGTTCTTTAAAACAATGGGAAATATTTTATTGTAATCAGTTGAAACAGTGTAAACTGTAATGTTAGGGTAGTGTAGAATACAGTGATATACACCTTATGTGTTTTACAAGGGGACGTCGGAACCTACCAGCTGCACCAGTTCTACTTTTAAAAAGATGGCAAGAAATATAGGGACAGATCCTCAAATATATACCAGAGTAGACAGCATGTAGCTTTCACAAGAGGAACAGTAATGTTTTGGCTGGGGAATCTTTTCCCAGTATCCAGGCACAGGTTCTTTAGCGTCTTCCCCAGCCCCAACCAAATGCTGGTTGATCTACTGGTTCTCGATCAAATCCCATGCAGGAAACCATCAGTTCTCAACCCCTTTAGCGTTGTAGTACTCTATGTGTTATGTGGGTCACATCCACACAATATACAGTAGACTCTCGATTATCCAGAATTGGATTAACCAGCATGTGGGTTAACCAGAATGTCAAAAAAAATACACGCAACTTGCTCGGCCGGCTCTGACTTTGCTCCGGCCCCATGCACACACACAAAAAACCCCTACCAGGGCACAGGGCAGTCAGTGAACCAACACCCTTTCCCCCTGGCACAGGATGGCTGGTGAATCAACCCCCACTCTCCATATTTCCTATAGATGGTGATTATCCAGGATTTTATTAACCAGAATTATTTTTTCCCCTATCATCCTGGATAATCGAGGGTCTACTGTATATGCTACCTTGTATGGCCTTGAGGATGTCACATGGGCCGCAGCTGTGTGTTTATTGGGAGCGAGCAGCCCGTCATCTGAGAACTACTGATCTAAAGGCATGTATAATATTGATCAAATATTTCAGAAGCTGAAGAATGCTGGGATGTTAGTTACTGTAATTGACAGGAAATTAACTACTCTCCACCCCCAGAACCTGAAAGTATTTGATCATGTTTACACTGCTAGTGTGAATTGAGATTGAGTTAAGTGCTCCATAAAAACAACATGGCTACCCCCTGATACTACCCCCTGATACATAGGTACTCCTGTTTTTTAAAGGACTATTTAGCATTATCTCAGTTTGCATCAGCAGCATTTGCAAGATCCAGTACTTCAGATTTGGATGGGAAGGGGGCTCCAGGGAAGTTAATTACTTGTGAATTACAACTAATTGCCTCATTAACTCCCCTGGCACTCCTTAGAGTCCAAAGTATTTGATTGTGGAGACATGCCCAGAGATTGCACGTCACAGTATTTATACTTGGAGTAGGAAGTATGTGCAAACGGTGAGAAAATGTTGCCTTTTTCATTGTGTATTGGACTTTGCATCTTCAAAGATTGGGCAAGTATTAAACAATGACCTCACCCAATAGGCCTGTGAGACTGGTATCATTATCCCTATTTTATACACAAGGAATCTGAATCAAAGAGAGGTTACGCTTTCCCTGAGGGCACTGTGACCAATGTGGGAGTGCTCTTTAATAACTGTTAATATTGGAGCTGGATGTCACTAGCCTGGAGTATGGGGACCTTCATTTGGGGCGAATATTTTTCCACTGGAGTCTGACTGCATAGCGGAGCCTACCCACCTAGAGAGGGAAGGAGAGGAGGCTCTTTCTAAGGATTCCCTAACAGCTTACACTTATGGATCATTAAGGGACAGTGCCAGAGCAAGTAGCATTAATGGCTCTCACCTAGGCTCCTGGGAAACATCAAGTTTAAATAGATTAGTCAGATTGATATCTCTACGCTACAGAGGCATAGTTGTAGCACTGCAGATATCTACCATAGTGCTGTACTGTAGACTAGGGGTCTCAAACATGAGGCCCGTGGGCCAAAACCCTTCTCTGTGGCCCGCCAAGCTCCCTGGTGCCCCCGCCCCATAGCAGTTTCCAGGAGAGAGGGGCCAGAAGCAGAAGCTTCTCTGATGCCTGGCTGGGCCGCTGCTGAGCCCCGACGTCCAGGCGCTGCTGCTGTGGCTTCAACGAATGAGCTGGGGTGGCGCTTCCCAGGAGCCGTCTGCAGCGGCGGCCAGGAGCGGTAAGCCAGGCTCCCCACCGCCCTCTGCGGGAGACTTACCGCTCCTGGCCACCGCCTCAGCTTGTTCATTGAGGCCGCAGCAGCAGTGCCTGGAAGCCAGGGCTTGGCAGCGGCCCAGCCAGGGCGCTTCGCAGGAGCCCTCTGCAGCGGCGGCCAGGATGTGATTCCAAAGCAGAAAAAAAAAACCCAAAAAGCAAAGCTACTGCATTTCTCACAGCTCAGATTGAAAGTTCCCATATAGTCTATGGACCAAAGTCATCCCAGGCAAACTGCATGCAACTTCCACTGAAATCAATTGAAGCTATGCCTGCTTGCTCTAGAGCTGAACTCGACTGTTAATCGGGCTCTAATGTATATACAGAAACAGATGGTTTTTGTTGTCAAATGCTTGATTTTATTCCACGTTCACGTCTTTCAACCAGGGTGGCAAGCCCGGGAAAATGTACTGCAGAGAACAACCCTGCCCTGTCAGGGGGAAGAATGGACCAAGGGCTCCCAACACTTCTCTCCTATCTATCTGTATTCATAGATACGATGCACATTTCTTTTCAAGAAACTTTCACATCAACCCACACTTCCAGGCACATCCACTGAAGAGAGACTAAGTTTAAATTCCAGGCTTTAATTAAACATCAGTTAAACAAAAATGAGAATCTTGCTGTTCTGTAATTCCAGGTTGGGTTAGACAGATAGTAACTGTTCCAGACTGGACGCCAACAGGGCACCATAATTATTCTTCCAGAAATATCATTTGCCTCCCCACCCCATTTAACTTGGTTTCTGACTAGGAGTTCAAGAGAGAGAGGCATGTTTCCACTTTGGAAATTGCAGCCTTTGCCCCGAACAAATGTTATTGTTATTTAGATACAATCATCTCTACTCTTAGATGGAAATAGTTCAGTGGTTTAAACTAGACATGCTCCAGAGGTGGCTTTTTTGTAGCCCTGATACCCACAGAGGTGGCAGTGGTGGGGTGCAGTCAACACACACGTTAACGAAACAGTCGGGCAAGTATTATTTCTGGCATGACCACTGGCTTCTTCAGAAAGGTGGGCTCTAGAAAGTAATAACTTTCATGAGCCCTAGTGAAGGCCCCCGCACCCATGAGTATCAACAAGGCATACAGTAGCAAGATGGCGGTGACTGAAGTGAAACCTAGAGCAAGATGGTGGTTTGGCTGTAGGTGGGAGCATGAGACACAGTGCAAGAGGAGCGGCTGAATTGCGTTAAGAGATAAATTTGTGGGTCAACCCAAGTGGTGAGAAAAGTCTCAACTGAAGTGGGGATGCCAAAAATGTTTGGGAAACAATGGCCATCCTTCCTCAGAGTTCAGGACACGCCCTGATCACTAACAGGGGTCAGGAAGAAATTTTGGTGATCCCGTATTAGAAGATACAGTACAGTAAATTCCCTCTCCCTATGCTATGATATTCTACAACAGGGGTCTCCAAACTACGGCCCGCGGGCCGGATGCAGCCCGCGAGGCCCTCTCATCCGGCCCGCGGCAGGGGTCGGGAACCAGCCACGGGGCCGGGACGCGCCACGTGCTCCGCTGCCGCCGCCGGCCGCAGGGCCGGGACGCGCCGCGTGCTCCGCTGCCGCCGCCAGCCGCAGGGCCGGGACGCGCCGCGTGCTCCGCTGCCGCCGCCGGCCAGGGACGGCTCAGAGCTGGGGCCGGGACGCGCCGCACCGCCACCCACTTACAGGCGGCGAAACAAGGAGCCACCCACTGCCAGGCATCACAACAAGGCATCACGGAGCTAACGTAGCAAGATGGTGGCGACGGAGGAGAAAGTACTGACCCAGCTGTGGGTTGACTCCAGATGGGAGCACAAGGCACAGTGTGAGAGGGGCGGCTGAACTGAAATAAGAAGGGAGCTAGATTTGAGCTTTGTTGACCCTGGCAGTGAGGGTCCTCCCAAGAGGGTGGGCTACATCATTCATTCAACAGCACTGTAGCAACAATTCTGCATTATTTGGTTGGCGCTGGTTAACCCAGTAACTTCAGCCAGACATGCCTGCATAGGTCTGAGGGCAGAATCTGGGCCTAAGTGTTGAAAAAAACCACAATCTCCTAGTGGCTTTAAGGACCTTGAAACTGGTGGTAAACAAAAGCTATTTGGTTGCATCTCACTCTCTTGAAGCAACCTGCTGTTCAGCCACAACAAGAGATTGCTATCAGACAAGAGCATGGGATCCCTTATTATCTGCAAGTCGCTCGCTTGCATGCGCTGTCCTGTAGCAACAGATGCAAAAATGAGAGAGATGAATGGCAAACTTCCCTGCTCCTGATGACTGTTTTGCCACTCAAAGGATCTTTAAGCCTCTCCTTCCCAGAGTTAATTTTCCAACCAACTCTCACTACCGGTAGTGGCAGAAAACGACAATAAAACCTCTAAGTCTGCTACTGTTTTGCCGCCAGATAAGAAGCGCTGGCACCTTTTTCTCTCTCCAGAGCTGGTGTTCGTTTCTGAATGGCAATCAAGGTTTGTGCTTGCCATGCAGTTAACAGTGGAACTAGGACTCCGAATCACTCCCAGGTTAAATGCAGTAAGGGTTCATGGGAGATTCTGTGTCTTACCAAAAGCTTCTGTCGGGAGCTTCAAGGGCTGCCCTGTCTCCAGTGAAAAGACAATGCAGATTTCACTGAGAAATCCAACTTCAGTAGACTTAACTCCCCAGGTTCAACTCAAAGCACAATCTAGGCAAGAGAGGGATGTGGCAGGTTGGCTAATGACTAATTCAACTTGAAGGTCCTGCTGGTGGTACCAAGGGACCTCTGTGGGGAGAAAAACCTGCCTCCCTCTCCCCCACAGAGTGTGAGACCACAGCATGAATAAGAATGTTGAATAACCTATCAAAGGACAAGGGATGGTGCAATATTTGTAAAGTCCCTTCAGGTTAGTGTGCTTGGCACTCACAAGACTTTCACTGCTTGCATCAGACGAAGTGGGTATTAGCCCATGAAAGCTTATGCTTCAATACTTTAGTTAGTCTTTAAGGTGCCACAGGACTCTTTGTTACCTCTACAAGACAACCAGTGGCTCAGTGCCTCTCAGGAATCACAGTGCTGGCTCAGGTAGGTTGCTTTAATCGCAGGGAGACACACAGAGCATCCAAAAGGTCAAATGTGGTCCAAAGAGTTAAAAACAGAGCCCACAACCGCCCTCACTTTTAATATGGCAGTGAAGCCTATGGATGCACAGGGATCTACAGCACATTGAAATCCTGGCTCCACGAAGCCAGGGGGAAAACTCCCACTGACTTCAGTTGGGCCAGAATTTCACCCAGTGACTCCCTGGCTTTGCTTCTCTGTTGCATTCCTTTCTCCCTCACCTTGTCTGTAGTGTGTCTATACAGTATGAAGGCTCTTCAGGGAGAGGTATTCTTCCCACGTTGGTGTAAATGTGGAGTAACTCCATTAAAGTCAGCGGTACACTGATGTAAAATTGGTGCACGAGAGAGAAAAATCAGCTCCTTTGCATTACGTCGCTATAAAACATAAACACTACAAGCCTTTCATTAATTGCCAAGAAATTCCCATCCTGGAGATGGGAATGAAACAAATGAATGAAACAAATCCCTGAAAAATCTAGGAACTACTGGCTTTTTTATCTTAATTCCTCAGTGAGACAATTCTTTGTCTAAAGGACCCTCGCATTGGTGTAAATCAGGAGAAAGTCCATGGAGTTATACAGATGTAAAGTCAGCGTGAGAGGAGACTCAGTGCCCCATTCACAATGCAGTTTTACACCCCCGCACACACATACAAATACCCCAACTGAGACAGACAAGTGCAGCTTTGTTGGATAATGAATCACTTTTAAAATGCAAAGGATACTGTTGGAGTTTCTGTCGCTGGCTCATGGAATTGTTCTGGGCTATGATTTTCCCCAGGCCTTCAGTCCAGTGCTTGGCATCCTCTTCAGAACTGGCGATGAGATCCAGGTTTTTCCGCTGGTCTTTAAAGACGATGGAAAAACAGCAATGCTCAGGGACATCTTTGGCATACTTTTCCATCCCCTCTGTCTTGTGACCAGGCCTCACATCCCGAATATCTTCAACGGAAACTGTGGAAACAAAGGCTCCTGCTATCAATGGGGAGCGGAGGGGGTTAGCCAGTCTTATCTCTGCTCTGCCGCGGATATTAACAAATAACTCTTTATTTTCTTTGTCCAATAACCACTCCCTGCAAGGCCCAAAGGACTCCCCACCACCACCACCTTTCACAAACAGAATGATCAAAAGGAGGGAGAAGCAGTATCAAGGGAGGAGGAAGCTCTCCTTTGTTCTTCAGGGCTATCACCATTTTAACAAATAAACAGGAATCATACTGGAAGTAGCAATGTGAGACTAGTGATGTCTACTGTAGAGCCCTGACTTTAGAGGACTGACTGTCAGGAGGCCTGGGATCTACTCCTGACTCTGCTATTGACTTTGTGTGTGATCTTGTCATTAAGGCTAAGATTTTTCAAATGAAACTCATTATTTTGGGTGCACAACTTGAAACACATTTACAGGGGCTAATTTTCAGAGAGAAGGTGCTCCTCACATTCTGAAGATTACTCCTTAGGTGTCTCAAATGGGGCCCAGAAACAAACACGCACAATCACTAATATGTGGCCTTAAACTCTCTGTGCCTTTGACACCCCATCTGTCAAATTCTTTGAGAGCTTCAGCTATTTGGAACAGCTAGACTATTCTGATGTGCATATAGAGTTAGGTGCAGTCTATTTAACAAATGTTGGAGAAGTGTTACCTCAGTGTATAACAATACCTCAGCCTGCTAATCATATCAACTTCTTATCACAGAAGAATTGCCTAATAAACCCAACCCTAATAAAAACAGCAGGTCTAATCTTCAGTGGGAGCAGGATGAGGGCCAGAAAACTGGTCCCTTACATTAATACTGTTTGCCTTCTGTTTGAAGACTATGAAAAGGGAAAGCACTTTGGGCTAGATTCTCTTCTTGCACTGATGTAAATCAAGAGTCCCACTCGTGTTAAGCTGGCATAAGTGGGAGGAGAGTCAGGCCCATTTCCTTGTTTATTCAAGATAAAGTGTCAAAGCAGGCCAAAACTGGCAATAACAGGCCAAACTACGGGCCTCAGCTATACCCATGCTACTCCAGGCCCATCGTCGAGGGCAGATTTGATCCCAGATTTGCTGTAGGGAATCAGGACACCCAGTTCAAATATAAACCACACAATCTGACCTGTGTGGCATCATCTGGGGGAAATTGGCCGCAGCTGTGGAAGCTAAATCCATGCCAAATAATCAGGGTGGATACTGAGAATATCTAAATAAACAGAGAAACAGATGCCTGTTCAATATGTGGACAGAAACATACATTAGCAAACAAATCTGTGTAACTTGAGGCCCTAAGCACTGACTAGCTGCTTGGTAGGGAGGGAGAGACCAGCAGGGGATGCTGGGTCAGAGGAAAGGACGTAGTTTATCTGTTTTATTTATGTGGGACTCTTGGTTTGGAGAAATAAACCCATCCTGAAGAAAGGAGCTGACATTCTGCTGCTATTAGGAGATTTATTTGATACTTTGGCTCGTGAGTTGGCTCACCAGTGAATCTGTGGAGGAAATGCCGTGAATTAAATCTTGGGCTCCTATGTACTAAGCCCGTGCCCTACCACTTAGCTACGCCCCCAGCCACTCCACCCCATATGAACCAGTGGCTGGGTAGTAGTAGAACACAGACCATAGTTACTCCTAATGTGTCACTGCAGACGTTTAACTGTTGATTCCTACCTGATTAGGACTTTGGAAAGGAAGGCTGCTTGTGCAAACAATAAATAAAACTTCAGACGATTTTAATCCAGTAGGAAATCTAGAACTGATCCTCTGGAATCCATGGTGCAGAGCCCATGGTCTAGCACAGTGGTCACCAGCTGGTCAATCGCAATCTCCGGTGATGTAGCAGGGCTGCCGCTAAGGTAGGCTTCTTGCCTGTCCCAGCCCCACGCCACTCCTGGAAGCGTCGCAATCTCCGGTGATGTAGCAGAGCTGCCGCTAAGGTAGGCTTCTTGCCTGTCCCAGCCCCACGCCACTCCTGGAAGCGTGCAGCGCAGCCCCGCGGCCCTGGGAGAGGGAGGGGTCTCCCTCCACATCCTGCTCTGGCCTGCAAGCACCGCCCCCGCAGCTCCCATTGGCCAGGAATGGGGAGCATTGGTCAATGGGAGCTGTGGGATGGAGCTAGCAAAGAGAGGCAGCGCATGGAGCCATGTGCCCCCTGCCCCTCCACCCAGGGCCCACAGGGGCGCATTGGTCCCTTCAGGGAGCAGCATTGGACTGGGATAGGCTGGGAGCCTGCCTTAGCAGCAGCCATGCTGCGCCACCAACCAGGAGCCGCCAGAGGTAAGTTCCTCCCGGTGGGACACCGCACCCGAACCCCCCAGTCCTGGTCCCCCTCCCGGAGCCAGCACCCCATATCTCTTCCTACACCCCGAACTCCCTCCTGTACCCCCAAGCCTCTGCCCCGACCCCCTCCCAGAGCCAGCACCTCATACCCCCCCTTAACCCCAACATTCTGCCCAAGGCCAGAGCCTCCTCCTGCACCCAAGCACCTTTCCAGAGCCAGCACCCCGTATACCCTCCTGCACCCCAACATTGCCCCATCCTGGACCCCCCTCCTGCACCCAAATTCCCTCCAAGAGCTTGCACCCCTCACTCCCTCCTGGATCCCAACCCGCTGCCCCAGGTCCAGCCCAGAGCCCCCTCCCACACTGCAAACCCCTCGGCCCCAGCCCACAGCCCACACACCCTCCTGAACCCAAACCCCCTACCCAGCAAAAGTGAGTGAGGGTGGGAGAGAGTGAGCGATGGAGAGAGGGGAATAGAGTGAGGGCTTGGTTACACAGGCACTTTATAGCGTTATATAGCCTCCAGGAGCGCTATAACTCTGTCCCTGAACACATTGGCAAGGCACATATTGCGCTAAAAGTCTGAGCTTATCGCGCTACTTGTAAACCACATTTTCGAGAGGAATAAAAGCTTTTGCGTATTCCCTGTAGCGTCTTATGGCAAGTGTAATCAGTCATTACGCTATAAGGGATCTCTGGCACGCCTCCGAGCCATTTAAGGCAATTAACAAGCCATTTAAAGCAATTGACGTCTTTGTGTTGTTTTGCAAAGGGAATTAGGAATGCGGAAGTTTCTTTACAGAACTCCGCTCTTAACTCAGCAATTAAGCAGTGAAAATGCTTACCAATGGAGCTGTGTGAGTGAAATTCAGAGCCTGCTACTTTTCTCTAGAGAAAATTCACTAACAGCATGAAGTTCTCTCCCTCCGTACATGTTCCCCCGTTCCCCCTCATCCCCCTCCTTTGGAAAGCACGTTGCACCCAGCTGAATGCTGGGATAGCTGCCCATAATGCACCACTCCCTGTGCCGCGGCAGTTGCAGCAAATGTGGCCACGCCAGGACATCCTATAGCGCTATAGCTATTGCGGTATATGGATACCGCTATAACCAAAAGCGCTATAATCCTGTAAGTGTAACCTAACGCTAAGTGAGGTGGGGCTTTGGGGAAGGGATGGGGCCTCAGGGAAGGGGTAGGTTAGATCCTGGGTTGCCCTTAAATTCAAAAAGTGATCTTGGGCATAAAAAGGTTGGAGACCACTGGTTTTGCAAGCTGAGTCCATTAGGGGTGGAAACAGGTGAAGGACTTAAAAACTGTCCCTGAAAAGACAATGGTACACTGCAAGAACTACTGCTGGGATACAGGGGATTGGGTAGGGAGAGCTGCTCTGGTTAGAGAAGGTAAGTGGGAGGCTGGAGACAGGATATTGGTCAGTATATAAACTCGTTACTCCTGAAGGAATTCTGCACCTCTCTGCGTGAACAGAATTCACGTCCCACGCAGATTTCTTTCCTTAAATGCAGAAAAATGGCTTTCTGACAGCAAAGCTAAGGGAAGCCGCAAGAGGAGCCACATGCTCCTCACACAGGGTGACCAGAGAACAAGTGTGAAAAATCGGGACGGGTGTGTGTGTGTGTAATAGGAGCCTATATAAGAAAAAGACCCCAAAATCAGGACTGTCCCTATAAAATCAAGACATCTGGTCACCCCTATAAGCAATGTGGGCCCATCATTTTGAGCGCCCAGAGCAGCCAGCAGAGATCTTCCACCTCCAAGCAGCCAGTCACTTGTGCTCCCCACGGTCATGCTGGAGCTTCCACATTTATTTATTGACATATAACATTTGTAGAATTTTACAATATCGTGTGCAGTATTTTTAAGTTTTTGGCGCAGAATTCCCTCAGGAGTAATTAATTAAGAGCTTAAAACACAGCTTGTGAGTGTGGAGATTTTTAAAAGACATTTATTGGGTGGATGGGGATTTTTTAAAAAGCTTTATACAGCTCAAAGAATGCATTCATCTCTAAAGCCAAGAGCTGAAGCCAAAGCAACTGGGTTGGTCTATTTCCAAACATTATCTCTTTGCTCCCATTGGAAAATCTGGGACCATGCCTAGTACAAAACCATTATCAGCTGAAATAGAATAGGGAGGCTACTGTACATGAACAGCTAAGCCCCAACCTAAGCAAACACTGTCTAGAAGGGACAAACAGATCAGTTAACAGTGAAAAGGAACCAGAAACAGAGACTTTAATAGCAGAGGAACAAAAATTGGACAAAGTTAGCAAACAGGTGGACCGAATGGAAGTTCACAGAGCTGAATGGGTGTAACTGAGAACAGAGAAGAAAGTTGATCACGGCTTCCTGTTTTGCCTGGATGTTAATATCTGCTAACGAGTTGATGTGCAGGCAAACACCTGCAGCAAAACACAGGGAGGCTTACATAGTTCTGGCCCCCGGGGACATAAATTCAAACAGATAATCTGCTTTAAATGTACACCCTACCTATTTACAGTTTACCTTCATGTGTAGACAAGCCCTCTCCAAACACCCCTGTGTACCAGGCTTTATTATCCCTTCTTTTCAGGTGGCTAACTTGAGGAACAGAAAAGTTAAGTGACTGGGTACGATCACAAAGCACATCAATGTCAGGGTTGGAAATGGAAATCAGGAGTCACCTCCTGTAGCTGCCATACAACATTCCTCTCCCTATTAATTAGCTGACAGTACTATGTGGTATTCAGTGACACTGAGTTATTCTCCCACACTCTAATTGACTCAATGAATCAGATCTGTTTACTGCCAGGAAATGTAAATGAGAGGTTTATCCACATGCTAATAACTTGCCACCATATTTGCACACAGAACTGTCTGTCAAGGTAGAGCTCACAGTTCTCTATCCAGCTGCCTTTCCGTTTAAACTCTGGGAGATCTGCCTGGCACACTGTCAAGAGAAGATAACAGACACTATCCAACCACAAAGCCATAGCATTTGCTAGGACATCTGCAGTGAGAGAGCCTGTATATCACAATAAAACAACATGCAGGGCACAAGTGTCAACATTATTCTGTTTAACAGCGTAATGTAGTTTCTTTCAGCTGCACTGCAGGTGATTAACATTTAAGGGGTAAATGCTAAAATGATTATGACTTCTGTAACCAGTTCAGTCTAGAACTCAACAAATCTCCCTTCACAGAAAAGGTCAGGGCTGTAAAACGCTGCTCCTCACTGTGGGATCATCTAAGGGTATGGTTAGACTAGAGATTATAGTGTGTTTGTTTGTAGCGCTTCCCAATTTAGCGCAATAGGTATCGCGTTAGCGCCTGTACACATTTAAACCCTGTAGCGCTAAAGAATGCAAACATTAGCAGCGCTTCTGCCGGCAGTGACAGTAGCGTGATAGGGCAGGTATCCCAGCATTCCGCTAGGTCAGGGTTTCTCTGGGGTTGCGACCCCCCGGGGGGTCGCGAGCTCCTGCCACCGCAACTCGCGGCGACTGGGGCTGGGGCGCAGCCCCCCCAGTCCCCGCCGCGGGTGGGCTCCGGGCTGCACGTCGGCTCCCAATCCCCGCAGCAGGCGCACTGCCCGCTGCTCCCCGGCTCCCCATCCCGCAGCGGGCGGGCTGCCAGGTTCACCCCGGTCCCCTATCCCCGCCACGGGCGGGCTGGGGGCCAGCGCGCAGCCGGCAGCCCCCTCCCCCCCCGCGGTGGGGACGGGGGCAAACCCGGCAGCCCGCCCGCGGCGGTGATTGGGGGCCGGCGCGCAGCCCGGAGCAAGGGGGCGTTGGGGGGGAGGCTGGGCGGGGGGGAAGCGGTGTGTAAGGGGGCATTGGGGGAGGCTGGGGGGGGAAGCGGTGTGCAAGGGGGTGTGGGGGGGGGAGGCTGGGCTGGGGGGCGGGGGAGGCAATGCAGCGCAGCGCTGCCCCAGAGCGTCTGCGAGGGCTGGGGGCACATCGCTCCACCTTGCCCTCATAGGAGTCGCTTCCCAGCAGCGGGACCCAGCGGACAAACAAGTAGGCGCGGGCGGCGGGAGACGGGGGGGGGGAGCGGTGTGTGCAGGGGTGCGTGGGGGGGAGGCTGGCCTGGGGGGCAGGCAAGGGGGCGGTGTGGGGGGGGGAGGCCAGGCTGGGCGGGGAGGGGGGCAGGAGACTAGGCTGGATGGGGTGGGCGAGGCGTGGGTGCGGGAGGGAAGGAGGTTTGGTGCGGGGGAGGCTGGGCTGGGTGGGTCAGGCATGGGGGGCAGGAGGCTGGATTGGGATGGGGGAGGAGGTTAGCTTCCGTGGGGTGGGCAGGGCCAGGCAGGGGTGGGGGAGGGAAGGCGGTTAGATGGGGGGAGGCTGGGTGGGGGTAAATGAAGATCACCCCCTACACCCAGGCTGACAGTGGGAGCTGACTGCGGCAGGCGGCAGGACCCCGGCTGTCAAGGGGCCAGCGGGGGAAACCCCAAAGCAGTGCAGGGCTAAGCACTCCGCCTGCCACTGCTTTGGGGTTTCACCCGCTGGCCCCTTGCCAGCTGGGGTCTCAGCTCCCATTGCCAGCCTGGGCTTCCTCGGGGGGGGGGGGGGGGGGGGGGGGGGGAGGGAGTGGCCCGCGAAGGACATTATAAATGTCCAAATGGCCCTTGGCACAAAAAAGGTTCCCCACCCCTGCCCTAAGATGTACACACTGTTCAGATCAGTTTCTGTCTACATTCTGTAAAACTTGCCCATACCAGTTTTGCCCTGGCCTCTTCTTTTGTCATTCAGTTTTGCACGCATTCTAAAACAATGTGCATATCCTCACCTTTGGGGCAAAGCCAGACTTTTAGGCACCTGCTCCCCTATTTGGTGTAAACATTGCTTGGGGCCCCTCCCCTATGACACTTCTGTGATGTCATGGTCGTTACTTATGGGTCTGTCTGCACATGGCAGATAGGGAGAGGAGAAAGCACCTCGAAGCCTCTCTCTCAGCTCACGTGTATAAATGCTATATCTTTGTTTATAAATATTGTTAGTAGGTATTTTAGTCATTGTGTGTTTTAAGTTTCATTAAGTCTATTAGCTAATCAAACGCTGCTCCCTTACCCCTTGTAATTATCCCCAATAAAACTTTAAATTGATTGATTTTAGTTGTGTGTGTCTGCAGTTCGCGTCGTGACCCATACTCTCCTTGCATCCCTTACCATATAGTCTGTTGCCACATGCAGCCTGGTAAATAACAGGCCTGCAATTTTTCGCCCCTGCGAGTAAGTGGCAATCCACACACACGTTTTACAAGAATCTGGTGCATAAATTTTAAGCATATTCTAAGATTCCCTCTATAATCCACTCATCTAGATTTTTATGTCATGCTGAGCACCGTATCGGAGACCTATTTAGACTGCCTTTAGAATCCCGACTTAGATCTATTTTTAGGCTCACACCCACTTACCACTACAGCCCTTTACACATAACCTCTGAATTTGACCCTAAAACCTGACACATTTGGCCTGTCACAATCCACACAGAATGTGTTCTGTGGAGAATAGGGACAATATCTGCCAGCGGACTGCCCAGCAGGCAAATAGCCCTAGACGGGCAACAGGCTGGTTTAAAATACAAAGCGGGGCAGGTCCGCATTTGATAAAACTTGAGAGACTTTGATAAACACTCATTATCAATAGACTTATCAGTCAGGTGGTTTTGTTTTCACAGTGACTTGAGCCTTGCATAATACATTCAGTGTTCAGAGGCAATATTAGCAAATATTTTCAGAGACAAAGACATCTAGCTGTGGAGCCAACATTCCTGAAAAACGGGTTTTTGAATGTTATCATTCTTGACGTCTGATTTGTGTCCATTTATTCTTTTGCATAGAGACTGTCCAGTTTGGCCAATGTACATAGCAGAGGGGCATTGCTGGCACATGATGGCATAGATCACATTGGTAGATGTGCAGGTGAACGAGCACCTGATGGTGTGGCTGCTGTGATTAGGTCCTAGACGTCAAGAATTATAACATTCAAAAACCAATCAGAGAACACATCAACCTCCCTGGCCACTTAATTAAAGACTTCAAAGTGGCAATTCTTCAAGAAAAAACAGGCTCCAGCAAGAAACTGCAGAACTGCAATTAATTTGAAAACTGGACACCATTAAATTAAGCTTGAATAAAGATGGGGAGTGGCTAGGTCATTACACAAACTAAAATTATTTCCCTATGCTAGTTTTTCCCCTACTGTTACTCACACCTTGTCAACTGTTTGAAATGGGCCATCCTGATTATCACTACAAAAGTTTTTTTTCTCCTGCTGATAATACCCCACCTTAATTGATTTGTTTCATTAGAGTTGGTATGGCAACCGCCTCTTTTCATGTCCTCTGTGTGTATATATATATTCCTACTGTATTTTCCACTCCATGCATTTGATGAAGTGGGCTGTAGTCCCATGAAAGCTTATGCCCAAATACATATGTTAGTCTCTAAGGCACCACAAGTACTCCTCGTTCTTTTTGCTGATACAGACTAACACGGCTACCTATCTGAAACTTTTCTTCATGTTTAAGGCCCTTCACAACCTAAACCCACCCTATCTCTCAGCTCTTATTCAGTACTGAAAGGTCAACTACTGCCTCTGAATCCCTCATGCCAGCCTCCATCGCCCACTTGTTAAATTTCCAATAAAGCACCTTGGGTCTTTCTCCTCTGCTGCCCCACATGCTTGAGAGGAGCTCCCTGTAAACATCTGTAAAACTAATGAACGATCCTCCTTCAAAGACTTCCTTTAAGCTCTCCTTTTCCGTAAAGCATACAAAGATCTTGACACCAGTTAGACTGTTGGTCTGCTGAGTCCACTGTGCATCTAGGGTATCCAGACAGCAAATGTGAAAAATCAGGATAAGAGTTAGGTGCCTATATAAGAAAAAGACTCAAAAATCAGGACTGTCCCTATAAAATCGGGACATCTGGTCACCCTTTGTGCATCATGCGGACCAATATTATCTCACTGTTTCCTTGTACTCCTTCCTCTGTCTGTCGGTTTCAATCTGTTTGTTGTCTCTTGTCTTATACAGTACTTGTATTGTAAGCCTTTTTTGTTCTGTTTGTGTACAGTGCCTAACACAATAGCATCCTAGTACATAACTAGGGCTACTAGGTGACACAATAATACAAATAAATAATAATTATGTTGACTTTGTTGCCCTAAGCATTTCATTCATTGACTGGCAAGGAGTAAGCCTGGCACCATATCACACCCTTTCCTTTCTTTCTACAGTACATTTAGCTGGGTTGATGCATCAGAGATTCAAACCTTGCACCTACTTGGTAAAATCAGTGAGCCAGATTTGTAACCCTTTTAACTTTTCAAAAGCATTTTAAAGGAAATGCCTAAACCCCCATAATAACTCAGTCATGAATGGCTTTCTGATAGACACTGATCACACAGTCCATCAATGGAACAGATTTTGCACTAATCATGCACTATACCCAAACTATATAAAAATACATCCTTTATACAGAAGTTGAAGTCAGCAAAGTTCAGTTGGAAATGAGGCATTTTTTAAACGGTGGGGGTAATCAGCTGTTAGAACAGATTCTCCCGGGGATGTGGTAGATTCTCCATCCTTTGGAATTTTTATATCAGGACTGGATGTTAAAGCGTACATTCTATTTTATCCACAAGTTATTGAGCTAGATGTAGAAATCACTGGGCGAAATTCTTTGGCCTGTGCTATGCAGGAGGTCAGGCCAGTTGATTATGATGGTCCTTTCTGGCCTTAAAAACTATCACTTCTAATGGCTGGTATAAACTGACTTCACTGGAGCTATCTGGATTTACTCCAGCTAAGGATCTGATCCCTTGTGTGTTACTCCCATTGGAATCAACAGTAGAGACTCAGGAACTTTGAAAATTAGGACACATATATTTAGGTGCCTAACCATGGGCAGCCACATTTTCACCAAATTTTGGGCTAGATCTTCTGCAGACCCATATGGAAAAATCCTGTAGAAATTAACAGGGACTAAACAGAAACCAAGGAAAATAATAGGGTTCTCTAGAATTGCTCTGCATACAGTACTTATAGAATTTGAAAAGCAGGTTTTAAACCATGCATGGGATTCAGAAACCAGTCTAAAGGACGGCTCAAACATTCTATAGGGAAGTTATTGTTTTGTATTCGATTCTATAGGGCTTTTCAGTGAGGGTAAGCAGGGATAATACTTATCTACTACACAAGAGTGTTGAACGGATTAATGAGTAATACTACTCTGGACTTGTAAAACATCTTCCAGCTGAAGACTGCAAAATGCCTCACGGACCTGAATCCCCACAATACCCCTGCTATTATTCCTATTTTATAGAAGACGGAACTGAGTCATGGAGAGATTTCTGCCTTGTCTACACTCAAAGAGTTGCTCTGGTTAAAGTAAATTGATTTAAATTCGATCTAGTTAAACTGGCACAAATTCCTATGGTAGATGCACTTAAAATGTTTTAAGCTGTGCTTAAATCGGTTCAGCTTGCATCAGTAAGTTACTTTTTAAATCGAGTCCATTAAACTGATGTACCAGAGCTGATCGGAAAAGGGCTTTTTTTTCTGTGAAAAATTAAAATGTTTCAGCAAAAAAAAATGAAAGCTAAAATTAAGCCAAAAATTACAAATGTTCAATCAATACAATTTGATTTGAAAATGCTCCCATGATGGCTCACGGGAGTCATAGTTTGTGTGCTCCATGCCCCACTTTTCTTTTCTGAGATGGGCTCCCTACCTGGACTACATTTTCCATCTGGCTGAACCACTGCAGTGTATCTTGGGAGTCCCTGGTTGTGTTGCATCATGGGAGATGTAGTCCAGCTGGGGAATCCAACCCATAGAGGAGAAAGGGGGAATAAAGTACCTGAACTGCAACTCCTATGAGGCATTTCAGTGTTATTTCTTGATTACAATTTTTCAGCCAAAATATTTTAGTTTTGGGGTGTTCACAAAAAGCCATTTGCCACAGAAAACACACACTTTTCATTAAAAAATATAATTTACTCAGAAAACAATTTCAATGTCAAGTTTTCAACCAGCCCTAGTTTAGACAAGGCCTTACTGAATTAATCTAAACCAAGTTAAGCAGGGACTAAACTGGTTTAAGTGAGTCTACATTAGGGATTTCCACCATACTAACTAGATGGATTAAAAATCAATTTTAGTTAAAGCACGGCAAATTTTAGTATAGCTAAGGGCTAAGTGATTTGGCCAAAGTTTAATGATAGGACAGAATCAGAGCTGGCAAGAGGACAAATCTGTCCTGAGGCCTTCTCCTGAGGAACATATTACCTCCTCCATTAATTAACGCAGTGCGGTTTATAACATGCTTTGACAATGGAAAGCGTGAGGTATTGTTCTGACTGGCTATTTGCCATCTTCCCAAAGCAGACATTTCCTCTTGGCCATCTGTTAATCCTGTCATTTGAATGACCTGTTATCAAGAGACTAGCCTAATCTCTCTCCCTTTCCCACTGAAATCTCATGAGCAGAAGCCTGTGGGAGAAGATAAATGACAGCAACAATACAGGCTCCACGCTGCCGCTGTAGTTGAATGACAAGTAACACAGCACAGAGTACCAGGTCTATAGGCCTGACCTCTCTGGAGTGAATAAAGCACACAGGGGGCTCCTGGCTGACCTGGCAACTTTCAAAGTGTACAAACAAGAAGCCCCCATGCTGTGTGTTATGTGTGGAGGCCTGGATACAACACATTGGCCCTGCATCTGTGTTCCATCTCTAAGGTATGAACAAGGAGTCCTGCTCTGTCTGTTATATCTAATGCAGGCTGCACATCAAGGGGCCACAGTGTGACAGCCCTGAGGATGGGTGCATTCGCAGGGCAGGGAAGGTGCAAAGACCCTTCCTTCCCATCACATCCCCATCCCTGCGCTGGGTTCAAGCACAGCGACTGCTCCCACCTAATGCTCCCAGGACACAAGCCACCCCATTGGGGCAATCGAGCAGGGGACCAGACATGCTGCAAAGGAGCACAAAGGATGCACTATCCTAAGAAATGGCGCAAAAGGCCTGCTCCATCTGTGCACTCCCTGAAGCGCTGAACCATTCCCTACTCCACATGGCTTCGGACCAACCCAACTGCAGGGCACATTACATAACACTGCGACCATCTGGCCCAAGTGCAGTGGGCTTGAGACAGTGCAGCAAAAGCTGTGACAAGGTTAGGAAGTGCCTGGTACCAGGGCTCATCAGGGCCACCACAGATCACTGTAGCACAGACCAGTTTCAGATAGGGACCGTGATTCAGAGGAGGATGTAGAACCTTGTAATGCACCTAAACCTGAAACAGTAATTCCTGCGGAAACATCTCTGGTTGAAGGGAAGGACGGCCTTGTGGGACTAAGCTCACACTAGGGGTTCGACCATCACGGCAGTCCCCCTGCTTCCGCCACAGGCTTCCTCTGGCACTCGGGCCAAGTCGCTCACATTCAGATTTTCACAGCCCCATGGCTAACCCTGGGTTTGGAAGGTAGAGGGCGGCTCCTGGATCTCCCACACTCAAAGGGCCCAAAATCTTGGGCTTTATAGGAGTGGAGTGAACTCATTCTTTGTAGGTTGTTACTCCAGCCCAGCATTTTCTTCTAATTCTAAGCAACGACCTACTGCCATCCACTACTCTCAAGTGCTGCGTCCAGTTCTGATGCCCACAATTCAAGAAGGATGTTGATAAAACGGAGCAGGTGCAGAGAAGAGCCACAAGAATGATTAAAAGATTAGAAAACCTGCCTTATAGCGACAGAGTCCCTGAGCTCAGTCTATTTAGTTTACCAAAGAGAAGATGAAGGGGTTACTTGAACACATTCTATAAGAATTTACCTGGGGAACAAATATTTAATATTGGGCTCTTCAGTCTAGCAGAGAAAGATATAACATGATCCACTGGCTGGAATTGAAGCTAGACAAATTCAGACTGGACATAAGGCACACATTTTTAACAGTAAAGAAACTGATTATTGGAACAACCTATCAAGGGCCAAAGTGGAACCTCCACCACAGATAATTTTTAAATCAAAACTGGATGTTTTTCTACAAGATATGGTCTAGGAATGATTTTGAGACTATTCCATAGCCTGTGTCAGACTAGATCAGTGGTTCTCAAACTGTGGGTCAGGACAGCAAAGTGGGTCGCGACCCCATTTTAATGGGGTCGTTAGGGCCAGCATTAGACTTGCTGGGACCCAGGGCTGAAGATGAAACCTGAGCTCAACCCGCACCTGGGGCAATTGGGCTCAGGCCACAGTTCTCCCTCCCCCCACTCAGAGCAGCGGGGCTCAGGCTCTGAGTCCCCCTCCGCCAGGAGTCATAGAGTAACTTTATTGGCAGAAGAGGGGTCGCAGTGCAATGAAGTTTGAGACCCCTGGACTAGATGATCACAACGGTTCCTTCAGGCTTTGAGATCTATGAATTTATTATGCTAGCTACTAACCCAGGGGTCTCTGCCAGTTCAGTACATGAAGGGGGGATGGTGGTAACTAGAAACACAGTCCCACAGGGTTACGGGTGTTTCCCTCCATTCCAGGAACAGGCTGCAGGGAGCGTTCTAAACCCTCTCTCATTTCTACCATCCAACACGTGCATCTGTTTGCTTTCAAAACCGTGTGTCAAACTGAGGAGAAAACACAACTTCCCCTCCCTGCTGCAGTAGGGAGAGACGTTTCCGATACCCGCAGCGGCTCTGCTTCTCGCCTTGTACAGGGCAGTGCACAGGAAATCACCGGAGCTCCTTTCCAGTGAGATTCTGTAGTGAACGAGCAGGGGAGGAGTCCTGGAGCCACACCGCTTTCAGGCTGTGAGCCAGCTCTCATGGGCCTAGCAGCACCAGACTCGGGCTGTGCCGGGACAAGCCAGGGGAAACCCAGTGTGCTGCAGGAAGTGGTGCTGGGCCGGGCCGGCACTGATGCCTCATTATAGTGCTAGGCCTTGAATTGACAGAGGATGGGGCACATAAAAGCCAAGGTCATGGCTGTTTAAGGCCTGATCCTGCTATCACTGAAGTCAGAGGCAAAAGTGCTATTAAATTCAGGGAGAGCGGTGTCAAGCCCTATGAACACTGCAACAAAAACATGAGGACTAGCCCCAGGGATCTTCCCAAACCTTGATGTGGGTCCAGGGCCCAGAGTCTCAAAGGGCCATAGGTGCCTAACTCCCATTAAAACCAATGAGAGTTAGGTGCCTGAATATGGTTGAAGATCTGGGCCCAACTTTCTAAATTCCTGCTGTACTTTGGACTGAATAGGACATTCCCCTTCTCTTCTCGTCCTAGAAACCTGTGTACAGTGTTTCAATGTGCAATGAAACAGACACTGACATTGTGTGTCAAAATATCCAAGTAGCAGCTGACTGTAGAAGATTATTAACATTCAGGATTTTCACCCCCTTCCTTCTTTCTCCTGCTTCCCATCCTCCATTCTCATCTCTCTCCCATGAGAGCTCTCACTGGTCATGTGTCTATATGAATTTACGAGGCCTCTGTGGCCTTGACTTTTATGATTGCTGTTAACAGAAACGAAGGAGAGGGTGATTGCAATGTAATTATTCCAGGTTAAAAGCAAAAACAGGTGAACCAGAATGCCTGGCAGTGCAAGAGGCCTTGGGCGTGACAGGCCAGATTTTCACTAACAATTAGGGCCAGTTTTTCAAAAGTTCTCGGCACTAGTCCGCTCCCATTGACACACTCATGACCAGATTTTCAAAAGAGCCAAACATCCAACGTGCACCCAATATACTATGTGCCTTGGAAAATATGACCCTGTAGGCCTCACTGAACCATGCCAGAATCACAAAAATCTATGAGCTCCTGTACAAGCTGGCTCCACAGGGAGGGCTGATTAGCTCAAAGATGAGTTCTGTAAACAGCAACATCAGTCGCCCAAGATGTCAAGCCAACATCCTTCCCGTACCCATAATTCACAGCTATTTTAAATGTGTAATCGGAACATTTAAATTATAAAGGACCAAAGGTCCTTGGTCAATAATAAGTGTTTGGTTTGAAATCCAATATTATTCTTCATGTGTTACAGATCCGCCGCTGTGCCTGACCCACATAGAGGATGCGAGTCTGTTATAGCCCTCAGCTACAGCCTGGCTTTGCAGCACAAGCTGTCCAGACTCACGTTTTTCACCTAGAGGACCCCACTGGTGGCCATCACAACGGCTTAAAACAACATTATTTCTGTGTGATTATACATCCAGTAGCCACAATAGCAGGAAATCTCTCAACTGGGAAGTCTGACCTGTGCCCTGCTGAGAGGTTATCTTAGCTATGCTGCAGATAAGACTTGACCGGCTTCTGAAACCTCCCAGCTTTCACATTACTGATTCTTTTTTCCTTCTGGAAAATGCAAGTTAGCTTGTATGATGCGAATCCTGGGATTTTATAGCGGTTCCAAACAGTCAATTAAAAGCAAAATGCCGAGCACCTGACATAATGTTTGCCCTTGTGTTCCTTGTCAGCTTTCAGTGTTCCATGAAGTTTTATTTTAAATGATGACCCTACTATGCATTTCCTTTCTGTTGAATGCTCACCAGTACAAGACCAGCCAAAGAAGGCAGCTGTAGCACAGTGCCTGGTAGAGGGAAACGACACGAGCTAAGTGTAAATTCTTTATATCCAACTTTTTTTCTGGTGACCCTGTTGAAGAAAACTGCTCATGCCCGCAACCCACCGGGGCTGGGGCTGGGGCAGAGGGGTTTGGGATGTGGGAGGGGCTCATGGCTGGGGCAGAGGGTTAGGATGCAGGGCTGAGGCTGCAGGGTGGGTCCAGGAATGAGAGATTAAGGGTGTGCGAGGGGGCTCTGAGGCAAGGGGTTGGAGTATAGGAGGGGGTCAGGGCTCTGACTGGGGGCGCAGGCTCTGGGGTTCATGGCCAATGGGAGTGCGGAGCCAATGCTCCGGGCAGGGGCAGCACATGGAGACCTGGGGTCCCCCTGCCTAGGAGTCGGACCTGCTGCTGGCTGCTTCCGGGGCATAATGCGATGTCAGAACCGGTAGGGACATGCCTGCCTTAGCCGGACAGCACCGCCGATGAGATGTTTAATGGCCCGGTCAGCGGTGCTGACCAGAGTCACCGTGACCCACTGCCTTACATGCCGTGACCCAGTACTGAGTCACAACCTACAGTTTGAAAACCACTATATACCTAAGGCCTTAAAACTAAAGCCAGTTTATGCTGTGATCAGGAAAATATGCATCTGCAAGCCCAGATGCACATAGATGATGAATCAAACGCAAACCATTACCAGCTATAACCCGGGGGCACCACGAAGCAATCATTCTGACCCCCCTGGGATGGAATGCAAACCCCGAAGACGTGGATAGAACAGCAAAGCAGGCTGGGCTTCAGGTTATGGCTCCAGACTGGAATTCAGGAGATCTCAGTCCAGTCCCCAGCTCTGCTGCAAACTTCCAAAATGACTTTGGGCAAGTCACTGAATCTGTCTGTGCCTGAACTCTCCCTTAGCTTGTCTACTTAAGCTTCTTGGGGCAAGGACATCTCTTACTAAATGAGTGTATAGCACCTAGTATATGGGGACCTGATGTCAGTGGGGCTCTCTAGATGTTACCTGAATACAGTAACTCCTCACTTAACGGCCTCCCGCTTAATGTTGTTTCCAAGTTATGTCGCTGCTCCATTAAGGAACATGCCCGTTTAAAGTTGTGCAATGCTCCCTTATAACCTCGTTTGGCTGCCTGTGCCGTCCACTGTTTGTAGGATTCTGTGGAAGAGCAGCGACTTTACAAGGAAGCATTGCACAAATTCTTCTTCTCTCACCTCCTTCCCCTCCGTCCCAGCGCTTCCCCCACCTGTTTGACAGCACTTAGGACTTTCTGGGAGGGAGAGGGAGGAGCGGGGAAGCGCAGCATCTCCACTCCTCCCTCTCCCCCCCAGAAAGTCCTAAGTGGGAAGCACTGCATCTCCGCTCCTCTCCCTCCTCTCCGCTCCTCTCCCTACCGCCCAGAAAGTCTTAAGTGCTGCCAAACAGCTGTTTGGAGGCAGGGAAGTGCTGGGAGGGAGGTGGAGGAGCGGGAACACCTCGTGCTCGGGAGAAGAGGTAGAGTGGGGGTGGGAAGATGTGGGCCTGGAGTGGAGCGGGAACGGGAAGAGGCCGGCTTGGAGCATCGCCTGGCAAAGTCGGCACCTGTTCTTCTGGGGGGAAGCTGCCGCTGCTGCTGCGCAAGGTGCTTCCTAGCTTCCTTACTTGCAGCGAGCTGTGCCTGTGTGGCGTAAGCCAGAGGCACCTCCCAACCACAGTACAGTACACAATGCCTTTTGTCTGCCCCAAAAAATATTTCCTTGGAACCTAACCCCCCGCATTTATATGAAATCTTATGGGAAAACTGGATTCGTTTAACATCGTTTCACTTAAAGTTGCATTTTTCAGGAACATAACTGCGATATTAAGTGATGCATTACTGTACATCATATAATATTGTGGATAATCCAGTTAATCTATGTCATGTGTCCAGATATTATGGTGGTGGCTTACAAGATTAAAGAAACTAAATACAGTAGACTCTCGATTATCCAGGATTGGATTAACCAGGATGTGGATTAACCAGGATGTCAAAAATAAACGCGTGCAACTCGTAGGGCTGGCTCTGGCTTTGCTGCCGCCCCCAGCACACACAAAAACCCCCCCACCAGGGAGCAGGGCAGACAGTGAACCAACACCCCCTCCCCGGCACAGGGTGGCTGGTGAACCAACCCCCTCTTTCCATATTTCCTATGGATGGTGGTTATCCGGGATTTTATTAACCAGAATTAATTTTTTCCCTATCATCCTGGATAATCGAGAGTCTACTGTATGAGCAATTGAATAGATCAAATTCTAATACAGTTCCCTAAAACCTTTAAAAGCCCAGGGCATTCAGGGCGTCAGCAAACCTGGAGAATACTCACATGCATTACATTTGCCATTTCTTTTTTCCTCTGTGAACTGTATGCTATTTTAGTTCACACCCTTGTTTGTTTTGTAACTACATGTTATCTGGGGAAGGACTTTATGATAGTTACTTTCATTTACACCTATAACCTATATAGAATGGGACTTAACTGCAGAGAGAGAAGGAGAGTTATCTAGGGCCTTTATTAATTATTATTATTATTATTATTAGTGGTGGTGGCTGGAAGCTTCCACTGAGTTTGGGGTCCAGTTATGCTAGACACTGTGCAACACCTAAAGAGACAGTCCCTATTCTGAAGAGTTTAAAACATAAACGGGAGGAGAAAGGAAATATTATATCCCCCCCCATTACAGATGGGAATGGAAACACAGAGAGACTAAGAGATGCACACAAGGAGTCTATGGCAGAGCCACCTTTCCTCTCGAGGTCCCAGTCCTATCTGAACCCTCACTCAGGTGAGTAGCCCTTGCTCCTGGCTGTAATCCCAGACACTACTCACAGCACCAGAGTTTGCAGGTCTGGGCCCTTAGCTTGGTTAGTTTCAACTGTAACAGGCAAACGTTATACAAACAACCT